>CM041782.1:130564684-131205095 GCA_023374045.1 Limonium bicolor
TATACCATTGCTAAACATTTTTCATGCTCTTCAAAATAAGATGTGTAACACCCCTCTCCACAATCACGTAATAATCTCTCACGTAGCAATAAATAAAACGTCTCGCAGCGGTAAATAAATAACAATTACAAAACTCACTCGGGTGTCACCGGCTATTACTCGCCCATGCGAGCAACGAAGCCAAACTACATCCAACTTCCAACGTAAACAAACTGCTAACCGCCGTGATAACGAGAAACTCCTATACATCATACTAAATCCATAAATCATAAACATCGACAAGTGAGCGTCTACCCAATCCTGAATATACGCAACCTTACCATAATACAACTCCATCTTCACTGTCATATAGACAAACTCCATGTGCGGTAATAATTAAGGTAAGACTCCAATTACCCTGCTCCCGCGCTTCGGCCTCGACAATGATCATCAACCTGTAATGGTGTAGTATCAGCGATAGACGCTGAGTATGCCGGGCCTGGACCCTATTGGTCACTTGTCATTTTTACCATCTTGTTATTAGATTGGTTTCATCATGCTTTAACCATTTTAACAGTTATAAACAATACTGTAATATATATGCATAAATACATAAACGTCCATCCAAACATTCATAAACACTTAACCATCCATCCAACCCAAACATTCATTTAATATTTCAAACAACAATTGTATATCGAACGTATCGAGTAGTAACCATATAATGTACAATGTACAATCGCCGTAGTGTATACCATCCTTTATTATTTTAATTTAATTTGGCCTTCAAGGCCCCATCCATATGTACAATGTACATTCGCCGTGGCGTACAGTTTTCATAATTAATTTACCTTAGCCTTGTAGGCTCCATCCAACCATGTTTAATTATTAATACCAGTTGGGCGTCATGTTAGGACAACCCGATAACCTCACCATGGACAGTAGTCCTCCCGTACACACAAAGGTGCTCATTTCGCCAGGGGTCCGGAGGCCCCTGACTCTCTTATGTCTCGTAAGACGTCCATAAAAAGACCGTAGCCACCTGATCCACGATCCAGTTTGGGCTCGTTGGATATAACCTGGAGCGGAATCCAATTAGGAAACCCCTCAGTGATCACAAATGCGCAACCAAGTAGTTCGTAAACTACCGGGATTCCTCACCTCAACTCACTCCATCTCTCTCTCATAATGTTTAAGATCTGCTCTTAGTCTTATGGAGAATAATTATTAATTAGCTGCCCAATGGGTCTCACGCATACCTAGAAGTAATCTAGGTTATATTCATGTTCGAGATCCATGCTCTAGAGACCGACAATGTCGTGAATCGTCCCTAAGTGTTTTACTTAGGTTACCATATACTTAATATTAATATCATGGTATTATATCAAGTAACTGTCATGTCATCACAACGCATATGTATGTTTATATAAGTCGATCTATAGTCGACGTAGTGTTAGTCCCGTAGGACGTTCATGCATAATAAATAATGCAGTAACACTTAAACACATACATGTAACCACACACATAACAGACAAGTTATATCAACCAAATCCGAGCCCAAGGAGCATCCTTAGGACAACTCGGATCAAACCCCTTTACATACCGTTCACCCTGATCGTATTACGGTGGAGTATGAATCAGCAAGATCCTATGCTCCGTGTAGTCCGCTAGCTCGTCAAGCGTCTTGTCAGAAGTATAATCTAAACGGTATTAAAACTATAAGTCAGCCTCCATGACTAACTACATCCGGTATTTCCGAATAACAAGTAACCTCGACTGTTCACCCCTGTTTTCTACAGTTTTGTTACGGGTTTCTCTAAGACAGTTGGCTTTGTTACGTTAAAACGCGTACGTCATAATATTTCACTGTCTAGTTAATTCGTTATTTTTCTTTAATCTTATCCACCATTAGTATAGGTACATAACCTATAGTTGCATGTATGCATGCCTTATTATATTATATTATATTCTTTTCCACCATCCATTATAATACATTGTATTATATAATCTATTATCTTAGCAAATTATATTTGCATTCAAAAACTCATAACATATAGTTTGTAACTATTTTTTTAAATAACCACCACCATTATATTATGGTTTCCAACCATAGTATATATCCATCCTTATATACATTATTCTTGTGTGTAATATATTTACCACGTAGTAATTCCCATGAGTTTAATAAACTCTTATATTTTATGTTACTTTTTATCATCTTTATTAGATGATTATTCCCATAGTTGTATTATATTATCAACTAATTAAGATATTATATCCTAACATGAGTAACATCTTATGTTGTATAGTTACAACTCCTAAGTTTATTCCATAAACACCTTAGCTTATAAATCTCATTTTATATTTCGTCACATTATTTTATGTGAATATCCTTACTTATCTTAATCCCATTAAACCACCTTAATACCTATAATTGTTATAACATTTATAACATTATAGACCTTAGTCTAAATTCATTTTCCAACTCTTATTAATTCGGTACGGCCCTTGAATTATTTTAAATACTATTTTGACCACAAACATTATGTAATGTTATACCTTATACTAATATCATTTGATATGATATTTTTATTTCCTTTAACTTATAACCTATATTTTTATAAAAACTATTATATATTGCCGCAAAGACATATATATTAACCTTATTCTTTTCCATAAACCATAGTTTCCTTTATTTACAAAATCACCCCTTAATTTATACCATGTTATATATACCATTTAATATAACATTTCTAACTTATAAAAGAGTATAACCTATGGTTATTTTTGTAAATTCCGAACAGCCCTTGTGCTATTCTATAGTTGCCATTTGGCCCTATTTATAACATATAGTTTTATAATATCATTAAACCATATTATACACACTCTAATAAATATTCTTATATAATTCTAAAATCTCCAAATTTCACCAAGGGTTATAAATATCCTTATTACCCACATATATCGGTATTTACCATTCCACCACCTATATTTCTCCAAGTGTCATAATGACATAATAACTATATATACATATATAGTTTATTTTAATTCCAAAAACAAGCCAATAATTCCTAAAAATTCCTAATAGCCCATGGGTTTTAAAATACCATTGTACACCCTTTATTTTCGGTAATAACTATTTACCACATATGTTATAAGAATATTACCATAAGATACTTATCTTATTATAAACATTAAATAGTTATTAACTTATCTAATTTGGTCAAAACCTACCATATGGTCAAGGTTGACCTCCTTAATATTTCCTTGACCATTAATTCCTAATAATTACGGTTTTAACCCTTAAGTTTCCAAATTCACCATTTAACCCCAAAACTTTATAAAATCTTATAAACTTTATTTAACTCCTTTTAGCCTCTAATTTTCGGCCTTATTTTTATAAAGCCCCTAAATTTAATTTATTACACCTAATACACCATTTATTTTCGGTAATGCATTTATACCACTTAAAATTAATTAAAAGCTTGTAATGCATAAATAAATGGCCTAAAGTACATGGCCTTATTACAACATTTGCTCAAAAATAATTACACATAAATGTCCCAATAATACCTATAAATCTCGGCCTCACCATATATTCTTCATTTAATTACCAAACTTCCACATAATGTCTTAAATTTGACAATTATGCTTGTTTAATTAGTCATAAAATTTAGGGAAAATTCACGATATACCCCTGTTTCTTTCGTAATTCACAATATACCCCTGTGATTTTAGTAATTTAACTTTAAACATGCTTAAATGTTGTCCAAAATTGATGAAACTTTACATGGATAATGCTAAAGTGTTATATTTTGGTCCAATATCAAATTTGAAGCTTTTTAAACTCACATGTGACCTGTGGGACCCAATGAATATATGATTGTTCATTGGGTCCCACAGGACACATGTGAGCTTAAAAAACTTCAAATTTGATATTGGACCAAAATATAACACTTTAGCATCGTCCATGTAAAGTTTCATCAATTTTGGACTACATTTAAGTATGTTTAAAGTTAAATTACTAAAATCACAGGGGTATATTGTGAATTACGAAAGAAAACAGGGGTATCTTGTGAATTTTCCCTAAAATTTATTAAACCATTCCTTAATCATTTTAAGGTCAAACATGACCTTATTATACTTCTTCACTCACGGCAGTTAATGTTCATAAGCTTAAACTTGTATTAATGTATCAAATTAAGGTTTTAAGTAATTTATACCTTGATTTAGCAAGGTTAAGACCTTGTTTGGTCTCGCCACCTTAAGGAGAATTTCTCCACAGCTTGATCTACTTGTCTTCATGTAGAAAACAAGACATGATTAAACTCCACACATGAGCTAACCATGAGAAGTAATTTAAGTCATGAAAATCATTGATTTTTACCTTAGATCTTCAAGCTTGTTGTATATCTATCTCGGCCCTATTTTCCAGTAGAGAAATAGTATCAAAACACTCTTAAAAACAAGGCACAAAACTGTGGGTAGTTAGCTTGGAAGATAGCTAAGATTTACCTTGTTTAAGATGCCAAAAATGGTGTTTTTGGCTTGGATCTAACTACTCCTTGTAGATCTTGGTATACCAACTGAATCCACATGAAAAGGAGAAGAAAATAAGGCTAGGGAACCAAGGTTTACAACCGAAATTCACAAGGAAGAAGAGATATGTGCTTAAAGCACATTTTTACCTTAAATGGTCAAAACTTGAACTCTTCTCCTTAGATCTTGTTATGGCCGAAATTTATCCTTCCTTTAACCTCCAAAACACTCTACATAGATGTATAGTAAAGGTTGGAGTGTAGATCAATGGAAAAAGGAAAGAAAGATGAAGAAAATGGGCATTTTTATGCCTTAGGAGCTTACCTAGAGCAAGAGCTCTCATCCATGGAGTTGGAACACTTACCTACGGTTGAAGAGGATCCAAAGAGAGCATTTGGATGATGCACTCTCGGCTGGAATGGAGAAATGAAGGAGGTAAGCTTAAATTGTCCTTAATGTCATTTTTTGCATTTTTTATGATTTAAGTGACTTGGTGACTCACCAAGGCTTGATTGTAGTTGTACAATCGGTGGAGACAAAGCAAGGAGGCAGCCGGCCTATGTTGAGAAAGGTGGTGAGTAGTTTATACATAATTGATTCAATTATGTAGTTATAATGTTACTTTAATCAATTAATGAATAGGTGACTCACCATGCTTGTCTTATTCTTGCTTGGAGCACCGTATAACAAGGGAAAGGAGAGGCTCTCAATCGGCTGTCTTCACATGGGGTAAGCAAATGGTAGACAACTTTAAGTTTAATATGTTAAAGTATGCCTTTTCCTTATTTTATGTAAAAGTAATATGGTATATTTAATTGTCACATGGGAATTGTCTCTTGGTCTGTTAGGAGACCTAATGAACCGATTTTTAAGAGGTCCAATTCGTGGTCAATGGTCAACATTGACCAACTTAGTCAATGTTGACCCAAACGGGCCCCACTTTAGGGTTTTATTAATATTTTAATATTAAATTTGTAAAAATTTGTAAATTTCTGGAACTAAGTTCCTAATATGATATAATATGATATTTTATCATATTTAAAGGTAATTATAACCTTTTAGCCCATTTAAAACCAATTTAGAAGGCAATTACACAAAAATGTGCTTTAAGGAGTTTTAGTGCACATTTTGTGTCTCAAGGAGTTTCTGAGCTTGGTTTTCTTTGACAACGGTTTTGTTGTGCCCCTTACATGATATTTGATCATGGTATCCAATTTTATATCATTTAGAGGTCATTAGACCTTTAAGGTTTCTTAGAGCACATTTTTGCTCTACTTGACCTTGAAGCATGTAAATGCTTGTTCTTTGTGTTGGAATGTTATCCAACAATTGTAATATGTTTAGTATTATGTTAATAGACTTAGGACAAATTTTTAGGTCCTAAGAGGTTCATTTGGGTATTTATTTACCCTAACCAGTCAAAGGGTGCAACATCTTGCTTTGTGTTGACCACTGTTGTTCTCAGTTGACTTTTAAGGCATGTTTAGGCCTTAATTAATGTGATTAAATATTTAATCCATGTTTAATAGGTTTGGGGTATTTCAATCTACCCCCTTAAAAAGACTTCGTCCTGAAGTCTCTTAATCAAATAGGTAAGTATATAAATGTATAACTACCCATTATTCCCATAATGTATATCTATGTGATATATCATTTACACACATCGTATTGCGCTTATACAGCACATAGCCATCACGTTGTGGCGTTAGTTCAATCATATATGGATATAGGTGATCCATCAGCACCATCATTTCCTATCAGTTCTACCAACCCTGACAACCTCCCTGAGATGTCCATAACATTCCATTGTTCCATGTTCCATATCTAATGATTCATTTCGTATCTAGGCGATACCATATGTAATCATTCTATAAAGCAATATGAATACATATCACAATTAGCATAAGAAAAGTATTACACACATGGGTGTAAATACAACATTCAAACAAGTATCTCGTAAGATACATACATACAAGTGCACATTACACAAAAACAGACCAAACAACGTACGCCCCGTGTACCAAACATAACCAACAAAACCAATTCACTGTATGCCATGCATACAAAACAATTCACTGTATGCCATGCATACTAAACAAACAAACCTTGTATGCCCCGCACACCACCAATTCTTTGTATGCAATGCATACTAAACAACCAAAACTTAGTGCACACATGTGCACAGCCAAGAGGCTCTACCCCCCTTAAAAAGGGTTACGCCCCCGTACCCCACAAGTATACAACAGTCGCTCAACAAGGAGCGCTGGAGACTTGGCTCTCAAAGAGTTCCCCAACTCGTGGATTATCCTCGTATCAGAGAGACGGGCATGACTCTAGCCCTTCTAGGCTCCACAATATATAAAGGTGAGGCACTGATCTATTTGTGCTCTCTCCCGAATTCGTTCTAATGGGCCCACTCGCTCCGTATGAGGTGCAGACCCATTAACATAGGCTCAATTTGCCTCTTTCCATAGCTGTGTATCCTCTCATTTGGATTACCAGCACACATGCGTGTGTCTTCTCTCACTGATATTCAGCTTGAGATATAGTGTGACATTAGCTACTATTAGTACTTAGTGCTCTTTGCACTTGTCTTTGTAATACTAAGACGTACCAGCCTACATGTCCACGGAGATAAAGCTTGTCATCCGTGTCTCCTGGTGGTTTTGTTCCGGAGTAACACGCTGTTGTAGTTCTCCCTTTTTTTTCTTTTTTTTACACACTCATGTTGATATCCATTACGTCCTTCCGTATTCCCACTAACTTAATAACTGCACAAGTGCAATACCAAAACACTCAGTCCTACAGAGTGCAGAGGCGTAAACTCTCAGCAGCTAATATCTAATGAGTCAAACAGATAAGATGAGCGAATTATCCTATGAGTGGTACATTCCAAATCCACTGTTCCTTGCTTAAGGTATCTGCTATCATATAGCTTTGTCTTTTATCCTCGCATAGTCACGCGTTTATGTCCATATCATTTGGTAGATTTCCTCCGGATTACAAGAATTTGCCTGATCCTTATGAGGATTCTACATATTATTTATCCATAATGGGTTTGTCCTACTTCTTTCCTTCCCTTTTGGTTTCCTGTCCTTAGTGTTCACGTCCTTGAAAGGTTTCCTTGTCTTCTCTGTATACTGTCTACTGCCCTCTGTTGAAGGTTCATGATTTCTTTAGGCCGTTGGTTCAACTGCGGCTCTTCTCGTCCATCTTCGAGGTAATCCGTCTTACTGTCCGTAGAATGGAGTTGACTACTTCTCGTGTTCCTAACACTACTTGTCTACTTGCATGGGGTACCGTACTGATACATTACCACTTACCCGACTAACTCATAAATAAGTCTGTCGGGCCCACATGCTCCTAACGGAGTGCGGTCGTCCCATGTCTCGTTTAGTAAACTGGTAATGTCTGTCACACGGTTATTGTGAAGTATTCTGTTGTCAATCTCCCTTTGATGGATATCCCTTTTTTTGTCTTCTTCTTGGTTTTTTTTTGTCTAATAGTTCATGTTATCAGTTATCCTGTAATAAGTGCTATTGCCTTTGTGGCATCCGTGGTAATTCGTGTCATTTAAGCGGCGTTATCCAGCTCGGTGTAAGTAAAATCTGTGCTACATTTAGCAAACTTGGTTCTCCTAATTTAATCTCATTGAATGCACACATATTCCTTTTCCTCCTGTTTCTCATGATCACAACTCATCCATAGTTCATATTCATTCCCTCATCCGTTTAATAGGATATATTGCAGATTGCATAATAGCTTGAGCAACTTGGCTCTTCACCTCCCAACCATCCTCACTGACGGTGGTGCATCTACAAGGGTATGCTTGTCCATAAGGACTAAACATTCATCACTAGTAGCGATTAGCATTAAATGCGGGTATACACTGATGGTATTTGGCTAATAAGCCCTGTCTGAAAATTCTCGAACAATCAATCTGGTGTGGTTTACAATCACAGTGGATGTACAGTTTCTCCAGTTGCAGTGGTTGGACTAACGGTCCTTCCAAAGTTACATAGGTTCCTAATCTCAGGGTTTGAATGAAAACGTTTGAAAAACATTTTTTTTGGTATACATATAATAAAAGACTAAAAAGTAGTAGTTGATGCAGTTGCATTTGCAGTTGCTGTTACTGTTGCTGTTGCTGCACTTGCTCTGTCAAGTGCGCAAGGCAGATGGAAATTTCAGTGATTTAGTTGTCATAGCGCTTGCAATAGCAAGTGCGCCATGCAGGTGGAAATTCTAGTTCAGTAATCATTGGTCTCATTGACTCTGCGTCGTCGAGTATGGCTACATGATAATGTAAGCGTTAACATCCCGTTCATATATATATTATCCGTCAAGGTTTAAAGCTTATTGGTACTGAGTACACATAATCTCAAAATTCATACACAAAACGGCAAGTGATCAATGACACACTCCCACATACTTATAACAAGTCTTGTCTAACATCCAAAATAAGTACACAACATAGTAAGTAAAAGTCTTCCACCAACGGTCTCATGGAGTTTAGGGTACTCAAGCCCTATCTATTCCCTTGTCTCTCTGGGCTCCATCATCAGTAGATGTCTGGCCATCCTGACCGCCTCGTGGTACTCCAGATCCTCCAACTGAGGTCTTTTGAGTATTCTTTGGTGGCCTGTAATTACGGCTCTCAGGATTCATCCAGCACTCGAATTCCCTGTGGCCCTCTTTCTTGCAGCACCGACAGACAACTTTGCGGCCTTCGTAGTCGACTCCAGGATGGTCCTTCCCACAACGCTTACAGTAAAAATGGCGCTGGGGCTGTCCGGTGCCTGATGGTAGTATTTAAGTTTAAGTTAAAATCTGTTGATATAAAGGTTAAGGTCACAATTCAATTTAAGAGGTAGGTGTTCTCACCCTTAGGAGGTGCGGATCTCGAAGGCTGAGCATCTATAGCTGGGCCGGTCAACCGAAGGACGGGCTCTTTTCCCTTTGCTCCCTGGTGACCCTGCTGCCCTTTCTTTGGAAAGAATTTCCTGTTTAAGGTTTCGGGTCAGCATTCATAAAGATTTTTAATATGGTAAATAATTTAGAGTGGGATAAGTCCTTACTTTCCCTTCTTCTGGCCTTCGCCTGGAGATGCTCCTCCACCCTCAGACTCTCCCTCAGGGTTCTTTCTCTTCTTTGCCCCTAGAGTCTCTTCCCGAGTCTGGAGCATTAGCTCCATCCTCGAGGCAGCTTCATAACACTCCTGGAGTCTCATTGGTAAGTTCTCACAAAGTTCATTGGTAATGTAGTAAGTAAAGAATTTTGTGGCTTTTATGTTAGTACCTGGATGGTAGTGTAGAGGGTAGCACCCATCGCCATCTGGATGCGAAACAATAGTCCTCCCCGGAACTTCTCGACCTTCACGGTCTCTGAGTAATCCACACCGGGGATAAAGTCCAGCAGACCAATGAATCGAGCGTAGTACTCATCCACGGTCAGACTTCCCTGAGATAATGTCTCGAACTCCTGGCGCTTCTTCTGCTTAAGATGAGCTGGATAGTACTTCCCTCTCAGCAACTCGACAAAAGCAGCCCACGAAAAGTCGGGCGTAGCCAGGTGATGGTCCTTGACCAACCTCCACCAAGTGCTGGCTGCATCCTTCAGATGGAAAGCAACAATTGTATATCGAACGTATCGAGTAGTAACCATATAATGTACAATGTACAATCGTCGTAGCGTATACCATCCTTTATTATTTTAATTTAATTTGGCCTTCAAGGCCCCATCCATATGTACAATGTACATTCGCCGTGGCGTACAGTTTTCATAATTAATTTACCTTAGCCTTGTAGGCTCCATCCAACCATGTTTAATTATTAATACCAGTTGGGCGTCTGTTAGGACAACCCGATAACCTCCCATGGACAGTAGTCCTCCCGTACACAAAGGTGCTCATTTCGCCAGGGGTCCGGAGGCCCCTGACTCTCTTATGTCTCGTAAGACGTCCATAAAAAGGTCGTAGCCACCTGATCCACGATCCAGTTTGGGCTCGTTGGATATAACCTGGAGCGGAATCCAATTAGGAAACCCCTCAGTGATCACAAATGCGCAACCAAGTAGTTCGTAAACTACCGGGATTCCTCACCTCAACTCACACCATCTCTCTCTCATAATGTTTAAGATCTGCTCTTAGTCTTATGGAGAATAATTATTAATTAGCTGCCCAATGGGTCTCACGCATACCTAGAAGTAATCTAGGTTATATTCATGTTCGAGATCCATGCTCTAGAGACCGACAATGTCGTGAATCGTCCCTAAGTGTTTTACTTAGGTTACCATATACTTAATATTAATATCATGGTATTATATCAAGTAACCGTCATGTCATCACAACGCATATGTATGTTTATATAAGTCGATCTATAGTCGACGTAGTGTTAGTCCCGTAGGACGTTCGTGCATAATAAATAATGCAGTAACACTTAAACACATACATGTAACCACACACATAACACACAAGTTATATCAACCAAATCCGAGCCCAAGGAGCATCCTTAGGACAACTCGGATCAAACCCCTTTACATACCGTTCACCCTGATCGTATTACGGTGGAGTATGAATCAGCAAGATCCTATGCTCCGTGTAGTCCGCTAGCTCGTCAAGCGTCTTGTCAGAAGTATAATCTAAACGGTATTAAAACTATAAGTCATCCTCCATGACTAACTACATCCGGTATTTCCGAATAACAAGTAACCTCGACCGTTCACCCCTGTTTTCTACAGTTTTGTTACGGGTTTCTCTAAGACAGTCGGCTTTGTTACTTAAAACGCGTACGTCATAATATTTCAACTGTCTAGTTTAATTCATTATTTTTCTTTAATCTTATCCACCATTAGTATAGGTACATAACCTATAGTTGCATGTATGCATGCCTTATTATATTATATTATATTCTTTTCCACCATCCATTATAATACATTGTATTATATAATCTATTATCTTAGCAAATTATATTTGCATTCAAAAACTAATAACATATAGTTTGTAACTATTTTTTTTAAATAACCACCACCATTATATTATATGGTTTCCAACCATAGTATATATCCATCCTTATATACATTATTCTTGTGTATGTATATTTACCACGTAGGTAATTCCCATGAGTTTAATAAACTCTTATATTTATGTTACTTTTTATCATCTTTTATTAGATGATTATTCCCATTAGTTGTATTATATTATACAACTTATATTAAGATTATTATCCTAACATGAGTAACATCTTATGTTGTATAGTTACAACTCCTAAGGTTTATTCCATAAACACCTTAGCTTATAAATCTCATTTATTTATAGTTCGTCACATTATTTTATGTGAATATCCTTACTTATCTTAATCCCATTAAACCACCTTAATACCATATAATTGTTATAACATTTATAACATTATAGACCTTAGTCTAAAATTCATTTTCTAACTCTTATTAATTCGGTACGACCCTTGAATTTATTTAAATTCTATTTTGACCACAAAACATTATGTAATGTTATACCTTATACTAATATCATTTGATATGATATTTTTATTTCCTTTAACTTATAACCTATAGTTTTTATACAAAACTATTATAAATTGCCGCAAAGGCGTATATATTAAACCTTATTCTTTTCCATAAACCATAGTTTCCTTTATTTACAAAATCACCCCTTAATTTATACTATGTTATATATACCATTTAATATAACATTTCTAACTTATAAAAGAGTATAACCTATGGTTATTTTTGTAAATTCCGAACAGCCCTTGTGCTATTCTATAGTTGCCATTTGGCCCTATTTATAACATATAGTTTTATAATATCATTAAACCATATATTATACACACATCTTAATAAATATTCTTATATAATTCTAAAAATCTCCAAATTTCACCAAAGGGTTATAAATATCCTTATTAACCCATATATAATCGGTATTTACCATTCCACCACCTATATTTCTCCAAAGTGTCATAATGACATAATAACTATATATTATACATATATAGTTTATTTTAATTCCAAAAACAAGCCAATAAATTCCTAAAAATTCCTAATAGCCCATGGGTGTTTAAAATACCATTGTACACCCTTTATTTTCGGTAATAACATATTTACCACATATGTTATAAGAATATTACCATAAGATACTTATCTTATTATAAAACCTTAAATAAGTTATTTAACTTATCTAATTTGGTCAAAACCTACCATATGGTCAAGGTTGACCTCCTTAATATTTCCTTGACCATTAATTCCTAATAATTACAGTTTTAACCCTTAAGTTTCCAAAATTCACCATTTAACCCCAAAACTTTATAAAATCTTATAAACTTTATTTTAACTCCTTTTAGCCTCTAATTTTCGGCCTTATTTTTATAAAACCCCTAAATTTAATTTAATTACACCTAATACCCCATTTATTTTCGGTAATGCATTTATACCACTTAAACTTAATTAAAAGCTTGTAAATGCATAAATAAAATGGTCTAAAGTACATGGCCTTATTACAAACATTTGCTCATAAAATAAATTACACATAAATGTCCCAATAATACCTATAAATCTCGGCCTCACCATATATTCTTCATTTAATTACCAAACTTCCACATAATGTCTTAAATTTGACAATTATGCTTGTTTAATTAGTTATAAAATTTATTAAACCATTCCTTAATCATTTTAAGGTCAAACATGACCTTATTATACTTTTTCACTCACGGCAATTAATGTTCATAAGCTTAAACTTGTATTAATGTATCAAATTAAGGTTTTAAGTAATTTATACCTTGATTTAGCAAGGTTAAGACCTTGTTTGGTCTCGCCACCTTAAGGAGAATTTCTCCACAGCTTGATCTACTTGTCTTCATGTAGAAAACAAGACATGATTAAACTCCACACATGAGCTAACCATGAGAAGTAATTTAAGTCATGAAAATCATTGATTTTTACCTTAGATCTTCAAGCTTGTTGTAGATCTATCTCGGCCCTATTTTCCAGTAGAGAAAGAGTATCAAAACACTCTTAAAAACAAGGCACAAAACCGTGGGTAGTTAGCTTGGAAGATAGCTAAGATTTACCTTGTTTAAGATGCCAAAAATGGTGTTTTTGGCTTGGATCTAACTACTCCTTGTAGATCTTGGTATACCAACTGAATCCACATGAAAAGGAGAAGAAAATAAGACTAGGGAACCAAGGTTTACAACCGAAATTCACAAGGAAGAAGAGATATATGCTTAAAGCACATTTTTACCTTAAATGGTCAAAACTTGAACTCTTCTCCTTAGATCTTGTTATGGCCAAAATTTATCCTTCCTTTAACCTCCAAAACACTCTACATAGATGTATAGTAAAGGTTGGAGTGTAGATCAATGGAAAAAGGAAAGAAAGATGAAGAAAATGGGCATTTTTATGCCTTAGGAGCTAACCTAGAGCAAGAGCTCTCATCCATGGAGTTGGAACACTTACCTACGGTTGAAGAGGAGCCAAAGAGAGCATTTGGCTGATGCACTCTCGGCTGGAATGGAGAAATGAAGGAGGTAAGCTTAAATTGTCCTTAATGTCATTTTTTGCATTTTTTATGATTTAAGTGACTTGGTGACTCACCAAGGCTTGATTGTAGTTGTACAATCGGTGGAGACAAAGCAAGGAGGCAGCCGGCCTATGTTGAGAAAGGTGGTGAGTAGTTTATACATAATTGATTCAATTATGTAGTTATAATGTTACTTTAATCAATTAATGAATAGGTGACTCACCATGCTTGTCTTATTCTTGCTTGGAGCACCGTATAACAAGGGAAAGGAGAGGCTCTCAATCGGCTGTCTTCACATGGGGTAAGCAAATGGTAGACAACTTTAAGTTTAATATGTTAAAGTATGTCTTTTCCTTATTTTATGTAAAAGTAATGTGGTATATTTAATTGTCACATGGGAATTGTCTCTTGGTCTGTTAGGAGACCTAATGAACCGATTTTTAAGAGGTCCAATTCGTGGTCAATGGTCAACATTGACCAACTTAGTCAATGTTGACCCAAACGGGCCCCACTTTAGGGTTTTATTAATATTTTAATATTAAATTTGTAAAAATTTGTAAATTTCTGGAACTAAGTTCCTAATATGATATAATATGATATTTTATCATATTTAAAGGTAATTATAACCTTTTAGCCCATTTAAAACCAATTTAGAAGGCAATTACACAAAATTGTGCTTTAAGGAGTTTTAGTGCACATTTTGTGTCTCAAGGAGTTTCTGAGCTTGGTTTTCTTTGACAACGGTTTTGTTGTGCCCCTTACATGATATTTGATCATGGTATCCAATTTTATATCATTTAGAGGTCATTAGACCTTTAAGGTTTCTTAGAGCACATTTTTGCTCTACTTGACCTTGAAGCATGTAAATGCTTGTTCTTTGTGTTGGAGTGTTGTCCAACAATTGTAATATGTTTAGTATTATGTTAATAGACTTAGGACAAATTTTTAGGTCCTAAGAGGTTCATTTGGGTATTTATTTACCCTAACCAGTCAAAGGGTGCAACTTCTTGCTTTGTGTTGACCACTGTTGTTCTCAGTTGACTTTTAAGGCATGTTTAGGCCTTAATTAATGTGATTAAATATTTAATCCATGTTTAATAGGTTTGGGGTATTTCAAGATGCATCGTGGATATGTTTTGGTAAACTTAAAATTTTATATTTTTAGAATGAGTATATATTAGGTATTTTTAAAGTGAATCTTATTCATTAGCAAAATGAATCTTCTTTAATAATAAAATGACCCTTATTCATTAACAAAATGAATCTTACCCCAAACACTCCAAAAACCACCCTATAAAGTTTAAAACGTCGAAGGCATTTTTATGGTTTGTGGTGCAGGGTTTAGGGTCACAAACTCTTAAAACTTGTCGAGTCAGTAATGACAATATAAAGTATAGAACTAATACAAAAAAGATTACCCTACGCCCCAAACACCCTAAAAAGCACCATAGGAAAGCTAAAAACGTCGAAGGTATTTTTAGGGTTTGTAGTGCAGGGTTTATGTAAAAACCTTTCGAGTCTGCAATGACGATATAAAGTGTAGAAACAATGCCAAAAAGATTACCCTACCCCTCGAACACCCTAAAAACCACCCTAGAAATGCTAAAAACGTCGAAGGCATTTTTAGGGTTTGTAGTGCAGGGTTTAGGGTCACCCTAAACCCTAATCACAAACCCTAAAAACTTGTCGAGTCAATGACGACAATATAAAGTGTAGAACTAATGCCAAAAAGATTACCCTACCCCCCCCCCCCCCCCCCCAAACACCCTAAAAACCACCCTAGGAATGCTAAAAACGTCGAAGACATTTTTAGGGCTTGTGGTTTAGGGTTTAGGGTCTAACAACTAAAAAACTATCGAGTCAGTGACGACAATATAAAATATATAACTAATACCAAAAAGATTACCCTACCCCCCTAAACACCCTAAAAACCACCTTAGGAATGCTAAAAACGTCAAAGGCATTTTATGGTTTATAGTGTAGGGTTTAGGGTCTAACGACCTCTGATTCACCTTTTAACAACCTTTGGTTCACTTTTTAAAAACCTTTGATTCACTTTTCTTAAACTTAAGATTTACAATGAATCTTAAAACATGTGTACATACAAAAAAAAATTATCAAAACATATTCATGTTTGGTCTTATTTTGAAGAGCTCGAATTATAATGAACAATGATTTAAAATTTATGTTATTTGAACTTATATATAATATTTTAAAATTTTTTAAAATGACAAAATAGGTGCCACCACGTCCAGATTCGAAATCGCCAAAATTAAGTGATGTACACACATCACCAACTGATCAACCGGCCACAGGATGCAAAAATTTTGATCTATGTAAAGATAAGTAATTTTGTATCATAAAGTATTATATTTTACTATATCAGATTTCTCTTGACTATGAATTTTCAAAACAGGTAGATAGATTATTATTTCCCGTGATGGTGTATTTTAACTGGCATGATACATATATATAACAACATACAAATTTTAACTTGTGAAATCATACATATACATATCGGTCTAAAATATGTTGTTGAATTTATTTTAATTTCAATTCTCTTTTATCTGTTTTATTTCTAATATAAGATATATATTGACGCTGTTAACAAGCAACCACATTAAACTAGGTTAACTGAATACCTACTTAACAGCTATGGACATCCCTATACGAATGTTATGTGGATTGTGTAGAAATTTTCCTAAGCAATAGAATTTTGTTATTATTTTATTGGTAATAATTTGAGAGAATAATTCGTTAGGAGGATAATTTATTTACTTCGAATTTAACTTTTTTTATATGATCATGACAATCTAACAAAATTAATTATATATATATTTATCATGCAATTTTTAGTTTATCTAATTAGCTAGATTTGACAACCTTCGGCCCCTCTCTTTCTCTCCTAATTCCTGGCTTTCATTAACGTTATCTCTAACAAAGACTCTTTCCAAAATTAAATAGAGTATTGACGCTTTAAGACGACAATTCCAGAGGTAGGTTCGGCTCTTCTTCCAGAGTGTCAGCCTTCTCTGTATTTCTTTCCCATTAATATAAGCCATCCACTTGGCCTTATCTCTACCGTACGTCATAATTTAATCTCACAGCAGCCTTGCCCCTACCCCTACCCCACCCGCCTTGCACAGATTCCTCTTCAACCCTCTGGATTGTCCCACTCCTGATTTCGTACTTCTTTTTTTCCGTTTCTCAAGTCTTTTTCTTCTAGCTTTTTTTCACGTTTTCTCTCCCCATTCTCGGAAGCGATTGATTCCCTTTGCTTGTGTTTTGTATGCTAATAAATAAACCTTTCGCGAGCGAGGCCCGTTTAAGAGCACGAAGCGGAAAAGAAGGAAGGAGAAAGGTAACCAGAGTCTGAAGACCTGGGAAGGACTTTCCTAAGGTTCAATTGATGTTTCTGTTTCTTAGTAGTACGCAATTCATCTGTTTGTGGATGGTGTTCTCCTCTGAAAATTTTTGTGGGGGGTTTACTATGTAGTACCTTTTTTTTTTTTATCTTTGATCGCTCGTTAACCATCAATCAAAGGGACTAGGTAGAGAGTGAATTCATCTTTGCGCACTCATCATTCCATATTTGTTTGTGTTCAGCTGCTGCTTGCTTTTGTGTGCCCATGTGCCTGCTTAGAATTCGGCTAAATTTGTATAGTATGATCAATTTATAATACTGGCGATTTTTGTTGTATTATTATTGCTACTATTTTGGATAGTAATCGGATAAGGATGCTGCTAGTCATTTTAGCTTGACACGAAAAAAGGTTTATTACTTCTTGGCCGGGAAGGAAACTATTTAAAAATTCTGGAAATTTTTTGAGCTTCTTGTTTTGTGGGAGGCGAGGTGTCCTTAAATATTTTCTTATTGCTGAGAGGAATATGTTCTGCTGGATTGTGATTCTTTTATACACGTAATTCTGACTCTGTCGTTGACACAAGGTCGGTTTTATTTTCTTCTCAGAAACAGCGTTGGGCTTCACAAAAAGGGTTATATTTAGTACTATAGTACAGTAGTGGCTTTGGAACTCGTCGACGGGTTTTCTTTCTCTAAATATATTTCTGTGGTTGTATTTTGTATGATACTACAGTTGAACGGAGGATCTAATTAGATTTGCAAAGAGTTTCGAGGTGGTCTGAGAAATGGTGCAGCAACAAACTTGGAGAAGTGAGGATTTAGATGCTTGCTTTAAGAAGCTTATGGTTTTTGTTGGAGGAGGCGAGAGTTTTTCGGTAGATATGGAGGGTGAGGTTTTCCCTGGGTGGAAGGATATTCCAGTAGAGCTCTTAATCCGAATCCTGTCACTGGTGGATGATCGAACTGTAATCAGGGCAGCTGGAGTTTGCAGTGGTTGGAGAGAAGCTGTTTGCTTAGGGCTTACCCGCCTTTGTTTATCATGGTAAACTCAACTCTTCGTTGGATTCCCTTACTTATTGATTGAGCCTTTTTTTAGAAGTTATTTCAATTTGCTTTGATGGTGCGGATAAAAGAGCTTTCTTTCTTGCAAGTTGAATTTGATGATTCTAGTATCAGATGGTTTGATCTAGCATTATGCCAGTCCATGCTGGTATTTGGTTTGGTTTCTCAAGTTTTTAATTTTCCCAAAATAAAATTTTGTTTACTCTTCCCACTAACAATAGAAGTAATTATGTTCTTTGGTAGCTGGATCAAAGCAGGGGCGGAGCCAGAAATACAAATTGAGGGGGTCAAAGACAGAATTATAAAAAATTAGGGGGTGTTTTTATTAAATTTTTCTAAAAATTTTTTTTTTACACTACAAATTTATGTAATTTAACAAAGTTAGGGGGTGTTTTGCTCCCTCCAGGCAGGCTTTGCCTCCGCCACTGGATCAAAGAAAGTTTTATGCAATATTTGCGGTGCATAATGGTCATTTATTACTTTGCTGGGCTTTGCTTTGCCAAACCCTTGTTTCTATGGGTGTTCCTTTTCTTTGGTAGATATCATTTGCTCTCCGAATAAATTTCATTACATGACTAGATGCTCTGGTCTGCTCTTGTCAAAAGAAATAAGAAATTTCAAAGTTGTATTGTACTGTAAGTACAGTACAGAAACTTATCCTGACAGCAGCAGATGTATGTATGGTCGTATTATAAATCTGGTTGTTGAAAACTTGTTTTTGATTGTATATATTAGGTGCAAGGAAAACATGAACAACTTGGTCCTATCTCTTACACCAAAATTCAGCAAGTTGCAAACATTGAGTTTGCGGCAAGACAAACCGCAGCTAGAGGATAATGCTGTGGAGAGTATAGCAAATTTCTGTCATGATCTGCGAGAGCTGGACTTGAGTAAAAGTTTTAAGCTAAGTGATGAGTCTCTATATGCCTTATCTCGTGGTTGCCCAAATCTCACTAAACTCAACATTAGTGGATGTACGTCTTTCTCCGATGATGGAATTGCACATCTTGTAAGCCGTTGTAGAAAGTTGAAGTTTCTAAATCTCTGTGGTTGTGTAAAAGGTGCAACAGATAAAGCTCTACAGGTACGTTGTGTTTTTCTTCTATCTGGTTTGAATTGTTTATTTTGTTTACAATTATAGTAAAGTACCGTACTGTAATGATTCTTGACATTGTACAGGCGATTGGGTCAACTGTGGTGAGTTGCAGTCTTTAAATCTGGGATGGTGTGAAAAGGTTGGGGATTCTGGAGTTATAAGTCTAGCAAATGGTTGCCCTCAGCTTAGAGCACTTGATTTGTGTGGGTGTATTCTCATTACTGGTAATTCATTAGATCATCTCTATTAATTTCTTTCCACTTTGTTGTACAAGTAAAAAGAAAAAAAAAAATCTTCTGCTTTAGAATTATTCAAATTAACAATTGTGATGATTTCACTTTGGAAAATATATGGCAGATGAGAGTGTGATTGCATTGGCAAACAACTGTCAGCACCTACGATCACTGGGGTTATACTACTGCCAGAACATAACAGATAGAGCAATGTACTCCTTGGCCTCAAGCCGGGAAACAAAGAACCATCTGCAAATGATGAGCATAAAGAAGAAAGAAGAAGATACAGGGGGGCTGATGAATCTAAACATAAGCCAGTGCACAGCATTGACACCACCTGCTGTTCAAGCTGTCTGTGACTCATTTCCAGCTCTTCACACTTGTCCGGGCAGGCACTCGCTTATCATAAGTGGCTGCCTCAGTTTGACTTCGGTCCACTGTTCTTGTGCTGCTATGCAAGCTCATCACCGTGCCACCACTGCCCACTGAACTGTGAACTGAACTTAAATGAACTTGATGGCTTTTGTGTTTGTGTAAATAGTGAAAGTAAGTATCTATCTATCTATATCTACATATCTGTTTCGGATTAGGAGTGAGGACTATCTATGTGTATTAGGTTTTGTTTGTTTGTTTTGTGCAGACATCTTTGTTTCTTTTTGCGGATGGATGGACGGTGAAGTGTTTGTTCGTTTGGGTGTTTATAAGAACAGACACGTGACCAGAGACTTATGCGAAAATATAACTGTAAATTTCAAACTTGTACAGCTGATGTTCTTTCTTTTCTAACTGTCAAACTTGTTCTGGGGTAAAAGAGAGTACAAAATGTTTTTATCTCGTTATGAAAGATGGAATAGACAAAACGATAATACAAAGAAAATCATATTCAAGTGTTAGAAAGAAGGAAAAGGGTTTAATAAAATATGTATGGAGTTACTTCGGAACAATGACTATAATGATTCTTTTAATTAACATCTGCCTCTGTATACAATCTCTTCGTCTTCATCATCCACATCAAATGCTGGATTGCAGAGGCATCTGAATAGCCTACCGATTCCCTGTCAACAAAATAATAACAAATGAAATGAATCTAAAATGTGGAAGAAAGTTGTAATTGTTCAACTAATGGAGAAAACGAGAAATAATTGAGCAGGAGGAATGATTTTGTGCCTGAGTAAGAAAAGGAGTTGTATAGGTGACTCTTCTGCTGGGAGACTCTTCCCCACTGCTATATGAACTGCTGCTGTTGTCATCATCATCACCTTCATCCCTTATGTCTGCTATTGTCTTATTCTTCTTTTTCGAAGATTGGGCAAACTTTTCCCTCTAAAAAAGTGACATATATGCATAAAAAATGGTTCTTATTCGTTAGGAGCCATGCTATCTGTAGTAGATAAATTGTATGGAGTGGTTTATATTGGTATATATCAGTTATGAGTTGAGGCATTTTAGTAGTTGTCTTTGTTGACAGTTGTCTTTAGTTAGTATTCATCCTATGGGTACTTAAGGAGGGTGATTATATCGTATTAGGGACAGTTCGCTGGCAAGCTGCAAAAGCTACTCTTACTAGTTTTTCAATTAATCTATCCCTAGTTAATTTATTGTAACTTGACACATATGTAATGGGTTAAATTTTAACAAATAACTAACTGACACATAGCAACCAAAAAGTAAAAGAAAGAGATTAATGTTGTAATTGTCATGATAGAACGGGCTCTTAGTGAAGGATATTACCCTAGTTTCTATCTGTATTGACAGAGCCACTTTCCTTGCGTGGGTGCCTACTCATGATCTCAGCATAAAGCGGCAAAAGTAACATGTAGACAATTGACAAAAAGCAAGAGAATCTCAACACTAATGTTAAAGAAGGATGTGATGTTACCACAGGCGCTATATTGGTGATTGCTTAGTTAAGAAAGAAGTCAGTTTGGAAGATCCTCAATGTTGGATCCAAAAGGGAAGGCATTCCACTATTTGTATGGAAGTGATTACTCTTCAGTAGTTTGAGTAGATATGTAACCACATCATTGTTCTGAGGTGAGAGGATTCAAGACATCGCTGTTGGTCTAAGGGCATTTTTCCTTCATCGAGTTCCATGATTTGAAAGGAGTACGCAACCGTGTAACGGTTTTCCACAGAAATGAGGAAAGTGGAATAATATTATTGAGGAAGAATTCCAAGCATGTGGATGGGCAGGGGTATTTTAGTAATTGAAATTTGTTGACAGCTGTCCTTAGTTACTACTACTCATCCCACGGGTACTTAACTTAACTTAAGGATCATTCCGCCACTTAATTTCCTGATGATTGAGTAATACGATTGCAAGGAATATATATTGAAGAAATATATAAACCCTAGTTTCGCTCTAGAAACGTGATACATCATATACATATGATTCTCACCTCGATCTAATACGATTATAATCATGATCTGAAATTAAATCATTCCTGCCGTATATGAAACAAAGAAAACAACGAACTTCTTACCTGAAAGATCTTCCCAAGCAATTTCAAACCTAAAGCACGATCTCTAACTTCTTTCTTGGCATTTCTATCCTGTAAAACCTACAGTAATAGCATATACATAAGTACACCTGTAATTTATTTTACTCACCAGAAATTAAATTAGATAAACTAATTTTACCATTTGACAAACATGAGCAAGTGTGATTTCAATATCAACCACATTCATCTTCCATAAGGAGTTCATAATTAGGGTATTTGACTCCACTTCATCATTTGCTGCAGTAGCTCCCCCTGTAGTACTAAACTGTCTACGACCGTCTTCTTGAAGTTGGAGCAACTGGAATGCACCTAAATAGTATGAAACAGAATGTTTGTAATTTAACACTTATATCAGCTCAGCTATATTGAGTATAGACAGACAGAGTAGTTAAATTTAATTACCCTTAGCTGCAGTGATTTGTGACTTCCATAAATGTCCCCTGTTGCGAACCCATTCGGCTACAAATGGTACACCAAGGTATACTTTCTTACCCAGTTCCAGTGCAGCCTGTCTAGTGTATACGTAGCCTATTGTGTATAACATTTCAGCGCCAAAACCTGGATCATGGTTGTATATAATATATATGATGATCATGTACAGGAAAAAAAAAGAGTATAGTTTCATGTCATGTGATTATTTAATTAGTACCTACCTGATTCAGATAGTCTTTTAGCTTCAGATTCAGCACGGTGTAAAAACCCTTGTTTGTCACCATCAACATATTGTTTCAGAAAATCTGTCAAAAATCTTGCAAGTCTTTCCTCTCTTTCTCTCTGAATAGCCTGATGAATGGGTCGATTGATTGCATTTCAACACAACGATAACAAATCAAATATATTACATTATATTATGAACAACACATTTTGTTAACCTGGTGCTAAACTTACCTTCAATCTCTCATGTAATTTTTCTGGATTGTCGTCTAATTCGGAAGAAGCCATGGAAGCCACAGATAAATGACCAATGTAATCCTCAAAGAGTTCACTTCCAAATAATAGTGTGAAAACTGCGGTGGGATCAAGCATGGATTCCCTTCAATTCACCAAAAAAAAAACAAACAGTTTGTAAGACTAATAACTATATACTATATGGCAAGCTGTAGATGACTTGAGGAAGAGATTGATGCATTTTTGCATACTAACCTGGAAATACTATTCTTGCCATTTCGATCATAGGCGTCTCGTTGTACTGGATCACTTAATACCTGATACGCTTCCCCTAACACCTGATATTAAAAACAATCTGAGATTTACAAAGACATATATATTGATCCTTGATGAGAGGCAAGTAGTATTTTTATTAGATCAAGCAGCTTGCGATTGAAAATGATCATTAATTAAGAAGAAAGGCTCAAGTGCATAACTGAACTTACCTGAAACTTTTCAGCAGCTTGAGGGTCATTAGGATTCTTATCTGGATGCACTTGTCTGGCCTGTTACATTGCCAAGGAAACAATCATATAATAACAAATGTATATATGAATTAGAAGGCTATAAATTATATATGCAACCATAACCAACCTTAAGGTAGTAAGCTTTCCGAATCTGCTCCTCAGAAGCAAAGGGACTAACTCCAAGAGCGTCATAATACTCTGTTTCCTTCACCATTTTTAGTAAACCGGTGAAGACTCAGTATCTCTCTCAATCTCTGGATATGCAATTGCAGAAAAAGATGGAAAGAAAGATGATGAAGAAAAAGTAGAGTGAAAGGGGAACTGAAGGGGAAGTGAGCAGAAAGAGGGCCATAGTCACGAGTAGCCACCTTTCCAGTTCTCAAACCACAATAAAAAAATTGCAGAGTATTTCATAAAAGGCTCTTTTTCGCGGGCTACAGACAGTAGTATATATATTAACTACCTGCTTTTCTGAGTGTTGATGCTCATACTCAAATGTGGGGGTGTGGTATCAATCATGAGACTTATTAAAATAAAGTCATAACGCTCTAAGAAGATTTAGCTTTATAAAGAGTTTGGTGGGTGGCCTCGCTGGCTTGGATAGAAGTAAGACACCTTTAGTTTTAAGCTGAAAGAAAAAAAAATATAAAGGAGCGGGGTGAAATTACGTAATAATTATGCGCTCCTTTCCTATTAACACTGAAAAACAAACGCCCAAAAATAGATAACAAAATCCTACAAACCCACGACTCTTTCTTAACTAAATCAATGAGCTTGCCTCTGTAATTATGTTTAGAGGTTAAAAAAAAAAGCGAACGAACAAAAAGAAAATTTCAAATTGCTAGTACAAACAGACGGAACAGTAACGATGTTGTCCTGACAATATACAACAGATGAAACAAAAACTTCCATGCGTTCGTCACCAAAACAGTGCAGTTTAGCTTCAGCCCACACTGCTTGTAACTAGAGCAATAAGTAGTACCACCGGCATTGGCGGACTCATCTTGATTTTCCTCCTCTCTTATTCTTCTTGCCAGATCTCTTTTTATTATTATCAAAGTTACTCTTCATGCTCATTATTTTGGTAGCTTTCTTCTGCCTTTCTTTCCGGACTTGTTCTAGGTCTTTGATTTCTGACCGCACATTAGAATTTGGAACTGGGCGATGAGGCCTCATCCCTCCTCTGAATCTTCCACTATTATTACGGCCACCTGAAATGATCAAGTTACCAACATTTAGCAGGCTACATGGAGAGTAATAGGATGATTAATTCCTTCAACGGCAAATAAAAAGAATTTCTCATCAACCTATTCATTCTTTTTTACAGAAGCAACAGTAGCATATACTAAAAAGCTATTTCCCAATTCCATAGGAATAATATACCTGCAAAACGTGAGTTCTCTCCAGCACCGCCATCGTTATCTGTTCCTCTCAAGGAAATCCTTGTATGTGACTTGTCTTTCCATCTTTTGTATATCCCGGTCTTCGAAGCTTGCACTTTCTTACCACCTTCTGTCGTAACCTATAATATAGAAACAAGAAATAAACAAGCCTAAGAAAAGATTGATCAACCAATAAGCACAAAATTTCAGTGCCATACATTCATATTATATCCTGAAGCACAGCAAAATTCCGTATCCGATACTAATCTAGTGATATCAGCTTTAAAAACAATAATTTTCTTCGGGTGTATAAATGTCACTGGTTAAATTCGCAAAGGCAGTTGGACAAGGATACCTTTCTTTAATCCCTTTACAAAAGGATATTGTAAGTTGCTAAAAGAGGATTTTATGAATGGACTAACAGAAGAATTTAAAACAGAACATACATATAACCTCTTAGGGCATGGGTGTAAATAAAGCTTCAAACATAAACTATTGTATCATACACTAAACCCTAATCCCCAAAAGCAAGTCGTAGTGTTACCTTTCCACTGGCAGTCACGCGCTCACCATTGTTCAGCTTGACATACTTTTTACCTCTCTACAGGGGAGAAAGAAACAGAACGTTAAACAAAAGCTCCACTACAAACTGATGAAAAACCAGGAAGAGCGTAAGCACACCAAATGACATCTCAAGTACCTTATCCCAATGATAAACAGATTTCTGTTTCCGCATAGCCTGACCATCATCACCAACTAAGTCAAGAACAGCAGTTTCCAATCTACATAAAAATGTAAACTCAGTCAATACAAGACAAATTAGTTCAACAAATCATCAAAAAGTTGGTTCCAAACAAGACTAAAGAGAAAGCCCTCCTAGACACTAGTGGAAATGAAGGTTAAGATCATATCCAATATCCCACTATCAGCAATGACACTCATCTTGAAGAGTATGTGACTTTCCGAAGTCGGAATTGCTCATATCTACTAACATAACCGAAATTAGCTGAAGTTACATTACAAATCCAGTTCACTTAACAGTAAATAAAAATGGTAAATATATTCAATTGATAAATTAGCCACTCTATGAGATCATAAGACCGGACTCTATTTCCTCAATAAGATTCGGTGGTCAAAAAGAGTGTACCTCCTATTAAAAGTCCCAAGTGAGAATTAGACTCCAATTCAATAAGATTTATAGCTAAAAAAAGTAATTAAGCTCCCAATCCCCAGTACAGCTCTCATACCTGTTTGATCCAAAGCCCTGATCACCTCTCGTAGAAAGTCCAGCTTCTATATGCTGCCATTAGAATCATAAAGATACACTTAGCACTATATAGGGTTTTACAAAGTCATCCCTAGATGGAGACAACATACTAGAAAATAACACAACTACATCACCTGCCAGAAGACATTGCAATTGTATTCAGAAGAACAAAGCAAAGTTATGTTGGACAATCAATTATATGAACAGGATTGCGATATAAAAAAAACTATGTATGACCTACTTGGTTTGTGGGCACAGCACTAATGAAGTACTCCTCGTCCTTGAAGCTCCTTGTTTTACGCTTAGAGCCAGAGACATCTGCAGGAAATGGGAGTTACGTCAGTTAAGTAAACAATAAGCAACCAAGGTACTCAAATCCTCACACCTTACTAATTAAACTTTTAATACACACTATTATTCTTAACTCTGGGGTTCAGGAATTCCTATATAACATAAGCGACACAATAAAAGCATTTTAAATATTTGTATAATATTTAGCTCCATAAGCGATCTCATTCAGGTCATGAAATCCTTAACACGGATCTTAAGAGAGATACTTAAGCGGGTATTATCGTATAGAAAGATATGCAGGACATTTGAGAAATAGAAATCGGCTTCCATTGAAAATTTGAGAGGAGATGCACCCCTGATTGTATATCAGAGCCTTCCTTGGGCACAGGATGCTGCAAAGCATGAGCTGGGAGCATATAGGAAGGAATTGGAGTAGACGGTGTACGCAAATGCCAGATGATGTTTGCAAATGCAAGACGATGAGAGCACCAAGACGCTCAAGGAATGAAGGGAAATAGAAGAAAGGTGTAATAGAAAAGAGGAAATGCTAAAAGAAACCGCCGCACATCTGGAGATCCATGATGTGTCAGATTCATCACGCGGGCAACAAAAAGAAATGAGGGGTTACTGGAGAAACTGCTGGAAAGTTCAACTATACCAATATCAAATTCCAAACTTTCTGTGATTGAATTGGGGAACCAAAAGATATCAAAGTGAGATTGCAGAAGGAAAATATCAGATCGAAGAGTTGGGACGGTCGGAGTTGGAACCGCAGGGATTGGCACACCAAATCACTCGAAAAACAGAACCTCAAAGGAGAGATATCAAACCCAATCGCAAGGGAAGAAGGTCAGCACAGAAGTACTCAATGGGAAAAGGAACAAGAATCTAGTGAGAGAAGGTCGATGAACCTAAAAGTAAAAGAAAGACAAAATCATAGGCAAGTAAAGAAGAAGATATCTCAGAGACAGCTTGTCACATGGACCAAATTCTAGGAAAATAACTAACCCTGCTTCAAATTGTGCATTTCCAAATTCCTTGACTACAGCATCCCAAATATCCACAAGAACTTCCATTCGAATGTTAATAGTTCTACTCCGAGCAACTGCCCAACGACTTCCCCTGGGATACTCATCATCATAGCGCAGAAGAGAGCTTATTTATCAGCTTTCACTTATCTGATTATTATATGTGATATATCCTTCTTCAACGATCTCTTGCTTGACCACCTTTGGCTAACAGAAATCGCTAGGTTTCTACTTCCAAGGTGTAGATCGATGGCACCCACGCCATCTTTGTAAAACTGCAGAACTCCAAACTGTACTCACAAATGTCAATGACAAAAAGAAGAGGCTGTCAAAAAGGTAACCTTGGATCTTGGAGTTAACTTTGAAGAGGGAATTGGAAATAGGGAACACTAGGTCAAGACATTTCCAAAATTTTGAAGTTGCAGTTACAAGGGGTTCAGGCCGTGAAAAGTTGCAGTCCATTGAGCATTACAAGAGTGAATGCTTTACTGGGAATTGATCGGTTATCTTCTCTAGGAAAGTCTAAGACAAATTGGCAACACTTTCTAGCCAATGCCGGTTGGAAGGATGATTGATTCATTTTCAAAGTGATCACCAGTATTCTAACATTACTGTTGTTCTAGAATCTGCTATCCAGACGATTTGGGTACATGAGGAAGAGATAGACAGTGATCAGCCTTGTAATGTTTCAAGCAGCATAGGAAGGTTTTGACCCATGATACTGCTCTGATTAACATTCTAGACAAGCTCAATGGAATCAGTTCTGGAACTGATTGTCAAACAGGCGACGTCACTAAGATGCACAGTTGAATAGAAAAATAGGGAAGCTCGGTTCAGCAGCAAGTAAAGTTCGGACTATGAGGTTTCATGGGAGCTCATTGCTTCCGGATTTCATCTGCTAGAAAGCGCAAATCACTGGGCTGTAGCACTTTTAGGTGCCTTCTTCAAACTCTTCTATTGTGCCAGTTTCCTGCTAAACAACAGCATCAAATATATTCCATATCTCTTTCTCATTTGTGCGGTTAACTGAATTTGACTGGATGGCTGTTCTAAGCTTATAATCTTCATTGTCACATCTCTTTTGTTTTGATTGTTCATTTTTGTGCAAGTCACATAACTTACTAAAGTTTAAAATTCACTACCTTCATATGCTTGCTTTAGCTTTAGAGCTTCCCAACTTCAATGTCATTTCTTGCATTTTTTATAAAACTTTAGTATCTTTAGTTTTGAAGCCTTGTGTGCTTCTATAAATATTGTTAATATTATTATAATTCTTATTCTTCTTCTTCTTCTTCTTCTTCTTCTTCTTCTTCTTCTTCTTCTTATTATTATTATTATTATTATATTATTATTATTATTATTGCTATTCATATTGCTACTACTATTATTATCAAGGCACATGATATGTCAAGATTTGAACTAGCTAATTTGTGGTTGTGTTGGGGAGAGAGACAAATATAGATGACAAACCTTTTTTCTTAACTTCCTTGAAATCAGTAGGTGCAGGTTCATGCTCAGGTTCAGCCACCTGCACAAGTAAATGATGCCCTTAAGTCTGACCCAAAAATCAATACTTTCAGTTCTCCACAACTCGCGAAACGGGAAGAGGGAGTTGCTTAGCACAGTTGGCAATTAAATAAACGCTAAACCAGTTCATGTACAAGGTCCAAAATATATATAGGCTAGCTACATATCAAGTCCAATGAAATTTCACGATAAAATACAAAAAGGATAAATATGAATTCTAAGCACAAAGACCAATATGTTTGATTAATTTTCAAAAGACAAAGACTAACTGCACACTATTGTGAGTGCATCTAGAAATTATAACCCAAGAATATCTATTAGGTTGTTTATCTTGGTATTTTCACTATCCTACTTTGAAAATTTTCCCCTTATTTTGATAACCTTGTTGTCCTTCCCCTATCCCTGTCACATTTTTCTGCTCCTTTGAGTTTTTTCTTTATTTTATGTCTATGGCTTTGCTACAAATTCAAATATTGATTTATTAGCCGACCCCAATTGTTTTGAGAACAAGGCTTTGATGTTGTTGTATCTCTAATGTCATTTATGATGACGATATATATGACAAAGCATCGAGAACAGCAGTAGATCAATGCAGACCTTCTGATGAGTGAATACCTTAGACACATCTGTTCTGGAATTCTGCTCTTGCACAATTCTAATGACTTTTTCATGAACTTCTCTTTTTCTCTTCATAACATCCACCCATTGACTAGATGGACCCTGAGACATAGGAAAAGTGTCCTGTCAAGATAAATTGTTCTAGATTCTAATATTCAAGCAATTAAAGCTACATGTAAAAAACAAGAGTGTAAGATAACTCCACTTGAAGAAAGAAAGATAAACTCAGCCAACAGCATAGCACTTAAGTATCTTCTAAAGAGTACCTTTGCATGCTTAGACTTGGCAGCTTCACCTTCAGCTTCAAGAATGGTCTGCTTGGGTCTGCGCGCAACAGACACACTATCAGTAAGACAGAACTACCACAAGAACAAATAAGTCATAAGGTATTGGAATTCACTGTCTCAAGAAATAGATACAAGCAAGTTTGCCATGACATGACGCTAAATTCAAGAAATAAACCTGAAAGATTTCAAACGTTCAGAAAAAGCAAGCGCTGTTAACTCACTGCCGCCTAGAGCACCTATGAACATTGGATGCAACCCTTCACGAGGTAGATGCTTTACTCTACGTATGGACTCTTTTGATGGTAAGGGTTTGGTCTTTGAATAGAGGCGAAAAGCATTTGCACATGTCTTCTGGAGAGCAGTTAATTCTGTAGACGAGTCTATAACATCTCGAACTCTATCAGAGACAAGATCCAGGATTGTTTGAGGGAAGCGCCCGTAGACAGTCTCGCCATTTGCAGCTGCCAGGTCTATTTTAGCCATCACTGATTTCATGTCCTGTAAAACCTCTTCCTCAGTTGGAGCTGGTTTGATGGGCTTGGAAAGAAACAGATGAAGATCCAGAACATAAGCCATGTCCTCTGGTGTTACAAAGGAATATGCAGTGCCAGTTCGACCTGCTCTTGCAGCTCGCCCGACACGATGCACAAAGATTTTGGGTTTTGGGGGGAAGTCCCAATTGATTACATTATCAAGCAAAGGAATATCAATCCCTCTGGCTGCAATATCGGTGACAATTAGTAGCATGGTTTTTCTTGATCGAAATCTAGATACATGGATCTTCCTAGCATCTTGATCCATATCCCCATAACACACAGAAGGCTCAATGCCTTCTTCAGTAAACATAATGTTGAGGAACTCAGCATGGTACTTGGTGGAAACAAAAATCAGAGTCTGTTGGTCCAAAGGTATTTGTTCCCTTATCAAATGAAGGAGTGCAGCATATTTTTCTTCATGCCTCATGGTAAAAAAGGCAACCTTCAGGTCAGGGCTAATCTTAGTATCCACATCAAGCCGTACAAGCTCTGGGTCCTCAAACCTGCCTTAGCAAACTCTGCTAGGGCACTCGGCATGGTTGCACTGAAGAGCAATGTTTGGCGGGTATCACTTAGCTGACTCAGGATTTTGTGCAGCTGCTCGGCAAAACCCATCCCAAATAGGCAATCAGCTTCATCAAACACAACATACTCAACTGTACGAAGTGACATGTCATCGACTTCAGACAAATGATGCATCAGCCTACCAGGTGTGGCGATGATGATATCTGGATTCTGTGCCAACTCTTCGAACTGACTCTCCATGCTATCACCCCCTACTAATAAACTGGTACGGAGATCTGCATTGAAAAGTGAGCACCAATACTTAATTCTCTCTTTCCATTCTATTTAGTAGTAGAGTAACCGAACAAGGAAATGGTAATTGCTCTCCCAACCCGCAAGAACATAACGATAGATGAAGTAAAAGCAAGAATCTCACTGTGTCCCCCCTCTACTTTCCATTACTGAACCATGAAAACAAAAGCGCAAACAGTTGAAGTCATAGTCCAGCAAAATAACAAATTACAAGTTTCATTAAGATAAAAATATTTGCATCATGCAACTCTACATTTAAAATCCTGAATTTATCAAAATTCATGTTTACATGTCCGTTCACCAAACACAAGCATTCCTGAAGGCCAATGAGAAAAGAAACAAAACAGAACAATTTGCAAGAAGTAGATATGCAGATACCTGTGTACTTCCCTAGCTCTTTCGTAAACTTCAAGGTCTGGAGAGCCAAATCACGAGTGGGGGAAAGAATCAAACCCCTGACCCCGGCCTGTGGAACGTGCATCTTGAGCTTCTCAAGCATGGGAATGAGAAACGCCGCCGTCTTACCCGAACCAGTACGGGCCATGGCAACTACGTCAGTCCCCGCGATGATGAGGGGCATCGTCTTCCGCTGTATGGGAGTGGGGACTCTGTAACCCTTTCGTTTGATGGCATTGAAAACATTGGGGCTAAGTCCTAGAGATTCAAAACCTCCCGACTTAGCCTTCTTATTTTGCTTTTCCTTGCGCTTCAGCTCCGCCTTCGAGCTCACTAGCATGGTTGGAGGAACCTCCTCAGCGTCGTACGCCATTGGAAAAATATGCAAAGAGGGGGAAAAGAATAGCAGGGAGGGTGCGGGAGGCTTAAAAGGGTTTTGCCGTTCTAGTGGCGCGCCGCGCAGAAGGCTAGACGGGAAGGGCAGAAAAGGAAAGAGGTTTCGGACACATGAGGAGGAAACATAATGGAGAGAACTTTAGGTTCAAGACTTCAAGTATAAGGCCACCTTTCAATTATCACCATTGACAATTAATCTCTTTTTTTTTTAAAAAAAAAAGATGTAAGACAGATTTCAATGATTAATTGGATGTTAAACCACCATTCACTAACTATGGTAAGCTTTATATAAACACAGTTATAGGGGTTGTACGAAGTTTGTAGTGAACGCAGCTATTGCTGTAAAAATATTAATGCTACTATGGTTATCCTATATGGGTTTGTCATGTGTAATTGGTTTATTTTTTTAACCAATAGAAGATTGACAAGTGTTGTCTACTTTTTCCATATAACACATTAATGTACCACTCGTGGGCAACGAACGGGATAATAGATGTTTTTGCTGCTTTTGGCGAACTGATATTTAAAAGATGTCAAAGAGATTCATTAGTATAGCCTCTTTCTCTTATGTTCAACTAGATGAAGATGAAAATATGGAACGCTGCTCTCACAAGTGTTCGATCAATTAGCTCAATTCATCTGCAACATTGAGTAGGGGGTCCTACTAACAAGTAATGTTCATCCTTAAGTAAAAAGAGAACATTTGTAGCTTCATATTTTTCATTCTTGTATTTTTTTTATTATCCCAACCCATCTTTTCTCTCTAAAATCATCTTTATTCAAACACAACATATAATGTGTTTAGATAAATGTTGTATTCGTTGTAAACGTCCGGGACTATGTTTATAGTGTGGTCCCACTTTTTCTCCTCTACTTTAACTACCGTTCGGCGTGGAGCTCAAAAGTAGCTAACGGAAGCTTTATCTTAAAGATGACCATGGTTAACAAATAGAAATTTGACATGTCATTATTCTAGCCACTTATAAGCTGCCACATAGTGTACTTGATTGGTCCGAAGGAGATTAATCTCCAAAATGTGGTGAACGAACGTCACCTTATTCTTGTAGCTAGTTCGGGGTAATTTGTTCGATAGCTAGCCTGATAGCTGATAAAATAATTAACATCAAATAGACCCAAAGTTTGACTTTAATCATATAAGAGAACATGCCCACTCTATCTCATTATTATCGACCAAGTTAACTATAGCATTCAAACGCCTACCGTAGACAAAAATATGTCTCGCTATACACACATGGCTATAGAAATCAGCAAGTCTACTAATGGCATGAACAACACTTTTACAGAGAAATCAACAACACTTTGCTCGTGTCATATTGAAATCAACAAGTCTCGTTATTATTAGGGATGGCAATGGGTCGGGTTTGGGTCGGGTGGACCATCACCCGCACCCGTCACCCGACTTCACCCGCTCCACCCATACCCGACCCGTCACCCATTATGTATCACCCATCACCCGTTTCACCCGTCACCCGCGGGTGAAGCGGGTGAACCCATTTACCCGTTTGTTTTTTCTTTTTTCTTGTTCGCCGTTTAGGTTTGAAAATTACTGTGAGTGGAGAGAAAATAGAGACGTAGAGCATGTATGTTCTATGTTCGCCGGTTAGGGTTGCGAAATTTACTTCAGATAAAAGAGTGAAATATTGCACAGAGCATGTACGTTCCATGTTCACCAATTATGGTTGCAAAATTACCATGAGTGAAGAGAGAAAAAATTGAGGCACATAGCATGTATGCTCAATGTTCGCCTGTTAGGATTGCAAAATTACCTTCAGTGAAGAGAATGAAAAATTTCACAGAGCATGTAAGTTATTTGTTTTACAGTTAGGGTTTCAAAATTACCGAGAGTGAAGAAAGAAATTAGAAGCATAAAGCATCTTTGTTCCATGTTGGCCAGTTAGGGTTGCAATTACCTTAAGTGAAAAGAATTAAAAACTGCGCAGAGCAAGTATGTTAGGGCTGTTAAATTACCGAGAGTGGTGAGAATAAAGAATGGCGCAGTCATCCAGAGCATGAATGTTTCTTGTTCACTAGTTAGGGTTACAAAAATTGTGAGTGAAGGAGAATGAAAATAAGTAACAATTTAACATAATATATATATAATCTATGCGGGTGAGCGGGTTGGGTGATGGGTGAAAAATGTTCACCCGTCACCCGACCCGCACCCGTACCCGTTCCACCCGTCACCCGTTTTATGCGGGTTTTTCTCCCGGTTCAGCGGGTCGGGTGACCGGGTGAAATGGGTACCCGCGGACCCATTGCCATCCCTAGTTATTATCGACTAATTAAGTTGACCATAGCATTCAAACGCGTACCAGAGAGAAAATATGTCTCATTATACAAACTTGGCTATGGAAATCAGCAAGTCTACTAATGGCATTGACAACACTTTTATATAGTGTCGATTACTTTGTTATGTCATACAAAAGATAAATTAACTTTATGTCTACCCTTTCCTTTTATCATATCAAAAGTTGTAGACTTCGTTCACCTTGACATATTTGTGGCATATTTGATATCATATTTACAGCATAAAGTGGTCCTTGCATGGGTCATGTCTAGCTCCTACATGAACATTGATGAGGGTCCAAATGAGCATGATTTAGGGGTGTATTTTATATGTTTTATTAACACTCTCCATGTTCATTTCTCAACTTTATCTAGTTTTCCTATAGTTTTATGGTTTATTGGTGTTTTTACACGTTTATTTCTTAAACATGAGGAATAACATAGGTATGAGCAAAGTAGACGAAGAGAGAAACGTGTGGACGCAAACGGATCTAAAATCAGAGCTAAAATGAAAAAGTCTAAGCGTTTGAAGAATGACCTACCCACAAGACCGACCCCAAGGACCGACCCACGTGGGTTAGTCAAACTTTTTTCCGGAATCTACTGGATTTGACCACCCCAGACGACCTCTCCAAGTGTATCGGTCGAAAGCTACTGGAATTAACCGACCTAAGCGAGCGACCCAGGTGGGTCGGTCAGACTAAAATTTGCGCATGTGACGACATCTTCTTCCGGAGGCGACTGACCCACATGGGTCGGTCAGACTAAAAATTTGCCCATAATCATGCTTTTAAAAGAGGAAAAGAAGAGAAAAAAAGGGGAGGCTAGTATAGACCAAAACTGACGGAGGAGGAGGAGGCTCACCTCCATTGAAGCTATTCTTCAACCTCCCATGGCTAATTCTTCTCCCTTCTCTCCTTTTTGTGCTTTAATGGTTGTGTCTTCTTGTAGCTTAAAACCTCCATTGTTGTTATTTGAGCTTATTTTATGCTTTATTTTAGTCCTTGTGCTTCATGAATATGACCATTGGTTATTTTTTACTCTTAAACTTGTTACTCATGATTTGGGGATTTGTTTAGGGTTTTATCCAAATTTTTATCTATGTGTTGTAATTGGTTGGTTTGCTCTGAATTTGTCGATATTAGGCCTTGAGATAGATTCTAGGTGCCAATTAGTTTAGCACTAATGTGGGATTCTATCCATATGTGACTTTAAGATATAAATATAAACTGTGGGGACTAAAACAATGTACACAAATTTTGATGATTTTGAGATTATACTACATTACAATTTTGAGGAACTTGAGCTTAGTACTATAGATTGACCTAAGGCTTAGCTGATTGAGAAGTCCCGGTTACATCAGTTAGGATTAATAGTCCTAGATTAGGTTACTAATTAATTAAGTGTTCCCGTTGTTTAGCTATAAGTTCAAGGGTTAACAATCGGTGATAAGGGGATGGTGGGTGCAAATATCCATCCCAGGCTACATCTACCCTAGTTTAGTTTGTTCAGCTTTATTGATTTCCTTTATTTTCCATTAATCAAACCAAAAACTCAAAAATCCCTAATTTACTTTTATGCACTTTTGTTTATATTCTTGCACATTTACCACGCTTATAATTAGATAGATAGTTGGATACGACCTTGTTGGACTACAACGACTGGGTTCCCTACCCATTAGTTTGCATAATATATTCATTTATATTTTGCATGACAAACATACTTCATTATAAAACAGGCAAAACTAAAACAACCACAAATATGCCAAGATGAACAAAGCCTTGGGTATCATGCCCTTTATAGCATATCAAAATCAAAACTTTATGGCATAGTACCCTTTATATCATATTGAAGTCAAACTATATCATACTTTATAGGCGTGGTGTCTTTTATGTCATTAAAAGTAAAATAAAATAAAATAAAGTACCCATGAAACAAGAAAATATTACATTAAAAAAACGTCAATAACTATTAATGAAACAAAACAAATAAATTTTGGCACGACAGCTCACGTGACACTAATTTTTGATATGATGTTGATTCTAAATTATGGCATGATGGCTCATGTGAGAATAATTATGACATGATGTCTTTTCCACGTTGTATTTGTTTCAGGTATAACCACATCATACAAATGGTGGCTGACTAATGACAATATTTTTACTTATCAAGAAAGACAATGTCAACTGATTTTCATTTATTTTATGATTGTTATTTATCAATCTAATCATGTACCTTTATTTTTCATTACCTTAAGGTAATGTGTATAAACCTTGTCACACCCTCTCACTTTTTGTTGATGTCAACACACATAATAATAATCAATAGTTGTCACAGATTTATCTTTTCAGATGCACTTCAACTTGGTTGGCAACTCTGTACTGATATTATCTCCTACCATTGCTTTTCTTGACTCATACCAAACTCATTTTCTCAAGTCAAATTGAAAAAATAATGAGAAAATTTTCCACATACGCCAAAGCCTTTTCCCTTTCCCTTCGGCGGGAGTCTCTAGAAGATTTATGGCCTGCCTTTTTGCCCCTGACTCGTGCCTTTTGCAAATCCCAAACCCACTTTGTCAAGAAACACGTAATCAATTAAGGCTTTGCAATCGTCGCCACTTTCTACATTTAATCTCATGTTTCTCTAATCTTTTTCTTCTTGTTGCTTTGGGAATGGTATCCCGTATGATTGCTTTTTGCAAACAGGAGTGTAGGATCGGACGGCTGACTCAAACCAACTCAAGATGTGAGTCTGTTAGATGGTTTGACTCAATCTAACTAAGAGTGCGGAAGCTGTTATTTAAGTACGAGATGCGGAGAGACTCTAACAATCTGACTAAGAGTGTGCTGAAGGAAAGACTCAGTCGAACTCAACAAGATACACACAATAAGCTATTTTATTTCTGGTCAGGAACAAAAACAACTTACAATGCCCAATCAGTAGAAGAACAATACTTCGTGGTTCTCACCCACTCACCCGACAAACTCTAATCAGCTAAGTGATAAGTGTAGTAGAACTATGACCTACCTAGAACAAGTCTATCGATGTGCGCTAACTAGACTTCATACTTTTATCTCTCTAAAAGCAAATGTAGCTCTCTTACAAAACTTCTCTCAACAAAATCTCTCAGAAAGCGAGGAAGCAAATTCTAATTGCAATCCTATTTATACACAACTAGACTTGATCGTTGTAGAGAGTTAGTTCCTGAATTTTTGGAACTAACTTAGTTGAGCGCAAACTTAGGAGAGACACGCCCAGTCTTCAGGCGACTTCCACGTTGAAGAATTTGGGCGCACGTCAGACCGTTGAGGCGCTGGGAGTTTGACATCGTCACTCCTTAAATCTCGCAACAGATTGAGGAAGTCTTTTGTGCTTTCTGGTTGAATGGACTCGGTGGTATTTTACAGCGGGCGATTGACTCCGTTGTAGTGGTTGACTATCTCTGCAACATCTTCATACTCCAAAAGTTTCCCCCTTGTTGCTGATGATAGCAAAACCTCCATGAATCCCGAATGAGTCAATCCTGCAAAACAGACACAAAGTACTAGAGGAACCAACCCTGTCTAAGTTCCCCCTTAATCGCACAAAAATAGTGGAGTTACTCCGTTGGAGTTCCCCCTTAAACGTTGAGTGTACTTCAGGTAGAGTACAACATAACTAGCATAGGTTAAAGAGTAGGTAGGTGAAAATACGAAGCACCATAAGCAAATATAACAGATAGCAAAAGGAACCACTTAAACCCATAGCAAGAAGTAAAGCAATCCAAAAACAATCACAGTCACCCGTACACCAAACGGGATTCACCGCTTCCCCTTTTTTGCTTTCATCAGAGGGAATCTTACAGTTGCAAGAGTCGGTGCAGTATTTAAAGAATTCACAGGAAGTGTTTAAAACTTATGTAACACCCCAACCGCTAATCCTTCCATTATCCTCTAATCGTCTCCGTACTTACTCCTACACGCAGCGGATACATACTTACTCCCGGCGGGTGATACAACGCTGTTAGCCATTCCAAGACTAACAAGGCCACTACTACATACAGTATCGGTCTGAAGATGTAGACATACCGAGTAAACTTAAATACTTACATTACAATACCAAATACTTACTTACACTTTGATTACCGAGTATCCGAGAGTATACAAATTACATTCCAATTCTACTAGTCTACTCAAAATTACGAGTTTGTACATATACTCATTCATGCTAAAGTTCACAATTCATTTCTCAAAAGGGTGTACCACATGGTACACCGGCTACTCAAAAAGGCATAAACCGTGTACAACTCAGTACACCATCTTTCAGTCTACTAACTACTACCAAAAGAATTCAGCATGGTCCTTACTCGACCTTCACATCTCACAGGTCCTGTAAAATAAAAGCAGTGCCCCAAGGGGCTCAGCGAAACGCTGCATATGAAATCCACATACCCCGCATACTAGTGAGGGTACGCCAACTACTTGGTCGAATGCATGCGGTTCATTTTACTCATACATACATATATGCTCTTATACAATACAATACATTCATTTCACAAAACATACATACATCCATTTCAATACATACAAGGAAGACATTACAAGTCGACCATACACACTTACCGTTACGGAGATACGCTTCTCCAATACATACACAATGCTTGTTAGCTTTTTTACACACCCGGGTTAATCGGGTGTACATTACTCTTTTACTCAAGGTCAATGACTTACACTAGCCAAGACCATTACTCATACAGAACTTTACTTACTTACTTACTTACTCAAGTCAAGTCGTATACTCCGGCAGGACTACTATATCCCACCCCGGGCTTCAGGGTGGCTCACTAATCCAGGATGCTACCCATTTAAGGTTTTGGTCCATGGAAAGATTAAGGCCAGAATTCGGATCTAACCTCTGTGTTTCCTTATCCTCACGCGTGGCCGAAACTATATCGTTCTTCTACTCATTCCATTTACTAAATACTCAAGTTAGGATTTAGGTGGTTTAGGAATAGGAAAGTCATTACTTTCGTACCAAGAGTTATACACTACACAAGTACACATCCATACACATACACTTCATTCTCATCCATATTTCATGAATTTACAAACTAAATGTCAAGAAATACAACAGAACAATATAGCTCAAACACAGTTAAGTGCATAAAAGTCCGATTCGTGCATTTATCTTATTTGAGTGATCACATAAGCACACAAATCAGAGTAACCAGTTAGGATACAGGGCATGAGAAAATCATACCGTTCACCGTCGTACTCGTACTACCGGGGTTCCTCGTGTTCAACTATTCAAGTCCTATACATACTTGAAGTTGTATGGTCAATGATCTATTATTGACCCCAACTTATCCTTACTTTACTACTTACTTCATACATACTTACTAGTTCTTTATATTCCATACTTGATTATAAAAATCACTCTTTTCTTATTACTTTTCACTTGTTTTCTTACTCATGTGCATACTTTCTTACCTTTACTACTTCATTAATGGTGTACATACATACTATATATATATATATATATATATTATATATATATATATATATATCTCTATCATATATATATTATTATTCTTATCTATATCATATATATATATATATATTTTGACTCGACCAACCTTACCAGGGTCGGACCCAAGGTCGGTCGAAGTCAGTGAGTTACAACGCTGGAAAAATTCAGACCCGACCGACCTTGCAAGTCCGGTCCCAAGGTCGGTCCAAGTCAGTGTGTTCTGGGTTCAAAATGTATGACTCGACCGACCTTGCCAAGTCCGGTCCCAAGGTCGGTCGAATTCAGTGACTTCTGGTTCTACAACTTTACGACTCGACCGACCTTGTCAAGTTCGGTCCCAAGGTTGGTCGAAGTCAGAAGGCTTCCCGTCTTTGTAATTTAAGGCTCGACCGACCTTGCAGGTTCGGTCCCAAGGTCGGTCCAGCCCAGTACTTCCATTTTAAAATCTGTTTTCAGTTACTTTCTTTCCCATTGTTTCCCCAATCTTTACCAATACATTCCCACATGTTTTAACACTAATTGAACCCTCTAAATCACCTTACTTCATCCACCAAATTCCTTACTCATTTCTAAATCCACTTACACAATCTTTCTCACTTCATTTCAGCACCTATGCCAATCCTTGTTCTCAAATGCTACAGATTTTTAAAACTCACTTCTATCATCCAATACTTCCTCAACTAATGCCACTCCTAGTATTATAATTGTCTTACCTCACATCCTAGTTCTATCCCATTACCTAGCTCCTTTCCAAATCCGTTTTCAAGGTGGTTAATCACTCTCCACAACTACCAAAACACACCTAGTTATTGTCTAGGTTATTCCCTCTTCTTACACAACTAAGTCCTCTAATTTTCTAGACAAATTTTGACATAGTCCCCCCTATAATTTTCACTTTGCCCACACATTATTTCAGCTCACACATTCATTACAACTTCCATATCAATCCAAGCACTAATCAACACAATCCATTTTCCTGCACATACACATTCATTACCCAATATTTTCCCAAGCTTTTAATCATCCATTTAGGGTTTCAAAACAGATTATTTCTCTTCCTCGTTATACTATCACATATCTACTACTCAAAACCATTTGGTTTCTTCATTTTAGGCATACAAAATCTGTTACACAAAACATACAAAAACTACTCAAGGTAAGAACATTTACCTTGTAGTTTCTAGTTCTCCTTTCCGTTCTTCTTCCTTCTTTCCTTCTTCCTTCTTTTCCTTTCCTCTCTTTCTTGACCCACCGATTATGGAAATTAAACTCCTAATGCTACAGCCCATTGATATACCACCATTTCAATACAAACTAACCCTTAAATCATCTTAAAGCTTTAAGGTATGCTTTTAGGTTTTAGGAAATGACATTTCCTTGCAAGTGTATAGAAGGAGTGTTGGTTAGCAACAAAGCAAGATTTTCACTCCACAAGAGAAGCCAAAATCGGCTGGGAAGCAAGGAACAAGAAGCTCAAAACTTGAAATTTCTTATTTAACAAATGAGGGCTAGAAATGCTAGTTTTTCAAATTTCTTTTTACCTTAGACCAACAAGGTGAAGAAGGAGCTTCTAATGGTGGTCTTCATCTTCAAAAACAAGAACACCCACGGAGATGAAAATGGGTATTTTCGAATTCTGAAAAGAGGGAGATGGTCTCCTTGCCAAGGGGATTCCAATGGTGTAGTTTTTATAAATTTTGGACAAGGTTTGGGTCTTGAAAAATGAAGGAGAAGATGGAGGTGCTGTGTGGCTTAGCAAATTGCCATTAGAGCTTGGGGAGGAAGAAGAGAATTCAAAGAGAGAGGGGTAAATCGTGAGAGAGTGTGAGGGATTTGGAGAGAGAGAGTTTTTGTTTGCTTTTTACTTTATTGTTTTGTCCTTTAGCATATTAGGAAAATAAAGAGAGTGTGTGAGAGAGAGGGGTACACTCACACACACAATCAAATTTTTGATTTTTATTTTCAAAAGTGGACACACTAGTTTTGTTTATTTACACTCTCACCCCACAACTTCTCGGTTGTTACAGATTTTACTAACCGGAACCCGTTTTCCAGAATTTTCTCGTTTAATTAATTTTATTGGTTCTAAACCTTCATTCATGTTTATTAATGACTATTTGGTTGACCAAAATTATTACGAGTCTATTTAACTCGCTTAAAGTCGCGTTTTCCCGGTTTCCTCAAAAAACGCGCTTTAAGGTTCGTTTGGGCTTTTAATCCATTTTAAGGATCCTTTTCCTCGGGATTTGTTCCCTCATGTTTATTTAGATGTAATTATGCCTTTAAAATACTTATTAGTCTAATTAATCATCATTTTTTATTACAGGGTATTTCAATCTACCCCCCTTAAGGAACTTTGCCCTCAAACACTAGTAGAAAAAGACCCTACCGCAGCGGTTGTTTGGTACCTATGACAGCGGTTGAAAACCGCTGCGATGGGTGCCGCCGTAGGTGTAACACCGCAGCCGCTGCGGTAGGTACTAACGCAGGTTCTTTACAAACCGCTGCGATAGGTACCTACCTAGCGGTTCTACAACCGCTGCAGTAGGTACTCTACCGCGGTTGTTAAAAGAACCGCTGCAGTAGACCTTTTTTTTAAAAAAAAAACAATATCGCAGCGGTTGTTGAAGGAACCGCTGCGATAGGGTCTCTTCAGAAAATATTGACGGGGCCTATTGCAGCGGTTCTTACTAAGAACCGCTGCAATAGGTTGTTTTTTTTTTTTTTTCCATTCCACCCTACAATTCTACCACACACACCCAAAATCAATCAAACCTGTTAAGATATAGCAATTAACAATGCCACCACAGTGGGGCATTAGATCAACCATTTCACCATTTAAATAGCCACCAAACCTATCTACGGGCAATAATCCACTTACATTTACAAATTTGAGCAAATAATCAAACATCAACAAAATCTTTACAGAAACGACAATTGTTTCATGAGAATTTCAAAATCATCCTACTCAATCCTACCAAACCAAACCCTAAAAGCAACCTACATTAACGCTCATGAATTCTGCCCATTCTTCGAGCACCTCGGTTATATGTCCTTCGTTGTAACCGTCTACCAACTCTTCAAAAGCCTTGAAATTAACACAAAAAGAAATATGATTAGTTGCTAATAATACTTTGAGTTTAAGAATCAATGTTAAAAATTATCTACAAAACCAAAATATTTCGAGAATGCTACTTACCATGTCTAGAGACTTCTCTGGCAAGAGTCTCGGTCCCGCTATCAAGTCACTCATAAACCGAATGACATAGTAGCCACATTCCGAACCTCCCGGCTGCTGTGGACACTGCACATGTATATACGTACATATTCAAAATCGATTTAACACATAAATTATAATACTGTTCCTATTTTAAAACTAATGAACATATTACAAAATTTGAATAAGGACTACAAAAATACCTTGACTACATTCCACGGAATCTTCTTAATTCTCTCTCCTCCGGACTTGCGTTATTACAGATACAAAGGCACTAGAATTCATACGCACAGATAAAGTAAAAGTTATCAACCGGATGATTAAGAAATAACTAAAAATTGATAATTAATCAAGTTAAGTAAATTCATCACCTCATCAACATGTTATATATAAGTGGCCTCTTGGGATGCCGAGATGCTGAGTCAAGCTGCAGGACTCTTGGGCTTTTTATACATAGAACGAGCAAAGACCAGTGTCGGCTGTTCATAGATTACAATACAAGCAGAACTTAATTCAATCAATTACATAATAAAATATCATAATTTTTAAACTAACTTAACATTAGATAAAATTCTTACCCTTGATGAAGAGGCAGCATTATGTAAGATTTATCAGCAACTGCACACGCATGTATCACAGTCGACAAGTACTGGACCAAAGCTTGGGGGTCAGATCCCATATTAGCTTCAGAACAGTAGTCAGGGCATAAGAACCCGAAACTACTATTCTCATGTACTTGGACCGCCTTGTCATCAACAAACCTGCACAATATAAAGAAACCAATATTATGAATTTAATTTTCAAATATACAGAGTAAAATGTGTACAAGGTATGCTAATTACTCACATGCAAGCCGATTTGAGAATCGACGCACTCAACCAATCCTTCGTGAACAACTCCACAAAATCAGTAAGATAGATTTCAAAACTCTGAGCGCCTGCATAGTAAAAAAGATCCGGTCTTGGTTCCATTGTAACCGAATCTCTTCTTGGTGGCGTCATCAATAGTGTGGAGTGCAACAGTTTCAGCATGGGGGGTAAGGCATTCAGAACCGCCGGTTGTAGCAAATTCGATCTCATCACAACTCTAGTCGCGGATGCCATCGAAGGATTAGCTGGTGCAACAACTCTCTTTCCTTTTGCCTTATCAGAATTTGATTGAATGTGTTCCTAATATATTAATTTAATAAGTATATGTTTCTACTATAGGATATGTTAAAGAATAAGTTTTTTCATGGGGTTACCTGCTGCTCCCCAAGCTTAATCAATCTACAGGGCCACTGTACTGTATTGGATTCAGCTTGACGAAGGGTGGATATGTCTGCACTGGGCACCGGTATCTGACAATCCGCGTAAGCAGGCGCGTAACCTTCAACAAGCACCCGGCATGGTACTCTCGGAGCGCTGCATTCCTCACGGTGTCTCCAGCACAAGACTTGAAAAGTTTTCCCCACCCTACTTCGACTTCGTCAACGCCAATCACTTGGAACAATGTGCAGTCAATTGGTTGCTAAATTTTCAAAATTAAAGATTTTAGATGCACATAAACAAGTGTATAATTTGTTTTTTTTTTGTATTTGTAGTTAACATGTTGTTCTAACCTTGAGAGATGAATATGGAAATGGGTTGACGGAGTGAACACTACTGGGAGGCACTGCTGCGGGCTCTGATGCTTGTGCCTGATCTGGCGGTCTAGAAACCTCCTGACTCATCCTCTCAGAACGCATCATCTCCATAGCTTGAGCGATTGACTGCTGAAATTCATTTCGTAGTCGCTGCTCGAGCTCCGCATTCTGGCGTAAGTGCTCCTCATATGTAATGCTCCCTCCAGCACTGTGTCTGGACCCAGGATTACCGAAGGCTTGGCGTATACCGACATGACCACCAAAGCCTACTGCACGACCCGGATGATCCTTCTTCCCGAGAGCGCGGGAAAGTGGATCATCCTGCCTAACGGGCTGCCAAGTGCCCTGGGTGATCTGGGAGCTTAACTCTTCCTGTTATGGAGTTTAATAAGTCAATAAGGATACTTCGGTTTATTTAACTGCTATTGTTACTCTATAAATATAATAAACATTTTTTAAACTAAAAATCACTTACCATTTGGTTGATGACTTCTCTCGTGGCGTCATCATACTCAGCAGGTGCCGCCGGATTTGAAGGTTTCTTCCGTCGACTTAAGTCCCAAACCTTCATCCTTCGTTCGCTGACATTCGAGCCAGCTGGCAGCAACCCCTCTTTCTCCCACTGCGGCACACGCTGAGCAATACTTGTACTCCCCATGTGATGGGGGTAACGATTTTTTTTTATTTTGTTGTTGTTTCTCACGTATAGCCTACATATATGTATGAAAAGACAAATTATGCAAATAATATATGAAAAAGACGAATTAACCAAATGAACTCTAAGGACACTTTAAACATTTATCATACAAAAGAACAACTACTAGTGTGAAACTCACCTTGAACTCAGGGGTCAAACGCTTCGCAACAAACTCATTCCACTGCTCTTCAGTAATACCATCATATTTTTGCCACGGTGGTCTCCGATCATCCACATCTTCACCTTCTGCCTCCTCTATCTCTGCGGGCTCCTCACAGTAAATGTACTGCCTCGTGAGCAGAGATCTGAAGTCTTTGAACTGTGTGGCAATCCCCTTCATCACATCATCCTTCAGAGAAGGATCTATACTGAATCGGTCCTATATGCACAAAAAAATGGATTAGTGTAAAAAAGTAACTATATAAATCTTAAAACAAACTATTAAGTGTAACAAATACCTTGAGACGTTCAAATATCTGCTCCTTCAACGCCTGAGGCACTTGCTTCCAATGGTGGTTTATATTGAAATATGTACTCACCAAATGCCTGGCTAGAGCAGTGAAATCATTTTTCCAAGTACCCGTGGGCTGATTAAACTCATTGAACTCCAAAGGCTTTGTCGGGGGGCCTCTATTTGCTTTCAGCCCACGGGTTGCCCCTCGTTTTTTGGGTTTCTTGAGAGGCGGAGGAGCAACTTGTATCTCTTGTCCTTCCTGTGAAGGCCCAGCTGTCTCGGTCTGCTGCGGGGTGGTCTCTATGTCTGCTTTCTTTGATTTCTTTTTACCACCTCGTGTGGTGCGTTTTGCCGGTCTACTATCCCCAGTCAGGAGCAGTTGTCCTATAGGATCATCAATGGGATCATCATCCACTGAGGAAAAAACACACACATTAGATCAATATTCATGGAACGATGTATAATTGCAAAAATAAACATAAATAATTAATTCTGATAACATTGTAACAACAATAATACGAATTATATAATGTAATTTCAACCAATGGTGTTACCTAGACATAGTAACATATATCATGATCTGTTTTCTACCCAAACCCCCTCATTATGGTCTGATCGAGCGTAGATGGTCTGAACATCATCATTTTGTAAATCATCAGTTGAATCATGCAACCCTGTATGCAACGATACTGTTTCATCTATCATCTCATTATCATCATCGTCGTTGTTTTCATCCTCAAACAAAACCGGTCTTCTCCCTGGAAGAACAACATACCATCTACTAGCTTTTGGGTCTTCAACATAAAACACCTGGTCACAGTCTTTACCCAACACAAACTGATCTTCCTTATTAGTTGTAACACGTGAAAGATCAACCAAAATAAGTCCTTTATCATTTTGGAGTCCATGTCGGTTGTCCACCCAATTGCAGCGGAACAATAGAAACGAATCAATGTGATAGTTTAGTTCCCATATGTCCTCTATCACACCATAATACCAACTACTACTGCTCATTGGTTGAACCTGGTTACCTAGACCATATTCAGTCACCGATGCTTCAATTTTTACCCCACTGTTCTGATGTATTGATTTAGCATCTTGGCGTGCAGTGTAGTATGTGCATCCATTAATGTCATACCCTTCAAACGATACAACATCTGTTCCAGAACCAACAGCTAGACATCTGATTTCTTCACTGACATCTTCGGGGTTCAATGAAGCTTGCTCAAACACATATTCCTTAAACCATTGGACGAATACTCGATTTTGTTCTTTTTTAAGCCAGATACGGTTTTTGGTAGGGTTTTGTCGACTCAACTCAGCAATGTGAATATCGAAGTAGGGTTCAACAACCTCAAGGTGTTGTAGTACAAACAAATGTGCCTGATTAATAAGATCACGAGAGATACGAACAACCTTTTTGCCAATAACTCCTTTACCCTCAAATCTACCATGGTGACGTGGTTTGGGAATACCAATTGACTCTGCATCGTTCAAATAACTTGTTACGAATTCTGTGACTTCCTCAGTCACTGTTGCTTCGATGATACTGCCTTCCGGTCTATATCTGTTTTTCATTCTACCCTTCAGAATCCCCATATATCGTTCGAAAGGATACATGTAACGTAAGTAGACCGGACCACAATATTTGATCTCTCGGACAATATGCACTACTAAATGCACCATTATGTCGAAGAAAGATGGTGGGAAATAAATCTCAAGCTGGCATATTGTCACAACAATTTCATGTTGCAGATCATCGAGGGTGTCTGAGTCAATTGCCTTGCAGCAGACAGCGTTGAAGAAGAAACATAATCGAGTTAGAGCATTTCTGACATTTTCTGGTAATATCCCTCGTATTGCAACTGGAAGAAGATGCAACATTAACACATGATAATCATGAGATTTCATGCCTAACAGTTTCAAATCCTTCATAGAAACTAGGTTCTTCCAGTTTGAAGAGTACCCAGATGGTACCTTCAATGTGTGCAAACACTTGCAAAAACTTAATTTTTCACTCTTAGAGAGGGTATAACACGCAGGAGGTAGATATGTTCGCTTCTCATCCTCTATTGGGTGTAGTTCTTTCCGTATGCGCAACTCTTGCATATCTCTCCTCACCTTCAATCCGTCTTTCGTCTTGCCGGGTATGTTGAGCAAAGTACCACACACTGCCTCACCGACGTTCTTCACAATGTGCATGATATCCAAACAATGTCGAACAGGCAGATGCCGCCAATACGGTAGATCCCAAAAAATGGAACGTTTTTTCCAAATGTTCTTCGGCGGCTTGGATGTGTTTCCAAAGACATTTTCAATGTCTTTTACCTTTGCATACACTTCCTCTGAATTCAAAGGCAGACGAGCCACACGAGTCTCGGGCTCATTGTTGAACAGCTTTCGCTTTCTCGAACGGTAAGGATGGTCTACTGGAAGAAACCGTCGATGACACATATAAACATTTTTGCCGCAGTGCTTCAGACGATCTGAACATGTGTCATCCTCACATACCGGACACGCTTTGAATCCTTTCACCGAGTATCCTGACAAGTTCCCATAGGCAGGAAAGTCGTTAACAGTACAGAACAACATCGCCTTCAGTGTGAAATTTTCTTTCGCATGAGCATCATATACCACTGTCCCTTCATTCCACAACAAGTTCAGATCGTCGATCAGTGGTGCAAGATATACGTCAATGTTATGACCAGGTTGCTTTGGACCAGAAATTAGGAGTGATAACATAATGTATTTTCGTTTCATGCACAACCATGACGGTAAATTGTAGATCACTAGTAGCACCGGCCAAGTGCTGTGCTGACTGGCTCAACGTGCCATACGGGTTCATCCCATCGGTACACAATCCAAGTCTCAGATTCCTATCCTCATCCCCAAAATGATGTTTGAATTTTCTGTTGATATTTCTCCACTGAGGTCCGTCTGCAGGATGTCTTAATTTTTCATCGATTTTTCTACCATCCGCGGCCATCGTAAGTTCTTCGCATCTTTCGGGTTGGCAAACAACCGTTTGAATCTAGGAATTATCGGCAAGTACCACAATAATTTCACTGGACGATTTTTTTTCTGAAAGGAGGAATCCTCATCCTTGTCCTTGTACCGGGACAACAAACATTTAGGACACTTGTCTAGATGTTCGTATTCACCCCTATAAAGCACACAGTTATTTGGGCAAGCATGAATCTTTTTATATTCAACTCCCATTGGACACATCCATTTCTTTGCCTCGTAGGTGGATGTAGGAAGACCATTCTCATCAGGAAGCATATCATGTATCAGCTCTAGAAATGACGTGAAACACTTGTCACCAACTCCATATTTCCCCTTTAAGTTGAACAAATTAAGTACAACAGTCAATTTTGTGTATTTAACGCACGAAGGGTACAAAGGTGTCTTTGATGCGTCCAACAATCTTTGATACTCTTCCGGCTTATCGACAAAAGTATCCGTAACATTTTCTAACATTTCATCCATTTGCTCATCATGGTGAGTGGTCTCGCTGTCATCGAATCCTGAATCACTAACGGTACCGACTCATTGATGGTATTGAAGGTGTGGGCGGTACTTGCGTAACGTGGATCATGAGCACTTGATGATGTTGAAGCACTAGCTGCAACAGTTTCTCCATGAAAATTCCATCTTGTGTAATGTGGCATGAATCCACGGGACTTAAGATGAAATCTAATTTCCTCAATGTCTTCATATTTCCTTACGACCCCACAGTCAACACAAGGACATGAAATATTGTCCGCCTTTGTTCTGTCCTTGTGTTGCACTGCCGCTTTGAGAAACTCTTTCAGCTTCTCATCAAAATAGTGATCCCCTCGATCACCGTACATCCAGTCATGCTCCATTCTATATGTGAAAACAAAATAAGTTTAAGATTGATTTGTCTTTCAGTTTCGTCTGCATTTGTATATGGAGCATGTTTCTACTGGATGTACGGTTGCAACCAAACTCAGCACTACTCTATGGTTACAACCTAACTAACGTAGCCTAAGTACTCTAACGTTCCAACGTAACTAATCTAGCCTTATTCTAACAATTCTAACACATTTAATTTAACTTCAACAAATCATTGCATTATTAAAACAAAAATAAAGTTTAATTACTTACTTGTTTTAAGGTTGTACAGGGGGAAGCTAGGAGACTGCTTTGGTGATGGGCTGGGAAAGTACTGGTACAAATCCAATAGCAGATTCAGAAGACATGACAAAGAAAAGTAAAGATTGTTATACACAAATAACAAATAAATTAATTAATAAGACTAATACGATTCTAGAAAAAATTCGGCATGACCTTTGCGTAATCGTGTTAATCCCATGCTCATCATTAAGCATTCACCAACATCTTATTTACCACGACAAATAAATTCAACAATTGACAGCAACCATCCTTATTCACAATCACTCAATATTAACCACAACCACTTTTTCGCAATAATTAATTAAACAAACAAAGAGAAAACATAGATGAAGATGTTACCTTTTCACTCTTACTCCACAGTAGAAGAAATGAGGAAGAAGAAGTAGAGACCACCCCAATTACTGCAGACAGCGGGGAAGCAAGGAAATATATTAGGGGGGGCAAGAAATCCATTATTATAAGCATTATCATATTAAGAAAATAAAAAGAGAAAAAAATAGATGATATTATTACCTTTCCGCTCATGCTGCACAACAGAAGCAATGAGGAAGAAAGAGACATAGAGACCACCCCAATTACTGCAGACAGCGGTGAAGCAAGGTAATATATTAGGGGGGCAAGAAACCCATTACTACAAGCATTATCATATTAAGCACGTATATACTGCAATGTAATGGGAGAACATAGATGTTATAAAGTTATAGATCTTACCACTTTATTAATGTGAAACTTGAAGTTAATTTTTTAAATAGTTTGAGAATTAAGAACAAAATGATTTGTAGTTATTCTTTTTCTTCTCATAGTAGTTTTATTTACCATTTCAATTTATTTGAATTTAAGTTATAAATTTGTTATATTGAATTGTTTTAATATCGTACAAGCTGCTCACAGTTTAAAGGTGTTTAATTAAATCTGTTTCAGCTCTATTTATTTATTTGTACTGTTAGTGTGCTGCTTGTTATGCAGTATATCTCCTCTGTTTAATTTGAGTTAACATTTTTTTGTTACATTTTTTCTTACTTCCGACGCTCTTCTTTCTCTTATAAGGGTTGTAACTTTTTTCAAGGCTCTTTGCGAAAAAGTAATACAGTATACCAGTATTACTTTGATTTCAGCACCGAATTAATCATTTCAAATTTGTCTAAAACAACATATTAAGCTAGTTTTTTACGGATTTTTAATTAATAGTCTATTTTTTTTGCAGGAATTATGTAAAATTATAATAGTCAACACATATATACATATGAATTCAAACTTTTTCATGTCAACATACGACTTATATATGGTTTATGATATTGGTATCATGTAGTCATTATGTAATGAATTCAACGTATAACGTTTAGATCTAATTAGTTTAGTAACAAAATTCATATACAATAAATCTATTAAAACTTGTTTTGAATTACAAACTTGTTTATTGCATCTATATAATGAAAAGTTAAAAACTTATAGTGTGGAAAAAAATTATAAATTATAAAATGGTATATAATACTTGAACTAGGTTATTTTATATAGTAGATGTTTATATGCATTATTTGTATATTGATTTGCAATTTTTATTTTTTAATATCTTTCATAGTTTCATAGTCATGTTTAAAATTCTAGTTCTATATTTATAATTAAATTTATCATTCGTATCATTAACCCCGTTTTATCCGTATCCATACTTCCGTATCGCATATTTATAACTAAACTCCCGTACCGTTTTTTACAACTTTGGGTTGTATGCAGAGGGCACAAACAACAAAAATATCAACTCAGGCATTTTATCGAACACCTTATATGCACAACTATTATACTTGTTCAATAATCTATCTATATTCAATTATGCACACACTAAACTAACAATCATAACTATATTACAACTAGTTATTCAATCACAAGACAATAATTAACATATTTCGAAGTTACAAATCGGAATTCGAACCTAGGGTTCCCGCAACACCGACGATCGACGCCTACGACCAGGAACGACTTGCGACGGCGACGGCAACAGCGGCGGCGAACGACGGTGGCGCGCGCAGAAGGAGAAGGTGGCGGTAGTGCTGGTGGAGTCGCAGGCGTCGAGAGGAAATCGCCATCGCCTTCTTCGTTCTCGCGAGATTACAGAAGAGAATGAAGAGGATAAGACGAAGTGGAGCCGATTTGGGGGAAATAAAACAACCCTATCGCAGCGGTTCCTACTAAGAACCGCTGCGATAGAGTTGTTTTTTTTAACGACCCTAGCGCAGCGGTTGTTACTTACAACCACTGAGATAGGTGTGTGGTATTTTTAAAAACGGCCTATCTCAGTGGTTGTTTTTACAACCGCTGCGGTAGGGGCGCTGCGATAGACCATTTTTTTTACTAGTGAAAGTTGCTCAAGGATTACGGTTTACTACTTCTACTCATTTAGCAAACCGATTGCCACAATGCACTTTACTACCACCTTACAAGGTGTTCACAATTCCTACACTACCAGCATACACAATCCACATACCATACACAATGCCATGTATACATTCCACAATACCATTCATGTCGTATACCGTACAACACAAATGCATTACTCATTACACACATACCATACAACTTGTACCACGTACTGAATACTACTAGCACTACACTGTGCCAACAAAATACAATTAGCACTACATGTGCCAACAAAATGTACTACCATACATACATACTATGCAATGCCATACCGAAGCAATGCAAAAGCAAAACGGCTCTACCCCACTTAAAAGGGGTACGCCCCGTACCCTCCGTACTATACGGATGCTAGATATCTAGTCTACAAATAGATTTGGGTACCTCGCCTTCATGGCGTCTTCTAATTCCCAAGTCGCTTCCTCAACATCGTGGTTAGACCACAAGACCTTCACCATTCGTACAGATTTATGGTGAGTGTCTCTCGTCTTTGTATCAAGGATTCACAGTGGAGTCTCGACGTATCTCATCGTTGATTTTAGGGATAGCTGTTCGGGTTCTAATACATGAGAGGGATCGGTTATGTATTTCTTGAGTTGTGATACATGAAAGACATCATGAACACGCCTCAATTCTTCAGGCAATGCTAGCCTATAAGCCACAACTCCCATCCTCTCGGTGATCGTGCACGGGCCTACAAATTTCGGGCTCATCTTGCCCTTCTGGCCAAACCAAAAGACGCCCTTCATAGGTGAAACACGCAAGAACACTTGGTCACCCACGGCGAACTCAAGGTCGCGTCGTCGCACATCCACATAGGATTTCTGTCTATCTTGGGATGCTTTCATGTTCGCTCGGATTTGCTGAACTTCTGCTTGTACTTGTTCTAGATACTCCGATCCAATTATGACCGCTTCACTTGACTCATCCCAACACAATGGGGTACGGCAGGGTCCACCATACAAAGCTTGGAATGGCGACATCTTTATCGAAGCGTGATAGCTGTTGTTGTACGAAAACTCGATAAAATAAAGCTTATCAATCCAGCTCCCCTGGACGTCTAAAGCACATGCCCTAAGCATTTCCTCAAGTGTCTGGATGGTCCTTTTTGTCTGACCGTCGGTCTGTGGATGGAAGGTGGTGCTAAGCTTCAGCTCGGTACCCAGCGCTTCCCGTGTTGCTCTCCAGTATCTCAAAAGAAATCTGGTATCGTGGTAAGATACTATGGTTTTTGGGACTCCGTGGTGTCGGATGATCTCCTTGTCAAATAGCTCCGTGAGCTTCGCCACCTTCCAGGCGTCCTTCATCGGTATGAATCGGGCAACCTTGGTGAGGCGATCGACTACTACCCAGATCATGTTGAGTCCTCCCCTGGCAGGTGGGAGTCCTACAACAAAATCCATGGAGATATCGTGGAATTTCCACTCCGGAATTGGCATAGATTGTACCATTCCTCCCGGTCTTTGGTGCTCAAATTTCACCTTCTGGCATGTGAGACACCTCAGAACATACTCAGTCACGTCGGATTTCATTCCTGACCACCAGAAGTACCTCTTCATGTCTTTATACATTTTGGAGGCTCCCGGATGGACATGCAATGTGGAACAATGTGACTCTCGCAGGATGCGATCCCTTAGCTCGGCATTGCTTCGGGGGACGCATAATCTGCCATTTAGCCGAATCAGACCATCTTCATGCAATTTGAAGTCGTACTTTCGGTTCTCGAAGGTACCCTCTGTGATTTTCTGTCTGATCTCTGTGAAGTAAGGGTCGCTAAACTGAGCGTCTCGCACCTCGTCAACCAAGCTAGAAGAAGCGAGTAGTGAATGGAGCGAGTGTGCTCGACGGCTCAAGGCGTCGGCTACAACGTTTGCCTTCCCTTCTTTATACTGGAGGTTGATGTCGTAATCTGAGAGAAACTTCATCCACCTCCTCTGTCGTAGATTCAATTCCTTCTGTGTGAATACATACTGTAAACTTTTGTGGTCGGAGTAGATGGTGATGCTTACCCCATAAAGATAGTGTCGTCATATCTTCAAGGCGAAGACAATGGCTCCGAACTTTAGATCGTGAGTCCGGTAATTATCCTCAAGCTTTTTCAGCTGGCGAGAGGCGTAGGCTACTACCTTGCCATGCTGCATGAGTACGCATCCCATACCTTTGCCTGATGCATCATAATACACCTCAAATCCCTCTGTGCCCTCTGGAAGAGTGAGAATTGGTGTTGAGGTCAATGAGTCTTTTAGGCTCTGGAAGGATACATCGAACTCGTCTGTCCACATAAATGGTGCATCTTTCTTCATCAATGATGTCATGGGCTTAGCGACTTTAGAAAAGTCCTTTACAAACCTCTGGTAATAACCGTCTAGGCCAAGAAAGCTCCAGATGCCGGTAACAGTCTTAGGTCTAGGCCATGACCGTACTGCTTCGATTTTGGATGGATCTACTGAAATACCCACGCTCGAGATGACATGACCAAGGAAAGATACCTGATCTAGCCAAAACTCACATTTGGAGAACTTCGCATACAGCTGGTTCTCGCGCAGTGTCTCAAGTACTCTTCTCAAATGGTTTTTATGTTCTTCTGCTGACTTCAAATACACGAGAATGTCGTCGATGAATACTACTACTGAAGTGTCCAGCTGATCACTGAATAACCGATTCATTAAGTCCATGAATTTGGCTGGTGCGTTAGACAAACCGAATGGCATCACCGTGAATTCGTAGTGGCCATATCTCGTTCAGAATGCTGTTTTCTCAATGTCTTGCTCTTTGATAGCAATCTGGTGATATCCTGATCGGAGGTCAATCTTAGAAAAGACTGATGCTCCCTTCAACTGATCGAACAGGTCGTCGATGTGTGGTAGTGGATACTTGTTCTTTACAGTGACCGCATTTAATTCACGGTAGTCGATGCAGAGTCGGAGGCTACCGTCCTTCTTCTTCACGAAGAGGACCGGTGCTCCCCAGGGTGATACGCTCGGGCGTATAAACCCTTTGTCGAGAAGGTCACGCAATTGCTCCTTAAGCTCTGTCATTTCTGCAGGTGCCATACGGTATGGTGCCCTAGCAATGGGACCAGTACCAGACACGAGGTTGATTTCGAACTCAACTGCTCTCTGTGGTGGAATACTAGACAGCTATTTCGGGAATACATCGGGGAATTCTGATATAACTGATATATCGGTACTGAATTCTGGATCTCTCTCCAGATCTTGAACATGGCATAGATACACATCATGCCCTTTTTTGAGCTCCCGATACATTGCCATAGTGGAGATGACTGTAGTCGAAGGCTCTCTCGGTCTCTGGCTGTATGAAATAGTGACCCCAGATGGACTCTTGAGCAGCAGTCGATGCTCGGCGCAGAGGATTCGCCCCTTGTGCCGCTCCAACCAGTTCATTCCGATTATTAAGTCGAATCCCAACCCATTGAATTCAATGAAGGAGATAGGGAATTCTTCGCCTTTGATTTGAATTTTGGCGGTGTGGTAGTACTTGGTACATCTTACTCGCTCCTTCGACGGGAGAGTAACCAAGAAGTTGGGTAACTCATCTGCGTCTAGCCCCAACCTTTTCGCAAATGATGGCGATACAAAGGTGTGAGAGGCGCCAGAGTCGAATAATACTGAGGCTTCAATGCCGTTTACTGGGAAGGTTCCCATTAGAATGGTGCCGCTTTTGTCGGCTTGTGCTTCGGTGAGGTTACTAAGGTTACCTTCGGCACCGAGTCCACAACCTAATTGTTCACAAGAATAATGAGTAACGATGGTGGAACGCAAGTGGAATTTAATAATCAACACTGCTCTTTATTGATAACCCAACCATCATACATATTGTGTCTCTAATACACGTTACTAATGGGTTACATGCTACTACAAGATTAATACTTTATAAAGGTAAGGTTCAGGCGTCCTGGTTTCATGTGGGTGACATTGATTATTGCCGGTGGTGCCGTATTCAACTTGATCTTATTGATCCCGTGATACAGCAACCTTGATTTTCCACCCATGATCAAGACATCTCCTGATTTCAATACTAGTTTCTCTACGAGGTCCACACGCTTCTGCTCACTATACAAAAATACGGCGTCATCACCAATGGACCAAGACACTACAGGCACTCCTTGTTCAAGAGATTCCGTCGTCTCGTCCTTATCTTGGTGTAAGCCAAGTCGTCCTTCTTTCTCATAGAAGTTGATGATACAGAGGTCTGCTTCAAGTGTAGGGATTGGGTCATCTTCACATCATTGTGCGATTTCTACAGCTTGTGTGACAGGCGTTTGGAGTTCAGTGGGTATTGATGGAGGTGTTGCTCCGTCTCCTGCTCGTGTCTTTTGGTATGTCTTGGTATAAGGGTTCCAATCCTTTCCCAAGCACATCATCTTCAGCTTCATTGTTGCTCCACCGGGGAATTCGGGTGTATAAAATCCTCCTGGACCCATTCCTAGTTCGTTGCATCGTCGGATGATTGAAATTTGTGCTTCAGGTGTCAGATATCCTTTTAATAAGATCATACCTGGGCGGATAACCTGACACTGCTCATTGCTGAAGTGGTGAATGGTGATGTCGGTTTCTTCATGAAGTGGGTTTGAAGGTATTGGGTAACAGATACTAAATTTCCCTAAGGTGGTAAATTTATCTAATGTGAGTTCTAGTCTCACTAGTTCATTTCATGCTCAAATACATACTCCAGTTCTACTTCTCATGCTTAAATTCATACTCCAAGTACTTACGCATTCATGCATTCACTCATACAGGTAATTCAATATTTTAGACATGCTCCTCAAGGATCAAAGGTTACAGTTAATAACTAGGCCGGACTTAGTATCGGTCCCATCACGGTCAATGATGTGCAAGGCCGGCTGCCTCTGCGGTGCGCCCTTCTGTGGACCTTGGGACCCCTGTCCCTGTGAGGTATGCTGGGCCTGAGCATCGCTAGATGCAACCTCCTTGCATTCACGTTGCTTGTAGCCCTGGTAGTTGCCCTTGGGCTTTGAGTTTTCTGGGCATACATTAGCACGGTGCCTCGGCTTCCGGCAGTTGTAGCACCGGATCTCCCTTCTTAGGCAATCGGTGCCAGGATGATCCTTGTTGCAGTTTTGGCACACATAGCTTCGGCCACCATTTTGGCTCTTGCCATAGCCAGTACTAGAACCTGTAGCTTCTAAGTTAGCGAGGTTCGGTATACTTACACCAATTCATATACATACTAATTCACAAGAATACTACTTCGGTTTTAGGTTCTTACCCTTATAGGGCTGAGACCTCAGTGGCTTCGCTGCCACTGGTGCAGTGTAGGCGAGCTGTAACGGATCAGCTGTCTTGCCCTTCTCAGCATGGGCACTGCTGTCTCCGGAGGTGTTCTTCTGGTTTTGGTGGGAGTACTTCCCTTTCTTCTTCTTCCATGGTTTGTTTAGGTTTTGATCATCGGAGTTGTTACCCTTGCTGCTCACCTTGCGCTTCAGCGCTTGCTCCTCATCTCTTAGCTGGCAGGTGATCTCAACTCAAGATGCAGCGTGGTAACACTCCTGAAGTATTCGGGTATTAGGTTACACATTTACATACGGGGATACTAATTCGCATTGTTCATGGCATTTGCATTTAAGGGTTCAACGTTGTTTACCTGAAGGGAGGTAAACCATGTGAAGCCCATGCCATACTGGAGTCGATGGCTCAATCCGCCGTAGAAGCGGTCGACCAAGACTTGGCCGGTATACCTGAGGTCGGGTATGAGTCTGAGAATGAAGGTAAAGGTGCGGTAATACTCATCAACTGTCATCTTCTCCGTCATCTTGAGGGCATCAAGCTCAAGCCTCTTCTTGGTCTTGACATGCTCGGGATAATACTTCGATCGGAGAAGAGAAGTGAATGCTTCCCAACCGAATGTGGGGTCAGCGACGTGCTCGGCCTTGACAAGCCTCCACCAGTCCATAGCCGCGTCCTTGAGATAGTACGCTGCTATCCTCACTCGAACTCCAGTGGGAGTCTCGAGAGTCTCAAAAGCCGTCTCCATCTTGGAGATATAGGCCTCAAGCTTGGCGGGGTCGCTCTCGCCTCTGAAGCAGGGAGGTCAAAGGTCGGCGACTACCTTTACCCAATTGGTCTCACGGGGCTGAGGCGGGTCGGGTTGTTGCTATTGCTGTTGGTTTTGCTGTGTTTGCTGTACGGCAGTGATTACTTGTGGCAGCATTTGTGCTACCGTGGCGGCGATGATTTCAGCTATCGTCTGCGCGCCCGGTCCATCAGCAGTCCCTCCTCTGGGTCGGCCTGGACGAACAAGTGTGGATTACATTAGATACTGTGACCATGTGGTCTTGATTCAAACAATGGTATCGTCTTTGCAGATGTTGATAAGTGCATAATTTATCTATATTTCTACGCTTAATGTGATTAATATTTTATTAGTTTATATGATAAATTCCTTACTTATATGCTTAATTATGTTAAATGTTAAGATTATTCCTCACATATGATTTTGTGCTAAAACAGGTTAAAACACTGAAGAAAAGGTCTAAAGACATATACACGTAGACATGCAGAGCAGATTTTGTTGACTTTCAATGATGCAGAGGCACAGATATGCATGGCCCATGCAGACACTTTTCCAGGATAGGGCTGCAGGTTGACATACGACATCCATGCAGAGAGGGCTGATATATCGGGCTGCATGAATTTGCTTCACGCGTGGATTGGGCCGTCGCAATATCCAGGGCGCAGACATTTGAGACGATAGAGGCGCAGCTGCATTGTGGGCTGCTTTTGTTGAGAGAAGCGCGGACAAATGATCAGCGACGTGCCTGGGTTGTCTTTCTGGGCCGACCAAATTGACGGAGACACAATCTTGGACGTGAAGCCATGCACATACAGAAGCAGCCGATAGTTGGTCCAGCATGGACTTATTTTCCAACATGGCTGGGCCGCATCATGACAAGAGGTGCAGCTGCTTGCACATGCACGTGCAGACTTCAGGGGCATGAGCCGCCAAGAATTCAGAGGCACACATGACGTGGTCAAAAGCAGATTTAGTTTATATTTATCTTTGGAATAATAAAAGGCATGCGATATATATACATCACAGGAGGGAACATTATAGTACGATTGGGAACCCTAGTCGAGCCGAGAATATGAGTGGATACGACAGAATTCTTTCAAAACCCTACTAGACAGAGCCACCGCCGAGGTCGAGACAGAAAGAGAGCAACACAGACAGATCGGAGCAGAATTTAGAGACCGAATTCGTCATCGTCTCACAATTAGATGATGTTTTCTTATCTCTTTTACATTGTTGTTATTTCTTTGTCTCCGATATCTGAGTAGTCGTTTAGAATTCTGGTTTGCTATGGACACCTAGTTTATTGTTTTTCTTCCTGAGTTGTTAAATACAAGTTCTATACAGATTGTAGTTTTATTCCTAGTTTATTATTGAATTCTCTTGTGATTAATTATTGCTTGAGTTTATTTGGTATGAATTGCTTACAAGTGAGAACTGCGACGTTCATTAGACCATAGGAATATTACCAGTTAAACTACAGATGGCAATTCCTGAGGATTAGCTGACTAGAAACCAGATGAATCATTAACGCTACTAGTTAATTTGTACATTCATAACGAGAGTTAGGATTTGGGAATTGCTAGTAAGAATCTATCTTGCGGGAGACCGGTTTTAGATTATTTTAGATCTGAGGTTGCAATCTAGAATTTAGAAAACACTCAGGAAGAGAATTGATAAACTAGGGAGAAGTAGTAAACCAAGATTCACCCTTTAGATTTATTAGATAATCACTTTTATTTGTTTTCAGTTTATTTAATTATTTAATTTCTGCAATCAAACCCCCAAGTTTATTGTTGTTAGTTTTCTTTCAGTTTATTAGTTAGTAGATTAAAGACTCAAACTAGACACAACCTCCTTTGGTTCGATAACCTAGAGAATACTACCTAGGAAAACTTGCTACGACAGACCAGTACACTTGCTGATAATACGTTTTACCCCGTACAAGTTTTTGGCGCCGTTGCCGGGGAGGCACGGTTATTTAGTTTAGTCTTTATTCTATTTTTATTTTATTTTGTTTATTTTTGTTTTATTTGTTTTAGTTTATTTTTGTTTTGTTTTATTTGCTTAATTGTTTTTGTATTTAGTTTGATCATTAATTTTGTTTGGTTGACTGGTTTTTATTTTTATAGTTTTTTTTATTCATACGATTTTTATTTTAATAATTTAACTTTTGTTTGTCTTTGTTTTGTTTATTTTTATTACTATCTCCGTCCCACTTTGATCTTCCTCTTTGCTTTTTGACACGTTTTTCCACCTCAATATTAAATATATAAGATAAAATAATTTTATAAAACAAATTTCTACAATATATAGTTTTTGATATAAGGATTTCATTGCAAAATTTAGATTTGTAAAATTATGTTATCTTATATGTTAAATATTGAAGTCAAACAACATGTCCAAATAGTGAATGAGAAGGTCAAATGGGGACGAAGGGAGTATATTTTATTTTCGTTTGTCTTCCTTTAGTTTGATTTTAGTTTTTGTTTTCATTCAATTTTGTTTATATTTATTTTATTCGTTTTGTTTCCTTTAGTTAGACTTTATTTTATTTTAGTTTTTCTTTCATTTGTTTATTTTTGTTTTGTTTCTGTTTTGTTTCAATTCGTTTAGTTTTATTTAGTTTGGATTTATTTTATTTTTGTTTATACTAGTGTAGTTGGTATTATTTTTCTGACTGAGTTTAGTTGTTATTTTTACTTTAATTATAGTGTATTTAATTTATATTGATTAGTTTAGTATTTATTTTTCTTTTAATTGTTTTAAATTTTGTTTATGGTCTTTACTCATTCTGCAGGAGAGCCAGAATTTGTGCTTGATCCAGAAATTGACAGATTGGCAAGAAGAATTCGACATAATCTTAATCTGGAATCAGGAGGTGAAGAGGAAAAGGTTCTACATTTGTCAGAAGAGGAAGAAATCAGTTGTTCTACAGAACCACCAGTTGATCAGGTTATTCAAGGGAAAGCAGACATGAGTGGAGTTGTCAACCAGGAGAGACGGATGAATGACTACACTCGTCCTAGTGTAGAGGGACTCACGTCACCTATAGTGATCCCTGCATTACCACCTGGAGTTGAATGGACATTCTAAACCCACTACATCACAATGGTTTTGAATGCTCCACAGTTCAGCGGGACAGTCACAGAGGACCCATATGTTCATCTTACATCTTTCCTGCGACTGGTTGGAGCTTGTTCTACTCCAGCATCACAAGAGGTAGCTCGTCTCACCTTGTTTCCATTTTCACTGTGAGGTCGAGCTGCAGAGTGGTTGAATTCTTTGACGCCCAACAATATCACCAGTTGGACCGATTTAGCTAATGCTTTTCTGGTAAAGTATTTTCCTCCTTCTCGGATGCTGGCAATGAGGGGGGAAATTACTAATTTCAAGCAATATAGTGGTGAAACTCTTCCTGAAGCGTGGGAAAGATTTAAAGGAATTGTTAGGAGAGTTCCTCACCATGGCTTGGGAGAAGAAGTAGTCCTACAATCGTTTATAAAGATTTAGACCCCCATAGTCGAATTTTGGTTGATACTTGTGCTGGTGGGAACCTTATGGAGTTGCCCATTGCTCGCATGAAAGAGCTTTTGGAGACATTAACAAATTCAGCTAACCAGTGGGATGGTGCTAAAGCTTCTTCTGTAGTTCCTTCAAAGAAAGTTGCAGGTGTTTATGAGGTAGATTCCCACACTGTTCTTACAACCAAGATAGATGCTCTAACTAAACAGTTCGAAAGAGTGGTGAACATGGTAACGCCTCAACTGAACGTTGCTGCCACAGTTACTCCCTCTTCTGTTTGTGAATTCTGTGGGAGAGATTTCAGCATGTGTCAATGCATACCACAGCAGGGAGAAACAGTCAATTATGTTGGGAATAGGCCGGATAATTTTTACAGTAATCAGAAGAATCAAAGGTACCAGCCTGACAACAATAATTTTGGCACATCGTTAATATTTTCACATTACCAGCCTCAGCATTCAGAGCAGACTAACAATAGCTCCTCCTCGAATCTAGAAGCTTTGATTGCTACATTTGTTGCAACAACTGAGAAGCATTTCACAGCGCAAGAGAGTAAGCTGGATTCATTCATTGCACATCAATAGTCATTCAATAGAGATATGAAGAATCATATGGCCGAATTGTCTCAACAGCTTACCAAGTCAGAGAGAAACCTCAAGGAGCAAGCTAATATCATGACTGTTATAGCAGATCGTGATTCAGAGGCTGCTCTGGTTTTTTCTCTTCATAGAGTGGTTGAGGACCCTAGTAGAGTTTTTGAAACACCCAAGGAGAAGGACTCTCCTGAAACTCAACCTTCCTACTCTTCTATTTCTAATCGTAAATTTGAAGAACCTATTCCTTTTCCTGACAGGTTAATGAAAAGGGACCTTGATGAACAGCTTGGAAAATTTCTTAAAATTTTTAAGAAATCAACTACGGATATGCCTTTTTCTGATGTGCTTAAGTTAATGCCGAATTATGTTAAACTGGTGGATGATATCTTGGCTAACAAATGTTCTTTGCAGGAAAAGGAAACAGCGAAGAAGGTAACTACTAGGAGCGGTAAAGGTAAATCTACTGAGCCTGAGGTGGTGAGCATAGAGGAATCAGTGCTAGAAAATGAGCAGAATTATGAAGTTACCAAATGTCCTCCACCTACACCACCTGTAGTTGAAGTTTCTTCTCCAGTTCCTTTTCCCAAACAGAACCAAGCGTTCGAAAGAGGATATTGAGTTTGATAAGTTTCTTACTTTACTTCGTCAACTATCTGTTGATATCCCTTTTGTTGAATTAGTTGCGAAGATGCCTAACTATGCCAAGTATTTAAGGAAGCTTTTATCTAACAAGGCAAAGTTAGTTGAGACAGGGACTATTCAGCTCACAGATACTTGTTTAGCAATCATACAGAAGCATCTTCCAGAAAAATGCAAAGATCCTGGAAGTTTCACAATTCCATGCAGAGTAGGAGACATTGACTTCGACCACTGCCTTGCTGATTTGGGAGCATCAATCAGTCTCATGCCATACACTGTATTTGAAAAGCTTGGGATTGGGGACTTATAGCCTACACGAATGACGCTTCAGCTAGCAGATCGCTCAATGGTTTATCCTTGCGGGGTTGCTAAGGATGTGATGGCTAAGGTGGAGCATCTGTACTTTCCTTGTGATTTTGTCGTGCTCAACATGGCCGTAGATCCTACAGTTCCTATCATCCTTGGAAGACCCTTCCTAGCAACAGCCGACGCTCGAATCAAAGTTGCTCACGGTACGATTACTTTGAATGCTGAGGGTGAGCAACTCCTATTTTATGCTGGTAGGTCTTTGAAACAAGTTTTGGAAGCCTCTCGAACTTCTTGTCGATGGGTTCCAAATAAAGCTCAATCATCTGGAGTCTCTTGAGAGAACGAGACCCGTCTAGCCAAAGACATTAAAGAAGGGCATCTGGCTGGGAGGCAACCCGACGTTATATTTTATTTTGTTAGTCTTTAATTTCAGTTTTAATTTGTATTTTAGTTATTTTCCTGGTTTTGTTGTTTAGTAATGTTTAACTCCGTTTGTAGTTTTTGGTTGCCTTTAGTGTCTTTCTTTCAGATGAATGCTTCATGTGGATGCTACAACCAGGCTGCAACACTTGAGTAAAACTCAAGTGTGGGGTGGGGTCGTTCTACATACTACCACAACAAAATCCAGGGGAGTCCTAGTTTTAATTTCATTTAATTTTCATTTGTTGTTAATGACCGATCTGCTGTGTTTCCTTCGGACATAAATGTTTTTCTACGAGCTTTGAGTTTTTCACTCATGCCTTGTCACACAATGAGGACATTGTGTAATTTTAAGTGTGGGGTAGGGAGTGACCTTCAGTTATCACTTCAGACCACTAGTTTCTGATTGTTTTCAGGTGATAAAGAATATGCTTCTCCAATGCCGTTAAATGTTGGATTTTCGGTGAAAAATATCTGTGGAAGTTTGAAATTGAGCCTCATGACAACCTTAAAAATCTTTCCGCTTAAAAGTTGTCTTTCCGGAATTATTTTTCTTAAATTTACTCTATTTTCACTGAAATGTGATGGATTGGCTGATTGTGGAGACTAAATATGTTTATCTTTGGATCTTGGGAATGATATGAATGTTTGGAATGAAAGGATAAGACAAGATACTCCTCTGATCAAAAATTTCCTAAACCGAATCAGGCCTATTTTTATCTGGTTATTAAGTCCTCGGGGTGCTTTATCACCTATCTACCTAAGGTCTTGTGATATGGGATAGTTAGCCCAAAGCCGTTACATGGATAAAGAGAAAAGTCTAGGTGAAGGAACAGCTATGCAATTAATTAAATAAATAGTTTGTTTTTATTTCTTGAAGAAGAACATTTTTTGCATACGAAATATTTAATTGCAGTTTTTTAGTTTTTGACCATGAGTACGTGGTGTTGAAAGGTATTGCGGAATAGGGCATTACTTCACACCCCTTGTCATCCAAAGGTAATGGAATGAAATTGGTGGAAGATCCTAAGCTAATCTGTGTTTCAGTTTCTGCAATTCAGTTTATTCATGCTTTTATTAAATTATTCTCTATTCACTATTTACGAAAACTGATGGCTTAGAGCAAATTGATTTTTCTGATTGCCATTTTGCTTATTTTCCTTCTGCTTATATTTGATCCCGGAGTATGATGTTTCGGTTTGGAGCAATTATATTCTTTATTTGCTTGAGGACAAGCAAAAGCTAAGTGTGGGGTAGTTGATAAGTGCAGAATTTATCTATATTTCTACGCTTAATGTGATTAATATTTTATTAGTTTATATGATAAATTCCTTACTTATATGCTTAATTATGTTTAATGTTAAGATTATTCCTCACATATGATTTTGTGCTAAAACAGGTTAAAACACTGAAGAAAAGGTCTAAAGACATATACACGTAGACATGCAGAGCAGATTTTATTGACTTTCAATGATGCAGAGGCGCAGATATGCATGGCCCATGCAGACATTCCAGGATAGGGCTGTAGGTTGACATACGACATCCATGCAGAGAGGGCTGATATATCGAGCTGCATGAATTTGCTTCACGCGTGGATTGGGCCGTCGCAATCTCCAGGGTGCAGACATTTGAGACGACAGAGGCGCAGCTGCATCGTGGGCTGCTTTTGTCGAGAGAAGCGCGGACAAATGATCAGCGACGTGCCTGGGCTGTCTTTCTGGGCCGACCAAATTGACGGAGCCGCAATCTTGGACGTGAAGCCATGCACATACAGAAGCAGCCGGTAGTTGGTCCAGCATGGACTTATTTTCCAACATGGCTGGGCCGCATCATGACAAGAGGCGCAGCTGCTTGCACATGCACGTGCAGACTTCAGGGGCATGAGCCGCCAAGAATTCAGAGGCACACATGACGTGGTCAAAAGCAGATTTAGTTTGTATTTATCTTTGGAATAATAAAAGGTATGCGATATATATACATCACAGGAGGGAACATTACAGTACGATTGGGAACCCTAGTCGAGTCGAGAATATGAGTGGATACGACAGAATTCTTTCAAAACCCTACTAGACAGAGCCACTGCCGAGGTCAAGACAGAAAGAGAGCAACACAGACAGATCGGAGCAGAAGCTAGAGACCGAATTTGTCATCGTCCCACAATTAGATGGTGTTTTCTTATCTCTTTTACATTGTTGTTATCTCTTTGTCTCCGATATCTGAGTAGTCGTTTAGAATTCTGGTTTGCTATGGATAACTAGTTTATTGTTTTTCTTCCTGAGTTGTTAAATACAAGTTCTATACAGATTGTAGTTTTATTCCTAGTTTATTATTGAATTCTCTTGTGATTAATTTTTGCTTGAGTTTATTTGGTATGAATTGCTTACAAGTGAGAACTGCGGCGTTCATTAGACCATAGGAATATTACCAGTGAAACTACAGATGACAATTCCTGAGGATTAGCTGACTAGAAACCAGATGAATCATTAACGCTACTAGTTAATTTGTAAATTCATAACGAGAGTTAGGATTTGGGAATTGCTAGTAAGAATCTATCTTGCGGGAGACCGGTTTTAGATTAATTTAGATCTGAGGTTGCAATCTAGAATTTAGAAAACACTTAGGAAGAGAATTGATAAACTAGGGAGAAGTAGTAAACCAGGATTCACCCTTTAGATTTATTAAATAAACACTTTTATTTGGTTTCAGTTTATTTAATTATTTAATTCCTGCAATCAAACCCCCAAGTTTATTGTTGTTAGTTTTCTTTCAGTTTATTAGTTAGTAGATTAAAGACTCAAACTAGACACAACCTCCTTTGGTTCGATAACCTAGAGAATACTACCTAGGAAAACTTGCTACGACAGACCAGTACACTTGCTGATAATACGTTTTACCCCGTACAAGTTTTTGGACGTCAAGGGTATCCATTATCATTAACGGTCATTCCTAGCTAGGTTTCTAATTTTCCGTTGTAGAACGGTCTATAACCTAACTCGGTAATCACTACACTCGGTATTCTAATCATCAGAGCGAGACTTCGCTCTGATACCACTTTTTGTAACACCCCAACCGCTAATCCTTCCATTATCCTCTAATCGTCTCCGTACTTACTCCTACACGCAGCAGATACATACTTACTCCCGGCGGGTGATACAACGCCGTTAGCCATTCCAAGACTAACAAGGCTACTACTACTTACAGTATCGGTCTGAAGATGTAGACATACTGAGTAAACTTAAATACTTACATTACAATACCAAATACTTACTTAGACTTTGATTACCGAGTATCCGAGAGTATACAAATTACATTCCAATTCTACTAGTCTACTCAAATTTACGAGTTTGTACATCTACTCATTCATGTTAACGTTCACAATTCATTTCTCAAAAGGGTGTACCATATGGTACACCGGCTACTCAAAAAGGAATAAGCCGTGTACAACTCAGTACACCATCTTTCAGTCTACTAAATACTACCAAAAGAATTCAGCATGGTCCTTACTCGACCTTCACATCTCACGGGTACCTGTAAAATAAAAACAGTGCCCCAAGGGGCTCAGCGAAACGCTGCATATGAAATCTGCATACCCCGCGTACTAGCGAGGGTACGCCAACTACTTGGTTGAATGCATGCGGTTCATTTTACTCATACATACATATATGCTCTTATACAATACAATACATTCATTTCACAAAACATACATACATCCATTTCAATACATACAAGGAAGACATTACAAGTCGACCATACACACTTACCGTTATGGAGATACGCTTCTTCAATACATACACAATGCTTTTTAGCTTCTTTACACACCCGGGTTAATCGGGTGTACATTACTCTTTTACTCAAGGTCAATGACTTACACTAGCCAAGACCATTACTCATACAAAACTTTACTTACTTACTTAAGTCAAGTCGGTATGACTTCCGGGCAGGGACTACTATATCCCACCACCGGGCTTTAGGGTGGCTCACTAATCCAGGATGCTACCCATTTAAGGGGTTTTGCCCATGGAAAAGATTAAGGCCAGGATTTGGATCCAACCTCTTGTGTTTCCTTATCCTCACGCGTGGCCGAAACTATATCGGACTTCTACTCATTCCATTTTACTCAATACTTAAGTTAAGAGTTAGGTGGTTAGAATTAGTAGAAGTCATTACTTCCGTACCAAGAGTTAATACACTACACAAGTACACATCCATATACACATACACTTCATTCTCATTCATATATTTCATGAATTATACAAACTAAATGTTCAAGAGAATACAACAAGAACAATATAGCTAAAACACAATTAAGTGCAATAAAAGTCCGATTCGTGCATTTATCTTATTTGAGTGATCACATAAGCACACAAATCAGAGTAACCAAGTTAGGATACAGGGCATGAGAAAATCATACCGTTCACCGTCGTACTCGTACTACCGGGGTTCCTTCGGTGTTCAACTATTCAAGTCATATACATACATGAAGTTGTATGGTCAATGATCTATTATTGACCCCAACTTATCCTTACTTTACTACTTCCATTACATACTTACTAGTTCTTTATATTCCATACTTAATTATAGAAATCACTCTTTTCTTATTACTTCTTACACTTGTTTTCTTACTCATGTGCATACTTTCTTACCTTTACTACTTCATTAATGGTGTACTACTACATATACATACATATGTGTATAGGTATATATATATATATATATATTATATATATTTACATATGATTGCAATAATCATATATATATATATATATATATTTTGACTCGACCGACCTTACCCAGGGTCGGACCCAAGGTCGATCAAAGTCAGTGAGTTACAACGCTGGAAAAATTCAGACCCGACCGACCTTACAAGTCCGGTCCCAAGGTCGGTCCAAGTCAGTGTGTTCTGGGTTCAAAATTTATGACTCGACCGACCTTGCAAAGTCCGGTTCCAAGGTCGGTCGAAGTCAGTGACTTCTGGTTCTACAATTTTACGACTCGACCAACCTTGTCAAGTTCGGTCCCAAGGTCGGTCGAAGTCAGAAGGCTTCCCGTCTTTATAATTTAAGGCTCGACCGACCTTGCAGGTTCGGTCCCAAGGTCGGTCCAGCCCAGTACTTCCATTTTAAAATCTGTTTTCAGTTACTTTCTTTCCCATTGCTTCCCCAATCTTTACCAATACATTCCCACATGTTTTAACACTAATTGAACCCTCTAAATCACCTTACTTCATCCACCAAATTCCTTACTCATTTCTAAATCCACTTACACAATCTTTCTCACTTCATTTCAGCACCTATGCCAATCCTTGTTCTCAAATGCTACAGATTTTTAAAACTCACTTCTACCATCCAATACTTCCTCAACTAATGCCACTCCTAGCATTATAATTGTCTTACCTCACATCCTAGTTCTATCCCATTACCTAACTCCTTTCCAAATCTGTTTTCAAGGTGGTTAATCACTCTCCACAACTACCAAAACACACCTAGTTATTGTCTAGGTTATTCCCTCTTCTTACACAACTAAGTCCTCTAATTTTCTAGAAAAATTTTGACATAGTCTCCCATATAATTTTCACTTTGCCCACACATTATTTCAGCTCACACATTCATTACAACTTCCATATCAATCCAAGCACTAATCAACACAATACATTTTCCTGCACATACACATTCATTACCCAATGTTTTCCCAAGCTTTTAATCATCCATTAAGGGTTTCAAAACTGATTATTTCTCTTCCTCATTATACTATCACATATCTACTACTCCAAACCATTTGGTTTCTTCATTTTAGGCGTACAAAATCTGTTACACAAAACATACAAAAACTACTCAAGGTAAGAACATTTACCTTGTAGTTTCTAGTTCTCCTTTCCTTTCTTCTTCCTTCTTTCCTTTCCTTCTTTTCCTTTCCTCTCTTTCTTGACCCACCGGTTATGGAAATTAAACTCCTAATGCTACAGCCCATTGATATACCACCATTTCAATACAAACTAACCCTTAAATCATCTTAAAGCTTTAAGGTATGTTTTTAGGGTTTAGGAAATGACATTACCTTGCAAGTGTATAGAAGGAGTGTTGGTTAGCAAACAAAGCAAATTTCTACTCCACAAGAAAGCCAAAATTGGCTGGAAGCAAGGAACAAGAAGCTCAAAACTTGAATTTCTTTACAAATGAGGGCTAAAAATGCTAGTTTTTCGAATTTCTTTTTACCTTAGACCAACACGGTGAAGAAGGAGCTTCTAATGGTGGTCTTCATCTTCAAAAACAAGAACACCCATGGAGATGAAAATGGGTATTTTCGAATTCTGAAAAGAGGGAGATGCTCTCCTTGTCAAGGGGATTCCAATGGTGCAGTTTTTATAATTTTTGGACAAGGTTTGGGTCTTGAAAAATGAAGGGGAAGTTGGAGGTGCTGTGTGGCTTAGCAAATCGCCATTAGAGCTTGGGGAGGAAGAAGAGAATTCAGAGAGAGAGGGAAAATCGTGAGAGAGTGTGAGGGAGCTGGAGAGAGAGAGTTTTTGTTTGCTTTTTTACTTTATTGTTTTGTCCTTTAGCATATTAGGAAAATAAAGAGAGTGTGTGAGAGGGGGGGGGCACACTCACACACACAATCAAATTTTTGATTTTTATTTTCAAAAGTGGACACACTAGTTTTGTTTATTTACACTCTCACCCCACAACTTCCCGGTTGTTACAGATTTTACTAACCGGAACCCGTTTTCTGGAATTTTCTCGTTTAATTAATTTTATTGGTTCTAAACCTCCATTCATGTTTATTAATGACTATTTGGTTGACCAAAATTATTATGAGTCTATTTAACTCGCTTAAAGTCGCATTTTCCCGGTTTCCTTAAAAATGCGCTTTAAGGTTCGTTTGGGCTATTAATCCATTTTAAGGATCCGTTTTCCTCGGGATTTGTTCCCTCATATTTATTTAGATGTAATTAAGCCTTTAAAATACTTATTATTCTAATTAATCATCATTTTTAATTACGGGATATTTCAACTTACAACAAACCTAAGTTCTAACACCATACACACACACACACACACACACACACACACACACACACACACACACACACACACACACACACACACATCAGGGTTAGATTAGTGGGCTTCTGGGTTGGGCTTTAGATTGGCAGATAGATCCAGTAACTCCTCCTGTATCGCTGACACGGCCGTCTCAAGTCCAGCGAGTCTATCCATCATCTTCTGGTCGCTGACCGCCAACTCTCTCGCTAAGAAAATAAGTCAATCCAGTTTTTCTTCAAGTCGAAGGAGTCTGTCCTGATCAGCAGACGACTGAGCTGTTGCGACTTGAGGAATGGCCATGGGAGGCTGCGGTGGAAGCAGTTGAGTCTTGTCGATGGAAGTGAGTTCTGTTGAAGTACTTCAGAAGATGGTGTCGACCTCTTCGAAAGTCTCTGCCTGCGACTTCTCCAGCGGAACCTAAAAATAATTGAAAACCCTTGGGAGCCAGAATGTATAACCTAGAGAGTGCCTCAAGGTTTCGACCGAGTGGGCCATGTGATTGAGCATTAATTAGGCTAGGTTCAAAGGGTGGCGATGGAGGATGCAGTACATTATAGATAGATCGAGGGAGTTTGCCGTTTGATTGTCTTCTTTTCTGAAATAACACATTTTAAGACCAAGACAGGAAGGTGTTGATGGAGAACTGAAAGATCAGCCCTGAGAATTGGAGAACCAACTTTTCTCTTGGAGGAGAAAAATCTGTAGATTTTAGTGTGGTGAACACTAGGGATTTCAGGGTGGACTCTTTTGTCATAAAGTGTAAGACCAGTGTTTGGGATGCCAAGAATTTCAGACAGTCTATTCACATCAAAGAATATAGCAGTGGAATTAACAAAAGACTGAGCCAACCCGTTTCAAATGACTAGGTTTTGATAAAAGTCGATTGACTCTTACGAAAACCATTCAGAGACTTCAGAAAAAAGATGGGTCCAACCCTGGATTTCTAACATACTAACATGTTCTCCTAAGTGATTCAAAATTTCCCAAGAAATATCAAGATATTTACCCTTGACGAGATTTCAATCTGAGGCAGGGTTAGAGATCATGTACCGCTGGCTGAAAATGTCAATTTTTGTTGTTCGCCTCGTCGTTTTTGGAGAGGGTCTGCGGGAGTGAGTAGATGTGGCGCCTGTGGAGGTATCATGACTAGAGACCTTTACTTGTTGTTTCATCTGGACGGGGGAGGACTCATTGGTCTCAAAGAAGACCGCGACAGGTAATGCAGGGGGGGCCTTTTCTTAGATCGAAGGACTTTTTTGGGGGCAAGGTTTTGAGTTGTGGAGGGTCTTTTTCTTGGTTTTGGTTTCGGAGATACTGGTGGAGTTGGGGTAGCCGGTTTTTCCGGTGCAGATTGTTCTTTTGGGGAAGGGTTAGGGTTTTGGTTTTGGGTGGCAGGGTCGGGGTTTTGGATGAGGAAGTGCTTCAATGGTGGTAAAGTTTCTTCACTTCTTCTCCTCCTTCTTCTAGCCCCAAAATGCTCTATTTCCATCTCTTTCCTCTTCTGTTCTTCGCCCTCAAAAGTTGGTGCAATGAAATGCCAAGACTTGGCTATTTTAAAACATGACTTTTAGACAGATTTTTCGTCTAACTAACCCACTGAGACGGTCTCGTGGGTCGGTCACCTCTTGGAGAAGAAATCGCGTGTGCGACTTGGGTCGGTCCGGTGGGTCGTTCAAATGTGTGGAATTCCCGGCTCTTGGCTCAAGCGTTTCCGATTTCTAAAATTGCCCCGGAACACCCGAGTGACCTAAGGGGTCGGTCCAAAGTCCAATGAAAATCTCAACTTCTCGTAATGTCAAAAACACTCCAACCGGCCCAATGGGTCTATCGTTTGGGGAGGTTGGCCTTTACAACATTGTTTTCGCTTTATCTTCTTCATTTAACTATGATTTGCGATCCATTTGCTCCCATGTGTTTTTCTTCTTGTCTACTTTTCTCGTAGATAGGTAATCCTCAGGTTTAAATAATAAATGTGTAAGAATATGAAAAAAAACATAAAACTAAAATGACCATGTTAATCACTGATAAAATAAATGAAATAAACCCCTAAAACATGCTCATTTATTCACTCATCACCCAGCTATAGCTCATGACACCCATGAAACAAGTGAGTAGGAAGACCAAAGCAACACTTCAGTGTTGATGGAAGTAGAAGAGCCACCGGTAGTTGCAGAAGGTAGGAAGTGTAGGTTTGATCGACAGATCCATGAGGGTTCAGTGAAGAAAGTCTGGCAACAACATCATTTTGGGCCCAATGTAAAGAAGGGTAAACCTCTTTCGAATTCACAGTCGCCACACTTGGTAATTGATCTTGTCCATCAAACGGAACCAGGAAGATATGATTCTAGCACTCAAGAAGACACAACAAGTGGTTGCTAGAAGAAATGAGTGCCAACTTCCATGATTGCAGGGATTGGCATCACTCCATGGCAATCATGACTTTCTTTTGGTTTCTTCTACCTTCGCCATTCCTCAAATTGTTGTATGTCGTGATGTCTTGGCTTTATGTTGGTTTACAGATAGTCTCAACTTTTGCAACTGGATGTCATTTAAAGTGGGCTGTAGTAAGGAGTCTAGTTCTTATTGTATATCTCGTTTTTTTGCTACATCTCAGTGACGGTAATGTAGTTTTAATGTGATGGTTTGTTAGTAAGTTTAGTCGTCTAAAATTAGTTAGTCTTACTGGGCTAGTAGTTAGGGATTTTTTTGACAAAGCATCTAGCTCTCTTAGGGCTAAGCAATAGCTGGCAGACATTTATGTTACACATATAATATCCCCAATCCTATAGTAGTGGTCTTAGTTAGTTCGTGCCATGGATGTACCCCTCTAGGTCATAGGTATGGAATCTTTGCTTGTATCCAGATGGGCTTATTATATTAATGAAATGGTTGATGTTTAAAAGAAAAATGAGAAAAAGACTAGAGTAGTTTTTTGTTTTGTTTTGTTGTTTGAGGGTATAACGAATAGGGATGTCAATGGATCGGGTTTCGGTCGGGTGGAGCATCACCCGCATCCGTCACCCGGATATATCATTGATCATCCGTCCATCCGTCACCCATTTATTCTTCATCCGTCATCCGTCCATCCATCATCCGCGGGTGATTCGGGTGGATCGGGTGATAATCGGGTGATACCTTTTCTATATCATAAACAACAATTTCTTTAAGTATGGTAATAAATATGAAACTCTTTTGTATTGGTAAGGTATAAGTTACCTATATTTTAAGAATTATCACTTAAACATACTGAAAAAATCTACTAATATCAATAAGAAAATAGTATCAAGTTGTGTAGTGTATGTGGAAGAAAAAAAAATGGACGATAAAATATAAGTCTACAACTATCTTTTAGATTTTTTAAAATTTCAGTAAGATCTGTTTGGTTACTTGAAATAAAATAAGGTGGAACTTTAAACGGATGACGGTCGGGTGATAAACGGATGATGGATCGGGTGACGGATGAAAAAGTTTCATCCATCACCCGACCCGGTCCGTCATCCGATCATCCGTCACCCGATCCGTCATCCGTTTATTTCGGGTTTTCATCCGTTTAGCTAATCAGGTGGATCGGGTTAGCGGGTATCCGTTTAAAATTGCCATCCCTAATAACGAACTATGAAAATAGATGAAATCTCATATAAAATAGTTAATTCATTATTGTTGATTGATGAAAGGATCTGAAGACCGACTAAAATTTAAAGGTTGACATAGAGACTCGTGTAATATAATAGTAAGGAGAGAGAAAAACATAACAAATAACAATTGATTTCTTATTCCAATATAAGCATACATTATACTGCAAAACTTTAATAATTTTAATTTGTAAATTGTTGAACAAGATTTTTCCGCCATAAAATATATATTAGTAACATTGACAAATTTGACATAAAATCAACAAGAGCATTGAGATTTTACTACACCCCAGGAAAATGAGAGGAGAGCGTGAGCGAGTGAAGCGCGAGGGTCGTGGGAGGCGTAGGGACCGGCGGCGAAGCTCCTGTGTCTCCAGGCGATGTTCAGGGTGGTCCAGGAGGCGGGTTAGCTCGAGGAGTCGCACGCGAAGGCCGTCTTCTCGGAGGTGGTATCGGAGCGAGTCGCGGCGGCCTGGGCAGGAGAGGCAGAGTCGACGGCGGCGTCATAGAGTGCGGGCTTCATCGCTTGGCAGTAGGCGAGGAAACCGTTACGTCCCCTCCAATCGGTGCTTCCGGCGGATGAAGGCGTCGTCCAGAAGGCGCTGCAGATCGAGGAGAGCAGATGGGGAGGCGCTGGGGTTGAAGGCTGATGCTGGAGAAAAGGCTGGTCTGGCGGCGGATGGCCGTTCTTGTATTCTCTTCATCGACAACCTTTGTCGAGTTGCAGATCCAAGAGCTATTCATTGGCTTCTGAAGATGGATGACGACATCCTAAGAATCTTCATTTCTAAAAAGTTCTGACCTAATAATAAGCTTACTTTTGCGTTGGTCCAGTTGAGGACTTCATCCCGGTTAGATGAAGCGGTTAACAAGGTGAACGGCCGACGATTTCTGGGCTTTGATATTTTTGCTCGTAGAGCTAAATACGGGATTCGGCATAGCAGGGGCGGTTCTCCTCGTCGTGCTTCGAGAAAGGAGAATTTGATTTCGCCTGCAGTCAGTTGCGAGAAGATGCTGGTAGGGAAGCAGGTGGACAGTGGTGCCGCTGGTGCGACGGGCAAGTCCAGTGGGGAAGCGGCGGAAGCCCCTGCTGATTCCGGTCGAGTTATTAATCTCTCTGGCGATTTTGAAGTGGTCCTGGAAGGCGCGTGTGCCAAAGTGCAGTTTCGGCGTGTGAAGGATGATGAGTGCTCCAATCGGCGTGGAAGATTTCAAATTTTGGTGACTGGTTGCAATAACTGCCGGCGGGAAGATGATGAGTTGAGGGATGGTGATGGTTCCCAGGCACATTGTGCCCCTCCAGATGCAGGATTGAATTCTCAGCCTGGATCCTTGAATTGTTTTGGGCCGGCTGGCAGTGAGGCCCAAAAGTGGTTCGGTAATGGTGTAACCCTGTATTATGTGGGGTGGATGGTCCCTTATTATGGTCCGTGGGCCCAACCTTTGGTGGAGCAGTCCGGTTGGTGGGGGCAGGGGGGGGGGTGGGGGTGGGAGTGGTGTGGAATCCAGAAGTCTTCAAGTTTCGGGTGGACGGCTTGCTGGTTGGGGGCAGACCGAGCCTGCCGCTGGCTTGAGTCGTTCGTGTGTGCCCCATAATGCCCCTCAAGTGGCCCATACGGGGCCTATAAATCGAGCTCCTATCTCCATTCGAGATCCGTTGGGAAGTAAGATCACAGTTCCGGATCCCATAGCAGTTGAAATGGTTAGTAAGGACCAAGATGTTTCGAGGGATGGCGATAAGGGGATTAGTAACCTTATTGATATGGAGGTTTCTGAGTCAGAGCAAGGTCGAGGTGGGGTAGACGCAGGTTTTGAGCACCCCCAAGTGGAGCAGGCTGGGGAGGGAGAGGATGGTGAAGACCTTAGATTGCTCTTTGATGACCCCGAATTCCCCTCGGGCTTTGAGCCGGGAAGAGTTGCTTCTAGGCCGACGTTGAGCCCCGAGGAGACGTTTGTGAAGGAGGAAGCAAGACAAACCCTCAAGTTAGCTAAAGACCTTGGGTGTCGCGTCATTGATGAAAGGCGTGCCCTCAGCAACTTTGAAGATATCATCCGAGAACAGAGAGAGCACTACCGTCAGAGAGTCCGGGAGGAGAAGGGAGGAATGGCGGATGACTCGGATTGTGGATCGAGGACCACATCGAGAGTTAGTGGTAGGAAAACTGCAGGAGCGAAGAAGGTCCGTATGGGATTTGACAAGTTTTCTCGTGTTAGTAAGGCCATAAAGAGAGACAATAGTAGAGTAAGATCCAAAGATTAAGGGTTGGGCAACTGCCTGTTGTATTGTTGGGTAAGAGTAGGTTTGGTAAGGTATGGGCAATTTTTGTGTTAGCTTTAGGTGTTGTTGTCTTGTGATTTCCCGCTCATGCGGTACTCGGCCTTGTCCCCAATTATCAAAAAAAAAAACATAAAATCAACACAGCTTACACTTTACATAAAGTAAGCGCCGACATGGGTAAACACTTACCTGTTAAAATAATAAAAAGAATTGTAAAAAAATGTATCCTAAAATTGTCAGAAGAGTGGTTCATCAAACCGACAGACCCATTACAATATGAAGATGAAAAAACATACAATCAGACACCGGACACATTGAGGCACGGGACCAGCTACAAGAACTGAATGACTAATGAGAAAAATACAGGACAAAGAGTAGACTGGCGAAAATGAAATCATAGAAAGTTTCTATGAACTGTTATACAATCTTGCATAACTAATCACACTAAAGAGATTCCAGTTTGGAAGAAATGACACAGTCACAGTCACTATCCGCTTCTTTCTATACACTACTCTGGAAACGGACAACAAGGCATGTGATGTTATCTGAGCTCCCCCGGGCATACGCTTCCTCTATAAGCTTCCTGGATGCCGATTCAGCATCTGCTATGCCATGTACAAGAGATACCGCATCCTGTAGAAATTTCACAGGAATATATAAGTTGAACAATTGGAAAAGCTGCGGGAAATGACACTGCACTGATTTCATAGAAGGTAAACCTGCCTTGTTTGATATGACGTTCCAAAGTCCGTCACTTGCAACAATGATAAACTCCACACCGTCAATCCCTTGTTCCTAGACAAAACAAAGTGATATGCTAGCATTGTGAGAGACGAGACAACCAGATTCACAAAAACACATTTACAAGCTGCTATCTTCACTTAATATCACATCCAGCAACCTTGCACTGGAGAAGTAAAAAGAGGATCTACGAAACATGCACTAATTCATCCGCATCACATGAGATTTAACGTAAGTAATATCAAGTACCCTGTGCTATGTCATATTCATGAGGTCCTAGCATTATGCAACCTATAAAAAAAATGATACTTTTAAGTTGAGTATATTACAATCCCTGCTCATAAGTTATCGAGGTTATACATCATATCCATGAGGTTTCCAAATTTCCAAAACCCCAAATGTATATTGTTCACAATTGAACCGGCAATCTTTTTTGAAATTCCATTAACTCTAAAACTGTGGATCGACAAGAGGGATTTAACAGGAATTGACAAAACGAGAAAAAAATGATAAATACAATTGTTATCAAACCACCTAAGTGGGTTTGTAATTTTAGAAAAGGTGGAGTGAAATCTTGTCACACCTCAGTGCCATTTGTGAAGGATATAATTTTTTGTAATATTTGAATGTTATAAATAATATAGGGAAAATTCATTTTCATACTTTTCAAGCTTACCAATGTTAAACTCCACGTCTCCACCAACCCCAAAATTCAATTCATTACTTATCTTACGTAACATAATCAAAAAATATATTCAATGTTTGATTAGTTTCCACAACTTTTCTTTAGGAGAATTGAATAGAATCAGGAAAAGAAATGATGAGTTCTCTTCCTAAAGTTCTCTTGTCTGTCTATTTGGTTTATGCAGAGGGAAAAAATGAATTAACGCCACCGACTGTCGGTCAACCATCACTAATCAATGCTTGATAGTCATCAATCAGCAGTCAATGGATAATGGCCACGGGTCAATTATCAGTAAAAAGTTGACTGTTTTGACTAGTCAAAGGATTCATTAGGTACAAACAATTTCAGAACCGTAAACCTTGTCTCATTTACAACAACCATTCCATAGGAATATAGTTTCCAACTTTCCATCGATAGTAAATGAGGATGACGAATACAGAGAATTGTTTAACATCAGACAATCAAGAGTGACGATCTTATTTACCTGAATTTCAGGCTCAGCAACAACATACTGTTTGAGTAATTTGTCCCCAAATGCCCGAGAAACTGCAAGAACACCTCCCACCCTCCATGTCCCTGGTCAAGTTCAAACAAAAGTTTTATTATTTCCTTCTTCAAGAACGTTTTAGCATTTACGTCCATTATCACACAGACATAGAAAATCAAAATCTACAAACAGCATGACAGCATCTTCCATGCATACAGAATGGTTCATAATATTATCAATCTCATATATGCACACATATTCCCACAACACTGGATTAAAACCTGAAATAATCTACACATGGCAAGCCCAGCCACAGAAAGAATTCTAATTATGTGAAAGATGTGGACCAGCTCATCCGGAATTTCATTATTAAAATATAAGCGGTAGTTGTAAGTGTCCCCAGCCATGATTTTCACTCTTTTCCGTTCCGGTCCCACCATTTCTCCTCTATTTTATTTCAGCGGCTAGGTCTGACAGTTGCACCTGACATCAAACGGACCCAATGTTGACAATTATACAACGCTCTCATAGTTTCATCTTCATGCACAAAGCAAAAATCAGGACCTGTAGATCTACTTCGACAAAGAAATACATCTTTGTTCATGTTTAACCATTGAGTATCTAGAGTTAGGTAGTGATCAACAACCAACTACATAGTCCACACTTCCATAAGATCTAGCAGATTATCGTTTCAACATAACTGTTAAAAAACCAGAGAAGAACGATTAAACTTGGTGCCTGTTTTAAGAATGCAACTGCATTAAACATGTATAATTGCCTTCTTAAGAGTTACGAAGTTTGTTAAGCAGACTTTGCTGAAGAAGGTCATATCATGATATAAAGGGCACCCCTCGTAGCTATTATCTAACACCTCCAAGATATTACATAATTGATAAACAGTAACCAAGAAAAACATTATATATTAGAAACTTGAAAAGTATACTAAACACGCCATAGATCAAGGTTTTGAAAAAGTGAAGTACCAGCCCAGATCACAAAGCCTCCAGCCTTTTCAATTCTTTGTCGCTCATCTGAACGATCAGGCTTGTGATCAATAGACAATGGAACAGCTGCATTAAAGCAAAACAAAGATCAAGTAACAATCCAAAAGTAAGCTACAAAATATAAGACATAAGCGCGAGCACATATAGGCTCCATTGTTATTCAAACACTCTGGATTAGATTCTAGTTACATCACACCCAGTCTCCCTATCTCATGGAAAATGAAGCTCTGCATTGCTGAATGTCTAGTTACAGCATCTTGTATCCCTTTCTCTTTCTTCACTACGTGATACACAAACGAGCACATAATAGAAGGTCAGAGAAACAGCTTTCTCCTACTCCCATGAAGTTGCAAAATGGATTGAAACAATCCCCATTATTCAGCCAACCTACTACCAGAACTGTTAAAAACATAACACTATTTACCAAAGACCTAGGAGATTTGGAGCAGAAATACGTTCTTTATATTTCTAAGCCTTTTTTTTGCCAGTTTAGAAGATGTTGGTTATGATTTTCTGGCACATCAGCAACTTTTAACTTCACGAGAATGAACAAACCTGAACCCGCTCTGCAAGCAACTACTCTGGAATCACCAACATTAGCAACAATAAGACGATCATCAAGCAACAAGGCTGTTGATGCAGTAGATCCTGCATCTTTCAGCTGAGCTTCATCCTCTTTGAGGTATTCAGCATCAGTTTGTTGAAATGCTTCGACTGCAAAAAAGAATAGGAAAATATTTTTTACCCGCACAATTAGGCAAAAGATGAAGGGATTAATTATTAAGTAGCCAAGAAACAGCTTCTACCAATGGCCATTTTTGTGTCCTTGAAAAATTCGGGATGGCCACATAAATTGTTGAAAAGGTTGTTTTTGAGATACTCAGCTGTTCTGGAACCTCCATGACCTGATCACAATGAAGAACCAGTTGAGCTTTTGATAATTCAAATTGCAATCTAAACCAAATACATTATATAAAAAATCAGCTTACCATCAAAAACACCAAAGAAAGCAACCATATGACCATCTATATCAGATATCTTTGCCTCAAAATAATCTTCCATTGATGCCCTTTTACCCTTGAAAGAAGAATATCCATAGCTGAACCCCAAATTACGTCTTCCTTTGAGAAAACTATTTGCAAAAATAATGTTTAAAGTCAATCAACTCCAGTCTACAGAGATAGCACAAAAGTAGTTTCAATATAATGTGTAGCCAGCAGTACAACAACTGGGCTACTAGGGTAACAAAGCTCGCGATGGCTAGAATCCTACAATCACAGGAGAGTATATTAAATTGGATGTGGCATGCAGTCAAACTAAACAATATTTTAGAATTGGTTATTGACTTATCTTTTCATCTTGGTTTCACTCATTTCAGCTCAAAAAGGATTCTCCCTTCAAATTACATCAGACAGAAAGATATTTAATGCTTGCAGCTTGATAGATAGAATAATGAGTGTGATTATGTTTAAGTGATCTGAGCTAAAATTTAGGCTTGCTAGCATCATTCCGTCAAGATGGAGACACCTTTCCATTCCGCAGCAAACTGTAATAAAATAAAACTTTGTCCACAATGCAATAGCAATCCTTTCATACAAAGCTTGAGAGTATAGCATCAAAAGCAGAGAAGATTCAGCACCCACAAACTTTTGACCATAAGAAGTCTCACGAGATCTGTTTGTGCTTGAACTTTCCATATTTATCAGGCGAATAACCGATGACATAATTTCTGCTGTTCTTTTCACACTAGTTGGCTCCCATGAAAGGTGCCTCGACTTTATTTGTTTCTTGCCATATGAAGGCAATTTCATCAATATGTTGGTTACGTATATTCCACGTCCCAATAAACCATCATGACTCTCTCTAGTTTTCACGCTTCATATCGCAGCTTACAAGCGTACACAAGAGTAAACTGGAAGATAATTATAAACAGTTGCATGATCTTGAAAAAGGATACAAAAAACGGCTGAGCAAGTTTCAAACTAGAACACCCTAAGCAGCAGCAGAAATCATTTGGCCTCTTTTGAATGATTCTATACGATTTTATAATTGGCAATCGCTTAAAATCACAAACAAAGAATATACCTCTACCAGCCAATATTTACTATTTTGCGTTTTCTAAGAGTTGCAGTAATCTGTACCTAATAGTCGCTAGTGATGAAGCTTCAAGAATACTAAGCTTGCTACCCCGTCATAAGTTCCAGCATAGTATTACCATCTATTTGCACTGATCATGTTGCCGATTTTCTTCACTGTGCCCCATTTTTTCTAATATGCACAGAACTTGACTAATTTAGAGTTCCAAAGGAAAAGCATTGAAGAGATTTCTGGGCAGTGGTAGAGCCAAGAAGAGACAACGCCCTTGGTATTTGTTACTAACAGATGGACCTTCAGAGCCATATCAGCCCGTTTCAATTATCAAAATGAGGAGGCAAGTTGATTCAACTAGATTGTGTCAGGTCCAGAAGAACTATTCATAATGAAGAGATAAGAACAGAAACTAGAATAGAGTTCGCAGTGCCCAAACAGCCGTCTTGGAGACCAAAATAAACCCCCCGACTATAGCACAATACTTGCCAAATTAATCAATTCAACGCATGATGAATACAGCTAACCAATGGATGGATGAAATAACTAAGTGAACCCCGGAATAGCTACCTGATTCCGCCGCCGCTGAGGAGGGCGTCTGGATCCCGGGTCATCATTGTTGCAGGCAATCGAGGCTTCTGCAATACTGACCGAGCCTCATCTGGATCCAATTGCGGCGGTTTTTGGTCCTGCGACCGCAGTGGCGTTGACTCCAGCCGCTGTGGTAGCGCAATTTGTGGTGGTGGAGATGACTGCTGAGCCACTTTTACATCACTAGAAGCAGGGGGCGCAGGATTCGAGAGCGAGGAAGACGAAGAAGAGGAGAGAGAGTCTATATTCACGTTCATGTCTACCGCATCCCAAACCTCTTATTCCTCTTCTGTTTTTTGTTTTCTTAGGAAAAAAACATGATATTACTTTAAATAAGCCTTTACTCAACATTGTAATGTCAGCACGAAATTCAGAACATCGAACAATTATTCACGGACCTTCTCCAACAAAATGAAACAATGATATGCTAACTTTTGCGAAAAAAATTCTGAACTAACATTGTTGGAAGAAACTTGTTCCCGTATTAACATCTTCCCCAAACTAATTACTGAAATAACGTTTCCGGGTGAAATCGTCTCTTCAAGAGACGATTTCATTAATTATCAAAGTTGAAATCGTCTCTTGAAGAGACGATTTCTCCTTTTGTCCGCGCCACGTAGGCGCTTACTTGGCTGGAATCGAAGACGGGTGAAATCGTCTTTTAAACCAACGATTTCCTGAAATCGTCTTTCCAAACGACGATTTCTCCCTTGTCATTTAAGCCGCGGCCTATCACACATGAAATCGTCTCTTGAAGAGACGATTTCTACTGAAATAAGTATGAAATCGTCTCTTCAAGAGACGATTTCACTTGTTCACAGCACTTTGGCAATTTTTTAAGTGTTGGAACACCACAATTCAACAACACATCCACTTGCAACATCTTCCAATGGCTGTAACACCACAAATTCATAACAAACAACCTGTACATATGAACATCTCTCCCACATTCACTGTGCTCAGAACAAATTCAAATCATTTGTAACGTCACAGAAACATAAGAAATCAAAATGTGAACCAAATGTAATAGTTTATAAGATAGAAAGTAATACAATCTCAAAATCAAGTTGTTTACATAATGTAACAACCTACATCATCGACGTCTACTACGTCGTACATACGTCCTAGTCACTCTAGGTGTAGGATCCTCAACTGCTGATGCAAGAGTAGGATCTAGGTCACGACCACTTAGATCCCCTACATCATGACAATCTCGGGAATCTCTATCCCTAAGTGGTGCTCCTGGAGTGGAAGTGGATGCTAAAGCTAGGGCTGTAGCCGGTGTCGTAATGTCGTAGCTCGTCCCAGCACCGGAAGATGATGCACCCTGATAGCCTGAGCTGCTCCCAAAATATGCAAATCCAGTAGTGTCGACCTGCTGCGTAGGATCAACGATCTGAGATAGGGTCATACTACCAGCGATGTCGAACGCCTCCTGATGATCTACTGCCTCAGGAGCTTCACCACGTGCACGTCCTCTTCCTCTACCTCGACCACGAGGACGACGACCACGCCCTTGTCTCCTACCCTGATCTGCAGCGGCATTAGCATCTTCCTCGTCTGGGGCAGCTACTGGGACATGCTGTGGCCGTGGAAGGACGTAGTACGTGTTGTTGTACTCGTCTCTCATCGCCCGTAGACTAGTGAGAGCATCATCGACACGCATCGCATCTAGCATGTCGATGACCTCATGTGTGGTCTCCCCCTATACCACAATTGAAAACATGAATATAACAAAATGATATGTTATAATACTAAAATAAAACAAGTAAAGTCGAAATTACTCACCATGTATCCCAATAGAGCTCCCGTACGGCCAATGTATCTCCTCGTGTTGCGGCCGTACCACTCTTCGTACGCAGGACCAGGATCATCCATGTTTAGATCGACAACTCTCTCAGCGCGCAGGTTCCACAGGGCAATGTACTCTGAATGGTGAGTCGCCCAATTCCAATCCGTGCGGCCTCTCAAGTCAATGCTGTGGAGATCAACCCGTGCATCATCCCCGTCTGTCCTAGGATCATCCGGTGGAAACTGTCTCGCACCAAACTGCCGCATCACACGATCCGGGAGATGCCACTCCACTATATGAAAGCATATAAGAGGCACCCGAGCTCGTGCAATATGCAGACCAACCAAACAAGCCAGATGAAGAGACCGTAACACCTCATCCGTGTAGGGCTGCCAGACAATCTGAAACAACGAAGACTAAAAGTTAGACACAAAATATTTGTGAAATGAAACCAATGCAACATACAAAAAAATGACACTCACCTGATACTGTGTCTGTCTGTCGAATGCCTCTCTGTAGTGAGTGAGGACATGCGTGGAGTGCCCGGTCACGTCGAACTCGACATGCCAACGATGGGCAAGAGGAAGTAAAGGAAGTGGACCAGCATGATGGGCACGTCGACGGATGGGAGCTATGTAAGGAAATCTCTCCCACGCCCAAACCTGCAGGACGACCAGCGCCCCGGCAATACCACTGTCCCCAGCATCACACGCCAGACACAGCTGCCTGTACAACCATGCCAGACAGGCGGAACCCCAGCTATACTGTCCAGCCTGAGTAAAATCCTGAAGTAGCGGCAAGAACATAAGATGGACCTGGTTCCCCGATCGATCAACGAAAATGGTCCCAACAGCATAAGTATGTACGCACGGGTGTGCCTCATCACTGTCACCTCATCTGCATGCTCAGCTAACTGACCAAAAGTAGCACCCAGCCAACTGAGCTTGATCCTGCTATGATGTCCAAGATCAGCCGGCCTAGCTCCAAGTAGATCATCACACAATGCTCCCCAATCTCTATGTGTCGTACCCGTAACCGGCAGTCCGTCTATGGGTAGCCCAGTAAGGACAGCAACGTCCTCCAGTGTAACAGTGGTCTCTCCTGTCGGCATGTGAAAAGTATGGGTCTCTCGACGCCATCTCTCGACCAGAGCAGTGATCAGATGCCAGTCCAAGGAGATGAACTCTAGACTGGCCAACCCAATGAAACCAGAGGCCTCTAAGTATGGGCGCATCCTCTCATCGTACCGAACATGCCCCCCACGTCGTACGCTAGCCTCAAAGCGGCGACAGTGCAGCACCTGATACTCATTCCCATCCCAGATAGACGTAGATCTATGACTACGCTGATGTCTAAGTATGGATTTTCTCCATTGCCCAACCAACATATACCTCTCCTCTAGCCACGGCTGCCGATGCTTGACCCCTTCGTGTGTCGAAGTACTTCACACAATTATAGAACGTCTTCTCCACCAAAGCAGCAATAGGTAAGTTTCTAGCACCGAACAAAACTGCATTGTAACTCTCACTCAAATTCGTTGTCATCATGCCGAATCGGTGCCCACCATCATGTGCGAATGTCCACTGCTCCTTCGGTATAGTGTCAAAGAAATCAGGGGCAGTGGCACTAGCACTCTGCAACTCTGCCATGCATATATCAAACTTACGGGGTTGTGATGCGCAAGCTGCTCTGGAGGCCATCTTCTTCATCCCTGCACTTCTCTCCACTTTGTTGAAGTTGCTGACAATGTGGCGAACACAATACCTCCAGTGCACACTAGGGGGTTTCCACACCCCGTTTGATCGCTCTACAGCTGCAAGTATACCAGCATGACGATCAGAAATCAAACACATCGGAGAACTATCCTCGCGGGCTGATATAACGTGGACCCTGAGACAAGAGAGAAACCATGACCACGATGCGTATGACTCCTCATCAACAAGCGCAAATGCAAGTGGCACTATGTGTTTGTCAGCGTCACTTGCACATGCAATCAGGAGTTTATGCTTGTACTTTCCGTACAAGAAAGTACCGTCAATACATATCACGGGTCTGTAATGTCTGAATGCATCAATGCATGGCCCGAATGCCCAGAAAACCCTCTTGAATATACCGTACCCGGGATCAGTGTCGTGCCAATCAATCTCAACCTTTGTGCCATGGTTTGTATGTTGAATTGCCCGTAACAAGTGTGGTAACATGCTGTAAGAATCATCCCAATCACCATACACCATCTCAATAGCTCTCACCTTTGCCGCCCAAACATTCTTTCTCTTAACAGAATGCTGGAACTGATCAGCTATCACTGTCTGAAGGTCACCAACTCTGATGTAAGGATTCTCTTTGACATACTTGGTGAATATGCATGCCATGAATCTCAGGTCAAGATGTGGATGCTCTTGACTCAAGATCGAGTTCAGACAGGTGTGCGGGCCTTTAGCAATGGTGATCATAAAGAAACTAGGGTGCTTCTTCGTTACCGCACCACGCAATCTCCATCCACACTCGTTTTTGGATGAGCAGTATATGTCCCACAACTTTGTGGTTGACCGGTTTACGACAAACGATCGATGATGAATAATGTGGTGCCTCTTCACAGCATGTATCAGCGCCTCTTTGCTCCGGAACAGCATACCCTTCTTGAACTCATCGCTGTAGCTCCAATCTCCCAGTTCCAGTTCTTGTTCCTCTTCCCACCTCATAATACCACTACCACCACCGGCGTTGTAGAATGGGTATGGATGGACTAGAGAAGCATCTACCTCCCCGGTGGTGGTAGTGACCAAAGCAGCAGCCACATTAGTCGGTGTGGAATCATCAGCACCATCATTGTCATCACCATCATCATCATCATCAAAGTGTCCAAACCCTTATATCTCGTCCTCCTCGAAGTCTTCCTGCAAGTCGCCGTCATCATCAAAGTGTCCAAGTTCATCACCACCATCATGTTCGAGAGGATCTACAACGGGTGTTGGGTATGATGAATGTTCTTGTGTATGTAAGTAGGTTTCATCTTGAGGAGCATTAAGTATAAGAGAAGTGTTTGTGATGTTTTGTGTTTGATGTATGGGATATGAAGAAGGCAAAGGGATTAGGTTTTCAGGTGGTGTGAAGCTTGGAGGAGCTTGATGTTGATAAGATGAGGAAATGAGAAGTGTTTGTGGTTGTCGTTTTTCATGTACTTCAGCGTACAATTCATAGAATATATCTTGTGCCCCATCATGTTGACAATAGAACATGGCACTTTTCAGATCTCCATCATCATCGATGGGTATCACTGTCCACTTTGTGGTTCCGTCATTCTTTGTCTTACCCATCCTTTGTGACACCGTCACTTCATTGGTGCACAAGTCGATACCGAAACGACTACCAATCTCAGCAATAAGCTGCTCATAATTGGTGTCGCCACTAATCGTGAAGAGCTTCTTCTTCCCACCCTCGTAATCAGCTCCGTTTGGCCCATACACAATTTGCCACTATATGAACAGATTGGATAACGGCTACATACCACCTAATTGCATACACCATTCGTAATTCACAAGTTAATCAACCGTTCCACCATTTGGCTGATTGGAAACAAACAAAGCCGAAAAAAATAAACAAAAACTATAATGTTGTTTAAACACTACCATTCAACAACTAATTCTACAATTCAACCATATCAATTGCCTATAATTATGTAAACACTTCAACAATTAATTGTGTTTTCAATTTCACATATATCCAAAATTTCCCAAATGCTACTACATCACAATACCAAATTACACAAACAATTCATTTTGACTATAATTTCACAAACCAACAACAAATTATCACTTCAATTTAGCAAATAATCAGTTACCACTGCAATTTAACACACAAACACAAACATAAGCTCCACTATCACAATCCCTAATTTTCTAACAACCCCTAATTTTCTAACACTTTCTAACTAATTTAGGGTTTGAAAATTACCTAAACAACTAGTATTTGATGCAGGTGGTCGGAGGTGGAGTTTGTGGTCGGCGACGGCGGCAACCGGCGGTGGATTCCGGCGAACAGGAGACGAGGTGGGGCGGTGGTGTCGCTGGTCTTCGCTGCTCTGCTGCTCTCGGGAGGGAAAATCGACAGAGAAGGAAAGAAAGAAGAGAGGGAAGGGAAGGAAAAATCGGGTCTGTATTTTACAACCCGTGAAATCGTCTTTACAAAAGACGATTTCTTCCTTAATAGAGAAATCGTCTTTGAAGAAGACGATTTCATTAGTAACTTTCTCGCGCGCAACGGAAGAAGGGTGAAGTCGTCTTTACAGAAGACGTTTTCTACAAATCGTCTCTTGAAGCGACGATTTTGCCTTAGCTCCGACTCCATGCCAAATCAGCGCCAACGTGGCGCGGACAAAAGGAGAAATCGTCTCTTCAAGAGACGATTTCAACTTTGAGAATTAATGAAATCGTCTCTTGAAGAGACGATTTCACCCGGAAACGTTATTTCAGTAATTAGTTTGGGGAAGATGTTAATACGGGAACAAGTTTCTTCCAACAACGTTATTTCAGAATTTTTTTCTAACTTTTGCTTGGGGGCCAAATTTTTTTTTTACACTATTCTTTAATATTATGTTATTTTGTATTTTTCAAAAATTTATAAGAGTATTTAACAAATTTTCAAATGTTTCGGAGGGCCCGGGCCCCCGGCCCCCCTTTGCGTCCGCCCATGCTCTTGGGTCAAACAAAGTCAAAGCTTCATTCAGCAAAACCAGCCTAAGTGAAGTAAAAAAACAAAAAACAAATGCAAGAGAGCAAAATCTCGGGTGTCCTACATTTTGGTTAAATTTTGGAAAAAAATTCAAGTTTTGGTTATTTTAATTGACTGAAACACACTTTAATAAACGAATTAACTGAAAATTTAATCTTTTTATGGTAAATTTGGCGGCAGGCTGTTGGTAATTCAGTCACCTGCTGATTTAATTATTTTACTTGTCTTTTTAGTATATTGATTTTAAATAGTTGTAACTTTTAATATATAAGTTTAAAATGAAAAAAATTATATCATTGTTTACCTAATTTCAATTTCAAGCTCTTCAAAACAAGATCAGTCATGGATATGTTTTGACAACTTTGAAAAAAAAAATATTTTTACATGTGTATGATAATACACTAAAATAATAATATGATTGATTAAAATTGATATTATCATTCATTAACTAATAAGTGGTGAATTAGATTACAAATTTTGAAACCGGTAAAATATCATAATTGTTTTGTAGTGTATTATTATTATTATTGTATAGTGTATTTTAAACCTTATATGATGAATCATGTATATTTCGTACATACCAAATATTATTTTTATATGTTTACATTGATACACTAAAATGATGATATGATTCATTAAAATTGATATTATGATTCATTAACTTATAAGTGGTGAATTAGATAACAAACTTCGAAACAAATAAAAAAAATTATTGTTTTGTAGTGTATTATTATTGTTGTATGGTGTATTCTAAACCTGTTATGGCGAATCATGTATTTTTCATACATACCAAATATTGTTTTGTGTTGCATTATTGTTTAAATTTTTTATTATTATATGTTTACGATGATATACTAAAATGAAGATATGATTCATTAATTTTGATATTTCGATTCATTAAAATATGATACACTAAAATGATGTTATATGTTTACAATAATACACTAAAATGATATTATGTATACACTAAAATGATGTTATAAATCATAATTCTCATTATATATGGATTTATACAAGTAACTAACATAAATTTTTAAACTTCTCAAAACATATTCATGTCTGGTCTTGTTTTGAAGAGCATGAATTTAGATGAACAATGGTGCAATTTTTTTTGTATTTTGGACTTATATTTTAAAATATACAATAATTTAAAGTTAATATAACAAAAAGTAACCCAGTCAGCAGCTGACTAGACTACCAACTCACCCAACCACACAATATTATGCGCGGGCGGCATGCACCATCTCACCGTCCGTCTTCGAGCAAGCTTTCCATATCTTGAGCAGTTTGGCCCCAAATAGGATCGGCGACAACATTTCTGAAAGAACAAACCATACTGGAAATTGGTGACGCTTCAAGTAATTGCTTACCGGACTCATCTGCCACAACCGAAACAAAAACACCAAAATTCCTGGGCTTCTTTGCAATCTGGAGACCTAACTCACAATCCTTCATAATCTACGACCTTAATCTTTCTAATCAAGACAACCAAACTCCCGAAGCGCAACATGAGCAAAAACAAGAAACCAATCCGAAAATTGGCCACGAGGTACGGCCTAAATCTGGAACACCCGTGATATTAGGGATTGAAACAAGATGCTGAAGCAGTAACAGAGTAAACCAGGAGCGATGCGACTGCAGATGAGAAATTTCACCGAATATACTTTGGGGAAGAAAACATCGTATGTCTGTTGTATAAAAAAGCATATGTATATATCTACTACATCGCGCTGACTTGAAAGGTGGCTCTCCCTCATGCAAATATTGGCTAGGAGGATTAGATGTTTCAGTTAGCTCATCATCGCCTTGTGATTGTTGTGTGTCAGTTACAAGACTTCTTTTGGCTTTAAAATACATACATTTTTCTTACTTTTTTCATAGTGAATCTGAAAAGCACATAAACATAAACAATGTTAGTTGGGCTATAACGGAATATGTTATTTTCACAAGGATAATAGTTTTTATTTTATAACATGTCAAAATTAACTTCTAATAAAATGAACTAAAAAATCTTACACAATAAAACACATGAATAACAATAATTTATAATGCAAATGAAAAAGAAAGAAAAATCCTAAATTTAATTATAATCTAACAAGAGTCAAGCTCTTTACTTACTACAAAAAGCTTTAAACTAAAACAATTCTTAGTTTCAATCAATTATATGGAATTCGAAACTCGGCATAACAAAATAAACAAAAATATTACCTTTTTTTGTCAAATTGCAGAATTCAAAGTTCAGTTTCAAAAAAAGAAAAGAGAAAAAGGTTCTATTTTACTCTGTCTCTTTATAAACAATGGTTTATTGTTGTATTGTACTATATTAAGTAATTGACAATATTTAACATTCAAGGTTCTTAATTTTTTATATGAGATAGTAGTGAAAAAAACATTATATGATTTGTTTTAAGATTTTTTTACTTGGGCCCCTACTAAAAATACATATACATATACATAATACACATTTATTTATTTTTTCATTAAACGTTAGGGGGTTGCTATTCGCAGCACAAAATTACTAATCACTGCAGTAATTTTTTTTAAATCATATTAATGTTGTAAACATGTAGTGACATCGTGTCGTAATTTTTTTTTCGAAAAAATCATTTCGTCACCGTGAACTGTAAAAAACGCTCTCGTTGTATTAGAAGACGTTAAAGCCGTTTTTATTGCGTTCGAACGTTAAAATTGGGACTTGAAATTGGTAAATGACGTTTTACATTACGTTTGATTAAATTACAGACATTGTTACAATTTCAGAAACGTCGTACTGAAAACGTAGTTGATAACGCCAATTTCGGGTAAAAAAACGCTCTCGTTGTTGTAAAAGCCGTTAAACCCATTTTTATTGCGTTTGGACGTTATAATTGTGATTTTATGCTAAGTTATTGATGTTTTACTATATTTAGTACAAAATGACGTTAATATGTTGAAAACGAGTCAAAACGAGTGTTTTTTGAAAAAACGCTCCAAAACGCGCACGTTATAATATATATAAACGGGACGTTATATATAAACGCACGCACCATCTCTCGTCCAAATTACCTCACCGAATCCTCTCTTCCTAATCACCGGAGCCACCACCGGACTACCCGACCACCCACTACCGTCGGAAAAAATTTCCGGCGAGTTTTTCAATTTTTTTGCAAGTTATAGATCTTGATGTGGTGATTTCAAATATGTTGTTAGAATTTAGAAACACACATTAAATTAGCCTAGATCTACAAAAAAAATCTGGAAAAAAGCTTGAAACTCCAATAATGGAGTCGCCTCCTCCTTGGACACGCCTGAGGCCTGCTCGCCTCTAATGAAGACACAACCTGTGCTAGCTCACCGCGCCGACAAAGGCGAACTCGCCCAGCTCGCCTCCTCTGATGACATGACCTATGCTGGCTCACCACGCCGACAAAGGCAAACTTGCCCAGCTCGCCTCCTCTAATGACACGAGCTGCTCTAGCTCACCATGCCGATAAAGGCGAGTTGATGCTGATCACCTTGGCTGAAAAGGCGACGTCGCCCAGCTCACCTCTGATGAAGACACGACCGGAGACGACTAACCGTGGCGGCAGACACTAGTTGTCCAAACTCGCCCTGTTTGTTGGGGCGAGAGCTATTTTTTTACAATAAATCTTTTTTATATTTATTAAAATAATTATAAATCATGAAATATTAAATTTAAGAAGTGCCAATAAAACTACTAAAATATTAAATAAGAGAATGACAATTATAAAGTCAAGAGTTACAATTATATAGAATAATTATAAAAATCATAAATGACCTAGTCATTTTACTAAGTTATAGTTCTATTTTTTGAACTTTATTTTTTCTTGTATTATGGGAGGAAATTGGAGCTTGGGAACCCCTTGAAACCACCAAGAAAAAAGAGAAACAAGTGTGGATGAGTCCATCTTTGTAAAGGTAAAAACTCTAAACTAAACCTTGAAATTAAAGAGTTGGTTAAGCTTCAAATTTGTATCAATAATCTAAGTGAAACCCCTCTGAAAATAGGGCCAACGAGCAAGGAAAACTTCAAGCTACAAGCCTCTTGAAAAATCAACTTTTGGGCATTAGGAGGTAAAGTCCTTAAGTTAGTGTTTAATGTCATTTTAATGGTGTGTTGGTGTTGTAACAATTAAGGCCGAATCCCTACTGTTTTATTTACTATATTTTAACTTTATAATGTGTTCAGAACAAAGTAAAAGCATTAGAATGAGTTAAAGGGCTTGTTGGTACAAAAGGATAAGTAAAAACGGTCTAAAATGCAATTTTTTAAAACTAAAGGGTCAGTTATGTATAGGGCCGAATTTTTTCTGTATAAAATGGTTTATAATGATATATTTATGTTTATGAACTTATATTATAAGTTTGAGTAAGTTAAAATAAGGTTTAAGTACTTAAATGGCAAGTTTGTGAAATTTTTGGGTTAACGAGTAAAATGAGGGAACTAGGGTGTACTTGCTGTATAAAATGATTCATAATGACCTAAATATACTTATAAACTTATTTTACAAGTTTTGTGTCATTTAAAATAAAGTTTAAGTGACTAAGTAACAAGTGTTGTAAAACAAGTGGCAAAAAGGTAATTTTCTTAGTCATTTTACTAAGGTATAGTTTTGTGCTTTAAGGTTTTCATGCTTAAATAACCATTCCCTCTTAGATCTACCAAGGAACTAACTTCCTTCATGATTTCTTAGTGTTGGGCAAAATTTTGAAGGAGCAAGACCACCATGTTGACACTCTAAGGTAATAATCCATGCTTAAAACCCATCTTTGTGCCTTAAGCTTTTACCTTGGATTATAGGGTGTGTATAGTTATATTTTTTGAACTTTCCTTTTTCTTGTATTATGGCAGGAAATTGGAGCTTGGGAACCCCTTGAAACTGCCAATAAAAACAAGGGAAACAAGTGTGGATTAGTCCATCTTTATAAAGGTAAAAACTCTAAACTAAACCTTGAAATTAAAGAGTTGGTTAAGCTACAAATTTGTACCAATAATCTAAGTGAAACCCCTCTGTAAATAGGGCCAACGAGCAAGGAAAACTTCAAGCTACAAGCCTCTTGAAAAATCAACTTTTGGGCATTAGGAGGTAAACTCCTTAAGTTAGTGTTTAATGTCATTTTAATGGTGTTTTGGTGTTGTAACAACTAAGGCCGAATTCCTACTGTTTTATTAACTGTATTTTAACTTTACAATGTATTTAGAACAAAGTAAAAGCATTAGAATGAGTTAAAGGGCTTATAGGTACAAAAGGATAAGTAAAAAGGGGCTAAAATGCAATTTTTGAAAACTAAAGGGTTAGTTATGTATAGGGCCAAATTTTTTCTGTATAAAATGGTTTATAATGATATATTTATGTTTATGAACTTATATTATAAGTTTGAGTAAGTTAAAATAAGGTTTAAGTACTTAAATGACAAGTTTGTGAAATTTTGGGGGTTAAAGAGTAAAATGAGGGAACTAGGGTGTACTTGCTGTATAAAATGATTCATAATGACCTAAATAAACTTATAAACTTATTTTACAAGTTTTGGGTCATTTAAAATAAAGTTTAAGAGACTAAGTAACAAGTGTAGTAAAATAAGTGGCAAAAAGGTAATTTTCTTAAAGTTTGGGGTATGGTTGGCAAAGGTCCAAAAGTTTTCTACAATTTAGAGATAATATTGACCTAAATATGATTATGTTATATTATAAGTTTTGGCTAAGTTAGATAAGAGTTAAGGATTACAATGATGAGTTTGGAAAGTTTTGGGGCTATACTGTAATTTTGGGGAAATTTAGGGGTATAAGCTGTAATAGGCTGAAAATTAGGATCAAGACAAACTAAGATGTGTAAAGGTGTACATAGGGATGTAAATACATAAAATTATTCTTTGTTCATTGTTGTGGCCGATTTGTGTGAGATTTTATGGTTTGATTTTTGTGTTTTCTTAGAGATAATGTTACGTTATCTGATGGTTTAAGTGTAAGACAATTACCTAAGACAAATTAACCATCGTTTGGGTTTCTGTTGCTCATGTAAGTGTGCGTTCTGATCAGTTTTTGGGCGTTGATTCATCACTTGGTTGGTTAACTTGTTGATTATGATTGTTCTGTTGATTTATTATTACTTACTTATGTATCTCATCTTAACTGGGTTGCTTCAACTTGTGCAGTGATGGATAGGTTAAAGAATGCTCTGATGAACGTCTACAAAAAAAAGAAGGACAAAAATGTGGGGCAGCCAATGACTGCTTCGTTCCGTCGTGAGTGTGGTGCCGGAGTTGATCCTCCACGACACTCGTCTTTCCAGCCACAACAGGGTCATGTTGAGCCTACACGACACTCATCAATTCAGCCACAGTAGGATCATGCTGAACCGCCTCGTCACTAATCATATCAACTACAGCAGCAACCCATCATGGACCCATCCTTTACCCAATCATTCCACGATTCCGACCCAGTCACACACATACCTAGGAGAAAGATGCCTGAAGCTTCATCCTCTGCAGGTGGTTGGTCATCTGCTGATCTGGCCGAGCTCTGTAGCTCCAGTTACAATATAGAGGGTCAGAGTAGCCGCCACATGGGGCATGTGGAGGCACAGACTTGTGCTGGGGGTAGCTATCATGACCACCATGTGGAGCATGCGGAGGCACAAACTTCTGTTGGGTGCATCTATCATGACCCCCGGACCCCTCCGGATGTTGCAGCACCCGTTGACATGGACATAGATGAGGAGGAGGCTGAGGAGACATCTGAGGATGAGGGCGTAGATGAGGACGACCCTGATCATGAGAGCGCAACTGATGAGGAAGCTTCTTTCGCTATGGAGCCTGTTATTCCCACTTTCTGAAGGCTTAATGAAGTGCCAGTACCCGGTGGTCCACTACTGACTAGTGTCATTACCAGCTTCGGGGGGCATATCGCCATTGACCTTTGGTCAATGACTAAGGTATGTACTATCTTATCTTTCGGTTTGGCAAGTAGATTTAATTATTTCTTCATGCGTGTGTAAAATTTGTGGTGATTGTCTAGGATCGGGGTGTTTTGGGATTTAAACTTCAAAACCCTATAATCACAAATTAGCCATTTAGTGCGGTTGCTTGCAAAAGGGCAAGGAATATGATTAAGCACTCAGCGTTGGATCATCTGCTAGATGTCACATGGGGTTTCAAAAACATGTCATTGATCTCGACCTTTGTGGAGAGGTGGCAACCGGACACCAATTCTTTCCACATGCCTTTTGGAGAGATGGCGATCACACTTCATGATGTGAGGCAGATACTAAGGATCCCAATTGTTGGTCATCTGGTTGTGGGGAATCCGTCAGACAGTGAGCTTAAGGAGACGATGGCTACGTTGTTAGATTTTCAGGACGGCGTTGACCAGATGACGGAATTCATATGGCATACTAGTGCTATTCAGACATGTCCACTTATAGAGTGGTGTTTGACCGGCTCGAGGGTACCTATGAAGCAGGCGTGCGGTTGGCTCTACTATGCTCTCGCTACTACCATCTTTGCTAACAAGGGGCATTCACACATAAGTCCACTACCGTTCTGGTTAGTCACTCCCATGGGTATACGTACGAAGGTAAAGAGGTACGCATGAGGAGCAGGTACTCTTACGTGGTTGTATCGCCAGTTGGGGATAGCATCTCGTGCTGACTGTAATAGCATTGCTGGCTCTTTGACCCTTCTCGAGGTAAGTGTTTTAATGTACAACAATGTGTAATAAATTTTCATGAATTCACATTAATAGTTGGCATATTTTTTTTAAAAAAAATTTATGTAGTGCTGGATATATGCGTACTTCCCCACTCTTAGACCAGCAGTTAGTGCTGACTGGCGTGATGGGGATGATAGACCGTGGGCTATGAGATGGGTCCGGTCCACCTCCCAGTAGAAAAATAAAGATTCACTGGAGAACCACCGCAAGCATCTAGATGCTCTGACAGCAAGAAATGTAAGTGGTACAACAATTTCAATTTGTATTATTTACATTATTGTTTATTATTGATGCTTACGTTTCCCTGTGATCCAATGTAGATTGATTGGTTGCCCTATGGTCGCGGGAAGGTGAATGAGAACAAGGGTCACTCTTGGTACAGGGGTACCTTAGAGTACATGACCGTGAATGAGCCATACATGCCGGAGCGTTATCTTCATCAATTCGGGTACGTTCAGTGTATCCCACCTCCCCCTATTAGACCGAACATTAGATCTGAAAAAAGAGGGAGAAAGATAACCCATATAGATGTGTGTACCCCCCCCCCCCATGTCTAGTGTGTGGGACACCACACGTGAGTATGGTCCTGCTCTGGGGTTCACTAAGACACGGGCGGCCCTGCATGCATGTGACGGAGATTATCTGGATTGGTACGTCAAACACACCCATCCGAAGATCATGAATCCTAACATGTACAAAAACACCTTCGTTCATCGGCCGGATCCCGTCTTAGTAAGTTGATCTTTTCCTTTTTATAATTTCAGTTGATGATAGCATTTTATGAATGCTAGGCTAACTTTATAGAACATTTGTGACTATTATGCTATGGGTCTCATTTATGAGTCCCCTTTTGGGTATCTAACTATGGCCTTTTATAAATTCTTTGGAATCAATTTTGCACCTAGTTTCTTTTTTTGCTATGCATTATAGATATAAAAACACCGAACACTAGAACTCCTCAAGGATGAGTTAGGGAAAATTCAAGAGGAACTCTAGCAAATTTTTTCAATGGATCTTCACCGGTTTCTTCAATGGACAACACGAATGTAAGTACGTACTTATTCTCAGTATTCCTCTTAATTAAGTAATACGGTATTAAAGTAGTGGAAGGAGAGACGGTTACGATCCATTACAAATGTTAGGCTAACTTAATGGGAAGAAGTTTCTTCAATGGATAGGGACTGCTAGCAGCTCACAAGACTCAACCACTTGCATCAAGCTATTACCCTCCATAATTCCAGGTAAACTGCCTTGAACACCAGAAGTGCTAGATGGATCACCAACAGATATTTGATCAACTTGAAGATTCCCTGGATCATCACTATCAACTAGCATCGGGTATATAAACGAAAAACATTCATTTTTTCTTTCTTAGTATCTATTTTAAACCCTATGAATCACATAATTGAAAGTGAATAACTATCTAACATCTACTAAGCAGAACAAACCTAATGTTTATGTCACGAGAACTGAAATATATCAAATATAGAAATTCTAACAAAAGTCCTAGAATTCAAACCCTATGAATCACAGAATTGAAAGTGGATAACTATCTAACATCTACCAAGCGGAACAAACCTAATGTTTAGGTCACGAGAACTAAAATATATCAAAATGTAGAAATTCCTAACAAAAGTCCAAGAATTCAAACCCTATGAATCACAGAATTGAAAGTGAATAACTATCTAACATCTACCAAGCGGAACAAACCTAATGTTTATGTCACGAGAACTGAAATATATCAAAATGTAGAAATTCGTAACAAAAGTCCTAGAATTCAAACCCTATGAATCACAAATTGAAAGTGGATAACTATCTAACATCTACCAAACGGAACAAACCTAATGTTTATGCCACTAGAACTGAAATATATCAAAATGTAGAAATTCCTAACAAAAGTCCTAGAATTCAAACCCTATGAATCACATAATTGAAAATGAATAACTATCTAACATCTACCAAGCGGAACAAACCTAATGTATATGTCACAAGAACTGAAATATACCAAAATGTTGAAATTCCTAACAAAAGTCCCAGAATTCAAACCCTATGAATCACAAAATTGAAAGTGGATAACTATCTAACATCTACCAAGCGGAACAAACCTAATGTTATGTCACGAGAACTGAAATATATCAAAAATCTAGAAATTCCTAACAAAAGTCCTAGAATTCAAACCCTATGAATCAATGAATTGAAAGTGAATAACTATCTAACATCTACCAAGCGAAACAAACCTAATGTTTATATCACGAGAACTGAAGAAAAAAGTGTCTCCCCATAACATTCCAACTTATTCAAGTAAGTTTGGAGAAAAAAAATTGTACTGCAAATAGTAAAGTTTTTGCTATTCGCAGTACAAATTAATTTTAAATCATATTAATAGTGTAAACACATAAATAACAACTCCAACACTTTTTTTTAAAAAAAGATTCTAGTATTGATTACAACAAAAAATAACTAGCAAAAATTGAAATTAATCAACTATAAACTTCTTGGGTTAAATTACTTTCAAATATTATTTTTTGAAAAATAAAATTTACGACACGATGTCACTACATGTTTACAACGTTAATATGATTTTAAAAAAATTGTACTATGGTGATTAGTAATTTTGTACTGCGAATAGCAATCCAGTAAAAGTTATAATGGTTAGGGGGTTAAACACCCACACGTCTCCCTTAACTCCGCCTCTGCATGCATCATACATACCACTTAAAAATCAACTGAACCATGGGAAAATCTATTCTAGGGCACCAAATGGGTTGTCCTCGAGAAACAACACAAAATAAGACCTATAGGGTCACGGCTTATTCTTGGCATCTAGTATCCACATTGAGATACCAGTAGTAAAGTGAATAATATATAAATACACATACAAGTTGATGACAAAATCTTTCACTTTTAGGCCTAAGTGAGGATAAAGAACTTAAAGTGACTAGTTGTAAAACTTGAATGACTTGAGAGCTAGATTTTTGGACAATCAAGTTAAGTACTTGACTTAAAATGTTTTACATAATTTTGATGAAACCTTTTTTAAATCAAAATTTCCAACTTATGTTAACTAGTTCAAATTAACTATGACAATTACATCTTACATGAAATATGTTCATTTTGATTATAGTCTTTAACTCTAACTACCATAAACTATTAACCTACTTTGAAACATTTCAAAACAATCATGTGAATTATGTACAGTGACCCAATTCAAGATTCAACCGTCCATGCAAAAAATTCTAACCAACAGTCAACCTCATTAAACTTCACAAATATTATTTAAAAAAAGTTAACTAAATCAGTTGTATTCCACAATGTAAGCGCATGTTAGAAGAATTAGTTCATAACAACGTTTACTACAAATCTAGCAAGAAGAGTGAGTTCCCCGTTTTCATATTTTTTTCTAAGAGATTATGGAAATTTATTGATGAGGATAGAGCTCCAATTCACTCTGATTCATGTAATAAAGCTAGAAATAAGAGGTTGATTAGTAAGATGAACTAATATTGGATTTGCTACAGCGGCGACCTCGCCATTCGTAGTAGCTTCAAGTGTCGTGGAAAATTTAGAAGCATCCGAGCTTGTTGCTGGAAGAGGCGTTGTAGGTTCCTCACCCCTGCGCTTGTATCGTTAGTATCGGAATTGTTGTTAAAGAGTCTGATGAGAGGGGGTTGCCACCACCGTGATCTAATAGTGGTGAAGGAATCCAAGAAGGGTACTTCAGATAAAAGTACCGATGAGCTAGAGGGGTGGCAATGGGCGGATTCGGGTCGGGTGAAGCTTAACCCGTCCCCGTTTTCATCGGCTTCACTTGAACCCGATCTGTCACCCGTTAATCCGCGGGTGAAACGGATGAGTCGGGAGATAAACGTGTGAGATTTTTATTGTATGTTTTTGTAATTTTTAGAAAATATTAGAGGCTGGTTGGGAATTTATATAAACATTTTATGAGTTTGACTATAAATTTTAGTAAAATTCGAGGGGTATTATTATAATTTTTTTAAAATATTTGGTATAACTGTAAATGGGTGATGGGTTGGTGAGAATCGAAGGGTGGGTCAGGTGATGGGTTGGTGAGAATCGGAGGATGGGTCGGGTGATGGGTGAGATCTCACTCATCAAATGATCTGACCCATCACCCGTTTCACCAGTCACCCATTTTCACCCGTTTATTTCTAGTTTTCACCCATTTATATGGGTCGGGTGAACGGGTGGACCTGATGGGTATTGCCAAGGCTCAAGGATGAGCAGTTATCCGATGAGGAGTTATTTGATAATGATGTTGAAGAGGAATCTACGTACAGTTTAAAGTCATTATTGGATAAAAGACCTTAATATTTTACCTTCGCTCAATTACGATTAAGTTAGGCTTCAAAGACATGAGAGAATGAGGATATCAAAAGATTTTTTATGGACAACATAAGTCTAGGAATATAGATAATATCCTATACTAGTAAAACTCCCAGAATGATTCTGGAGCAAATAATAACCATTGGATTACAAACAATAACAATAGAGGGTCCGGATTATAATTGGTATTAATTTTAGTAGATAAAACAAATTACTACATATTTTGTGGTATTTTGACTTTTATTAGCGATTTCCCCCTCTCTCACGTCTCCTCTCTCACATTCATTCTCGGTCGCAGTACCAATCTACTCACTTTCCATGCTCTTCTCTCTCCATCATCTTACGGAACTGTAATCGGCGAACAAGCAAAACAAATTCGACCCCGTCATCAGTGAACAAGCCTCTGTGCGCCTTTGCGTTCATAAATCGATGGAACCGCTGGATCTCCCGCACCAAATTGAAGACGGCAGAAAACAGTTCATCTTTTGTCTCACCTGGTGACATACATACGCCTTGTAAATTTTTGCTTCTGCGCCTCTGTAGAGATAAATCGCTAGAACTACCATCTGGCATACCAAATTGAAGATGGGGCTGAAAAACAATTCACTCCAACTCCTCGGTTCATTCTCTACTTATGTCTGCGCCTCTGTAGACGGGGCTCCACAACACAAGTGAACAATGACTTTCAATTTGATGGTGCTTGTTAAGAGCTTTTTGTCATTTGCTAATGAAGATGAGATGGGCTCAATCCACCTATTCTGCACCAGTCGAATGTAGATGTAAAAATCTTCCATGTTTTATCTTTATATTTTAATGTAGATGATACGTTGTGGTGGTACTTCATTATGCATTCGGTTGGTACTTTTTCATGCTTATGCTTGGTTCTTGTTTATCCATATGGTTGGTTTTTTTGGTATCTCTGTGTAGATGTGGTTGGTACTTCTATGGTTCTTGTGTTGTATCTCTTTGTACATGTGGCTGGTACTTCTGTTAGCATGTGGCTGGTACTTCAGTATGCTTTCGGATGGTAGATTTTTATGCTTGTGGATGGTTCATATTTATGCGTATGGCTGGTAAATCGTTATACATGTATGAGCAAAGTACATATTGACAGTCAAATATAATACCAGAACAACATTAATAAAACCTTCCGCGTTTGTCTTTATATGTTGATATAGATGATACGTTGTAGTGCGAATGGGTGGTACTTCATTATGCATTCGTTGTTCTCTTTTATGCATATAGTTGGTATCTTTACATACATGTGGCTGGTACTTGTTTTCAAAAGGCTAGTACTTGTTTTTAAAACTGCTGTACTTTCTATGCCTATGGCAGATACTTGTTTTTCAAAAAGTTGTTACTTGTTGGAACTTATTTTCCAAAAGGCGTGTACTTGTCTACACATATGGTGACAGGATACCAAATGTGACTTCAATAAATACCATGCTAACGTGAATAACATACCAATGAATAATGAAAAAGAACCACACATAGAAAGTTTAACATTGTCTGCTAATTACCGTAAAAAAATGAACCAACAAACAAAATGTAATACCTCTTACCACAGATCTAGATTCCTAGTTGTTTCTAATGTAATACCTTTATTTTTGTTAATCTCCCAAAACAAGATACACATGTATAGTGATAAGATACCAAATATGACTATAATAAATACCATGCTAACGTGAATAAAATACCAATGAATAATGAAAATAGTACCACATATAGAAAGTTTAGCAGGTATTACATTTACAACTGGTACAATAAATAATAACTGTCCGTATACAATGCCGCAAAAAAAAATGATGATTAAGTGGAAAATTACTCCAGATTAAGAAAATGATGATTAAGTGGAAAAGGATTAAGACTATTTTGTGTAATGGGATAAATTTCAAAATTCTAATAGCAAAAATCCCCACAAAATCAGGAACAACAAACTACCCCTAAAAAAGTTTAATATTAAAAACACTTTATTAAAATCTGAACCCACCTAATCTAGACTAAAAATTAGTCCAGAATAAATTTGTCTATAGTATAATTGATTACTCGAATGAACCGACTCCAACAAAAAATAAAGAGAACATATTCCTGATAATTACCCACAAGAAGGATTCACTTATTCAAAAATACAATTAAAAAAACAATAACCACTAAAAAATTTAGGCTTCTATTTAGAAAAAAGAAAGATGGTAAATAATAATTACCTAAGCAAGATTGCACATAATTAGCTTCAACCAACCGTCACTAAATCAATTTTGATTTAAAAAAATAGATAAAATCTGAACCCTTCATATATACTCCTCCTAATCTAAAGGTTGTTAGTTAGTCCAGAATGATTCAGGGAACTCCTTAAGGCCCTGAACTGAATCCATGGCCCTCAAGGCGGGCTCAATGAGTTAAAATGATGGAGAAATTCTTTTTACTTTGGTAATTAACGGTAAAATAAACATTTATTAACAATTTGTGTCACGTGTCACACGATGAGCAAATAGACTTTTTGGGTGGGATAACTTTAAACCTAATAAAACTTTTATTTAAATTACATTTTTACTTTGACAAACTATCCCCATTTATTGATAATTCAAGTGAATGATACTGAATTCAGATAAATATTGTCCAGATCAATATTGAAGAGGTAATTTTTTTTAATAATTATAGGCACAAAGCCCAAATTGCTACAAGGGCAGAATTACAAAGACCCTCAAATAATGAGAGCAAAAAACCTCCATATCTATTCAAGCCTAAAACCTTACAAGGCAATGAAGCACAACAGCAATTATCTCTAGATAGCTTTCTTTCTGCCTCGCATGGCTATCTTGCTAATACGTGGAAACTTGCTAAACCCTACTTGTCTCTTCCCTGTGACCTTACTTGATCTACTCTTAGATGTGTTCCTAGAGCACCTATCGGAGTCATCATTCGATCCTTCATTTGCTTCCTGACAACGCTTACGATAACTTGCTCTCTGCTCACGAAGGATTTCTTCAAAGCTTGCAAGAGCGTGACCTTCGTCGGGTATGGCGCAACCAAGGTCTTTAGCTAGGGTCAACGTCTGTCTAGCTTCTTCCTGCATGTAAGCCTCATCAGGATCATCCTCTGGGCTAGTCGACCCTCCTCCTGGCTCAAACCCTTGTGGGAATTACGGGTCCTCAAAAAGGCTGCTAAGACCAAGATCCTCAACTCCTTCCTCAACCATCCGACCCTGGGGTCCACTGGACTCTAAGTCCGGTCGACTGCGGCAGACACCCGCAGCATCACCACTTGCGCCAGGACCTATCCCCAGTTCCTCAACATTACCAAGCTCGACAGCCCAGTTGGCATCCTCCCCTACTTTGAATCTATCATTACTCATGATATCTTCAATAATCGGATCAAGCATCGGCCTGATTCCCACAGAAGGCGCACGAATGGAAACTAGCGCTCGATCTTTTCCTGAATTTGACTCTCTAATGAGGCCATCCGGCAAGCTCAGACCAGGGTGAGCAGGGGTCTGCCCGTAACCGGGAACGTACTCACTTGTACCAGAACAATACGGCCAATAGTATCCACTCCCTCAACCATACGACTGCCCCCACCACCCGTTATGATCAGCGCCAATCACCGGGACCGTATGCCAATAGCCGGCGTAGGGGTACGTCCACCCCGAGTACATAACTGGTGCACCACTCCAACCGTCAACTTGTGTCCAAAAAGCTGTGAACCCTCCATCTGATAATCCTCCATCATTAGAGCCATAACACTTTACACTTGTACCCTCCTTGGAACCTGGAATCGCCGCAACCCCAGCCACTCCCGACGGCGCCTCCTCGTTCACCCCTCCTCGACCACAGCAGCAACATTTAATGAGGAAATGAACACGGGATTGTCCGTTCAAACTACCAGGTTCACGCTCCACTACAACCTTCACAGCCGCTTGGCCTACCACTACCTCCACGTCATTCAGCGGACCCGTACCTTTGCCGCCGCCACCGGCCAAAGCACTATCGCCAGCATCTCCAATTCCTTTGAGGTTGAGTCTCATAACCAGCACCGCCTAGCACTTTCGAAACAATCTGGCCACTATTCTGAACTGCAACATGCTCCCCCCATCAACGGCATCTCTCTTCACGTATTTTGCCTTCTGAACGAAGATTTTGTGGCCCATGAACATCCTCCCATGGATTTTCTCTACTGCCGACTGGACGAGTGAGGCATTCAACATCTTAATAAAAGTGAATGCTAACCTATTATTATGTCACCGTTTCCTCGAGATGAGTACATGCTCAATGCATCCATCCATACGCAGTAACCACCATAATGCCCTGCTATCAGCGCCTCTGTTAATGTTATCGATGAACAGTGGCAGAGCCACATATACCATTAAGGGGGCTTGTCCCCCTCAAATATGTTAAATTACTCATGTGAATAATAAATAATGACATTTTAGATAATAAAAAATAATTATCATGTAAATTAAATATATTAGTATTTTATGTTGTTTCTAATCTAATCACTTCCATTCAAATGCCACCTTACTAAGTGCAAGTACTTAATTTTTGGTTTCTTCTAATTACCTTACCGAGTATATTGTTTAAGGACTTTCATATCAATGGTTGATTTCATTAACCAAATTCTTTTTGGACTATCTCCTAGATGATTGTATTTTTATGATTTTTTTAAATACAATTATTTTTTACAGTATATTAGTAACGTTTACAAAAAAGGCCATGTGGCATAATAGAACTTCTTTTGTAGTATCTTATTTTCATTGATTCCACTTGACTCGTTATCATAAATGCTTGTTTACTAATTTGAAAAATATATAGAATTTCTTATTAATTAGAGTGCCAGCTTTGGTATATGCTGTATTTTTTAGGGCGTTTATTCTCAATAAATAGGTCTTTTCATTATTTTCCAAAATGATAGATTTCCCGCATGTTTAAATCCTATATTTTCATCTCACTGCTTATCTAGTTTATCATATTCTACTTTTTAATATATTTTAATTTATATGAAAAAATAAGAGCGAAATTTTCAATAGCTAAAAATATTCTATATTTGAAACCGGATGAAGTTTTTCTTCGATTAGTGTACATATTTTGAAGACTTGCTATCATTTCATGGTTTACTTCGTTGTTCTTGTATGATATTTATGTTATATAATAGTGATTTTTTATTTCTGAATATACCATTCCTTCTATGATAGTGAATATCTTGACAATTTACATAATTTACATAGAAATCAAAATGTATATTTATATAATTGAGCATTTTGTTTCATACCATTAATCCATATAGCTAAAGTTAATGTTTGTTAACATATTGTTGGCCCCCCTAACAATTTATTTCTGGCTCCACCCCTGTCGATGAATACCGAAGAAGCCTGGTCTTCACTCTCCGAACCGCCCCCACCCACCGCCTCCTGTGTCGCCTGTCTTCCCTCCAGCCCACGCCGTGATGGTCGTCGAACTGATTCCGTTGGCCTCCTGCTATGCCTGAGGGAATGATGGGCAACACCACGCCGCAACGACACTGACCGCGTCAGCCTCCTAGCCCTGCCACCGCGCCTAGAAAATCCCCGAGACGCCCGTCGGCTTCTACTGTCCTGGAACCTGGTTCTGGATCTACCACGGTTCTTCGGCCTTCCTGCTCTCTTCCTCAGCGAACTCGAACGAGTTCTCCTCCGCCTCCATAGATTCCCCCTCCCCGTCGACTTTCACATCTCTCACGCCTTCACACCTTTCACTCTTCTCACGCCTTTTCTGCTCCTCACGTTTGTGCCCTCTCCTCTCCTCTCCTCTCGCTCTCTCATTAGTGACCTTGTTGGATGCTTAGCCTAATACTAAGTATATTATGTGCACTCTAACGAAGGAGGAGATGATCCTAAGGTCCATCAGAAACTTGCACCCACTTCTTATAGTGTTAGCAATAACGACCTTACTGTTGGTATCCCCCCTAACCTTACCCAAGCTCCCACCTTTACCATTACGACCTTTCTTAATCATTCACGAGCAACTTCTAATTTCCAGTCTAGGTTTCTTACATCCATGCTTCTTTTTATAGTGATCTGACTAGCAGTATTACATGAGCTCACTACAACATTACTCTCTCTCCCTTCTTATCAGCTATCATTCGTATGTACATCTAGTTTGATTCTAGGTATCTTAACTTTGTATCTATCTGGAAAATGACATTATCCAGAACTATACATCCTATGACGTTGGTGAACTCCACTGCTAGCTTTGTTTTCTTCTCCACCTTTGATTCAAGTCTTTTTTAGTCACCAATGGTCCCTACATCTTATGTCATAACAATGCCTTTCATCTAAAAGACTCTTTAAGTGCCCCTACATGATTCATCTGGTCATCTCGTCCCTTTTAGGAACAATAATGGTATAATCCTTCTCCTATTGTGCATTTCTACTCCCTTATCTCTCCTACCGAGTTCCCACCAAGCTGGATATCTGTGGCATGGTTAGACACCAAGAAAGCATCTTGATTTTATCGCGATGTAACTTCTCTTGAGCAATGGGGTCAATCCTTGGAATTTCTTTTATCCTCTCTTGACATATCAGTTACAATTGTGAGTTGGCCCATGACCGGTGCCGGCTCTTGAGGAGTGAAAAGTGGTGTCTTATCACTATATTGGAGTCCCATTTTTTAGGGTCTTTTTATTTATTTTCTAGAGTCAATTGGTAAATAGTTTTAAATAAGTAAATTATAAGTAAGAAATTTTACCTTCATATTATTTTGTGGCCTATATTATGGGAGGTGGTAACAATCCATGGATGAGTTATGAATTTTATGAGTTTATTGAATATATCAGGAAAAATATGATATTTATCAGTGAACTTTATTGGTATATATTATATATGAAACAATAAACTAATTCAAAGTAAAAAAACCATAATATTAATATATATACATAAATTAAATATTCAAACTCTAGACTATATTTTTATAAAATGAAATATTACCATTAGAATATAGTATTGATAAAAAAATCTTAAATGGTACTATTCAACAAAGTTTTTTTTATCATAAGCAAGTATACACATGAATAAATAATTTTATTTTTCTAATTTAATTAATATTTATTCATTTAAATAAAATGATTTAGAATTATAGTATCTTAAAAAGTAACTTTTTATTAGTCATTTGATAAATTGATAAGAAATGGGTAGGGATGGCAGTGGGTCGGGTTTGGGTCGGTGGACCATCACCCGCACCCGTCACCCGACTTCACCCGCTCCACCCATACCCGACCCGTCACCCGTTATGTATCACCCATCACCCGTTTCACCCGTCACCCGCGGGTGAAACGGATGAACCCGTTTACCCGTTTATTTTTCCTTTTCCTTGTTTGCCAGTTAGATTTGCAAATTACTGTGAGTGGAGAGAAAATAGAGGTGCAGAGCATGTATGTTCCATGTTCGCCGGTTAGGTTTGTAAAATTTACTTCATAGAAGAGAATGAAAAACTACAGAGAGCATGTATGTTACATGTTCTCGAGTTACGGTCGCAAAATTACCATGAGTGAAGAGAGAAAAAAGAGACGCAGAGCATGTATGTTCCATGTTCACCGGTTAGGATTGTGAAATTACCTTTAGTGACAAGAGAAAATAGAGGCGCAAAGCATCTAAGTTCCATGCTCGTGAGTTAGGGTTGCAATTACCTTTAGTGAAAAGAATTAAAAATTGCGTAGAACATGTATGTTAGGGCTGCAAAATTATCGAAAATGATGAGAATGAAGAATGGCGCAGTCACGTAGAGTATGAATGTTCTTTGTTCACTAGTTAGGGTTGCAAAGTTACCGTGAGTGAAGGAGAATGAAGATTAGTTAACAACTTATGTGGGTGAGCGGATCGGGTGAATGGATCGGGTGATGGGTGAAAAATGTCCACCCATCACCCGACCTGCACCCATATTCGTTTCACCCGTCACCCGTTTTTCACCCATTTTTTGCGAGTTTTTCACCCGGTATAGCGGATCAGGTGACCAGGTGAACTGGGTACCCGCGGACCCATTGCCATCCCTAGAAATGGGCATTACTTAAACTACTATTAGGTCCGTGTATGGACTTCAGCTTTTAAAATGATGTTTTACTCCTATTTCAGTGTCAGTCTCACCATTTCTCCGCTACTCTATTCAAACACTGCATCCAATGCTAATTTCACAGTTACCATCAATTTCAGTGTCGTCTCCTCTACTTTATTCTAACAGCTGACCACAAACAGATAATTATTCTTATAATTTTTTTTGTATAATTTTTTTATTATACTATGTATTTCAACCGGCACAACCTAGACCTGACAAAGATGACCCGAACCAGAAACACAGTTTTGTGTAACCAACCGGCACAACACGTATCTCTATCTTTTCTCCTCGAAACACAGTTCTTTTCCTAGTTGATTACTATCACACACACTCCCCCAATATCAATGGCTGCATAATCTCTCTCCTCTCTCTCTCTCTCTCTCTCTCTCTCTCTCTCTCTCTCTCTCTCTCTCTCTCTTCTCTTATCTGAAATTTCCTCATCTGAAATTTCCTCAAGACTGAAAGCCTTGCCAGCGGTTTTTAGCTCAGCAAATTGTGAAAATCATTGTCAACCCAATCCAGCAACTAACAAGATAGGAAATACGGCATGTAAAAATAAGATGATCCAAGCATTATCCATACTCAGTACGATCTTGAGCACCAGTCACATATACAAATATATATATATATATATTTAAAGTTCGAATAAAAAGCGACAGTTTACCACTAACCATAATAAAAACAACCATCAAAACTCACAAAAAGAGACATCCACAGGAGAATATACGGATTGCATTCCCGTCTAGGGGAGAAGCTTAGGAGCCTGGTAGACCTAGTACAATTTATTGCATTTAGAGAATATTTTGTACCAAAGCAAAATGATAGGTCGGGTCATTTCCATAAATAATCAATATGCAACACAAACCTTCTCCACAAATCCACATAAAGGACAGATACAGCTGCGAGACATCAAAGGATTATTACCATCTCCTGTACGTAGACAAGTAAATACTACAAACCAGTAGGGAACATAATTGACAAGTGTCACACCAGATATAAACAATCAACTCAAATCGCTAGTACATAGCCCAGTAATACTACAAACTAAGCTCTTAGATGGAAATCGCAACACCACTACACCTATCAATACGATAAAATACAACACAATAAAACATAGCATATGGCTGAACTTATGGATTCTGAACCCAACCAGGGTACTCCTATATCGAGGCAGGTACAGCATATTATGAGCCACTTATCACTTTAAACATGTGAATCCTAAACCCTTTGCAACAAAAAGAAAGAAAGACTAACCTCTGAGCTCTGCCTCATGTCAGCCTAACCAAGACCAGACAGACTTGTCCCATAGTCTCATACTAAATTTCCCAGTGTATATATGAGACTTTTATAGAGGGACATGGACAGAATACAATGCTCGTGCCACCTCCATAATTCATAGATTCAACAGAACACGGCAGCATACAAATTTACACTAACTTGTATTTACACAAGGCTGGGTTTAGTGTTACAACATCTTTCTAGTTATTCGGGGTTTCTCCCATCTCTGAATCTCAAACCCTCTGATTGAAATCCAAAAAGTTCGGTTGAAGCTGCCGCTGCGAATGATTCTGGTCATTCGTTGAAGAACCCTGAGATGCTGAGATGCTGAGAACTGAGATCGCTGCTGACTACCAAATGGATTTGCGCCCCTGCTAGCAGCAGCATTCTTGTTTGTGTTTGACGGAATTTGCCCAGTCGCTAATCTTAGTCGTTGAACTTCTTCCCTTAGAGCTTCATTTAAAGCTGTGCACCCATCGCCACAATAAAAATTATTTAAAACAGCAAAGTTAATCGACTGCCATTTATGAAATCAAATACTCGAGCTAGTTTTGCATTTAGTATCTCTAATAAAAAAAATTATACAAGCTTCCGACCTATTCTATTTCTACACGCTTATCAAACTTTTATAGAGAAATTTCACAAGATGCAACTAAGGTTTTAAATATTTCCACAAGCTGCCACTAAAACCCACCTATAAACACACTCCCTCCTGTTCTTAATAGATGATCTTCTAGCACAACACAAAAAAAAATTTACCTTTGTTTTTCTATGGGGAATAAGAGAGCTGTGGGTATCAAGAGAAAAGTGAGGGGTAAATGTGGAAAATAAGTGGTAGAAAAAATCAAACCATTTTATATTTTGAAAAAAATGACAACATCTAGAAAATTACCTATTGAGAACAGGAGGGAGTATCAGATAAGATATCAATCTTGTATATATGTTATTTGCCACTTTATTAGCTTTTCAACCATTGCATTATAAGCTTCAAAAATTCAAGATTTAGGGGTTAAAATTTAGGATTTTGGGTATGGAATTTAGGGCTTAGCGTTTAGGGTTTAGATTTTTTATGTTTACAAACTTAGAAATACAACATTTAATGGTTGAGGGGTTCAAGGACATGGGGATTGAGGCATAGGTCTAACATTTTATAATTTAGGCAGGGGTGTCAAAATCGGGTTACGGACCTCAATCCGAACCTGTTCAAAAATGTTTTTGGTTAACCCGAACTCAAAGGAACCCATTGTGGGTTTTACTTATTCAATCCCCCCATAATTGGGTCAACTCAAACCCACCCCACTTGTAATAGATTTTTATTTTATTTAAATCCAAATGTTAGGAGTACACATAATACTTAAACATTAGTTAATAATTAAGCACCAGATTTAGTCATAAGCTACTGAGGTAAGGTCATAAATTAATCACCAAATGTAGCGTTTAACTAAAATGTAATACATTTTCTATTTCCAAATGTATTATTTTCAGGCTACAGGTTGACAGGTTAAACACAAGCGGGTTTCCTGAGCCCATCCCAAAAATATTTTCAGGTTAAAAAACTTATCCCAAACATGATTTTTTACAACTCAGTCTCAAGCCAAGGTCAAGATTGACATCACTATTAAGGGATAGTGATAAAAAATATTGTACCAATAAGGAAAATATCCAACAAGCATTTAGTGGCACATGGTGATATTTTGAAAACCTCAGTGGCATCCAACTTTCCTAATTTTGTAATAGATTCTTTAGCAACTAAGGAATGTGTTCAAAAACATAAATTTATGAAATCAACTTATCCAACATGTTAAATATTGAAATATCAAATGAAAAAAAGGGGCAAAGTAGATAAGTTTTACATACCATCCCTGAGGTGGGCTTGTTGCTCCATAGCCTGCAACCGTAGTTTCAGCTCTCTATTCTCCGTATTAAGACCACTGGTATCCCTCTGCACATAAACCGCTTTCCAATTAAGGTCTTCTATATTTCATTAGCCATCTATCATTCATCTTCAACAAATACAAACTTATTTGTTTGTGAAACATTTTGCGTAAAAAATATGTCCTGAATGCTTTATCACCAAGACTAATATACACTCCCTTGCTTCACCATACATGAGTTATTATTAAAGCTTAAAAACTCCCCTAACCTTATGATTCAGGGTAACTAAAGATAGAACTATGAGATGTTACTTAAGACATATGGTTGTGGCAATAAGTGACACAAGCTAACTATAGAAGATTGTTTAGATATAAACAGATGACTCAAGGTTCTTTAAGTCACACACTACGAGTCTATTGTTAAGCATAAAAGAAAAGAAAAAACAAAGGATTATTCAAACAAAAAAATAAGAAAAAGATGTTGTGGCTGATGCAAACTTCCTACTAATAGAGACGACAATATCAAGTGGGTGCTTGCTACATCCCTAGATGAACGGGTGAAAACCTGAAACAAACTGGTGATGGGTCGGGCTAGATACGGGTGATGATATTTTCATCCATCACCCCACTCTAGACCTATCAAATAGGTTACCGTTCGGGTTTTGGGTCATATCTGTTCTAGTCAATATCCGTTAGGATCATTAAACTTTCGGGTCATTTCGGGTTCAGGTGAAATTGGGTTCGGGTTGTAACAGTGATAGGTAGAATCGAGTTTCAGTTATTTCGGGTCATGGCTAATATATTTTGAAAAGTTTATTATATAAATATATACCTAATTTCTATAAAAATATACTACACATAGATTACAAAAAAGTCAATACAATGTATTTTTTGAATTTTATAATAAGGTTAATAAAGCTTTTTTTGTCATACTTATACAAGTCATTCACGTTCGTGGAAATTTAGGGTCGCTATTATTACATGTTATCCAAGTTCGACTAATTTTTAATTACTATTATTTCATGTCATTTCGGGTTCGGGTCAGTTTCGAGTAATAAATTTTTCGGGTCATTTCAGGTTTGGGTTATTTTGGGTTTAACCTAATCAGGTTTCGGGTTTATTATATTTAAATATTTTTGGGTTTTGGGTCAGGTTTCGGGTTCGGGTCAAACGGCCGAATTTTTGGGTTGGGTCAAATTTTGCAAGCTCTACCTCACTCGTCACGTTAATCACCCAATTAGTTAACTAGACCCCTAGATTTTATTAAAAAGTTCCATTCAATTCTATGAAATTTTCTAATAAATTACACTTAGATCCTAAAGATTATTACAAATTTACAACTATCATTGACATTGTTCAAGTATTATAAAAATATGAAAGAAAAATCTACACCCATTTATAAATCCAACCCGAATCACTCCCTGGTGATGAGTGGATAAAGTGATGGGTGATGGTTAACGAGCTAACGGGTCGGATTGGGTGGAGCGGATGAAACATATGATGGATGCAAGCAATGCTCTACCCGACCGATTGTCATCCCTACCTACTAAGATTACATATGCCTCCATACTACAGTCATATGTCCCACAAACCTCGACTAGCAGCACAACTGGGACCGGACCATCCCTTATCAGGGCTAGCACATTTGCAAAGACGAAACAGAAATTGCCGCTAGATTTGGTCGATAGAGGAGTGGTATCCTCAAACCAAAGATCCTGGGTTCAAAACCTACCCCCACTTATAAAAAAAATTGATATTATTCACACATTATGAAAATATGGAAGAAAAATCTACACCCATTTATAACCAGATTCACCCCTAATCACCCCCCCTAGAGACAAGTGGATCGAGTGACAAGTAATGGTTAACGGGCAACAGGTCGGATTAGGAGGAGCGGATGAAACAGATGATGGATGCGGGCAATGCTCCACCCGACCCATTGTCACCCCTACCTACTAAAATTAATCATGAATCACATATGCCACTGTACTACAGTCATATGTCCCACAAACCTGACTAGCGGCACAACTGTAACCATCCAGCACACTCGCAAAGACCAAACAGAAGTTGTCGCTAGATTTCCGTAAGACACCCCCAACTAGGGCCAACGCACTATTAGCTAAAAGATGTAACAACGAGATACGTTGGGGAGATTGAGAGACTCTAATGCCCAACAAAGGTGATAAAGAATCCAGGCACTAGGCTTGTCGTAGACAAGGTGAGCTGAAGGTGTAGTTGTGTTGTCCAGCACTAAGAGCATGTTGAAGATAGAAAGCAACTTGCGCTATGGCTTGGCATAGCTGAAGGTGAGCTAGAAAGGATAAACATTCTCAAATAAGACACTTTGGAGAGAATTCCACCACCGACACATGTGATTTTAACTCCTTTGTCCAGTTTATGTTGCTTATTTTCCTGTTTTTTCCGTTCAACCCTTCACATCTTTGCTTTGATTTCAATGGACCTCACCTGTATCCGGAAATGCCACACACAATCGTTTCAGAGAAACTACTTACAGATATGCTATGCATTTTATGGTCATGTGTTGCACCGGATAATATGACATTGCATTCAATTCCGCACTAGATACTATCAGTAGCAGACTAATCATCACAATCTGTCGTGTTAGGCAAAAAGGGAGCTCCTCATCGGCTAGGTGCGAGGCTTGAGGCGTGGTCAGGGAAAGGACAATTTTGTCATCTCCTGCTTCTTTTTGTGTTCCTTGACATATCTCCGCCTCCAAGGCTATCAACTTCAACCCTGTTTTAGCTTCCTTCAGTGAAAAAACCCATCTGCGATTGATTGAGCTTTAATAGGTTGATACAAGGACTTCCATCTAGGATGCGGTCTTTAGTGCCTTGTGTGGTTCTCTACCAATCCATTCCATGCCCTCTCTGCTGGTGAAGCTGTACCACAACAAACAGCCTGGTAGCATTACCAGCGGGTGGTGCATTCATCCATCCTGCTCACCATCCTTCTTAGAATCACCATAATTTCTTTGCCAATCTGTACTATGGCCGTAACCATTTCCGGCAGTGAAACCAAATTGATGAAATCCAATATATATATGACTCAACAGCAAGCAACCCACACTCCAAGACTACCTATATATTGAAACACAAGAGCCAAAGGCTTGAACACATCGAAAAATAAAGGAAGTAGAAATTAGAACGGATCCTGCTTCTTAATCGAAGTTGATCTATGCCAAATCATGTAAAACCCACTTACCCACTATAGTGACCAAGAAGAAGACTCTAGTTCATGGATACCATAAAACAAAAGGTACACATTCCTTTAATAGCCAAGTCACATAAAGAGTTAGCTAGGGGAAGGGGCAATGTTGCAACTCATGTGACTAAATATGTTCCCTAATGGGTCTTACGGTATAAACTTCCTAAACATCCTCTATCGCAAACCACCACTTGACTCAAACTGCATTTAGCTTTACCCATTATTCCATCACCCCCAAATTATTTTAGATAGCCCAGTCACAATAGTTACAATTATGGTCCAATATAAGTGAATAATTTATTCTGATTAAAAAATGAATAACTGTAAAAGAAATGTATTTAGAAACTTTTGGGTTAAAAGGGTTGGGTTTAGGTTGAATGATTTTATATGAGTCGGCTTAAGGTTGAAAATTTATAACCCGATTATTTTTTGGTTGGGTTTGGGTCAACAAATTCTTAAATGGGCTAGGTATGGGTTAATTTAACCCATGACATCAACCCGAATCGCCATCACGATGGAAAGCTAGAAGGGCTATGACAACATTTACGGTTGAAGTTGGGCTAGAGAAGGGTGACACGGTGGGAAAAGAGAATATATTTGGTGAGGAACCATCAACGCAGACAAAGGACATCAGGAGGAATGAGGAACCTAGTGAGAGGGTAAAGAAGACAACCGTCAATGAATCAGTAATGGAACCGGTAATGACTAGAGTTGTTCGAGGACCAAGGAAGGGTAGAAGAAGTAAGAGAAGATCAAGGAAAACCGATAAAAGAAAGAAGGCGAGACCCACCAATATGAAGGAAGAGCATGATGTGAGGTATGTTCAACACCCTTGTTTAGGTAAGAAAATGGTAGAATTAGACAAGAGTAGAAGGCAAGGGAAGATCAGACTCAAGAAGAGAGAAAGAAAGGAAGAAGATGAAGGTAGGCGTGCATTCCATGCTTGGTGGCCAGAAACCAACGGCCAGTACAGCTTTTAAAAGGTTGGAGGAGGGAGTCACGGGTCACATGGCGCGACTCTGGTTGGCCACACCAAGGCCTGGGGAAACTGACATGGCTGCAACTACTAGTTGGAGAAGAAAGTTGACCACGGACAGAGCAATCAAAGGGAGGCAACCCGCAATGGAAGACAAGATTAGGTTGAAGAAAATATGGATTGCCCGTCCCAAAATATTAGAGGTCCAACCACCACCACTTCGCTGGCTGAAAAAGAACAAAAGGACGAGAAGTGATGCAGCTTGGCATAAGATAATGGTCCCATATTTTTCAAAAAGAGAAAGAACTGAGCAAGAATGAGAGAGGTCATGCGAGCTTCATTCATTCCAAACTTGTGCCCTCTGGAGTGGTGCCAAATCAGTGTTCGCTTTTCACGATGTTCAAAAGAGGAGGAAATATAGTCGAAATAGAGATGGGGCAGCGAAGGATGAATACCGGTGGCAACTTGTGAGTCACGGCAGAGGAGTGCAAAAGCTCAATCAGGGTTGTTTGTTTTTTCTCACGTGAACAAAGAAGTGGGCCAGACTTAGGGTCCGTTCGGCAATCGCAGCTATTGCTGCGTTTAGAATAGAGCTAGCTTTAGTTAGTTTTTATCAGTCTAGTTAACTAATCAGAGGTTGACAAGTGCATTAGTGTGGGACCTAATAAATAAGTTAACAAATCAAACACATACATGTGGCAGTAGCTTTATTTATAAAGCTATTTGAAAATACATAAATCCCATCAATCTAACTATCGAACGCGCCCTTAATATTACTTAAGTGTGCAGCAGGTAGAAAAAGTTAGTAAGGGATATTTGAGATTAATTGGGTCTGTTCCCTTATAAGAAAACCGTGGCCCACATCTTCTCACCTAGTCTGCTACTTGGAAGAGGGGTTTACTCTTTCAAAATTATGAACACAGATATGCAGTCCCACCTTGGAAGATATATTGCTTCGTCAGTCGTACTTTATTACCTATGGGGTCAAGGCTGTTGGCTCTGTGCAGCGCCTGGAACACCAGCAGGTTCAGTTCCTCCATCCTAGATCTCATAACCAGCAGAATGATAATGCCAACATGGACACAATTAGATTCAGAATATTTTTTTTTACTCAACAATCACTATGCCGTCACCACCTCGAGGACAAGGTGGCTGTCTACCTGGGAGGGAAGTTGAGGATACAACATTCATGGGGGCACGATGATGCTCCGACCAGACGGGAGTTTTTGGGCTCCGACAGCCATGGCGTCACCAGAAGACACACAACCAAAAATTCATGACCGAACATCTACAGCGCAACCTCAACACTTTCACAACTAATTTTAGGCACCACCTTGAGGACAAGGTGGTGTTAACTGGGGAGGAATGATGAGACCAGGAGTTTGGGGGCCTTTGGCTAATAAGCAGTTTGGGCCAAGGAGCAATGGGCCAATAGGTAGTAAAAATCATCTAAGTTAAGGGTAGTCTAGGAATTAACCGTGTTGCCCCTTATGCAAGGCATTTGTCTCTTGGTGTTGGTTTTATAAGGAAAGAGATTACTAGGTTGTATCCATCGTTGATGTTGTTCCTTATTCGGCCACTTGGTGGATAAGCAGGTTTACCCGATTTTGGCAAAGCTTGCTCTGAATTGGCAAGAATTACTCCTAACTTTATACTTCTTTTCCTATCTTTTTTCGTTCATTTGTTCATTCCCAGATTCTGCTTACAAGCTGTCCGAGCCTAGGCTCTTTTATCTCAATATAAAGATAGTTTTGGAGGCTGGGTTACTTACTATTTGAGTCACCAATATCTGAGCTTCTATAATAATCTCTATCGTTAAGGGCTATATGCAAACACTCAAATTATACTGGTGCCACCTTGTTATTGATTAAAAAATAAGCACGCATTAATTAACCTGCAGTTGCTGGATATTACCACCCCAACTCAAAAACCGATATAGACAGCAGGCTAATGGACACTAGTTATGACAAGCAACGTGACAATAAAAAAGACTATAAAGTAGAATGACGATTACACTATGCACTCATCAAATACCGTAGACTTCTAACATGAAACTAAAAAAAAGGGGGTCATAATGGTAAAGAAACATCAACTAAGCTCGAGATGAGTATGACATGCTGATGCAAATTACTGCACAAGACATTAGTCCCTGCAATTAAGTTTCTCAGAATAAATACTGCACCAAAGAGTAAATCAACCTGGAGCATGGTGACTTGGGCAGAAAGGGTGGTTGCTTCAGTCTGCAGTGTCTGCACCTTCCTCTCCAACTCACTTGTGTATCTTATCTTCCTTTCCTTGGAGCGTGCAGCCGATTGTCTATTAGCAAGAATTCTGCATAGCAACCAATGCCAACTTAAGCAATAATCTCACATTACAGACATCAACGCAAGCAAGCAAGACAAAAGAAAAGTGGCATCTGGTATAGTTAGGAAGATAAGAAGATTAAACTACAGTCTCTGGGTATACGGTAAGCAATTAAAACTAACCCAGAAACGTAAAACTTTCTGCAGAAAATACTAATGATTGACGGATAAACTCCAGGGAAACCCCAGCCACGGAGACAAAACTCTGCCCAAGCCCTTAAAAGCCAAAAAATACAATTCTAATCCAATCTAGATTCCAAGATGTTCCTTTTCTTTCCTAATTCTTCCCAATTACCAGACGAAGGCTATTGCTAATTCCCATGGGTAACTTTCCGCGCCAATACAATATACAAATTAGAACAAATGTAAGAGTTACATAGATAAATAAATTGTTTACTACCTTAAAGAGAAAGTTGCAACAATAATTAAATCAGCAAAACAACTTCCTTTCTTTATTCTTAACTACAATTAAGACTTAATTCAAACTTCTTGTATTCTTTCCTTTTCATAGAATAGTAACTACCCTTTAGAATTAACTTCCTAACAGGCAATTTGTGTACAATGATGTGATACGTTTTTACTCATACACCCAAGCGCGAGCTTCAACATTTCTTAATTTATTTATGTTAATGCAAAGGCATCTAAATCAGACATTATTTTTTCACCTTTTCCTCCATCCACTAGTTAACTACTACTAGTACATAGATATGAAACCCTAGCAAAAACTATCTTGTCGCAAAATCAGAGCCAAACTCCCAATCAAGTGAACCAAACGAATGAAACAGAGGAGCCAAAAAAAGTTCTAAATCAAAATTGGCGCTTGCTATCACCTCTTAGCTCTCTTGGGATCAACGAGGGAGAGTTCGGCGAGCTTCTCTTGAGTCATCGCCTTCTTCACACTATCCATCAGCGAGTCTGCCTCAAACGACGAGGAAGATGCTCCATCCATGGAGTGATTCCTTCGATGAAATCCAACCCTTTTCCCTCCTCCTCCTTCACCACCACCAAATGCCGACGCTGAGCCCGCCGCTGCCGTTTTCCCTCCATTTCCAGCTTCTCCACTTAAAGCCATACCACCGAAGGAGAGCCCCTCGAAGAAGTCAGCGTCAACAGATAAGCTCCTGAGGTGACCAACCGGCGCAGGCGGGCGAGTGGTTGTCCCAGAGCTCCTGTTATCGCTACTTGATTCGTCAGACCTGGACGAATCCATAGGGACATCCACCTGGCTGCTGTGGTTTTTGGTGATGTTTTTGGTAGTGGTGGTGGTGGTGGGAGTGGGGAGGTCGAGGGCGGAGAAGTCAACATCGGAGACGTCGAATAGTAGGTCGTCTGGCAGGCGGAAGAAGGTTTCCGAGAGGGCCCGCCTGTGATGGGCCCCGCGCTGCGGGGTCTCGGGCATCTGGTCTAAGTCGAATTGACTGAATGGCCCGTTACTGGGCCTACTTCCGTTGCGAGCAGGGTATTCAGGATTCATGTTTGGTCGCAAGGACAGGTCGTGATGGTGGCGATACCAGCGCCGGCGCCTGTGGTGGTGAAGATGTGTTCCGCTTCCGCGTGCTCTCAATAATTGGACAGAGGGGAGGAGAGAGACGATAAAGAAGCTACAGACTGTCTGCCCTTGAAGTGAGGGGAGCAGATGGCAGATGAAGAAAGATGCCACGTTAAAAGATGCTATGGACAGCCGAAAAGGAAAGACTGTCTGCCTTTCTAGTTGAGCAGTTTTCAACATACACCCTTCTTTTCCGCGTTATGGAACTAAATTTCAATGTTAATTATAGATGATATATATCAATCATCTTATTAACTTTACAGAACGTCGACCCTGGCACTTGCGCCAGAGTGTAATATGGCTACCAGACATGTGTATTACTGTGGTTGGGTGGTAAAAAATAAGACTTCTGCAAAGACTTGCGCTCTGCGTCTCTTTTCTTTTTTCTTTTTTATTTTTTGAAATTCTCCCCACTATTACCGGGAGAGTATGAGAGGTCTTTTTATTTTTATTTTTTTTTTAAATCCTCCCACTATTACCGAGGGTGTACGAGAGATTAAGGTGAAAAAAAATTTAGATTTCAAAATATTATAACTCATTAAATATCAGTACAAAAATAAAAAAAAATTATACCATTGTTCATCATTTTTCGTGCTCTTCAAAACAAGATGTCTCATGAATATGTTTTGGTAAACTTAAAATTTTATATTTTTTAAATGAGTATATATTAGTTATTTTTAAAGTGGATCTTATTCATTAGCAAAATGAATCTTCTTTAATAATAAAATGAACCTTATTCATTAACAAAATGAATCTTACCCAAACACTCTAAAAACCACTATAGTAAAGTTAAAAACGTCGAAGACATTTTTATGGTTTGTAGTGTAGGTTTTACGATCGTTAGACCCTAAACCCTAAACCACAAACCCTAAAAACCCGTCGAGTCAGTAATGACAATATAAAGTGTAGAACTAATACCAAAAAGATTACCCTACCCCCCCCCCCCCCCCCCAAACACCCAAAACTACCCTAAGAAAGCTAAAAACGTCGAAGGCATTTTTATGGTTTGTAGTGTAGGGTTTAGGGTCTAACGACCCTAAACCCTAAACCACAAACCCTAAAAAACTGTCGAGTAGTGACGACAATATCAAGTGTACAAGTAATGCCAAAAAGATTACCCTACCTCCCCCCAAAAAAACCCTAAAAACCACCCTCACATAAGTTTGTGGTAGGATTAACTTTTACTACTATTAAACAAAATATTCACTTTTCTTAAACCTTTGATTCACCTTTAAAAAACCTTTGATTCACTTTTCTTAAACCTCTAGTTCACTTTTCTTAAACCTCTTATTCACTTTAGTTGAAACAATCTCTATTTACGAGAATCACTTTTCTTAAACATTTGTTCATTTTTCTTAAACGCATGATTCACTTTATAAAAACGTCTGATTCACATTTCTTAAACCTCTTAATCTATGCTTACGAGATTCACTCTTATTACTCTGATTCACTTTGTAACAACTTGTGATCCACTTTTTAACAACTTTTGATTCATTTTTCTAAAATCTCTGATTCACACTAGTCAAACAATCAGGATCACTTTAGTTAAACAATTTCTGTTATGAGATTCGTTTTTTTTTAAACCTCTTATTCACTTTTAAGAAACTCTCTGATTCACTTTTTAACAACCTTTGATTCACTTTGTAATAACCTTTGATTCATTTTTCTTAAACTTAAGATTCACAATGAATCTCAAAAAATATGTACATAAAAAAATAAATTTTTTAAAAATTATCAAAACATATTCATGTTTGGTCTTATTTTGAAGAGCACGAAAAATGATGAACACTGATATAATTTATTTTATTTTTGCACTTATATTTTATAAGTTATGACATTTTGAAAAAACAAAAAATTTATCTCTCCTCTTCTCTCTCCTTCTTGTGTTTACCCGTAGCATGTTAACAAATTTCCCTTTTTTCTTTTCTTTTTTCTTTATTTCCCTCTAATAGAATGTTGACATGTGGCAGGATAAAATGTCAAAAATAACCACCTCCATATTACAAGGTGGCTTCAGCTCCATGTTCGAATTCGCGTAACTTTATTTACCTTTTAGTATATATTTTTTCTGACCATTGACTCGAACCTTCTTACAGAAGAATCATCTTCAGACATTTAGGTATCATATTACAATCAAGATATCATATAAATTATGTGTTTGACTCATAAAATGATCAAAAATATTTAAAATAAATAGAAACTCATAAGTAGTATTTTGATTTAAATAGTGTGCCTTAAAAATAATTTATTTTAGTAATTTTAATTGATTTATCTATTTATTAAAAATAATAATGAAATTTATAAAAGTTGGTATTTTATTGAATTCAATAAATATATATAAATATAACTCATAAAATTTATTATTTTTTCAGTTTAGTTTTTTTAAATGTACATAGTTATTAAAAATATTATCAAAACAAATATATTTTTTATAAAAGTAGTTGTAACAAGTAATAATAAATTTTAACAACTAATGCAATACAAAATACTACATTTGCAAGGTTTGCATAAAACAAAATTAAAAAAAGCATAAATCTATATAGTGAAAACTTAAATGTCATTGTTTGAGTATAAAGAGATGTTAAGAGAGTTAGAATGGTTTGTTTAGTGTTCTAATCTGTTAGTGATACGTTGTAGTTTTGAGGTGCTAGTTTAGTTGTGGGAGTTGATATATACACTTAATACTTGTTACAGTGGTTTTGACTTTGGGGAATTAGTCTCTCTTCTTTCTTCGTACAGTAATAGAAAGTGCTCTCGATCTTTTTCTTCTTCGTTCTGGCTTTCTCTCTTTGAGCTTTTTCCTCAGCTTCTGGACACCAAGATTTCAAAATCATTACATGGTATTAGAGCGGGAGAGATGAATCCTTGCCAATTTCATTTTCATCGTTCTAATTTCCCCAATTTCTTCCTGATTTTCAGTGAAAATGTCAGAGAAAGACAAAGGTAAAGATAAGGAGAAGGAGACTATTGAAAACCCGAGAGATTTTGGGAATGGCGAGGAAACTATCGACATTGGAGATCCACTCTACCTCAGCAATGCTAATCAGCCTGGAACATTTTTGGCTAGCAAGTTTAGTGGTACGGGATTCCCCGCGTGGAAGCATCAGATCAATATTGCGCTCGGTGCCAAGAATAAGACGGGTTTCCTCGACGGTACCTTCCCTTGACCAAGCGACTTACCCTCCAGGATCCATGCATGGGACCGGTGTAACAAATGGTCATGTCCTGGATCCTATCCAGACTGGAAAAATCGATTGTAGAAAGCATAATTTTTAGAATCACCGCGGCTCAGATGTGGAAAGACCTCTGCATGCGCTACGGCCACAGTGACGCGACAAGAATCTACGAACTGGATCAGGGGCTTAGCACCGTCTCTCAAGGCTTAAACACTATTGGTGAATATTTCACCCAGATTCAAAGATTGTGGGACGAGATTGACTCGACTGAAGTCGTCCCTTCCTGCAACTACGACACTTCAGGCCAGTTTAAGGAGTATTTTAGACAAAGGTGCGTTAATAAGTTCCTAATGAAACTTAATGACAAGTACGCAGTGGCATGGGGAAACATTTTAATGATTTCCTCACTTTCAGATGCCGAGAAAGTCTTCTCACTTCTTATTCAAGAAGAATGGCAAAAGAACATTATAGGGGTTGTCACTTCTTCCGTTAGAACAAAATGGTCTTTGATGTCTTTTTCCATTGACTAGAAAAAAAATTTGAACCCTAAATCTCCAGCAACTGTCAGGCGAACGAACATGGTGTGCACGTTCGAACCCAAACAACAAAACCCTCAAAATATTTACTGCACTTTATCCTTTTTGTATATATTTACATGTACATTATTAAATTGTTAAGAGGCTAGATAGTTGCGAAGTCTCTGTGGATATGACACTTGTTGCACTACTTCAACTGGGTTCACTGCCCATTAATTTGCATAATATATTCATTTATATTTAGCACAACAAAGAGTAGGCTAGACAGAGGCAACTCGAGCAGCAACATCAGTTGACACCGTAGCACACTCTCATAGCTAGCTTGCTAATTCGGTGGTTGGCAATGGGGTTATGGTGGTGAGGTCCGATATGGGGGGCATGGCCTCCCGTAGGACCAAGCCACATTACTCCTAGGCCGACTCCCCAGTGCGACAACGACAACTCAGATGCGGAAGATTCAGGTTAGAGCTGATCTAGCTCAAATGATGTGTAGGAGGAGCAACCGGAGGAGAGGATCCCTACTTATGGGTTGCTTGATGGCACTTCTGTGCATGGGGGTCCTTATGATACCACCCTGATCCCTAGTTTTAAAGGTCACATTGTGCTTAACGTGTGGCAGGGTGTGGTATGTTCTTATTTTCAATTCTATTCTAAGTTAAGTTTGCTCATGAAATGTCATATACTTATAATGTGACATTAGTTAAAGATTGAGCAGAAAAAGGGGGTATTTAGCTTCAAGTCTAAGGTAAGCTGCTACATTAGTGGACTTCATCCACTATGAGACATGAAGAGTCGTGGGACATGGTAGAGATGACTGGCTTGGGCATCTGGCCCATATTGGGCATGGTAGCTTTGACCTTGCGCTTATTATCCCATTCGTGGAGAGATGACAGTCGGACTCAAACTTTTCCACATGTCATTTGAGAGATGACCATTACTCTCCACAACGTCTAAACATCCTAAAGATCCCCATCGTCAAGCGAGCAGTGGCGTACCAGCTAGAGGCGGTCGATGTCCTCCTTACTGACCATGCACCTTCTTTCGATGTTGTGATCCCACACATGGTGTAGTTGTTTGGCTTCACCTGTAAAGAGGACTTAATCGATTATAGGCATCTCGATAAAAAGCGAGTACCTTATAGAGTGTTCCGTGACCATTTGGGGGTGAGTTCTACACATTTGCACAGGAGACCATAACGCACTTAAGGTATTGTAAACCCCGGTTTAACCCAGAATCTACAACCCTATTTTAAACATACTTATATTTATATTGCAGCAGAAGTTTACAAAAATACAAACCAGGTGCTACTGCCACATCTGCTACCTACTAGTAGATGCACGGGCTACAAACATCCACTACACTCTAACTCACCATCAACCTACAACAACAGTCTCTACAAGCATCATAAAAACTACAACCATCTACGCCACTTACACCTTATACATCAAACCCCTTTCCCTGTTAACTCCTATGTTTGTTAAGTCACTATTTACAACCAAAATATAGAATGGGTATCAAAAAGGTTACATTACAACAACATTCTCTAACTTTCTCCTGAGTATTCAAGGAAACTTTCAGCTACGTGAGTTGTAATTTGACTACTCCCGAACTCCGCATATCTATAACTTCGAACACTCTGAATCCATTCCTCATAGGTGACTTTAGTTACTCCAGGCTCTAGCTCCTTGCAATAGGTGTAATAAGCACATACATAAAGTATATACTGAATAGTATCCTCATGCCATAGTATTTCACCAAAGAACTCATCTTGCAACCATAAATCCATATATACACACAAATGGGTTGTAGATAAAATCAGTGAAATTGAGTAACAAATACCACACTCTATAAACTTCATTTTCTCTTAAAAACTCTTTTACATAATAATGAATAATTATACATCAATAATCACACAAGGATGCAACCACCAGTATTAATACATCACACTGGGTCCACCTTTCATAAATTGCCATACTTGTTAATCTCCAGACATTCCATATCAAGTATAAGAGTAAGAATCACAATATGAATTCCACCACCACCACCACCCACCCCCACGTTCTTCATTGTGGACACCCCCTAAGGCTAACCATAGCTCACAGAGTAGATCATAGTGGCAGCTCCAATTCATTGGTAGGAGCTTAAATTGTAGCCAAACGGGCTAGCTCAAAGAGCTTAAGAATAGGGCTAACCTTAGCCTTGGATAACATCATCATTTAGTAACCATTCATGTCCACCATCACAAAATACCAAACACAATATCATTCCCACTTTAGTATCCATGGTAACATTCAACACATATAACTTGAAATCCTAAGAAGAGTATATTTAATTCTAGTCACAAAGTAAATCAATTCCATAAACCACATTCAACCCACTCATAGCCAACCCTTTTTCATATCAATCTTGGGTCTTATAACCACCATGTGGAGGGTGATTTTTCGGTATGAGGGGGGTCTATCTAAATATGGTTATTGACTGAAAAGCCTAGATCCTAGAATGCCATTCTTTGGAGGGTAAAAACTCGTCATTCTAGCATCCCTCAACTACCTACTAAATCGTCCGTCTTTCCCAGAAAGCATAAAGGGGAGTGCAAGTATGCACTACACCCGCTCTCGATGGGCTCCACGCGGACTTATGCCCTAAGGGCGGAAATTGACTAGAGTCGCCACCTAGTTTGACCTAAGGAACTAGGAAGGGAGGAGAAGGGTTCTAAGAACCGTTAATTGACTCTGAAATTGTTGCCTATGGATAGGACTTATCTGGTCATATCAGAGATTCTATTATGGGTTCGTACTGGGTTACACCCCTTAGAAGTAGCAACGACCACGACTTCGGATTGGTGCCTGAGGAAACCTCGGTCTCCAATTGTCGGGATTGCCTTCTTTCAAAACCTTTTTAGAGAGATTCATTTCAACGGGCCATAAGGATATGATTAGGACATGAAGAGAGAAAGATGGTGGATGAGGCGAGCTTTTATGCCAAGCTAGCGCCAAGAAGAGGAATTGGTGAATTCGGATGAGTATAAAATGAAGATTTTTGGAGAAAGTCTGAGGTTGAATGAATGTACAAGACTTGGAGTCTGATTTTTGAGAGTTGAAGAAGTCGAGGGTTTGTGGATGTTAGAGGGGATCTGAATGTTTGACAGACGAATAGTTGAGAAAGGGGTTTTTAGATTGGAATGGGGTCGCACCCTAGGTGGGCTACCTACGTACTCAACTCCCTGTTGAGATCAGACCTTACGTAGTTCAAGGTATTTGGATTTTGGAAGTTTTGATGTTTGTGGAGTTTGAAGATATTTGAGGTGTTTGAGATTTAGATGGGTTCGGAGTTTTGAGAAGTTTCGGATTTGGGATTCTAGTTGGTAAGACGCTCGAGTCTGTGAGACGTTTGAAACCTTGAGATGTCGAGGTTTGTAAGACGCTTGGGTCTGTGAGACACTCGGGTCTATGAGACGCTCAGGTCTGTGAGACATTCGAATCATTAGAATGACAAAGTCTGTGAAACACTCGGGTCTATAGACATTTAGAGTGTATGAGAAATTGGAATGAAATTGAAATTGAATTAAAATCGAAGTTGAATCGGGATGGAATGAATATTGATTTGAATTGGAATTGAAGTTGAATTGGATTTGAAACTAAATCGGGATCGAATTGAGGTAATGGGCCGGATTTGGGCCTTGAAATGAGGCCAGATTTGGGCCAGTTTGGGTCATGAAATTGGGCCTTGAAATTGGGCCGGGTTTGGGCCTTGAAATTGGGCTGGGTTGAGCCTTGGAAAGTGGGTCGGGTTGGGCCTTGGAAAACGGGCCAGGTTTGGACCTAGAAATGTGGGCCAAGTTTGGAAGTGGGCCAGATTGAATTTGATTATTGGGCCTCAAACTGAAATGATTGTTGGGCCTCAAATTGGATGATTTACAGTTGGGATTGCCAATGAATTGGAATGAATTTTGAATTGTGTATGAAGAGTGTTTGATGAGTGAGTGTGAGAAGGATTGCTTTTGAAATGTGTTTGTTGTTGGAGCATGAGAAAGATTGGATTTGAAGAGTGTTCGATGAGAAAGAAGTAGGGGAAGGATTGGTTTTGAAATGTGTTTGATGTTGGGGCATGAGAAAGGTTGGATTTGAAGGGTGTTCGATGAGAGAGTATGAAAGAGATTGATTTTGAATTGATTCTAAAGAGTGAGTATTGATTTTGAAGGGTGTATGATGTTGGTGCATAAGAGGAATTGGATTTGAAGAATGTGTGAAGATGTTTAATGTTACAGCATGAGAACAACTGGTTTTGAAAAGTGTGTAATTTTTTTTGTCTTAGATCTTAATAAACAAGGATGATTTGGAAAATGTTATAAAGGAAGGGAGTTCCCCACCGACCAGACTCTACGGCCCGTTTGAGTGAGGAACATCCCCGAACCTAGAAGCTTCTCTAAATTGGACTCGATGTGTCCAGAAATAAGTGGGCAAACCTAAAGGCTATTCTATGGCCACCTGTGCTAAGCCAATCTATCAATTTATAAGATGAAACTGACAAATAAAAACATCCAATGTATAATAGAACCGAACGATGTATAAACAATCAAGCTGATAAATACACAAAATTATGAAATCCAACACTAAGAGATAGCACAACTAATAGACAAATTACAACTCATGATAAGAATTAAAGTGTTGAATTAAAGAGAGAAGCTATGGGGGGTCGCATCGACGCCGCCTCACTCGAGCTGAAGGGGATTCGAAGAGATACACCAACCGTTTTTCGCGTTTGAAGGGAGAGCCCTGGTAGTCCTAGCCAAGGTCCAGCTCCTTAGTCCCCGAGAAGTTTTCCATTCACCAATCCATCATGTACATGTCATGGAAAAAAGACAAGGAAACACGAGTTTAGTTAGTAATGAAATGTAAGAGGGTTGGGGCGTGTGCAATGGGATCATACGACCCCTCTCAATGGGAGGAAAGGGTGCAATTTAATCATCTCCCACACCCCAACCTAGAACATAGAAAAGAGTTTCAAGCTACCAACAAATGCTAAGATTGTAAGATAAATCAAATATCGGGGTTGCTACTCAAATTAATTCATCATCTTAGAGTACGACTCAAACCGAAGTGTAGTATCAAAGAGGTGAAGATGTGAGTCATGAGGGATCATACCTAGAAGGGTTTATATCATTTCCCTCTAAGATGTGGAATTAATGAGAGACTACAAACGGATGAGTGATTTATCGAACAATTATAGCATAGGGCAACTATCCCTCGATCTATGTTCGTATTTAAGCGCGAGGGACAATCACTTCTTAGTTTCAAACTTAAATTCCAAACCCCCGTATCAATGCACAAGGGGAAATTAGCCAACATAATTAAATAGCAGTTAAGAAAGGTTGAGCAATAACATTTCCAAACCCATGAGGATTTATCGAACCTAAGGTGCATCGGTACAGACAATTAGCGTGATCCAAAGTCAGAGTATAAATCCAGCAAGCGCGGTCCATGCCAAGGAAACCCATGTATACCTCGGTTAAAATGAGAAATAAGATAATGAGTAAACAAATCAAAGTAAACCATTAACGCCAGAACAACGTCAGCCAAGGGATCAAACCTAACCCAAACTCTCCGGGCAAAAAGAGATACATGGGCCCCAATTCACCAAAAGGCAGGAAAAGGTGTAGGGGCCCAAACCAAAAGTAGCATAAATCAACATGTAAACCATAAATAGTCCCAAACCACGCTAGTCTGGACCAAATGACTCTCATCCGAAATTAAACCCAAGCCTGATCGATGTGGGCTAAGTCTCATACACCAGTGGCCCATGTACCGAATCAGCAAATTGAAAACCGACCAGTTTTGCAACCGATCATATTTAACAGCAATACAGGATTTCTCCTATATTAATCTCTTAACCAAAACTGCTGCATACAAGACTTTCCGTGAATCCAGAGCTGACACCAACAAGTTTTAAATGAACTTAACCCGGTAGACTAATGACCAAAGGCAACTAAGGATAATTTATTCTTAATGCAAGTCACCGACAACTCAAACAATAATCACATATCTTACGGATTCGTCTAAATTCTCCAAACATAGTGAGCAAAAATCAGACTCTTACTTCATAACAGGGTGGTGCGACCAGGAGCGCAAGCTGATCATTGAGGCTCGGTCACAAACGGGAGATCAAGACAGAAGTACATTGCATCAAACAATAACATAAGAGGGCAAGTGAAATTTAGCTTCGACCGCAAAATGGAACCGGTAAACTCACAATTTGTCACTGAACGCAGAAGAATCAAAGCTGGACAAACTCGAGGCCAAAAATAAACGCAGGGGTTTCTTCTCAACACAAAAGTAACAAATCAGATCGAATCAAATAACCAGTACAGGGGGATAAAACTCAGCTCAAATCCTAAGCAATAAACGGATTTCAAACAAACTCTCTGTCCAAGTCCCACATTTCACACAACACAAAATCGGTAGTGGAAGTAGATCTGAAATCGATTCACTGTTAAACAAAAGAAAACTTACGACCAGAGTAAGGTACCCGTGAAGTGGAGACGACACGACCCCAAGGCCGGAAAGGGCGAGTCGTCCCGTCAGCAAGATCCAGCTCTACTACCAGGGACTCAACGAGTGTCAGTCCAGGTATTCCTCGATTCCAAAGTGAAAACAAGAGGTACACGGATTAGGATTCCCAAATTAAACTCAAATGTGATCGAAAATCAGAGGAAGAAGAGAGGGGGAAATATCGGGTTCGAAATGAGATCGAACAGTGTCACCTGATCGCATTTGCAGCGACGGAGAGACTCTTAAATGGCCGTGGTGGATTATCCTTCACAATCGGCGAAAAAATCGGGACAGGAGCGAAGTTGCGTGATAAAATCGACTGGACTAGGGTTCATTCTGAAATAAAATGAGAGAGGGTGGTGGGGTATATGGTGTTTCGATCATGGTGTAGTGAGGAGGAAGGAGATGGTAGCTGCCTTCAGTTCAATCGGGAAATTCCTTTTTACCGATTCGCCATGACCATCGAGCAGGAGTGGATCTTCTTTCGGTCAAAAATATGTTGTGTTGAAGATCAGAATAGAAGGAAGATGGAGGAAGGAAAGTTGTCGGGTTTTTTTTTGTTTCAAGTTTCTCCGAAACAGAGAATGAGAAGATTCAACTCAGAATGAAACCTCCGATTTTTTTCTTCTAAAAAGAGTTGTCGGCTACCGTTCTCGGCTTACTAGGGTTTTGTTAGTCTTGGGTCGGGTTTGACCCGTAGTTAAACGGGTTTTGGGCTGGTTTAATCAATAAGGGTTTGACCGACAAAAATCTAAATAAACAAAACACCCTTATGTTCTGGTTAAGGTTCAAACCCCTGACCTCAACTGCTACTATTTAGTTACTAACCAACTATGCTAATAACAGAACTTGTCACATGAATGTGGGAAATAATCCTAGAGTTCTCATTCGAACTAAACGAATTTTCTAAAAAAACACTAGCGTTCTAAACGGGAATTTACAAAAGACAAAAGGGTTCTATCTAATAAGTGGTTTTCTTCTTAAGGGTCATGAAATAAAAGAATGTAAATAAAGAAATACCAAACATAATAATAGATGAAATACGGAATAACACAATGATGAGTACATGAAATAATAAAATAGAAAAAGTACAATGGAAGTAAAATACAAGTGAATATTGTAAAAATAGAATTGAATCAATATGTACGAATAGCAAATAAGATAGGAAAAAGAAGTAATAAAATGAGATGAGAGAGAGTTTAATCGAATTAGCGACGAAACAAAGTATACAAAAAATGATGAAAATAATTCTAAAAATGATAATGATGGAGACAAAATGCAGACAAGTACCAATAAAGAAAATAAAATGAATACGCGAATAAACAGTACCGACTATATGAAATAAATTGAAAATAAAATGGTGGAATAAGTAAATCACGAGTTTGAAAACGGATGCTTTGAAAATTGATTAAAAAAGAAAAATTGTCATAAAATGACAGTTTCATTTTGGTATGTATGAATAAGTGTTGAAAAGAAAGGTGACGACCCTCTTATTTTATTTATTTTTCTGAATTTTGCTTTATGGGGTGAGAATTTTTGGTGTCTACACACCCAATTTCAGAAGTAAACCACCAAAACCAATTCTAAACCTTTTAAGAGCAACGAGATTCATGAAGCATAATTTCCTATTTAGAAAGGTCAAACCATTCCCCCTTATATCCTTCTGTTAAGTTGCTATATTAACATCATTATAAGGACCTAAAAGTTTATACTAAGCAAGGAAACACTTGGATCCCCACCTTAAACTCAAATTCCTACTTTTCATGCTTAAAATGCATTTTTGGCACTAATGAGTTCTCTCATTATATTCCATAACACTAACCCCTAAAACTTCAAAAATAGTTCATATTTGGACTATAATAATCATTAGAACCTTTAGAATCGGTATCCAACACTCGTTACCACCTATAAAGACTCAAGATGCATTTTTTAACCCTAAATGTTTCCTAATATTTGAACAACCTCCCAAAGTTAAATTTTCTTGATTTTTGGACCATATTCCTAATATCTTAATCCAAGATCACCCCCAATATTTCAACTTAAAATGATTTCTGAAACCTATCCAACTAAGTCTCATGGCTTTAAGCACAATTTCTCCATTATCACTATTAATTAACATTTTTCTGGTCAAACATGAACCCCACCACCAATATGACTCATAATAATCCTAAAAATAGGAATATCACAACCAATTCATCAGATTCCCACCGGTTCCACCCTAGGGAGCTTAAAACACATTTCTCTCTCTTAAAAGTCATCTATAAGTTACCCTACTTCCCAAAGGTATTTTAATCTGAAAATTTCTCAGATTATTACGGTATTATCAATCTAAGAATAATATCAAGATTTTCTCAATATCAGCTAGGGTTCATAGTGAAAAAATCTTAAGAAATTAAGGTAAAAACTTGCTTTTAAGGAAAGATTGGTGTGCATAAGTGTTACCTGTGTTCTTCTGCCATTTAGATCACTTAGATAAGTAATTCTCCAGTAGTTGAAGCTATAGTCTCCACTAAAGAACTTGCCCAAGACTCTTGAGAATTTTCCCTCATTTGAACCTTGTTTTCTCCTTGAATTTAAGCTAATTTAGCCTTGATTTCCCTTTCCTAATAGCTCTTATGGTTTCTTATGGCTCCCTTGAGTTCTCTAATGGCGTGGGTCATGTTATGATGAAGAAAATTCCAGCGCCTCCTTCTTCTTATTGTGGACGTTTTTAATGCCTAAAAATGTTTTTAATTTTTCTTAATTATATGTCATCATTAGCTAGATAATATCTATCCTCTTCTAACCCTTGGATTAAGGACACTTGGCCAGCTTAAATCCAATCCATACACAAGGTATTGGATGCATTGAATGAAGGGGGACAGGTGTCACCTTCATTAATGAGGAAAAAGATAAAATAACATGATTAAGGAGTGGATAAGGTTTTACAAAATCGCCCTTACCTAGGCCTTGTTTGGCTTGGAGTTTTCTTAGGGAATTATGACTATATATGTAAGTAGATCAATGCAAGTATGGGTAATCAAGTGAAAGGAATTTCCAAATCATATTTTTGTAGCTCTCATAAGGCTCTGTTTGCCCATAATCACCAAATGCTGAAAATGTAACTAGATTAACCTAAAATGAAAGAAGAAAGATTTAGTTTTTTTTCACCTTTAAACCTCCTCAAAAGTTCCCAAACACACCTCCTAGGGTTGGAAATATCCTCAGTTCCTAAAGGTTTCAGTGATTTCTGGGAGTTTCAGGAATCCTGAGAAACTAAGGTTTCCCAGCTAATTTCCGACAGTTAGGGTCCCTATTATCCTCTAAGCACCTCTAACCATTAAGACATCTTATATTCCTTAGGATTAAGTTTTTCTAAGGTTTATCTTTAACCAAAGGCTCTCAAATGAATTTCGTGTGAAAACTTATGGTTTTTCAGTCGATTCAGGTCTTTGGCAGTACTTCCGGTAATTACCCCGGAACTAGGGTTTCCATTAGGGTTTACAAAATTCCAGGATACTACAGGTATGTTGGGGGAAACACGATACTTTATTAACAAGGGCAACATTAAGTCACCATACTCCAATTGGCCCCTCCGTGATCCCACCCATCGCCACACGGGCCGAGATACATCAGCTTGCTGGATGTTTAATGTTGGTACGAGTTAGGACTATTGAACAAGTGACAATGCTTCGAACTAAATTTTTTAGGACTTACACATAATGGTTAAGTATTGATCATTACAATGTTGGATATACGAATTTCACATGTTCAAATCAGCGCATCTCGAGGATTGGGATGACACCAGCCTGCAGCGGGAAGTGGGAGCATCTATCGAAGAGCGTGATAGACGACAACAGGTTACGCTACATTGGAGGCCCACTAGACATGATTTCCTTGACTGAGGTATGGCTGAATCATTGGTGGAGTTTGACATAGTTACGTTTTGTGGTTAAGATTTAACATATGTTTAACTTTTTCTTTGAAATGCAACAGGTTGACTAGATGCCGTTTGGCGTCAGCGGCACGTAAGTGTGTGATGGATGATCTAAATGGTACGACACCATATAGTACTAAGATGTCGTCGAGCCTTACATGCTAGACCTCTTTCTTAGAGTGTTTAGATTCATTCAGCCCATCCTGATACCTCTGTCCCATGATATGAGTAGTCATGAGAGTGGTTTGTAAGGATACATATGAGTTGACTACAACAACAAGGCCTTCCACTTTGAAGCCTAAGTGAGGACAAAAGGCTTAAGGTGGCTAGTTTTCAAGCCTGAATGGCTTGGAGCTAGGTTTATGGACAGTTGCTCATATAGGTGTTACAAATGGTATTAGAGCGGACTCGGGACCGTGTCGGAATGGACTACCTGACACCTACCGAGAAGGTCCATGAGACTTAGTTGTAAGGTTTGCCACTAGGATTTCGTGTTCTTTTAGGCAATGTTTGGATATAATAAGGGAATGTGAAAGGGAAAACGAGGAGAATGAGAAAAGGAATGGGAAAATATGTATGCTGTTTGGTTATGTATAGGGAAGGGAATAAAAAATACTATAAGGAAATCTTTAAATTTTTACATTTTTATTAATATCTACAAATGTACATTAAATTAAATATTATTAAATAATTTAGTAATCCATATTTATGTTTAAGATACTATAACACTTTAAAAATAATTTAACATATTAATCAGGACCACACCAAAAATAATTCATCAATGACAAATTAGTTTTTTTTTGGAAATTTAAATGACAAATTAGTTATATATTATAGCAAATTTACAGAAGAAAGAACAACTAATTATATTAACAACATCATTATTTCAAAAAAAAAACAGCAACATCATATGCACGAGCCTTATGGTAGGGGAAAAAACAAACTTGTCATTCCCGTAAGTATAGCACGGGAATGAAAATGTAATGATGCGGGGGAATACTGGGGAATGAATTCCCTTCCCAGAGTATATTTTCTATTCAAACAAATGAAGGGAAGGGAGCGAGTCCCATTTTTCTTTTCCCTTCCCTTCATATTCCCTATGAAACAAACAGTGTGTTAGTGGGGGAGTATGTAATACCCCTATCCCACATCGCGATATGAGTAGTCATGAGAGTGGTTTATAAGAATGCATATGAGTTGACTACAACAATAAACCCTTCCACTTTGAAGCCTTAGTGGGGACAAAAGGCTTAAGGTGGCTAATTTTCAAGCCTGAATGGCTTGATAGCTAGGTTATTAGACAGTTGCCCATATGCGGTGTTACATATCCCTCAAGAGCAGAGTAGACCCCTTAGTTGCTGTCGCCATCGGCACAACTAGAACTACGAGTCGAGGTGCAATTATAGGACCCACCTCTGGAACAATTTGAGGACTGCCAACTGGCGCTATATGGATGTGCAGACTTACCAACCTTGGGAGGTGGCGCCGGGCTACATGGAGTGGCTCCTTAACTGTACTTACCCTCAGGTGCACCCCAGAGGTTTGGCATAGGCGAGCATGAGTTCAAGTTTGGCGGAGCAGATATTGGCATGACCGTTTACTTATTACTAACACTAGTACTTTTTTTTACCTTTTTGTGAGTCTAACATACAAATTTATTTGTAGTATTGGAATCATGTTGTGCTAATGTTGATGGAGCTTGCCCCGAGAACAACCCCGGTTATCCTCTCAACTTGCCACAGTACACCATGTGATGAAGGAGTACTTAAACTTTGCCACGATGCACATCAATGTCGATCCTGCTACTACCACAGGATTTGGCCGTGGGTCAGGGAGCGTGAACCCTCCTCTCCCCCCCGACATGAGGTAGTACTATAAAGGCGATACACGAGAGAAATTAGGCCACAGGGGCCAGGTTCAAGGTAGGGTGAGTAGACCTGACAAAAGTAACCCGAACCCGAAAAACCGACCTGGCCCAACTTGATCCGAGCCTGATTTTTAACCGAATGACGTGACCCGAAATGTTACCCAAAAATCCGAACCGACCAAACCGAAACAAAGTGTAGTTTGGTACAACCCGAACTCACCCAAACCGAACTCACCCGATCCTAATTAACCCAAACCGAATACACCCGAACCGAATTCATCCGTATATTTTGTTAAAGCCTAAATATATTTATTCCAACATAAACAATAATCTTGAAACCAAAAATACATAATGATACTTTAAGTGGTACCATAATGGTACTGGTGGAACCTGTCAAGGTTGGTAAGTAATATTCTGTTACAATCAAATACATGACACTTATTGATATTTGAGCTATGTAATGTTTGTTCGTTATGAAAATAGATTATGTCAAGCTAATACACAATAGTACTCTTGAATGTGATCAAGACTAACACTATATTAACAGAATTTGGAGTCGAATATGAAAATCAACACAAATTACAATGGTTACTTACACTCAATACTTTAAATTTTTTGTTAACCAAACCTAACTTGAATAAGTCACCCGAATTGACCCATAACCCGAAAAAACCAAATATCCCAAAGACTAAACTGAACCAAAGTCACTCAAACCCGAAATCAACCAAACCGAAGTCATCCGAATCAGATTCAAACTAGATGAACCCGACCCGATCCGAACCAAACCGAATATTAAATATCTATAATTGACCCGACCCGAACCGACCCGACCCGACCTGAGTGACCCGAATTGCCAGGTCTAAGGGTGAGGACGGTTGTTTTAACACCCCTACCACTAATCACGTCATTATCTCCTTAGTGCCTCGTACATACTTACCTTCGCAGTGGAAAAATCCAATCCAACAGCGGGTGAAACAATGCCGTTAGTCACCCACGTGACTAACAAGGCCTAATCCAAATTAGTAACGGTCTGATGGACCGGAATATCCGATTACTCAACAAATACAATCCACACTTCAATTCCAAACCGATTATATACAATTCTCCAATTAATACAGTGCTCAATACTTACAATCCAATATACCAAGTCTACTAATGTACAATTCAAAATACATCCCATTCTCACAAGTTATACAACCATCTAAGAGTTCAACACCTCACTCAAGTCCCACAAGTCTACATACTTCCCAAATACAAAGGGGTGTACCACATGGTACACCGGTAGTTCAAAAGGCCATAGGCCCGTGTACAACTCAGTACTCCATTCAAAATAAATCTAACTAACAACGTGTAACAATTCGGTCCCTCACATCAATCATCAATCATCTCGGGTACCTGGAAAATAAAAACAGCGCCCCAAGGGGCTCAACAAATTGCTGGCATGAAATTCACATACCCCACATGCTAACGGGGGTACGTCGACTACTTTGTCGCCTACATAGAGTTCATTTTAATTCAAGCATACATGCTATATGAACAATATTATAATCATGCATATGTACACTCATACATAGAGCAACACACAAGCAATGGGAACAATACACAATTCAACCATTCCACAAATACCGAAGCCCCTGAGATTCATTTCTCAAGTTCTAGCCTCATCAATTGTTAGTCAATTTCCCATCCGAGTTAATCGGATGTTCTTACTCTTTTACTCTTGATCAATGACTTACACTAGCCATGATCTTTCTCAATCAAATACTCTTCTTCTGAAATATACTCAAGTCAAGTCGATGTGACCTCCGGGCAGGGACAAGACTATCCCACCACTGGGCTTAAGGTTGGCTCACTTACCCAGGTTGCTACCCATTTAAGGGATTTGGACCATAGGAAAGATTAGGCCAGAATTCGGTTAACAATCTCTCTTGTTACCTCATCCTCACGCGTGGCCGAAACTATATCGGGCTTCTCAAATACTCCAAATTACTCAATTCTCAAAGTTAGAGTGTTAGATAGTTAGGGAGTTAGTGAGAGGCCCACATCCAATCAATCAAGGTTATCACAACCAATCAATCAACGCTTCACTTTCAATCACAACTTTCCAGTTCAGCCACCATTCAATCAAGGCATTATGTTCACAAGATAGTGAGAAGTGCACATTCAACAAGTCAAGGGTAGCACTCTTGCACATTCAACATCCAAGTACTTCATCCACAATCACATATTTCATGAATTATACAAACTTCAAGGTTTTAATACTATCCAACAAGGAATAATACATTACAAGCATAAAGAAGTGCAATAAACCCGATTCGTGCATTTTATCTTATTTAGGTGGTAACACATAACACACAAACACACAAATCGAGGTAACCTCGGTAGTATACAGGGCATGAGAAAATTATACCGTTCACCGTAGTTGTTCGATCACTGACTCTCCTTCGGAGTCCAACAATTCCAATCCTATAAAATACATGGAATCGGACGGTTAATTCTCTATAATTAACCTAACTATTTAAATCTTTAGAGTTTCCCGATTTACAATTACTTACTCCTTACATTTCAAACTCACTTACATTAGTTACTTACTTCAAATTACTTCTTCAGCTTGGTTACACTTCTAATGACCTTTATATGTCATTAATTAAGTCTTAACAATGTTATAACATCATTACCATACAGGCCCCTATCTTAAAACACCATTTAAACACATTTTAAGATAAAACTGGGTTGGTCCGGGACCTTGTCCGGTCCCAATCCCGGACTAGTACCTAGATGAACTTTCGGCAGTTTTTTACAATATGGTTTGGGACCTTAGCAGGGACCTAAGTCCCGGACCAGGTACTAAATGAATTCTCGGCCCCTTTTTTAGGTTAGTCCGGGACTTGGTCCTGGACCTAAGTCCCGGACCCTGCTAAACTTTTATAGATTTTGCATTTTCCTAGTTTGTTCTAGCTCCATTCTTTTGCCCATTTCTTCCCCAATCTTCCTACATATATCCTAGCATGTTTTAACACTAATTTGACACTCTAAACTCTCCTAATTCATTCACTAAACTCATCACTCATTTCTATGTTAATTTTCCACAATTTGCACTCTTAATCTTTTTCCTTGAGTTCTTGCTACATATTTTGTTTTCTTTCTTTTCACTCACTTAATGGTTCTTCAACTAATTCCATCTAGCTATACACTTGCATTATGTTCATCCAATGTTCTACTCAATTACATAACTCTCTCAATTCTAGTTTTCAAAGTGGTTAACTACTCACATTAAACTCCAAAACACACCTAGCTAATCCTAGGTTATTTCTTCTCCTTTAATCACTTAAGTCTTCTAGTTTCCTACAGAAATTTGGACAGAGGTTCCCTACAATTTTAGACATTGCCCACATAGTTTATTCAGCTCATCAACACAATTCAACCACTCATTATTCTAGATACTAAACAACACATTTAGTTCCAGCACATTTTATTAATTCCAACACCTTAAACAACTTGGATTTTAAAGCCTTTAATCGTCATCTAAACAAACCCAAAATAACTTAATCTCTTCCTCATTATGCAGTAACATAACCAATACTTAAACAATGTAAATTTCCTCACAAATAAGACATCAAAATCTGTTTCGAAGGTAAGTTCATTTACCTTGAATTTTCTAGTCTTCTTTCCTTTCTTCCTTTCTCCTTTCTTCTTCTCCCTTTCTTTCCTCTTGTTCTTGACTTACCAAAATCGGTCAAGGGCACTTGTTTTCCTTAATGCTACAGCCACGCACAACAACAATACCAACTCAAAAACTACCCCTTAATTAACCTAGAACTTAAGCACATGTTTAAGGCTTAAAGGAGGCATTACCTTGCACTTCTAGGTGGGGTTTTAGGACAGCAAAAATTACAAGATTCCAGCTCCAAGAATGAAGATAAAACCGGCTGGAATGGGAACAATGAGGGGTTCAACTTGAGTTTTCATTTTTGCAAGGAAAGAGTTAGAAAAGAGATATTTTTGAGCTTCTTTTTACCTTAGAATAACAAGGAGAGGATGGAGATCAAAATGCTCTTCTTCAAGCTCCAAATGGGGCTACAGCCATGGTGATGAATTTCAAGCTTTTAGGTTTTTAAATGGTGGAAAATGATCCCCAAGTAGAGAGGAGTTTAGTGGTATAATTTTTGTAGTATTTGGAGGTGATTCGAGCCTTCAAAAATGACAAAGAAGAGAGGGCTAGAAGGAGGGAAATGAAATCGCCATTAGAGCTGAAGGAGGAAGGAAGAGGCTGGTGAGAGAGGGCTGCCAACGTGAGTGAGAGGGAAATAGAGGAGAGAGACTCCAAAAGTGAGTATTTACTGTTCTTTTTATTTGTTTGTCCTTTAGTGCATAAGAGAGAATAAAGAAGAGGGGGAGAGGCTGGAAAACCATCCCCACCCACACACACAAATGGGTTTCAGTTTTTTATTTACAAAGGGGGAGGTTATTTTGGTCTTATTACAGTTATCACCCCGCAAGTTCTCGTTTTCACACTATTCACTACCGGAACCCGTTTTCTGGAATTTTCTCGTTTAATTAATTTTAATGGCTCTATACCTTCACTAATGTTTAATTATATATATTTAATTGACTATAATTATTACGGGTCTATTTAACCCGCTTAAAGTCACATTTTTCCAGTTTCCTCGAAAAATACGCTTTAAGGTTCGTTTACGTTTTTAACCCATTTTATAGGTCCGTTTTCTTCGGGAATTGTTCCCACATGTTAATTTAGGCATAATTAAGCTTCTAAAAATCTCATTTGCCTAATTAATCACTGTTTTTAAGTTCGGGGTATTTCAATCTACCCCCTTAAGGAACTTTGCCCTCAAAGTTGTTCAAAGTTCAAAGTTGGTGAATTATTATCTTTGTTCAATTCACAATGCAATTGTCAATGATCCCACATCACCACACCTTACAGAATTTCAATTCTGTCAAACAGAGGTATTCACATACCACGCAAGCACCTCACAATGCAAGCACAACTCTCAACACAATTCAAGCAATACAATGTAAGCGTTACAATAGCACTACAATCAACACATCGGTTGTTACAATGTGTTAACAAATGTATACATACATACAACACAATGCTATTTCGAATCAAAGCCAAAAATACTCTTTCGTATTCTCCCAATGGGATCGGTCCGCAGACTACTAGGCATGACAATCCTCGAGTCCCATGGCGAGTAGTACACACTATGATCCCGTAGGCACTCAGGTCATCTAGACACAGGACTCTCCAGGTCCTGCAGCCCTTGAAATAATACAACACACACTACCACCGTCCTACCGGTCAACTCAGGACCGTTGCTCGTCCGGTGCAGTGGTTTCAAAACTAATCCTCATTCACAAGTTTGAAGGAAAATCCTTTTTGCAAATTATAGTTAGAAATCCTTTTTGAAAACGCAATCAGCTCCAGATCCATTTTATGTTCATTACATCTATCCTAGGCGTGTTTCCTTGTGACCGCTTATAGGGAGCTTCAAGAATCATTCAACTCCAAAGTGATCAACATCGGTGTTGAACTATCCTTTCACCCCAATTTGTGTTCAGTTTCCCTTGATCTGATCAGGATCAAGTTTGACTTCCCACTTCAGTTTCAAACAGCAACTAGTTCAAACATTTCCCATTTTCTATCTTTTAATCATTCTAGTCATAAACGCAAATCAGTACATCTCCAAGGGATGGAACTCACTCCATCAATCATCCTCAATTTACTTCCAATTAATTTACTTAGGAATTCACTACCTATGGGACTCATTTAATCAACTATTACTCATTTCATCCATTATTCTCAATCATCTCAAATAATTTATCTCAGGAATACAATACTTGTGGAGCTCAGTCCACCAATCATTCTCAATTTGCCTCAAAACAATCACCTAGAGAACTCAATTCCTCTAGGTTCTACATCGGTTTCATACCGACTCATGCATCATAATGCCATGTCTAACCTCAAATAGACATATACTACGGGGATTCTCATTCTCCAGGAGTTTCTCTACCCCTTTCTCCTTGTATACTCACCCGAGTTAACAAGATAGGTATATTTATATACGCGGTATTCACATCTCTTGTGCGCAATAGCCCTAACTAGGCTATAAATGGGTGCATATGTTTATGTAACATACGAACCAATCATCAAACAATTCTCATTGTGCTATGCACACTGTAGTTTACGTGTTTAATACGTGAAACATACACTAAGCGGTTTTTCGCTCTACCCCCCTTAAAAGGGATTACGCCCACGTAATCTACCATATGTTATCATTGAACATTGGTTCACTAAATTCAGCGTCCTGAAGTGTTTTAGCTTCCATGCGGTCTGTTATACAATGTATTTTTGGTCAAAGGGTCTTAACCATATTGACGGTTTAGTCTCTGCACCAAGAATTCTCATTGAGTTTATTTAACTCATAACCGGTTCGGTTCTAGCCTATTAGGCTTCAAGGCATTGATGATTAGCCATTCTTTCATACTCACCGGGTATATCAAACCTCTGAGCTAGGGCCCATTAGCTTCTGCTGTGCGACCCTGATAGCTTAGAGCTTAATTCGCCCCTTTTTGTTATTCTAAATGTATTACACATCTACTTTTTATCCCTTTTATCTTGGGATATATGGTTTCTCGACCGGCGCGTGGTATCTCTTACCGTACGCAACCCATTGTGTTATAGGTTTTCTATCCAGTTTCTTGGAAATCTATTGTGCATACTACTGTATACTTCGGTGTTTATTCACTTAGTTCTTCTGACTTGTTGTCGGTTGAGGTCTAGCTACTACCTACTGTGTAGTGCTTCCTCTAATCATTGGTTTCTGGCTATTCACTCATGTAGTGTTATACCAGTTTTCTTTAATTGCCCGATCTCGCATTTCATAAGCATCGATCCTCATAGCGTTTATGATTTCGTTTCTACTTTTATTCCGGTGGAATTCATAGGTTGTGATTTGTTGGCGTCTCCAACGTTCCTTGTGCATCTTTAGCCGAAAAGCCGCATGGTTTATTATTAGATTTACGCTAAAACTGGCTTACGCCAGGTTCGCTGTTGTGTTTGTAAGTCTTCCGTACTTAATATGGTTGGTTGTTTGGCAATTGGGTACTCTTGCCCCAAGCTATTATTCCTCTTGTCAAATCGGTCCACTAGGAATACACTTTCTGTAATACTCCGTATTTTCGTTTTTCAGATTTCATGACATAACAACGTTATTAATTTAAGTTATGCTTTGTGTGCTTTGTTTAGTAGAGGGGACGTCGGAGGCATTGAATTAAAAGACGGGGGCAAGGAGGTCATTCCCCTCTCTTTTATTTTGGTAAGACTTAATTAAGGAAGTTAAGTCTTTTATTTCTTTTGCAATTCACGATCTATTCTGAAGACCGCGCTCCTTCTCTCGACAGTTTCTACGTTCTCCCTCTCTTCTCCCCCTTGTGTGCTTGGTGAATCTTGGTGAGAATTGTTGCTGTTTCTGTCGGATTTCTGCTGCTGCTGCAGTACGGGTTTCCTCTGCGTGTTCAGGTTTGTGAATTTGTGAGTTCGGTGATCGTTTTGTTGCTGATTCGGAGGGTGCAGTTTTTCTGATTTTTGGGCTGTTTGTTGGCTGAATTTAGTGTCGTTTGGTGCATCTCCGCTGCTGCGTTCTGTTCGTTGAGTTGCTGATAACGTTGGGCTGAATCAACGCTTCGAATTCAAGTAAGTGGGGGATGGAATCGGGGTTGTTTGCTCACCCTCGGGGATTGCTTTTGATTTCTGCTTTCAGATCTGTTTTGGTGGGTTGCTTGTGTGATTTCTTCTCGTTTTGCGTTGTTAATTGATTGGCTAAACCCCCGAGGGAACTGATTTACAATTCGGATCATTTGTGTGAGTTTAGTGTTGGATTTTGTTGTTTTTCTGCGCGTCTGTGCGCTCTGGAATTCGTCTCTGTTACGCCGTCCGAACTTCCGTCCGAATGTGGAAGTTCGGACAGTGCTATGGCGCGTTTTTATTTTTCGGGATTTTGAAGCGTCCGAACATCGGTCCGGACATGTAAGTTCGGACTCGATGCGAGGACGGTTTTCGGAAATGAGTTTCGTCATGTGTCCAAACTTGCAGGGTCGGACGCAAGTTCGGACACGAGGTTTGCTCTGGCTTCTATCTTTCGACTTACGTCCGAACTTAGATGTCCGGACGTAAGTTCGGACATCGACGTTTTCTCAACCTCTGATTCTCGGCCTCTGTCCGAACTTGCAAGGTCGGACGCAAGTTCGGCCATGCCACTGTTTTGAGCATAACTTCTCTGTTTTAGCTCCGTTTTGAGTTCCGTTTGCGGGGTTGGTTTCCCCTACCTGTGTACAAGCTTCTTATGCTGTTTATATGCATTTCCATGCACTTAAGATCTGTTTTGTGAGCTTTTGGTTTTGGGACCTAGTTACTTTGCTTCTGAGCCTTGGATAGTCGGGTCGGGCTGTCCCGTAGCATGCTGCGCAGGAATTCCTTCTGTTTATACTCCTTAGGGTCTCCCTTAGGATGTTATTTGACCGACGGGTCTGTTAGCTGTCTCTACGGCTTCTGTTGTGGGATCTTCGGATCCATAGGACATTATGTGAGTCCTTCTGTTGTGTTAGCTGGTTAATAGTGTCCCACTCTTCTGTATCTGTTCTGAAAGTCCGACTATGATTTGAAGTGATGTCTGCTCTGCTTCTGTTTTGCGTTTCCTTTCTGACGGTTTATAATGACTCCGCCTTCTCCTCTGTTTACAAGTTATTCTGCTGCTTCTATTTTGAGTAGGCTTCCTTGAGGAAGTCTTCTGCTTGCTGGGCTGTTTAGCTCACCCCTTCTCTTTGCTGCAGATTGAGCTCGTGGGATCTTCTCTCTTGTCCCCTTCTGGAGCTTCGTTTACTTTATGCTTCTTTAGACTTGGTTTACTATGCGCGTTGGACGCTTTAAAGCTTTTGTGTAGCCTTCGGGCCTTTCATTGTATTTGATTGTTAAGTATCTGGATCTTGTAAACTCTTTTGGTATTTATATAAGTTCGTTATTTAGTTTTGGGGATTGTTTTGCTTAGAGCCTTGCGACGTTAGGTAGTAGACTCGCGGCGTGTAACGGCCCTAACTCCTAGGCCGGCTTTGGGGTCGTTACATTTAGTAGTATCAGAGCCAGGTTGCTCGTCCTTTGGTATTTGTGGGGTTTGTCTGCATGCGTGGGTGTCTGAAAGGTCTGCTGTTTGATGCTTGATGGTTTCTGATCAATCTTGGTGTTTGTATCTTCAGTATGCCTCCCCGACGTGCAGGACGTGGTGAAGCTTCAGGCAATGCTCCTCAGGGGGACATTGCAGAGATTGTGCAGCAGGTGGTGACTCAGGTGCTGCAGACCGTAGGGACCACTGCTGGCCAGGCGACAGGAGCCGGTAACGCGGGGGGCAGCAATATGAAGGCACTTCAGGAGTTCCTGAAGCTGAAGCCGCCTTCTTTTGATGCTAGTGGCGACCCACAGGAGGCGAGCCACTGGATCACTGCGATTGAGGATTTGCTGAGGGTCATGGGATGTGAGGAGGATCAGAAGGTTGGATTCGCTACTTTCATGTTTCAGTCTGAAGCGAAGGAGTGGTGGAAGACAGTTGAAGGGAAGTACCCCCACCCATGGACATGGGAGCAGTTTAGGGGCTGCTTCAATCAGCAGTTCTATCCCGATGTCTTCAGGGATCAGAAGATAGTTGAGTATGGGAGGCTTCGTTAGACGAAGGAGATGTCAGTGGATGAGTACGTGCGTAAGTTTATATCCCTTTCTAAGTTCGTGCCTGAGCCGGATGATAACCGGAAGGCTAGGAAGTTTGAGGCTGGTTAGAGGGGTGATATTCGAGCTGCTGTGGCACCTTTTCGCCACAAGACCTTCAGGGATGTGGCTGATGTGGCGTTGGTAGTGGAGTCTGAGCTGCAGGCTAGGCAGCGGTATGAGAAGAAGGACCAAAGACCCGAGAGGCGTGAGCAGCCTTCTTCTCAGAAGAAGAAGTATAGAGGAGACCGGGGTTCTTCTTCATCAGCATCTCCTGCTGTGGAGAAGTGTGCTGAGTGTGATCGTTTCCACCCAGGACGGGAGTGCTATAGGAAGTCCGGGGCGTGCTTCAAGTGTGGTTCGCTAGACCATCGCATTGCCCAGTGTCCACAGGCTAGAGGTGGAGGTAGCAGTGGTGGTTCTGAGAGTCGTGGTGCTGGTTCAGGGTCCGGGCAGAAGGCTGACCAGAAGAAGTCCCAGACCCAGGCACGTGTTTATGCGCTAGCTGGTGAGCGTGACCGTGGCTCAGACAGAGTAGTGTCAGGTATACTTCAGATCTCTTCTCAACCAGTTTTCTGTTTGTTTGATTCAGGAGCTACTGATGAGTGTCCAAATGAGCATGTTTTAGGGGTGTATTTCATATGTTTAATCAACACTTTTCATGCTCATTTCTCCACTCTAGCTTGTTTTCCTCTAGTTTTGTGTTTCATTGGTGTTTTACACATTTATTGTTTAAACAGGAGGAGTAACATAGCTAGGAGTAAAGTAGACGAAGAGAGGAACGTGTGGGCGCAAACGGGTCCAAAATTGGAGTTAAAACGAAGAAGATACAGTGTTTTGAAGTTAGCCTGACTCCGACCGACCTTAGGACCGACCTTGCAAGGTCGGTCGGGTCGAAATTTTGCCCAGATTCGCGTTTTTGCAAGCTACTGGAATCGATCGACCCTAGGACCGAACTTGCAAGTTCGGTCGGTCGTAAAATTTGCCCAGAAATCAGATTTTAAAAGGGGAAAAGAAGAGGAAAGAGGGGTATTCCACACAGAATAGAGAAACGACGGAAAAACAAGAGAAAAGAGGGAAGAAGAAGAAGAAGAAAGGGAAGGAAGAAGAAGAAGAAGAGAAGAAGGAGGAGAAGGCTCACCTCCATTGAAGCTCTTCCTCAATCTCCCATGGCTATTTCTTCTCCCTTCTCTCTCTTTTGTGCTTTAATGGTTGTGTAGTTTCCTTGTAGCTTGGGATGGGATTTTGCCCCAAAATCCCTAAAACCTCCATTGTTGAATCTTAAACTTATTTTTATGCTTTATTTTAGTCTTTGAGCTTAATGAAGATGATTATTGAGTGTTTATGACTTCTAACTTGTTGCTCATGATTTGGGGATTTGTTAAGGGTTTTGCTCAATTTGTCTTCTATGTGTTAAATTGGTTGGTTTGGCCTACTGATTAGTTTAGCATTATTGTGGGATTCTATCAAAATGTTATTCTGAGATAGAAACCTAAACCGTTGGGACTAAATCAATGTTAGCCGATTTTCACTGATTTTGAGATGAGGTTCTCATTGCAACTTAGGGTAATTTGTGCTTATGCTATCATTGACTAGGTACTTGGAGAACGCAATTCCAACTCCGTTGGTTAGGATTAGTAGACCTGATTAGGCTATTAGTCAATTTAGCGTTCCCGTTGTTTAGCTATGAGTTCGAGGTTGACCATTGGTAGTAAAGGGGAGACGGGTGCAAATATCCATCCCGAGCTACACCTATCCTAGATAGTTAGTTTAGTGTTTATTGCTTTTCTTTATTTCTCCAATTACAACCCAAAAACCCAAAACCCTAATTTACATTTATGCACTTTTGTATATATCCTCTTGCACATTTACTAAGCTTATAATTAGCTAGATAGTTACGAAGTCCCTGTGGATACGACCTTGTTGTACTACAATGATTGGGTTCACTGCCCATAGTTAGCAAGATAGTTTCACCACTATTTTGCCAACAAGTTTTTGGCGCCGTTGCCGGGGACTTCGGTCCAACTATCTGTTTATTATCTGTTTAGTTTCTGTGCATATTTTTCATTTCCTTTATTTCCCCCTTTTGTGTATAAATTTGTGTTACTTTTTTTTTAGGAACCTATCTCTGATGGATGGTCTTGATGATCAAGCAGAAGATTGTTACGACTACACCTCTGGAGCAACCTACGACCAATACATTGATTGTCAAGGGTGTGGATCCTTTCATATGTGCCCTCCTTGTGAGGATCTAATCTCAAGATCGGAGACTCTCATGGAGAACCGGTTCTTATCTGTCAATCCAAACCCCACTGAACAAGACATCAGTCGATGGATCAGGTGCCAAGAGAGTGGAGGAGACCAGAAGAGTGCTTATTGTTCTGAGATCACGGCAAGGGTAGATTCACCCACTCTGGAGGATCTTAGTGCTAGAATGAACACCATCGACATGAACCAGCTCATTACACTAGCTCGAAGGGAGCAACAACCAGAGAGTGAAATGGTCCATGAAGTGGAGCAGCGGACTAAGGAAAAAGACCTCGACATGAACCAACTGAAGCTCTATGCCAAATTAGTAGAGATGAACGCGATGATGGAAGGTCTACTAAACCTTGCATCACAGCAACCGGAGAGCGAAATGGTTCATAAAGTGGATCACCTTACTGAGGACTTGAGTTGCTCTCTATCACCTCCCCCGTTCGAACCTGAGCAAACGTCATTCAACCATCTGCCTGAGTTCGAAGACAAGCCATCAGAGGACCGCTTCCACCTTGACTTCATGGAGTCTCCCCCTCTGAAGTCAACGACCGTTATTTCCCCTCCTTCTCTGTGCTCCACCCAGAAGATGAGGATGGACACATCCTCAACCTTGAGGAGGAGGAGATGCCGCCTCCCTCCGAGCCATCAGAGGAGAGTGCTATAATCAACTTCAAGGAGCCACCTCCCTCTGAAGTTGATTTTCATCAAGGCTCTTCCCATGAGCCTCACCAAGAAGTTGAGGACATTTACATCCTCGAATTTGAGGAGGAGGAGGAGCCATCAAACTTTGATCTTCACTTGAAGGATCAAGGCCCCCACCCGTGCACTAATGAAGTTGGGTGGAAGCTCAACGTACACCCGCTAAGTGTGGAGGCCACCTTCCCATTTGATCCGGGACCAAAGATTGAAGACAAAGTCCGCTCCGGAGTTCTCCCTGCACCGCTCACTGAAGATAAGGATGTTTACATCCTTGAATTTGAAGAGGAGGCTCCACCACAGTTTGATCCTCGTACCAAGGATCACCCACCTCAACACTTCCACCTGATGAACGATCGGTGGAGTTTACACTTTCACATCCTAAGTGTTGAGGCCACATTTCCTTTTGATCCGGGTCGTTCTTCATTGCTAGATGATGCCCGCCCAACCCACCCGTTGAAGCCGACTTCAACGTTCATATTCGATCCCGGATGACTTCACGGTGGTATGGTCTAGCCAAAGACCTTAAAGAAGGGCCGCTTACCGGGAGGCAACCCGGATTTCATTTCGTGTCCTGTCTTTTAAATTCTGTTAGTTTAGATTTTGCATTGTTTTCAATAATGGGCTATTTTGGCATTCTTTGGACTTGCCCTTTTACGCCCAATTGGTGGCGTCTGTGTTGTGAATATTTTGGAAACAGGTAAGCCCCTCTGAAAAAGGGATGGAATTAGGAACAATTACAAAGGAACCTCTGGCGAAATTTTCCAAGAGGACCTTCATCTCCAACGATTGAAGGTAGCACCTCAACGACCCCTCCCACTTGCAATTGTGCGGGCACCCTATCTTCCTTCCGCATCTTATCGGGGAGTACTCGTTTCACCCTTCCTTTAATATTTGCCCACAACGACTCCACTATTTTTATTTCCTGTTTTTGTTTTCGTTCTCCTTTGGTTTTGTTTTTGCTAACCCTTAACTCCAGTTGTAGTTTGGTTGCTTCTAGTGTTTTATGCAGGTGCACCTTCCAGTCCACACCGCAACTAAGCTACGCTACTTGAGGCTGAAGCTCAAGTGTGGGGGAGTTCTACAAACTGATAGCAATAGCAATCTCAGGGGAGTACTAGTTTCTTTTAGTTTTCGTTCTCTCTTCTCTAATTTTGAATCTGCAAATCTGGGGATAGCTGCTGTGGTATAATGGTGTTTATGTCCCTTGCGTTTCCTCTTTTGCCTGCTTCCTGAAAAGGTCTTCTGAACCTTCCCCGGTTTGTTTGGTGAACAATGAGGACATTGTTCAAGTTAAGTGTGGGGGAGTGACCTTTTCGGAATTGCGTGCTTAAATGTTAGATCTCTCTGCTTATCTTGTGATTGTCCAAAATAAAAAAAACTTGGACCCTTGTGTTGTGAGTTGTTCTCATTAAGAACAAATACTATTATGAGTTATGGGATAAATGCTTAAATTTTTCTTTTTGATTGCTTTTGAGGAGCATTTTACATGCGGTGTGGCCAAGTGATCTTATATGGTTGGATTTTTATTGCTTTGGGGTTCCTTCTGTCTTCTTTCTTAGGGATTGCTAAGGGGTGCTTCTTGTGAAAATCCTTAAGGGACTTGTGAGACGCCATTGTAACCAACAATGAGAGTTGAGTGTTCTTAAATGCAAAGGCTTGATGCCAAAATTTATCTCTCATCTCTTATGCAAAAGTGAAACAAATGCATAAATCTATTTTTCCTTTTGTTTTCTTCTCAACCATTCTTGAGAGAAGTTGGACATGGTAAAAGCTCTCCAAGTACCTAATCTTTAGAACTTTGAAGCACTTCGGATCATACCCCGAAACTCTAGTTTTGTTTTTGCCCTAAGCACACCCATGCCACCACTAAGAGATGGTTCACACTCCTCAAAGGTTTTAATCACTTTTTGCTTCTTCTTTATCCTACAATTCATGATAGTGTTTGTTAGTCTTGAGCATTCCTTACTTGCATGGGTGCTTGGTTTTGCTTGAGGACAAGCAAAAAGGTAAGTGTGGGGGTGTGATGAGTGTCCAAATGAGCATGTTTTAGGGGTGTATTTCATATGTTTAATCAACACTTTTCATGCTCATTTCTCCACTCTAGCTTGTTTTCCTCTAGTTTTGTGTTTCATTGGTGTTTTACACATTTATTGTTTAAACAGGAGGAGTAACATAGCTAGGAGTAAAGTAGACGAAGAGAGGAACGCGTGGGCGCAAACGGATCCAAAATCGGAGTTAAAACGAAGAAGATACAGTGTTTTGAAGTTAGCCTGACTCCGACCGACCTTAGGACCGACCTTGCAAGGTCGGTCGGGTCGAAATTTTGCCCAGATTCGCGTTTTTGCAAGCTACTGGAATCGACCGACCCTAGGACCGAACTTGCAAGTTCGGTCGGTCGTAAAATTTGCCCAGAAATCAGATTTTAAAAGGGGAAAAGAAGAGGAAAGAGGGGTATTCCACACAGAACAGAGAAACGACGGAAAAACAAGAGAAAAGAGGGAAGAAGAAGAAGAAAGGGAAGGAAGAAGAAGAAGAGAAGAAGGAGGAGAAGGCTCACCTCCATTGAAGCTCTTCCTCAATCTCCCATGGCTATTTCTTCTCCCTTCTCTCTTTGTGCTTTAATGGTTGTGTAGTTTCCTTGTAGCTTGGGATGGGGATTTTGCCCCAAAATCCCTAAAACCTCCATTGTTGAATCTTGAACTTATTTTTATGCTTTATTTTAGTCTTTGAGCTTAATGAAGATGATTATTGAGTGTTTATGACTTCTAAACTTGTTGCTCATGATTTGGGATTTGTTAAGGGTTTTGCTCAATTTGTTTCTATGTGTTAAATTGGTTGGTTTGGCCTACCGATTAGTTTAGCATTATTGTGGGATTCTATCAAAATGATATTCTGAGATAGAAACCTAAACCGTTGGGACTAAATCAATGTTAGCCGATTTTCACTGATTTTGAGATGAGGTTCTCATTGCAACTTAGGGTAAATTTGTGCTTAATGCTATCAATTGACTAGGTACTTGGAAGAACCGCCAGGTTCCAACCCGTTGGTTAGGATTAGTAGACTGATAGGCTATTAGTCAATTTAGCGTTCCCGTTGTTTAGCCATGAGTTCGAGGATTGACCATTGGTAGTAAAGGGGAGATGGGTGCAAATACCCATCCCGAGCTACACCTATCTTAGATAGTTAGTTTAGTGTTTATTGCTTTTCTTTATTTCTCCAATTACAACCCAAAAACCCAAAACCCCTAATTTACATTTATGCACTTTTGTATATATCCTCTTGCACATTTACTAAGCTTATAATTAGCTAGATAGTACGAAGTCCCTGTGGATACGACCTTGTTGTACTACAATGATTGGGTTCACTGCCCATAGTTAGCAAGAAAGTTCACCACTATTTTGCTCAACAGCTACCACTCCTTTGTGTCTGCTGATTTAGTGGGTAGTCTCGGGTTGTCTGCTGTGCCCTGTGATGTGGATCTGTGTATTTCTAGCCCGTTGAGTGGCGTGCCTGCTTGTGTGCTTAGTTCTGTATGCAAGTCTAGTCCAGTAGTGATCATGGATAGGACCTTACCTGCTAATTTGATTCCTATGAGTATGTCCTGCTTCGATGTGATTTTGGGCATGGACTGGCTAGCAGAGCACCATGCCCATATAGATTGTGCAGCTAGGAAGGTTGTGTTTGATAGACCGGGTGAGACCCGTTTTGCTTTTGTGGGGAACTCCATTCCCTGTGCTCCTGTGTTGGTGTCTGCTATGCAGGCAGTCCGTTCCTTGAGGAAGGGCTGCCAGGGTTTTCTCTGTTTTGTACCTGAGGTTAAGGAGGGATCCCAGTTGGAGGATATCCCCATTGTGTGTGAGTTTCCAGAGGTGTTCTAGGACGATGTGCCAGGGCTGCCACCCGATCGTGAGGTGGAGTTTTCTATCGAGTTAGCGCCAGGGACTCAGCCTATCTCTAAGGCTCCCTATCGCATGAGTCCGGCAGAGCTTAAGGAGCTGAAGGTGCAGCTGCAGGATCTTCTGGATAAGGGTTTTATCCGCCCTAGTGTGTCTCCATGGGGAGCACCGGTGTTGTTTGTGAAGAAGAAGGATGGCTCCTTCAGATTGTGTATCGACTATAGGGAATTGAATAAGGTTACCATCAAGAACCGGTATCCTCTTCCCCGCATTGATGACCTCTTCGACCAGTTAGCGGGAGCGACAGTCTTCTCGAAGATCGACTTGCGTTCTGGGTATCATCAGCTGAAGATTAAGGCCGAGGATGTGCCTAAGTCTGCATTTAGGACCCGGTATGGGCATTACGAGTTCTTGGTCATGCCTTTTGGTTTGACCAATGCCCCGTCGTTCTTCATGGATATGATGAACAGAGTTTTCAAACCTTTCTTGGATTCTTTCGTAGTTGTTTTTATTGACGATATCTTGGTGTACTCCAAGAGTGCTGAGGAGCATGAGGAGCATCTGAGGATGGTTCTGCAGACGTTGAAGGAGAAGGAGTTGTATGCCAAGTTGAAGAAGTGTGAGTTCTGGTTGGATAGAGTTGTGTTCCTTGGCCACGTGGTTTCGAAGGATGGCATTTCAGTGGACCCAGAGAAGATTAAGGCGGTTATGGAGTGGGCGAAGCCCACTAGTGTGTCTGAGGTGCGCAGTTTTCTAGGATTGGCTGGGTACTATAGGAAGTTTGTGGAGGGTTTCTCTAAGATCGTATCCCCCTTGACTCGTCTTCTTAGGAAGGATGTCAAGTTTGATTGGAGTGAGGCGTGTCAGGAGAGTTTCCAGGAGCTGAAGAAGAGGTTGACTTCGGCTCCGATTTTGACGTTGCCTTCTGGGACAGATGGCTTTGAGGTGTTCTGTGACGCTTCCCACAGAGGGCTGGGTTGTGTTCTGATGCAGCAGGGAAAGGTGGTAGCTTATGGGTCACGCCAGTTGAAGCCGTACGAGAAGAATTATCCTACCCACGATTTGGAGTTAGCTGCTGTGGTCTTCGCCTTGAAGATCTGGCGGCACTATTTGTATGGGGTGACGTGTAAGGTCTACACGGATCACAAGAGTCTCAAATATCTGTTCACGCAGAAGGAATTGAATTTGAGACAGCGGCGTTGGTTGGAGCTTCTGCACGATTACGACCTGGAGATCCTCTACCATCCGGGTAGAGCGAATGTGGTGGCAGATGCCTTGAGCCGTAGGGGTGCTCCTGGGCTTGCTTGTTCTTTGTCAGGAGTTCAGAGGTCTGCTATTGAGCTTCAGCGTATGGGGATTTGGGTTGTCAGGTCCGAGTGCTGGGATGATTGCTTCTATTCAGGTCCAGTCTACACTGATTGAGCGGATTAGAGATGGTCAGAAGTCTGATGCTGAGTTGTGTAAGGTCAGGGAGAAGTTGTCAGATGGTCAGGAGTCAGAGTTCTCTGTGTCCAGCGACGACTGCCTACGCTTTAGAGGCAGAGTTTGTGTGCCTAGTGGAGGCGACCTTAGGCGAGAGATTATGCAGGAGGCTCATGGAGCTCCTTATTCGGTACACCCAGGAGGGGTGAAGATGTACCGGGACCTCAGAGAGTCTTTCTGGTGGGCGAATATGAAGAGGGAGATTTCTGATTTTGTAGCTCGTTGCCAAACCTGTCAGCAGGTGAAGGCTGAGCATCAGCGGCCTGCGGGTCTTCTGCAGCCTCTTCCCATTCCTGAGTGGAAATGGGAGAGCGTTGGTATGGACTTTATTGTGGGGCTTCCTAGGACATCTTCTGGGTACGATGCGCTGTGGGTGATTGTGGACCGGTTGACGAAGTCAGCCCATTTCTTGCCGGTGAGGAAGACTTTCAGCCTTGAGCGCCTGGCTCGGCTGTATGTTGATGAGATTGTGAGGTTGCACGGTGTGCCGGCGACGATCGTTTCGGACAGAGATCCGAGATTTGTATCTCGCTTCTGGCGGAGCCTGCATAAGGCGTTGGGGACGAATTTGGCCTTCAGTTCGGCATATCATCCTCAGACCGATGGGCAGACAGAGAGGACGAATCAGATTTTGGAGGATATGTTGAGAGCTTGTGTGCTTGATTTTGGAGGGAGCTGGGATCAGCATGTGACATTGATTGAGTTCGCCTACAATAATAGCTTCCAATCGAGTATTGGGATGGCCCCATTTGAGGCGCTGTATGGTAGGCGCTGTAGATCTCCCATTTGTTGGGACGACCTGCGAGAGAGGGCGATTGTGGGTCCTGAGTTGGTGCAGGGAGCTGTGGATAAGGTCAAGACTATCAGGGAGCGTCTGTTGGTTGCCCAGAGCCGGCAGAAGAGTTATGCAGATCAGAGGCGCCGTCCGCTTGAGTTTCAGGTTGGGGACCACGTGTACCTGAAGATTCTACAGTTCGGGGTGTCGTTCTTTTGGTAAGCGAGCAAGCTGAGTCCTCGGTTCGTAGGGCCTTTTGAGGTGCTTGAGAAGGTTGGGCCGGTGGCTACATACAGATTGGCATTGCCACCAGCTCTAGCAGGGGTGCACGATGTGTTTCATGTTCGATGCTCAGGAAGTATCTGCACGATCCTTCGCACGTGATTGACTATGGTCAGCTTCGACTCCGAGATGATTTCACTTATGAAGCAGCTCCGGTTCGTATTTTAGCACGGGATGTTCGTCGGATTCGTAGCAAGACACTGCCTATGGTTAAGGTGCAGTGGTCTGATCAGTCCGAGCGTGAGGCGACGTGGGAACTCGAGGAAGAGCTGCGTGCCAAGTTCCCTTCCCTCTTCGAGCAGTGAGGTATGTTGAATTTCGAGGACGAAATTCCTTTTAAGGGGGGTGATGTAATACTCCGTATTTTCGTTTTTCAGATTTCATGACATAACAATGTTATTAATTTAAGTTATGCTTTGTGTGCTTTGTTAGTAGAGGGGACGTCGGAGGCATTGAATTAAAAGACGGGGCAAGGAGGTCATTCCCCTCTCTTTTATTTTGGTAAACTTAATTAAGGAAGTTAAGTCTTTTATTTCTTTTGCAATTCACGATCTATTCTGAAGACCGCGCTCCTTCTCTCGACAGTTTCTACGTTCTCCCTCTCTCTCCCTCTCTTCTTGTGTGCTTGGTGAATCTTGGTGAGAATTGTTGCTGTTTCTATCGGATTTCTGCTGCTGCTGCAGTACGGGTTTCCTCTGCGTGTTCAGGTTTGTGAATTTGTGAGTTCGGTGATCGTTTTGTTGCTGATTCGGAGGGTGCAGTTTTTCTGATTTTTGGGCTGTTTGTTGGCTGAATTTAGTGTCGTTTGGTGCATTTCCGCTGCTGCGTTCTGTTCGTTGAGTTGCTGATAACGTTGGGCTGAATCAACGCTTTGAATTCAAGTAAGTGGGGGATGGAATCGGGGTTGTTTGCTCACCCTCGGGGATTGCTTTTGATTTCTGCTTTCGGATCTGTTTTGGTGGGTTGCTTGTGTGATTTCTTCTCGTTTTGCGTTGTTAATCGATTGGCTAAACCCCCGAGGGAACTGATTTACAATTCGGATCATTTGTGTGAGTTTAGTGTTGGATTTTGTTGTTTTTCTGCGCGTCTGTGCGCTCTGGAATTCATCTCTGTTACACCGTCTGAACTTCCGTCCGAATGTGGAAGTTTGGACAGTGCTATGGCGCGTTTTTATTTTTCGGGATTTTGAAGCGTCCGAACATCGGTCCGGACATGTAAGTTCGGACTCGATGCGAGGACGGTTTTTGGAAATGAGTTTCGTCATGTGTCCGAACTTGCAGGGTCGGACGCAAGTTTGGACACGAGGTTTGCTCTGGCTTCTATCTTTCGACTTACGTCCGAACTTAGACGTCCGGACGTAAGTTCGGACATCGACGTTTTCTCAACCTCTGATTCTCGGCCTCTGTCCGAACTTGCAAGGTCGGACGCAAGTTCGGACACGCCACTGTTTTGAGCATAACTTCTCTGTTTTAGCTCCGTTTTGAGTTCCGTTTGCGGGGTTGGTTTCCCCTACCTGTGTACAAGCTTCTTATGATGTGTTATATGCATTTCCATGCACTTAAGATCTGTTTTGTGAGCTTTTGGTTTTGGGACCTAGTTACTTTGCTTCTGAGCCTTGGATAGTCGGGTCGGGCTGTCCCGTAGCATGCTGCGCAGGAATTCCTTCTGTTTATACTCCTTAGGGTCTCCCTTAGGACATTATTTGACCGACGGGTCTGTTAGCTGTCTCTACGGCTTCTGTTGTGGGATCTTCGGATCCATAGGACATTATGTGAGTCCTTCTGTTGTGTTAGCTGGTTACTAGTGTCCCACTTCTGTATCTGTTCTGAAAGTCCGACTATGATTTGAAGTGATGTCTGCTCTGCTTCTGTTTTGCGTTTCCTTTCTGACGGTTTATAATGACTCCGCCTTCTCCTCTGTTTACAAGTTATTCTGCTGCTTCTGTTTTGAGTAGGCTTCCTTGAGGAAGTCTTCTGCTTGCTGGGCTGTTTAGCTCACCCCTTCTCTTTGCTGCAGATTGAGCTCGTGGGATCTTCTCTCTTGTCCCCTTCTGGAGCTTCGTTTACTTTATGCTTCTTTAGACTTGGTTTACTATGCGCGTTGGACGCTTTAAAGCTTTTGTGTAGCCTTCGGGCCTTTCATTGTATTTGATTGTTAAGTATCTGGATCTTGTAAACTCTTTTGGTATTTATATAAGTTCGTTATTTAGTTTTGGGGATTGTTTTGCTTAGAGCCTTGCGACGTTAGGTAGTAGACTCGCGGCGTGTAACGGCCCTAACTCCTAGGCCGGCTTTGGGGTCGTTACACTTTTAGTTCCTTTTGCAATTGTAATAGGAATGAACAATGTGTTTCCTGTGAGATCCTTATCATATAGTTCAGACTATAGGCTTCCATGCCCAGTCTATTTACTAACTCTTGCTTTTCAGCTATGCTGAGTCTTGTTCAAGGGTCCTCTTGTTTCCCATGTTATTGTCTAGTTATATTCACGTAGTGGTCGCTTGCTGCGCACCATGTTCTCATTCATTATACAAGTATTATTTTCGCGGCCTCTGCTACTATGGTAGCTTGCCTTTATTCTTTGCTCATTGTTGGTACAAATCCTGAACCGTTCACTCCAATATATCGTCTTACATTTAATCCCTTCGTGGTGTAAGCACACTGGGAGTTCTTAGGCACGTGTGTATCGCGGTCACCGTAGCATACCGTAAGATCATCATCCTTAATGTGAAGATGGGTTACTTCAATTTCGGGTTCAGGTGTAGGTTAGTCTTCCTCACATTCTTCCATCGCTTGTGATATTGTTTATCAAGTAACTTGGCTGACCAGGGAAGAAGTAATCCATTGGATCACAAGCTCCTTTGAGCGTTGGTCATTTGATATCATATTACGCACTCACATTGCTTGTTCTTGACATTTACTGTCTTCTGAGTCCTTGTTGTGCAAAAACTATATAACGAGGTATATAAATAAATGCAAGGAATAGGCAAGTGCACCTAATCGGTGTAGTACAACAAGTGTCGTATCCACAAGGAAATTGGTCCTAACTTCCTAGTCTCGGTACTTAATAATTGAAATGAAAACAGTAAATTGGGGTTTAGCCGGCGGCAAGCTTGATTGTGTTGGTTGAGTAATTACAAGAACAACAAATAAACTAAAGGTGAAAGTTTAATGGATTGGATGGAGAAGTACTTTGGGAATTTGGCAATCACCCAACCTACCTAGATACGCTAGCAACTCTTCTTATGCCCTAGTTGTCTTTTAGAACAATGATAATAACCCTCTAAACCAAAGATGAGTTAATTCTTACTTAGTTAGTTTTAGCCTTCAAAATCAATTGGGCTAAACTCACTAAGTAGCATTAAGCAAGTTCTAGAATAAAGCCCCAAATTATACCCACTAATCCTAGGAGCATAAATCAAGGGCCCTCTCTCAATTTGGTCACAAACCCTAACTCAAAACCAAATTGTAGAGAGGGTTCACCACAAATGCACTCAAGGGATCAATTCAAGAACATTGAATGATAATTAAGAGAGAAACAACTATATTAAGGCATAATCAAGATTCACAAGCAAATTCTAGGGTTTGGGGTGAAAAACCCATCCCAAAGCACAATAGAGTTCTACTCAAGCATGGAGAAAAGGAAAACCAGAAAAGAGTAAGAAGAAGCCATTGTTGAAGCTTGGAAGCTTTGGAGAAGGTGAGCTCTTCCTTCTTCTCTTCTTCCTCTTCTTTCTCCCCTTCTTTCTCCCCTTTGTCGTTTTCTCTCTCCTCTTGTGTGTGTGGAAGTGTAGAATGAAAGAATGTGTCCAAGTGCCTCTTTTTCCCATCTTTAAAATGACTTATTGGGCAAAAATCCCGTCCGGACCGCCCCTGGGGCGGTCCACACCAGAGACAATTCCGGATGCTGGAATAAACCTGACCGCCCCACAGGGGCGGTCCACACCAGAAGTGCTTCTTCTGCATCGAAATCGTCCCGTTTGACCCCTCGTCTTTGACACACTCCTCGGGGCATTAAAGCTCGGCCACAAAGTCTTGAGATTCTCCCAAAAATCATTGCTCAAGTGAGCTTTTACCTATATTTTAATCAAAACTGTATGAGTTCACCTATATTAACGAAATGCTCTAAAAAGTGGTGAAATAGGTCAATAGTTGCACGAAATAAAGGTAAATAAAGACCTTATAATTACATCATTTCACCACTTATCAACTCCTCCACACTTATCTATTTGCTTGTCCTCAAGCAAAATTAGGAACCACAATAAGGAGGAATATTTAAAGCAAGCAAGTGTTCAAATGAATTCTTGGATTGTTGTGAACAAAAAGGGTGGAAAAATTCATGAGGAGTGCAACCAACCTAATCATGGTGACATGGGTGTGCTTAGGGTAAATAAAAAGATAGAGTTTCGGGGTATGATCCGGAGTGCTTCAAAGTTATGAAGATTAGGTGACTTGGAGAGCTTTTACCATGGCCAACTTCTCTCAAGAATGGGCATTAAGAATAAAACAAATGGAAAAATAGATGACTGCATTCGTTTCGCATTTGCATAGGAGATGATGAGAAGAATTCGGGCATTTTAGCCTTTGCATTACAGAACACTCAGCTCTTATCTTGTTGGTTACCAATGATGTCTCACTAGTCCCTTTTTAGATTTTCACAAAGAAGCACCCCTTAGCAATCCCTAAGAGAGAAGATAGAAGGAACCCCTGAGCAATAAAAAATTCACCAAGGTAGGGTTATATGGTTGCACCGCATTTGCATGCTCCTCAAGAGAGAATTTTTGAAAAAAAATTGTGAAGAAATCCAAGACTTCATGAGAAAACTTGCTTCCTAAAATATAACTCCTAAATGGAAGCAAAAGATAAGTATGTGAAGTTGAGAAGTGCACAAAAAGAAAAGGTCAGTTCCCCCACACTGGAATTGGACAATGTCCTCATTGTTCGACACTAAAATCGAGGAGAAATAAAGAGGACCTTTTCGAAGCACATAACATAGAGCTAACAAAAGTGTAATGCATTGTAAAGCGATTAAAGAGTTAGAGAACTAATACTCCCCTGAGAAGGTTGAGTTGTTGGCGGGTTTCCCCCACACTTGCTAGTGTCCGGGGTCGTTGAGGCGCTAGATTCGACAGTGAGAGCCAAAATCCCAGGAAGAATTCGTAAGAGGTTCTTCTGAATTGTCCCAAACTCATTCTTGGGGTGTATTTGTTCCAGAGTGGTATATATCTACAATGCACAATCAAAAGCAGCTAGGCGCAAAAATGGATTCCGAAGAATACGCAAAAAGCCCATGGTTAGATTGCAAAAGGGGACTCATAAGTGAATCCAATATCATAATCGGTTCAAAGTGTTATAACTGAAACTGAAAGCGTAGATAGAGTATGGAAAAGCATAACTAAAGAAAAGGTAAAAGACAATAACATAAACAATCTTCATAAGTAGACAAAAGGTTTCAAGAGATGGGACTGCAAGCATCCGACACCAAGAATAGACTACGAGGCCGGTGGTCCACCTCGCTCGAGCATGCGGCGCAGCTCCTCATACTGGGCCGCCAACTCCTCCACGCATCGCTGGTGGGCCTCGAATTCTTCCCGGGAAACCGTGGGAGGCGGTGGGGCCGGTAGGGCCAGTAGCGGGGCAACTGCAGTAGAGTGCATAGAGCATGAAGAGGAGCTGGATGATGACTCTGCGCTGTTGGTTGGCTGCATCTTTTCCCAACCGCCTGGAGCGTGGCGAAACCCTATCCGCCGGAGGGCATTATGTCCAATGGGAGCCATGGGAGGCTCAGGGATCGCGTCCCCAACGCCGACTCCGTACTCAAGGAACTGAGTGTGGAGGAAATGAGGGTAGCCAAGGTGCTGGGTATCCCTCTTCGCGACCATGTGCAGAGGTGGTAAAACATGAGCCCTGAGATAGAGAATGGCTTGTCCGGATCCGGGGTAGTGATGTTGTTGAGGAGGAAACAGTCCATTGCATTTAAATCCTTATTGTCCCGGGGCAGAATGTTATAGCGGATCAGAGCAAGGATGACTTGCTGACCGGCGTCTTGGATCATATTCGGGTCATCGTGACCCGGGACACTATGCCCGACTGGTTCTTCTTGCGGCGCGTGGTTGGGAGAGTGTCAAGGAACATCTGGCGGTGGCTCTGGAGGTAGCTGTCAGAGATGTAGGCAGTGCTCCCGTAGTCCTCCTGAGGTAGATCCAAAGCCTCGATGAATGTCTGCTGAGTGATCTCGATCTTTCTACCTCTGACATACGAGATGAGCTTGGAAACACCCTCCTCAGCCACGTTCGCATAGAACTGACGTACGAGGTCAGGGTGAAACTCACCACCCATCGTCAAGAAGCGACCCCATCCCAAAAAGTCAAAGAGGGGCTAAAGGTCGAGGTCCTCAATGATGGACGGGTCCACTCGGCGCTCCTGGACAAACTCTCGTCGGGGCCCAGTATGGAACCAACGCTTGGCCTCTTCAGTGATGATGCCGTCTATCAATCGGGTTCCGAAGGGAAGATTGGCCATGCCGCGGCGGAAGTAGGCGCGGAAGCGAGGAGCCATCGTGAAACCAAAGACAAGAAAAGTAAATCAAGGAAAGAAAATAAAATACAAAACAACAAAGGAGAGTTAAAGAATGATAAGGAAAGAGAAATGCAAAGGAAGGTTATAGACATATTCATGAAGTGCGGGTGAAAAAGAAAGATACAAAAATGGCACAAAAAATTCACAAAAAAAATTTCGGCACGATCTCCCCCGTTTTCCTATGTTTGCCCGATTCTAAGAACCTCCACAACCTTACCCAATCAGTTAGCATTCAGATATTCAACCAGCCCAATGATACAATACAGTCAAGTAGTTCGAAACGCACCAACCAATTCAACAATCCACCAATTTAAGCACATTGTGATTTATCCAAATTCCTAACCTCAATAGTGCATTACCTGAACCATTTGAACAATCAAGTGCTCACTATCATCCAAAAAGTCCCAACAAGCCATTGGAAATAAGGCATTATCGAATTTAGAACATTAACCCCTAAAATCATGCTAAAACCACCAAACCACCTCATTTGCAAGCTCAATTACCACACATCCTATAAATAATCATGTAACACAATCCCAATCCACAAATTTGCAAAAATCTCAGTTTTCCACCTAAGGCCCCGTTTCCTAATTCTAGCCCAAAGTGCAACTTGCGCAAAAATTTCAAAAATTGACAAAGTAGAGTTAGATTCACATACCTTAATGCTTGGAAAGTGAAAATAAGCACAAATTTGGACAAAATCGGGGATGGAATCTGTAGAAACCGATTTTGGGGTTCTGAAGAAAAATTAAGGATTTGGGTTGGGGTGGTGAGGTTGTGGCTGGTTGCGGACGTGGCTGCTGGCGTCGGGAAGTCGCGGTGGTCGCCGGAGTTGGTCGGAGAGGGGGCGGTGACGGTCGGAGGTGGCTGGGCTGGTGGAGGAGGTGGCTGGGCGTGCGCTAGGAGAAGGGGAAGGGAAGTCTGGTCGCGTGCGGGAGTTCTCGACAGGGTGCGCGCGGGAATCAGGAGCAGGGAAGAAGGAAAGGGAAAAGAAAGAAAAAGCTGCGTTCTGTTTTTTTTTTTTCAAAATTTCTGACGGGACCGCCCCACAGGGGAGATCCACAGGGGCGGTCCGCAACAGAGAGTAGATTTTACCAAAATTCGACTGGACTGCCCCACAGGGGAGGTCCGTAGGGGCGGTCCGCAATAGAGAGCAAAATTTTCAAAATTTTCGTCTGGACCGCCCCACAGGGGAGGTCCGTAGGGGCGGTCCGCAACAGAGAGCATTATTTCGATGAAATCCAAGACCAACCGCCCCACAGAGGCGGTCCATAGGGGTGGTCCGCACCAGAAACCAAAATTTTCATTTTTCTTTCACCTCAAATCATCCAATTGCACACACAATGTCCCAGAATCACAAAGCAGCAGTAAAAACTAAACACAAGCACCAAAAACGCAAGCAAAAGCAATAATGAAAACTAACAAGTTAAAACACTTAAACGGGCAAGGAAAGAAATCCGGGTTGCCTCCTAAAAAGCCGCCCTTCTTTTTAAGGACTTTGGCTAGACCATAGTAAGGTTTAGATAAAACCTGGTTCCCATAGGAAGATAGGACGAGCTTCTACCCGTTTAATGTCATCTCCCATGTAATGCTTGAGCCTCGAACCATTAACCATGAAGGTTCCGCCTTTCGTGTTCTTTAACTCCACACACCATACGGGGTCAACTTAGTGATAGAGAAAGGCCCGGCCCAATGAGATTTGAGCTTACCTGGGAATAGCTTTAACCGAGAGTTGTAGAGTAAGACCCGATCTCCCTCATGGAATTCTCTCTTGAGGATCATTTTATCATGCCATCTCTTTGTCTTCTCTTTGTAGATCCGGTTGTTCTCATAAGCTTCTTCCCGGATTTCTTCTAACTCCGTCAACTGAAACTTTCTCTTTTCTCCGGCACTCTTGAGGTCGTAATTGAGTGCTTTTACAGCCCAATACGATTTATGTGTAAGTTCAACCGGTAGGTGATAAGCTTTCCCGTAGACAAGACGGTAAGGGGACATACCAATGGGAGTCTTGGAGGCTGTTCGGTAGGCCCATGGTGCATCATCGAGCTTTAGAGACCAATCCTTTCTTCAAGAATTCACCATTTTCTGCAAGATCCATTTCAGCTCTCTATTGGTGACCTCGGCCTGACCGTTAGTTTGGGAGTGGTAAGGTAGAGCGACCTTATGTCTCACTCCATACTTCTCCATTAAAGCTTCGAATTTCTTGTTGCAGAAGTGAGAACCCCTGTCACTAAGGATTTCTCTAGGCACTCCAAACCTTGTAAAGATGTTCTTTCTCAAGAACTTGGTCACCACCTTAGCATCATTTGTGGGAGAGGCAATGGCTTCCACCCACTTGGTCACGTAGTCCACAGCTACAAGAATGAAGAGATTTGAGCAGGAGGAAGGGAAGGGTCCCATGAAGTCTATGCCCCACAAGTCAAATGGTTCAACCTCTAGCATCACATTAAGAGGCATTTCATGTTTTCGGGAGATGTTGCCCATCATTTGACAGCGGTCACAGGAAGCAACAAAGTTATGGCAATCTTTGTGTAAGGTTTTCCAGAAGAAACCTGCTTGTAGGACTTTTGCTGCAGTCCTTGCTGGCCCATGATGCCCTCCCACTTCAAGAGAGTGGCAATGGGTGAGAATGTCTTGCACTTCACTCAGGGGCACACATCTCCTTATCACCCCATCAGCACAAGTCTTGAAGAGGTAAGGATCATCCCAGAAGTAGGGCTTCAAGTCAGCAAAAAATTTCTTCCTCTGCTGGTAGGTCAAGTTATGGGGCACTACTCCTCTTGCCAAGTAGTTTGCAAGATCAGCATACCAAGGATCATCAGCTTCTTTGATCGCGAAAACAGTTTCATCCGGAAAGAACTCATTTATAGTCACACCTTCATCGGGCACTTCCATGCGGGAGAGGTGGTCGGCCACTACATTTTGCACACCAGGTTTGTCTCTGATTCCGATCTCAAACTCTTGTAGCAACAAAATTGAAATACCCCAAACTAATAAAACATGGATTAAACATCTAATCACATTAATTAAGGCCTAAACATGCCTTAAAAGTCAATTGAGAACAACAGTGGTCAACACAAAGCAAGATATTGCACCCTTTGACCATTTAGGGTAAATAAATACCCAAATGAACTTCTTAGGACCTAAAACTTTGTCCTAAGCATATTAAAACATAACTAAACATACTACAATTGTTGGAAAACACTCCAACACAAAGAACAAACACTTACATGCTTCAAGGTCAAGTAGGGCAAAAATGTGCTCTAAGAAAACCTTAAAGGTCTAATGACCTCCATTTGATATAAAATTGGATTACTATGATCAATTATCATGCAAGGAACACAAAAAAACTATTCTCAAAGAAAACTAAGCTTAGAAACACCTTGTGACACAAAATGTGCACTAAAACACCTTAAAGCACGTTTTTGTGTATGAGCTCTAAGATAATGACTTTTTGTCATTTTAAAGACTAGAGTATATTCTTATAACATTAATGTGACATGATAGACTATATTATAAAGTCTAAATCAAAGTTGGAAAATAAAATCAAAATGGGTAATTTAGTATGAATAGTACCCAAAAATAACATTTAATTACTTACCTTTAACCATGGTCAAATGTCATCCATTGACTTGACCATGCATTGCCGACCTCCTATGGCTGTCACACCCACTCATTAATCAACCTCTAAACAAATATCTAGCTAATCTAATGACTCACCTATTACTATTTGATAAAGTAACATTAAATTAACATATAAGCTAAACTAGTCTTCTTTTTCCCATTTGCCTTGCTTCCCAGCCGACACCAGCCTCTTCATTCTCTCTTTTGCCTCTACAAAAACGTAAGAACATGCCAAGTACAGAGGAGAACATCAATTGACATAGGTAAGCTTATTAAGCCATTTTATGTTCATTCTCTTCACATTTCTTTCCTCTTTTCATGGAGCAAAGCATCAACCATTTCCACCCATGTTTCTAGGTTGTTTTGGAGGTTAAAAGAAGGGTGAATCTCGGCTGTAACAAGGGAAGGAGGTGGAGAAATCTAATCTTGTTCTTAAGGTATAAAAATGTGCTTTAAGCACTTATACCTTGTTTCTTTTCAATTCCGGTTTGGAAGCTTGCTTTCCTAGGCTTATAATCTTCATCTTAACATACTTATTCAGTTTGGTACATCAAGAGCTTCAGGTATAGCCAAATCCAAGCCAAAAACACAATTTTAGGCATTTTAATCAAGGTAAAAATTAGCCATCTTATAATTTGAGTTATACCAGTTTAAAGCTTGGTTTTAGTAGCTATTTTTATGCTCTTGTTCTAGTGTAAAAACAGGCCGAATACACCTTTGTTTACCTTGGTATTCTAAGGTAAATTTTACCTTGAAAATATACATTAAACACTTCTTGTGGTTAGATCTTGCTTGGAGACTAATTATGCCTTAATTGCTGTTTGAAAACATGTAAACTAAGCTGTGTAAAATTAATCTCTAACAGCCGTGGCCAAACAAGGCCTAATCGTGGCAAAAATAAGGTAATAAACATTAAACCTTCACTTGGTATATTAATATGTGTTTTATACATATGTGTATAATATGTGCCGTGATGAACAAGGTTTATAGGTCTTATTTTGACCTTAGGTGATTAAGGAATGGTTTAGTAAATTTTATAACTAATTAATTAACATAATTGTCAAATTTAAGACATTATGTGGAAAATTGGTAAATATGGAAAAGATGGTGTAAGGCCGAGAGTTTAAAGCATTTTGGGCATTTATGTGTAATTTATTTTATAAGCTAATGTTTGTAATAAGGCCATGTACTTTAGGCCATTTTTTTGTATTTTAGGTTTTAATTAAGTTTAGGTGCTAAAATAAATTACCGCAAGGAATTGGGGTTATAGTGTAAATAAATTAAATTTGGGGGCTATAGATAAATAAAGCCGAAAATTAGAGGTTTAAATGAGTTTAAATAAAAATTATAAGATTTAATAAAGTTTTGGGGTTAAATTGTAATTTCTGAAAGATATGGGTATAAACCATGATAAATGGAGATGGATGGTCAAGGAAATATTAAGGTGGTCAACCTTGACCATATGGTAGGTTTTGACCAAATTAAATAAGTTAAATAACTTATTTAAGGTTTTATTATAAGATAAGTATTTAATTGTAACAATTTTATAACATATGTGGTGAATATGTTATTACCGAAAATAAAGGGTGTAAAATGGTATTATAAACACCCATGGGCTATTAGGAATTTTTAGGAATTTATTGGGTGATTTTGGGAATTAAAATAAACTATATATGTATAATATATAGTTATTATGTCATTATGACACTTTGGATAAACATATGTGGAGGAAATGTAATATACCGAAAGTGTATGGTTAGTAAGGGTATTATAACCCTTAGGTGAAATTGGTGATTTTTAGAATTATATAAGAGTATTATTAGATATGTTATAATATAGTTTTAATGATATTATAAAACTATATGTTATAAATTGGGCCAAATGGCAATTATAGAAAACTTGGTGGGTTGAAAAATAATATAGGATATATATGAGGTCTGTTCAGAAATTTACAAATATAACCATAGGTTATATAATTATTAAGGTTTAAAATGTTATAATATTGATATATATATATATATATAACATGGTATAAATAATGGGGCGATTTTGTAAATAAAAGAAAACTATGGATTATGGAAAAGAATAAGGTTTTGATATGGTGCCCATGTGGCAATATTATATAGTTTTGTATAAAAACTATAGGTTATAGATTAAAGGAAATAAAAATATCATATTATATGATATTAGTATAGGTATACATTACATAATGTTATGGGTCAAATGGAATTTAAATAAATTAAAGGGCTGTACCGAATTATAAGAGTTAGAAAAATGAATTTTAGACTATGGTCTATAATGTTATAATGTTATAACAATTATATGGTTTAAGTGGAATTAAAATAAGTAAGGATATTCACATTAAATAAATGAGACAAATTATAAATAAATAAGATTTATAAACTAAGGTATATATTGAATAAACCTTAGGAGTTATAATTATACAGCATAAATTGTTACATAATATTAGGATAATAATCTTAATAAAGTTGTATAATATAATACAACTAATGGGAATAATCATCTAATATAAGATGATAAAATGTAACATATAAATATAAGAGTTTTATAACTCATGAAACTTACCTATATGGTAATATATAAATATACAAAATATGTATTATGAGGATGAATATATATTATGGTTGGAAACCATATAATAAATGGTGGTGGTTATTACAAAAAAATAGTTACAAACTAAGTTATGAGTTTTTGAATGCATATAACTTGCTAAGATAATGGATTATATAATACAATGTATTATAATGGATGGTGGGAAAATAATACAATATAATATAATAATGCATGCATACATGCAACTATAGGTTATATACCTAAATTAAATGGTGGATAGGATTAAAGAAATGTAATGAATTAAACTTAACAGTCGAAATATTTTGACATACGAGTTTTAGTAACAAAGCCGACCGGTTAGAGAAACCCGTAACAAATAACTGTAGACCGGGGATGAACCATCGGGGTTACTTGTTATTCGGAAATACCGGATGTAGTTAGTCATGGAGACTGACTTATAGTTTTATTACCGTTTAGATCATACTTCAGATGAAGGCGCTTGACGAGCTAGTGGTCTACTACACTGCGCATCCTAGGTCTTGGTGAACGGTATGTAAAGGGGTTTGATCCGAGTTGTCCTAAGGAAACTCCTTGGGCTCGGATTTGGTTGATATCACTTGCGTGTTAAGTGTTTTGGATACGTGTATGTATTATGTGTGTTACTGCATTAATTATTTTGCACGAGCGTCCTACGGGACTAACACTACTCGACTATAGATCGACTTATATAAACATACATACGTTATTGTGATAACAAGACGGTTACTTGATATAATACCATAGTATTAATATTAAGTATATGACAACCTAAGTAAAACACTTAGGAACGAGTCACGACATTGTCGGTCTCTAGAGCATGGATCTCGAACATGAATATAACCTAGATTACTTCTAGGTATGCGTGAGACCCATTGGGCAGCTAACTAATAATTATTCTCCATAAGACTAAGAGCATATCTTAAACATTATGAGAGAGAGGTGGTATGAGTTGAGGTGAGGAATCCAATGTAGTTTACGAACTACCTGGTTGCGCATTTGTGATCACTGAGGGGTTCCCGATTGGGTTCCGCTCCAGGTTTATACCCAACGAGCCCTATTTGGATCGTGGGTCAGGTGGCTACGACCTTTATATGGACGTCTTACGAGACAAAAGAGAATAGCCAGGGGCCTCCGGACCTCTGGCGAAATGAACACCTTTGTGTGTACGGGAGGACTACTGTCCATGGTGAGGTTATCGGGTTGTCTTAACATGACGCCCAACTGGTATTAATTAAACATGGTTTGGACGGATGGGGCCTTAAAGGCTAAATTAAATTAACAAAGGATGGTGTTCGCTACGGCGTTTATTCAGTACTATTATTCGATACGTTCGATATACAATTGTTGTTTGTGATATTTTATGACTGTTTGAATTGGATGGATGGTTGAGTGTTATGAATGTTTGGATGGAGGATTATGTATATTATACAGGTATATTACAGTATTGATTATAACTGTAAAATGGTAAAGCATGAAACCAATCTAATAATAAGATGGTTTATAATGACTAAGTGACCATTAGGGTCCAGGCCCGGCATACTCAGCGTCTATCGCTGATACTACACCATTATGCAGGTTGTTGATTATTGTCGAAGCCGAGGTGCGGGAACAGGGTAATTAGAGTTTATTTTGATTACCGCACATGGAGTTTATTTGTATAACAATGAAGATGGTGAATTGTATTATGGTACGATTATGTATATTTGGGATTTGGGTAGACGCTCACTTGTCGATGTTTATGGTTTATGGACTTAGTATGATGTATAGGAAGTTATCTCGTTATCACAGCGGTTATCAGTTTGTTTATGTTGGTTGTTGGATATAGTTTGGCTTCGTTGCTCGCATGGGCGAGTAATGGCCGGTGACACCCGAGTGAGTATTGTTATTGTTACTACTTCTTCCGCTGTAAGACGTTTTATTTATTGCTACGTGAGAGATTATTACGTGATTATGGAGAGGGGTGTTACAAAAATCCATCTCAACAACCTTGGTTTGGCATCCTCTTTGGTAAACAAATATTTCAAGGCTGAGTGGTCCGTGTGCACAATTACTTTGCTTCCAAGGAGATAGGACCAAAACTTATCCAAGGCAAAGACCACTGCCAGAAGTTCCTTTTCAGTTGTGGCATAATTCTTTTGGGCATCATTCAAGGTCTTGCTAGCATAGTAGATGGTTCTCAAAACCTTGTCCCTTTTCTGACACAGAGCCGCCCCAACTGCGTAGTCAATGGCGTCACACATAATTTCAAATGGGAGACTCCAATCCGGTGACACTACAATGGGGGCTGAGATGAGGCATTCCTTTAGAGTGTTGAAGGATTCAAGACACTCTTTGGTGAAGTCGAAATTTGCATCCTTGACTAGGAGGTCACAAAGTGGCTTAGAAATTTTTGAGAAATCCTTTATGAACCTCCTGTAGAATCCGGCATGCCCGAGGAAGCTTCTAATGTCCTTGACTGAGGTCGGTGGCGGGAGCTTCTCAATGACTTCTACTTTGGCTTAATCAACTTCTATGCCTTTAGAGGAGATCTTGTGTCCAAGGACAATCCCCTCTCTAACCATGAAGTGGCACTTCTCCCAGTTGAGCACCAAATTTGTCTCCTCACACCGGGTTAGTATGGCATCTAAGTTGTCCAAACAAGTTTCAAATGTGATCCCGAACACCGAGAAATCATCCATGAACACTTTGATGCTTTTCTCCAAGAAATCGGAGAATATGGCCATCATGCATCTTTGGAATGTGGCAGGGGCATTGCATAGGCCAAACGGCATCCTTCGGTAAGCAAATGTTCCATATGGGCAGATGAAGGTGGTCTTTTCTTGATCTTCAGGTGCTATGGGGATTTGGAAGTACCCCAAATAACCATCAAGAAAACAGTAGTAGTCTTGACCCGCTAGCCTCTCAAGCATCTGATCAATGAATGGTAAGGGGAAATGATCCTTTCGAGTGGCGGCATTCAGTTTTCTGTAGTCTATGCACACTCTCCACCCCGTTGTAGTTCTTTGGGGGACCATCTCACCCTTATCATTGGGGACTACAGTAGTTTTTCCTTTCTTGGGCACCACTTGCACCGGACTCACCCACTTGTTATCAGAGATGGAGTAGATGATGTCGGAGTCAAGCAGTTTCAGTACTTCCTTTTTTACTACCTCTTTCATGTTTGGATTTAGCCTTCTTTGTGGTTGAACCAAGGGTTTGAAGCTGTCCTCCATGAATATTCGGTGAGTACAGAAGTTGGGATTGATACCCTTTATATCGGAGATTGACCAATCAATTGCCCCCTTGTGGTTTCGAAGCACCTTCAACAAACTGTCCTCTTGTGCACCTGTGAGGGAGGAGGAGATAATGACAGGTAGATCACAAGGTTTAGTCAGATAAACATATTTTAAATGAGAAGGTAGAAGTTTCATCTCCACGGTGGGAGGCTTCTCGACCGAAGGAGGTATTCTTTGCTAGCTTTTCTCCAGTAGTTCCGGCGGGGGGTAGTGCGTTCTAAAGTATCTTGGAGCTCTATCCAAAACAGCTACCATTTCATTTACCTCCGGATCCATCTCCTGTTCGTCATCAGACTCAAGCAAAGCAAAACTCAAAGCATCATAATTGGACTAAGGGGGTGGATTATTTTGCAAAATGGAGTCGACAACATCTACTGCAAAAATAGCTTCCGCATGCGCGAGTCTTTTCACTATCTTAGACATGTCAAACTCAAGCTTTTCATCATGAAGACGCAAAATAATCTTCCCTTTCTCCACATCTATCAAGGTCCTAGCAGTTATTAAAAATGGACGGCCTAAAATCAAAGGGACCTTGACATCTTCTTCCATATCAGTCACTATGAAATCAGCGGGGAAAACAAAGGTTCCCACAATCACTACCAAATCCTCAACCTTTCCTTTCGGAAACACTAGAGACCTATCAGCAAGTTGTAATTGTACAGTAGTAGGTGTGCACTCACCAATCCCAAGTTTATTAAAAATTGAAAGTGGCATGAGATTTATACTAGCTCCTAAATCACATAGACCACTACCGCAATTAAAATTACCAATAGAACAGGGGATGATAGGCAAACCAGGGTCTCCAAGCTTCGGAGGAGGGTGCCTTAGTAGGACCGCTGAAATTTCTTCAGTGAGATGCACCGTTTCAGCTTCTAGCAAAGATCTCTTGTTTGTGAGAATGTCTTTCATGAACTTTGTGTATATGGGCATCTGTTTCAAAGCATCAGCAAAAGAAATGTTAATTGTCAATTTCTTGAAAACACTTAGAAACTTCCCAAATTGCTCATCTAAATTCTTTTCTTTGAGCCTATTCGGGAAAGGAAGTGGAAGGAGATGTTTAGCAAGAGTGGAAGAGATAGGTAATTCAGGAGACTCATTCTCCTTGGAAATATTTTTCTGTGGAGATTGAACTTCCTCAAGTATCTCTTGGTCATCAGCTTGATTTTCTTGACTTTGCTTCTCTTGGTCATCAGTTTCATCTTGGGGAGAGGGTTCTTCTAGGAGCCTACCGCTTCTCAAAGTAACCGCCTTAGCTTGTTCTCTTGGGTTAGTGAAGAGGGCAAAAATATGACGAGACAGAAGAACCAAGGTGGCCCAGACCCCAGGCCCCGACTCAGACCCCAGGCTTCTTCAAGACCCTGTTCAGGCTCCAGTTTGGGCGCCAGGCACCAGATCCGGGCCCTGTCCGACCCTTGCTTTGGAAGCTAGATCTCACGCTCTGTGACCGGGCATTCAGTGACCGGGCGCTGAATAGGGGAAAACATGGTTAGGTACCAAAAGGTGTGAAGAGGCTGAGGTAGCACCGAAAGCCCATACCAAGAAGAGGGAATAAAGAAAAAGCGTGTAGCGACCGGTCGGCCACGACTGGTCGCAAAGTATAAAGCAAGTGTAAGGAAACGACCGATCGCCTGTGACCGGTCGTTGAAACTGCAAAGTAAGCCAAGATAGTGACCGGTCGTCTCCGGCCAGTCAAGTACTAAAAAATAGAAGTAGATAGTGACCGGGCGCCTGTGCCCGGTCGGATAGCTAGGGACAGAAGATGTCGAAGTTAGGATAAGATACTTATAGTGACAGCCTGGTAAGATATGACAGGTTGGCAAGCCTAGGAACCCTAGAAAAAGTCTATAAATAGAGATAAAGGAGCTCATTTAAGGGGGACACAACCTGAGGAGAGAGAGAAACCTCTAGAAAAGCTCTCTAGTATTGTAACCCTAAAGAAATGAATAAAGAGATTGTCTAGAAGTGGATGTAGGCCGGATTATTGGCTGAACCACTATAATCCTCGGTGTTCTATTTGTTTGTGAGATGTGAGTGACAAATTATACGTTTTCATTTGGCGCCGTCTGTGGGAAACGAACTGCTGGAAATCAGCAACCACGATTCAACCACGCGTAGATTAGTCTTCAATTTCATACACAATTCAAAAAAGTTCATTGAGGTTGTTAATCGTAATCTTCAGACCGATCAGATCTGATATCGCGTTCATCTCAAGAACTTCGGATCTAGGGATTCGACGAAGATCGATGAAAAATAAAGATCCGCAGAATTTATCACGGATGACGGATTACACTTAACCAAATCATCTAATGACGTACGAATGGCTTGACCGAAGGAGCAACAACAGATCATCAAGGTTAAGGATCGTTCAGTCCATTGAAGGCTAAACTTCAGATCGCCGTTATCGCTGAAGAATATGGATTAGAAAATCTCAATTCAAAGAGAAGCCAGAGCTTCGTAATCAGAGTTACAAATTGTGAAGCGATTAAGAAGAAGTCGGGGTTTCGTTATCAAGGTTGTAGATCGTGAAGAAACAAGATCTACGCGTTCAAAGCTCGACGATAACAATAGCGACGAAAGGACAAGAACAAAGAGTGAAGCTCGTTTTCGATTCAATATCCTTAGGGCGGCCGCGCTAAAGATTATAGACAAATCAGACGACGATCCATAGCAAGGGATTTCGACTCCAAAAACATGTCAAAATTGAGCCAACAAAGGATGAGAAGGTCGAGGCTGCAAATTACCAACCGCTTCGCCAAATCCGGACCGAAGCCTGGGCAACGGGAAATCTCATCCTCAATCATGAATCGTGTCGAAAATTCAATCAATCAAGATTGAATATCTACCTACTTACTCCCCGATTTGTATTTATATCATCGCATTCTTAAGCTCTTTCGATAAATTTCTACAGATATCAAATCTGAATTCGGGAGGTGGCCTTCGAGCGACCGGGAAGCCTTGAAGCAAGCAGGGCTCAGGAACGACCGGGCAGTTCTCTTGACCGGACGTTGTTCACCACCGGGCAGAATTACAAGGTGTTTCTCTTGACCAGGCGTAGCTCACGACCGGGCGGCATCTCCGAGCGTTCCTCTTGACCGGGAGTGGTGGCTTTCTCCGACCGGGTGGAACGATAGCTCCAACTTCAGGCGACCTCAAAGAGCAGCAGGCTATGACCTGGAGTTGTGCACATCGACCGGGCGGCACAACCGGACAACATTTCTTCTACAAGCGACCGAGAGATGTTGGGGTCGATTGACCAGACGATCTTTTGACCGCACGATGAATATCTGACGATCGGGGGGATACCTTGGAACGACCGGGAGATAAACCCAAAGCGATTCGACTGGGTGATCTCGGTGGCAGAGATTTGACCGGGCGCCTACATATTCAAGACCCAGCAACAGCGACCGGGCACAACCCCTAACAACGACCGGGCGTAACCTGGCCTGAGAACTGGGCGTGGAATCGGCATCATCATTCGAACCCCGACGGTCCTCAAATTCAGCAGGAAGGCCCAGGCGTCATCACTGCGCGGCATCAGCCAAGACCAAAGGCAGCGAGCAGGCGTATCATGCCCAGGTGTTGGTTCAAAATTACAGTCTCGCGGAGGCAAATAGATTGGTGTAACCGGTCAAGGCAGAGATACAAGGAGCGCGGTCACGGTCCAAGCCTCGACCAAAGCTCAGTCCAGAATTCAAAATCCAAGCATTTCAAATTCTCAATCCAAACGTCGAACGAATCAAGAGAGGAAAAAGAATCTGGGGCTGCAAGTAGCCAGGCCTAGCAAAGGGAAACTCGTCTGCAACCAAAGATTCGCCGATCAAAATGCCTTCAAAAAGTTTGTATCTCTCAATCCCTCCCTTCTCAAGAAACAAGGTAACACTTCTGAAAAACTCTTATCTGGGTACTAAATTGGTTTCTATTCTTAATATAAAAAGCAACTTCCTCTGCCTAAAAATACAGTGATTTGTTCGTTAACTTAATAACTTGATTAATGTGCTACTTTAACAATAAAATGACTGTCATATTGCCTCAAATTCTTACGTTACTGTTTGGAAACTCCCCAGCACTTCCTGAAAGTGTCCATATACGAGCTATCTGGCATAAGAAGTCGCATCTGTACACTTTGGTCTTAAATTGTCTAAACCTGCCGCATAGTTTGGGATAAACTAAGTACCCTGTGATGTTGTTACTGATAAGGATTTACAAGCAACTCTCGTCGGATTTTCTGTTGAAATTTTTGCATAAATCTAAGCATTAAGTCTGCTGACTATTTTGGAACCTTTTTAGTGTCACGTTGCTGTATTTTAAAGCTGTGGATTCAATATCTAATCAAAAGAGCTGTCTTCTGCCAAACAATCGCAATTCTTAGATGCTTAAATCAGTTTCTCACATCTGTTGCAGCCCATAAGTGACTATGGCTTTTTTATTTTTAAATCTCAGATGCTTTAATAAATATTACAGTTCACAAAACCTAAAGCATTATGTCTTGTTTACATGGGTCAAGGTTACCAGCTGGCTGCTGATTTTTGCCTTTTCTCCGCATTACCGGCTATTACCGACGCCTCTATCACTTCTATAGAAGTTTTCAAGTATTTAAAAATATTATCATATTAGAACTAAGATTAGCATGTTTCCTTAAAAAGTATTGAGTTGACAGACAGTAACACAATCCATTTGTGTTTCGGCCTTTCAAACTACTCTGATGTTCAAAACAAAACAACTATGATTTTAAATCATTTATCTTGCTATCATTCACACTGGTTGTCTAAATTGCTTCGGTTTGTTACGCCTGTAAAACATCTATTACTCTTGATATGTTGATAAGCTTAGCTTAGCTACTGTTTCCATCCTGCTTTTTTAGGCACCTTGATGCATACATATTGCTTTCAAAGATACACTGTCATGAGCTCTATGTATGCCATTATCATATAGTTAATAATTTAAGTATAATATGATCTGAAATAACTTATTCAAGATACTCCTGTCTGCTCAAAACTTTTGCCTCCAGTAAAATAACGCCCCTATGGTCTTTTTCCTTCTGCCATTTGGCTGATACATCTAAAGCAAGTGATTTAGCTTCTATTTCATTATATTGGACAACAAATGCTCTCAATGTGTAAATCTGCAGACTTTCAAAAAACTGTCGCATACCTTTATATAGCACACATCAAAATCCAAGTCCTAATGCAAGATTTGCAAAAACAGCCTGTTATTGAAATTTGAATGTGATTATAAAAACATTTGGGTAGTCTTTTCTTCGCTACTTTCATGTTTAAAAGATACTTTTTCCACTGCTTGCTCCTATGAGTGAAATGACTTCCAGTAAGCTTGAATATTGTGACTTCCTGTTTCCCTGACTACAAACATTTTCTGCTTTTTACCAACTGGTCACATTGTCAAAGTTAAGGTTGTGCCTCATATCCTGTTTAGTTTTTAAAATTATTTAAGTACTTTTCTAATTTCAAGAATTCGAACTGTTGCTATTATCTGTGCATACTTTTAAAATTTCCAAACATTTTGTAATGCCGAAACACTTGTGTTGGCATTCTTGATTCTAATTTTGACATTAGAGGCAGTGATAAGTTTGAAATAAATAAATAGGGCGCTTATGAACGTTTCATTCGAATAAGGCCTAAGTTTCTGCTCAAAACTATTATTTCTGGTTCTGTTCTTGAGATATCAATACAACCAAGTATTATTGTTGTTTATCGAACATTCCATGATCAACTTCTGCTACAGGTCTGTTTTTAGCCAGCTTCTGTTTTATCACGGTAAGATCAAAAGCAATTTGGGGTCAAAATTGGAGGTTTTGATACAGAATTTTCATTCATTGTTTCATGTTAAGTTTTTAAGCTGATGTTTAATCTCAGTCTTTGATTGAAAGACACGATATCTAACCTTAATCACTTCTGCTTTGGGCTGAAGACACGACAGATTACAAGTTTTTACTGTATCTGTTTTCACTTCTCAAAAATGATGAATTTCATATAATTTTTCAGTTTACAAAAACTCAGTTGCCATCTATTTTTTACCAGTTTTGTTCTGTTTTGTTGCTCTAGCTGTTTTAACAGATTTCCATATAGAAATTATATGCCATTTTATCTCATCTGTTTTCGCTACTATTTAAAAATTATGTGTGGGCAAAACACTCACACGTGGTTTGTCCTATTGCATCCTATCAAAACTATTCTGTGATTAAAAAGTCTGTATTTAGCTAGGACTTCCTACTCATAGGAGTTTTCTCAGCTAAAAGTGTGATTTTGGTAAAAGTAAGCCCTGAATTTCGCTCAAACCGGTTTTTTGACGCCAGCTCTGCTAAAACGCTATTCTGGTTACAAGTATGAACAACTTGTTTCCCTTAATCCAAATCTGATAAAAGAACATTTATTCTCCACTGTTGCTGCTTTTGTGTGTTCAGAAATCCGTTTATTTCATTCGTTACCAACTTCCTTGCGGTAGATTGTAGATAACATGTGCAGATCCAAAATATACTCTTATTTTACTTCTGTTTTAACTAAATGGAAATACCACTTATGGCATGGTCCATGGTTAACAGCCTGTATTTTTGCCCAAACCTAATGAGAACTTTTAACCAGTGTATGCTTCTGTTTATAGGACAAAACCTTGATGGAATCTGATCTGCCTAAATTTAATTTTGTGAGTTTGGGGGTCGTGAACAATACAAACTGGGTGTAGCTTTTAATTGCTTCTGGTATGTTATAATCTCTCTTGTGATAACTTTAATCCCTCTTGCTTCTAAAATATGTTGTTCCAGCATTGTTAAACTATTTCAGCCGGTCTTCATTTTCGAAACCTTGTGATTATGACAGGATGTTTTATAACTGCTTACTTTCAGATACACATAGCGTAATCTTGAATTGTTCTTTATTTAAAACTGTCTTGATAACTTGTAGTGTATCCAAGCACTTTGCAATATGTGACTATGCTCTCCGCACTATTTTATTGAAAACAATGAATTGAATGCCATATAGATAGATTATTGGGCAAACTTACACGTGTTCACACACTCTTAATAAGTATCTCCTTCATACCTCGATTATTGTATAAACCATTTTTTAGAATACTTTGCTTCTGATTCATTGACAAAAACTGATTAGGTTAATAATTATTTAAATTTGTTTTACTGATTTAATTCAAGGTTTTTTACACTGCATAAGTACACTGATTATCTCTTCTTCTTGATGTTTCTCTCTTTGGTGTTCAAGTAGTTTTTAAGTTGGCAATTATAAACTACTATTTTGTACTCCCGTTTCTGCATCTGAGCCTGCATTTCTTTCTCATATTCGGTTGCAAAAATCACCCCCGAAAGCAAAACCTACCGATAAAATTGTGAGGCGGTCTGCGTTCTTTAACATTATTCCATACTGAATTCTATACACAATATAAGCAGATTCACCTGTATTCACCAAATTCTTTGAACAGATTGTTTAAATTCATCCTGCTTATATCTCCTAGTCAAGAGATGTGGCTAAAACTAAGTTTTCTGCTTAAATCTTTTTGTCTAATCTGCTTAAATCTTTTTTTCCAGCTTCTTTTCTTTTGCTAAAGCTAAAGTAATGGGAATAACAAGCTCTTTTTGCTACCAGTTTCGGAAATTCCTCGTTCTTAAATCATAAGATTGTTTGGCCGCTGATTGATTAATGTCATAAGTTCATCCAACTGTTTTCTTACTTCTGTTATAGCTTGACAGCAGGATTTGAAATGTATTGTTGTGCATAAACGTCTTTGACACTATACTTGAATACTTATGAGCTATTATAAACCATAAACTAAACGGAGTTTAGTCTGTTTACAGTTTGGTTTTATAAGCTTTGTTTTTGTGTGTTTATGAACTGAGGGCATAATGGTATGCAGGTTCTAGTTGCCTCCGTTTTTACTGCATCAAGTAATATTTTTTCCTCTAATTATACTGCTGTGATAATATGCAATGTTGTAAATGTATAATATGGTTAATAAAACCAACCGGGAACTATGACATAATTGTGATCAGCTCGTGGAGTAAATATTATTTAGACTGAGTAAAGAGTCCTATATTCAGCTTCTCACTGCTTAATCATGTAGTAGTTTTAGTTTGAGAACTAACTTGCACCTCCTCTGTATTTATAATTAAACATTGGACTAACGATTAAAACTATTTACCATCTGATAAATTGTCATGACATCCCGTATGCGAGAGCCGCATGAATGAAGGGAAGGCTGTAAGGTCTATCATACAAAAAACCCACGGTCAGGCAACAATAAGCGGTCTCTTCAAAAGCCACCATCATCCAGAAGCTATCATTATCCAATGATGCTGGCAATCTGATTCAGAGTACGATCAAGATCAAAAGCAAGTTTAGACCTGAAGGAAGTTTGAATTGATAAGACAAAAAATCATCATCCGTTTTTCCTTCTTTCTCTATAGACCAAAGGTAACCTTACTAATCTTACTTTTACTGAAATTTTAGTAGCAGCAAGGGCGAGCTAGTAACAAATAGCATGTTGAATCACTGAATTGATAGCTTCCTGTTTAAAATCTATCAGTTTCTCATATTAATAATCTCATACATCCGCTCTGAATTTCTCCTATTATTAGTACGGTAGTGATTAAAGAACCTGAAACTGCCATGATACTTTACAATGAAGATGATCATTCTACACGTGCCAGGATGTATTTGATCAGTGTTTAAATGTCAAACATATCATAAGTGCATGACCTGTTCAGAATGTTGCAAGTGCTATAAAGATCAGCCTAATATTTCAATTTCCATTTTCTGTTTGGAAGGATCCATGTTTAAAAAGCATTTTTTAACTGCTTTACCTTTTATATGCTTCTATTATGGGCTGCGAATGTAGTGCAAAATCAGCTTTTGATTGTTTTCCGTTCATGATGCTATATCATGTTTCGCAATATTGATCGTCATGCTGCACACTCTTCTTAAAATGAGTGTCTACTTCCTAAGTTGGCAGTTAGACAGCAGCAGTATTATGACATGATTTACTTTTGAATCCCTGGTTACCTTTACTCTCAGCTGATCAATACGCAACAGACAAACTGGTACAACAAATCCTTAAACACTAGAAGGGTGTACGGCTGAAATCTGTTTTCTTAGAAACTGTGTTTATATTATCCAAATATATTATGTTGCTCAGGTAAATTTGCTTCTGTTACTTCTGTTACCTCTGTTCTTCCTGATATACAATTTCACTTCTGACTTGAAAAATGCTTAAACTTAGAAACACCTTAGATTACTATGTAAGCATGTTTGCATATAATTACATAAGAGAAAGATTTTGTTTCAATCGGCTTATTTTTGTTGTAGAAGAAAAATAGTATCAACAGCTTTGTGCTAACTACTATATCCCTTGCACAATCCTGGTATATTATGACAGTTGCTTTTGGCTGGCTGTGATCTGACATGGGTCTGTTATATTTTTGGGGTTAACGAGCCCATCCTTATAAATTCTGGTTTTACGGCCATGTTGTATTTGATATTCATACGTTTCCCAGTTACTAAAGTAATATACGCTGAAAGATCAATGTTTTTTGCCGCCAGGGAACTTGATCTCTATTCTAACAGCTACAATTTCAGGTCTCCAAAATTAGCTGCTATTAATACTTTCTGTGTAACACCAAGCTCTGAAGAAAAACCGAGTTGTTCAACAACAAGGGTATTACTTGTGTCTGATTCAATTGGGTGTGGCTAAAGTTTTTGGCAATATCTTTTAGTCTGATTCAACAACAAAGTGGCAATGTTTAGGTATATCCCTGGAAGGTTGATCTACTTCCCCATATCTAAGCTGGTTGCAGTATGCACCATATACACTTTTTTGCATAAGTATGGTATAAAGGATCGTGCATGACCCACGCATTTATGAACCCATGAATGCTAATAAATTTTTAAGAAAGTGCAGGGATTTTGCTACAAAGAACATACATTTCATTTGCCTCTTATACACCGAAGCATGATTGTAAATTTGTTTGCTACCCTCACCGTTGCATGTCATCTATAAAGGTATATGATTACCAGACTTACCTATTATTGCATAAGTCTACAAGCTTGACCTTGATTTATGCTCAATTACAAACTGATCTGATGCCTTAAACTATTATTGATCATATTGCACATGATAACCATATTTGATTGTGAGCTAGTAAATGACTCAGATCACCGCTGTCTCTGAATTTATGAAGATGGAATGGTGCGAAGTGATTATTTGTCTCTTTTCTACTATTAGTTTGTTGCAGCCTTTTAAGCCATCAATGATGTTCTCTTATGAGCCTGTTTTGTTTTTGTCGCTGGTACTACCGTCATGCTTGTGTGTCCTCTAGATAGGATCATATCACTACTATTGAAATAGCTTTTTATACATCTCCTCACATGCTAGAATCTATCAAAAATCACAAACCAATCATTGCAGAACAATTTTTTCTAGCTGGAATATGATTATAGTATGCTCATAACTGCAAGATTATTTGATATCCTCATTTATTGCTACCGCTTGAAAGTACTAAATGAACTTTTGAGGAAACCACAGGTGTACTTTTATCAGGGGACTGATCACCCCCTGAGGTATTAAGGAAAGTATGAAAAAGAAGGCCATAGAGCTACCTTGGGTTGAGACTTATACCCGGCAAAGTCGCCAAGAAATCTACAGACAACTGTGTCAGCAAAAATTCAAAGGTATTATCAGAATCCATGGCGCTTTCATAGGCCTTATGATAAAAGAAACACCCGGGCTATGTCCCGTAGAAAGAAACACCCGGGCTATGTCCCGTAGAAAGAAACACCTGGGCTATGTCCCGCAGGATGCAATGCCCTGAAACACCTTGGCTTGGGTTGTCGCACCCGGTCAAGAGTGAAAACAAAAGAAACCCATCTCTGGCTCCATCAGGAGCTCTGGTCGCCTGTAATGGGTGAATTATTAGGTGTGGGACACCACGCCGTACCTCGATCCAATACCTTCTAAAAGAAACACTTTAGAAGGGTATGATCATAAGTACCATCCTTTGGCTACCACAAGCAAAGTTGGGAAATATATATTAAAAGGAAGTACCATTCTTTGGCTAACATAAGCAAAGATGGGAAAATATATTATCTCTCTTCTCCCTTTCAGGAAATCATCGTCCTTTGGCTAAAATGAGCAAGGATTGGATCATTATATTATCTTGCCCTTCAAAAGGGAATGGTTGGTCTTCTGCATGAAGATCTTATTATGGACTTCCGGACTTCTCGCATTCTTACATATTGTATATCAGAACATCAGGGGATTCATCCATCAAGATATTGAGGGTTCATCCATCAAGATACATTATCTCGAAGATTTATGCCCCGGAATTTTCAATTTGTCAGATTCAGCAGAAAAGGCACTTGTGGGACTTTTGATTGTACCAAATTGTACCAACTTTTTGTAAGTTCATTTTCCTTTGTAAAAGCTAAAGAAAAAGAACTTGTGGGACTAGGAGATAGGAGAAGGGAAAGGTAGAAGGCATGCAATTTTTTATCTTCTTCTTTGTAAGTTCCACTTTTTTAAGTGCCAAAAAGTAGAACTTGTGGGACTGATGAAGAGGGCAAAAATATGACGAGACAGAAGAACCAAGGTGGCCCAGACCCCAGGCCCCGACTCAGACCCCAGGCTTCTTCAAGACCCTGTTCAGGCTCCAGTTTGGGCGCCAGGCACCAGATCCGGGCCCTGTCCGACCCTTGCTTTGGAAGCTAGATCTCACGCTCTGTGACCGGGCATTCAGTGACCGGGCGCTGAAGAGGGGAAAACATGGTCAGGTACCAAAAGGTGTGAAGAGGCTGAGGTAGCACCGAAAGCCCATACCAAGAAGAGGGAATAAAGAAAAAGCGTGTAGCGACCGGTCGGCCACGACTGGTCGCAAAGTATAAAGCAAGTGTAAGGAAACGACCGATCGCCTGTGACCGGTCGTTGAAACTGCAAAGTAAGCCAAGATAGTGACCGGTCGTCTCCGGCCAGTCAAGTAACTAAAAAATAGAAGTAGATAGTGACCGGGCGCCTGTGCCCGGTCGGATAGCTAGGGACAGAAGATGTCGAAGTTAGGATAAGATACTTATAGTGACAGCCTGGTAAGATATGACAGGTTGGCAAGCCTAGGAACCCTAGAAAAAGTCTATAAATAGAGATAAAGGAGCTCATTTGAGGGGGACACAACCTGAGGAGAGAGAGAAACCTCTAGAAAAGCTCTCTAGTATTGTAACCCTAAAGAAATGAATAAAGAAATTGTCTAGAAGTGGATGTAGGCCGGATTATTGGCTGAACCACTATAATCTTCGGTGTTCTATTCGTTTGTGAGATGTGAGTGACAAATTATACGTTTTCAGTTAGGCTTTGGTTGACTTGGAAAGGTGCCCGGTGGTCTCTAAGCAAGTTGTTCTGAGATTTGATCAACTTGAGTTTTAAGGCTCTGATTAAATGTCATCTGGTTGGCATTGAAGGCCTCTTGCTCGGTGAACTTAGTTTGGGCGGTAGTCATGAATTTCATTGTCATATTTTGCATGTTTTGCATCATGGCTTCCATCCTAGCTAAGTTACCATCAGAAGAGGAGGGGGATGGTTGTTGTTGTTGTTGTTTGAATCCCGTCGGGTCACCTTGAGGTCTATACCCCATTTGAGAATTGTTTACTTGGTGTGGCCCTTGAGGTTTATAACCCATCAAGTTATTGGAAGTATTACTTGGCTCTCCTTGGGTGGAATCATTGTTCCTCCATGAGAAATTTGGATGATTTCTCCATGGGGCATTGTTGTTGTTATAGTTGTAACCGGGGCGGTTGCCAACAAAGTTAACATCTTCTGGTTCTTCGATGTAACTTATTCCTTCACAAAAATGGGTCTCATTGGGACCCGCATAAATTTCACACCCTCTTGGATTGAAGTAGATGCAGATGGAGAGGGTGATGATGAAGAAGCTATAGACTTTTTTGTTTCCTTTTGAGCTATAGCTAGCTTCTCCACCATCTTGGTGAGTGAAGATAGCTGAGCGGAAAGATGGTCGGTGGGCTCAACATGTAGGAGACCTGCTGCTCGTGGTGCTCTTCCCTTATTTCTAGCCCATTGTCTCATGTTGCTAGTCATTGTCTCAAGAAGTTCCATTCCTTCTTGAGTGGACTTGGTCATGAAGCTACCTCCCGCAGATGAGTTCACAAGCAGTCGGTTGCTATCGTCAAGCCCGTTGAAGAAAGATAGGCATAATGATTGATCATCCAATCCATGGTGAGAGCAATTCATCAACTTCTCCTTGAACCGGTCTCATGCGTCATACAAGGTTTCTCTGGGTTCCTGGCAGAAGGTATTGATCTCTCCAATTAGTTGCCTCGTCCTGCTAGTTGGGTAGTACTTGGCGAGGAACTTCTGAGCCATTTGTGCCCATGTGTGGATTGATCTAGACAGTAAGCTTCTAAACCATCGCGATGCGGAGTCGGATAAGGAATGGGGGAAGAGCTGCAACCGGATTATCTCCTTTACCATACCGGTTTTCCCAAAGGAGTTGCAGAAGTCGAGGAAGAGACTTAAATGGTTTGGGGCGTCATCCGGATTCGCTCCACTGAACTTTCCTAAGTCCCGGACTGCGGTAATCTAGTGGGTCTTGAATACCCATTGTCTCACTTCCTCCGGTGTCAACACTGGGAGGACTATAGCCGAAGGCCTCCCTTCGGTATCTGGCTGGTGGTAATCAGAGAGGGCTCGGTGTTGCTACTGCCCATTATCCTCAATTTCTGGTGGTTCTGGATCCGTCATGTTTAAATCTCTTATGCGACTTCTCAAAGTGTGCTCAAGTTCGGATCTCGGACTAGCAAGCGGGGAGCCACTAGACCGAGTGCTTGGCATACACAGAAGAAACACAAGGTACCTAATCAATCACAAGAACAACCAGCACTACAACTTAGCAACAGAAAATATAAACAAAGATAGAATAAAACAACCAAAATGAAAACACAATCAAAGAAAACAAAACACTAAACTTAAACAAAAACAAAAACTAAAATACCAAAACTAGGGATCCCGGCAACGACGCCAAAGACTTGTTGTGCAAAAACTATATAACGAGGTATATAAATAAATGCAAGGAATAGACAAGTGCACCTAATCGGTGTAGTACAACAAGTGTCGTATCCACAAGGAAATTGGTCCTAACTTCCTAGTCTCGGTACTTAATAATTGAAATGAAAATAGTAAATTGGGTTTAGCCGGCGACAAGCTCGATTGTGTTGGTTGAGTAATTGCAAGAACAACAAATAAACTAAAGGTGAAAGTTTAATGGATTGGATGGAGAAGTACTTTGGGAATTTGGCAATCACCCAACCTACCTAGATATGCTAGCAACTCTTCTTGTTCCATAGTTGTCTTTTAGAACAATGATAATAACCCTCTAAACCAAAGATGAGTTAATTCTTACTTAGTTAATTTTAGCCTTCAAAATAAATTAGGGCTAAACTCACTAAGTAGCATTAAGCAAGTTCTAGAATAAAACCCCAAATTAGACCCACTAATCCTAGGAGCATAAATCAAGGGTCCTCTCTCAATTTGGTCACAAACCCTAACTCAAAACCAAATTGTAGAGAGGTTCACCACAAATGCACTCAAGGGATCAATTCAAGAACATTGAATGATAATTAAGAGAGAAACAACTATATTAAAGCATAATCAAGATTCACAAGCAAATTCTAGGGTTTGGGGTGAAAAACCCATCCCAAAGCACAATAGAGTTCTACTCAAGCATGAAGAAAAGGAAAACTAGAAAAGAGTATAAAGAAGCCATTGTTGAAGCTTGGAAGCTTTGGAGAAGGTGAGCTCTTCCTTCTTCTCTTCTTCCTCTTCTTTCTCCTCTTCTTTCTCCCCTTTGTCATTTTCTCTCTCCTCTTGTGTGTGTGGAAGTGTAGAATGAAAGAATGTGTCCAAGTGCCTCTTTTCCCCATCTTTTAAACGACTTACTGGGCAAAAATCCCGTCCGGACTGCCCCACAGGGGAGGTCCTTCTGGGGCGGTCCACACCAGAGACAATTTTGGACGCTGGAATCAACCTGACCGCCCCATAGGGGCGGTCCTCTTGGGGCAGTCCACACCAGAAGTGCTTCTTCTGCATCGAAATTGTCCCGTTTGACCCCTTGTCTTTGACACACTCCCAGGGCATTAAATCTTGGCCACAAAGTCTTGAGAGTCTCCTAAAAATCATTGCTCAAGTGAGCTTTTACCTATATTTTAATCAAAACTGTATGAGTTCACCGATATTAATGAAATGCTCTATAAAGTGGTGAAATAGGTCAATAGTTGCACGAAATAAAGGTAAATAAAGACCTTATAATTACATCATTTCACCACTTATCAGTCCTAAGCATTGGATATAGGGTCTAGCTGTGCATTCTTATTTCTCTATGCACATCATTGGGATATCCCGAGGGAACTTCAAGGGTTTTCTGGTCCCGTCCTCTAATAGAAGAGTATTCTATCACTGATAAGTGAAGGTTCTTGTTGAGGGGTTTATTTCCACTCACAAGCCTCACGACAAGGTTTTACTGTTTTAGCCTCTGCTTATGTACTTCCACCATTTATACAATGGTTCGCCATTTGCTTGGTTAACTACAAAGTATACTACTCTTTAATTCTCCATGCTCTTCGAGCGTACTCATCCGGTGTTTACTTCTAACCCAACTACTCTTTCAGTTTTTAACCACTGCTATCAAAGTCTCTTCATTCATACTATTATGGGAATTTTCCTTTTCTCTTTCTAATTGTTCCTTGGCAATAATCATAAGCTCAAGCTTCATATATTAGTAGGTGAAAGCCTTCTACTGGAGGGTCCATATAATCACCACTCCGGCGGCCTCACGATAGCGAGATTTTTATGTCCCGGTATTACCGTTACTACAGGGAGCAGGAAAAGCAACTAAAAGTTTTATCAACTGTATACTAGGTTGATGCTCTAGTGATAGTGACACTAAAGTAGTCTTCACTCTAAGATGTTCTTTACATTGAGTTCAAATTGGGTGGTTCGATTGCCACTCTATTCGCTTGTATGGAATATTATCTCTTCTCTTACTGGTGTCATTCTCGACAATTCTTCTTTTATTTAGTGCGGGTTTGCAACCGTTTAACTCTACATGACATAGTTGGTTCCTGGTTGTTTATACATATTTCTACTTCTCCGTATACCATCATATGGTTGGAGGTGCTACTGGGCTCCATGGCAAGGTCGTTGCATTATGCTTCAATTCATGGGAGGCTCTTTAGGCAATATAATATTAATTAGTGCCTCTTAGTAATTTAGGGTATTTCCTGTTAAGTGTAATCCCTTCGGTGTTCTAACCGAGTGTTCATTTTAGCTCCCGTGTTCTTAATACGACACTTCGTTCAATCGTTTTTGACTCGGACACCCTTCAAGGATTGCTCCTGGGTGTTGTTAGGTTACGCCATTACATCTGGCTAATAATTATGGGTATGTCCGGTCGGCTATACCGCATTGCAGTACCGTATTCCGGACTATCCCGTTTAGGGTTATGGCGTCTCCCGTTCTTGGGTAGACTATGGTTGTTGTTTCCTTGTGTTCTTGACCGGTTTAACAACCTCTTAGTGAAGAATAATACTTCCAGTAGTCATGGTAATTGTTCTGGGAATTCTATCCCGTTCATCGAACATTACGTCTCCGTGTGGCATCTGCCTTACTATTTGAGGCTAGGTATTCATTCCAACTTTCATGCATTCGCTTCAAAATTTTTGAGACATATCCAATGTCTATACTTACTATTCTGTGCTCCTTGCACTTTCTAACTCTTATTCATTATCCTTAGATGAATTCTCTGATTCCCTTAGGCTCGTTAACTTAACTGTGTTCCTTCTCTTCGATCGTCCGAGGTGTCCAACTGTTCTGGTTTGAACTTACTTTGCCGTTCGTAGAACGGAGTTGACTACTTCCCGTGTTCCGTACTCTACTTGTATACATATGTGGGGTACCATAATGATACATTACTACTTACCCGACTAACCTATAAGTAGGTCTATTAGGCCCGCAAGCTCTTATCGGAGTGTAGTCATCCCACATCTTGTTTGTGTACACTTGTAGTGTTCGTCACACGCCTAAGTGAAGTATTTTGTTGTCACTCCTCTTATATCGTCCTATGATATCTTACTGTGGTTCTTCTGAGTTCGGTTTTAAAAATTCAAGGTTTAAAAGAATATTTGAGTTTTAAAAGAAAATGTTGGGTTTGAAAGAAAATTTTTCATGGTTTTACCATGTTTGGGGGTCTTGACTAAGTCTAGCTCCTCGCTGACTGATATGTCCTTTAATACAATGGTCGGACCGTTAGGCCCTTCCCAGGTTTCGTTCTCCAGTTTCTCAGGATTCACGATCCTATAATTGTTTCATTCGTCTGTGTGGTACCTTACTAAGTACTTGTTGCTTATTAAAAGTTTCTCTGCATAGTCCTGTTCTTATTGCACTTGCCGTGGCAAGTGCGCGGTACAGGTGGTTTTTGGGTTAACATATACCGGTTACGGTATTGTCCATCCGTATTAGGTAGCCTTGTCGGCTCTTCCTTTGATTTCTTAGTTTGATAACCAATCTTCTGAGCTACTTCTCATTTGTCTTGACATAGTAGTCATTAATCAGGCGCTTCTCCATTCCTGGAGACCCCTATTTACTTAGTTTTGTGTCATTCCTTGTTGCTCGGTCCCACACATTTACCGTGGTTACCGAGGCTTAACTTGTTTAGGCACTACTTTTGTAGTCATATTGAAGTATATTTCGTACGTGTTCTCATGGTTGTCTGAGTTATGTCGGTCAGGTACAGGAACCTCCTTGGCGTTGTAGTTTTGAAGTTATCCACTTCCAACTATATTCTTAGTCGGTTGATGTACCATTGCGGTATTATCTAACTGTTACAGTCCCGTAGACCTGTGTCTTGGGTTTGTTACTGCTCCTTTCCGCTTCGTGGCACAATCAGTGCTGTCCTTCTTGTTACTGTATGGCCAGCTAGGTTCTTGCGATTGCTAAGCATGTCGCCTCATGCTACTGCTAATTTTGGTCTCCCTTAGACAGGATTTCTCGATCATCCGCCATTAAGTGCGGGTATTGTTGTTCCAACTGGGACCGTCTCCGGGATTCCGGTTCTTGGAATCTACCGTATGACAGGTTCTATGTTCTTATAGAAGTATCTTAGAACTGCCAGATCGGGCTTTCCCGAGTAAGAGCGGACTTTCCGTCTCCCTGGCGTTCTTTCCCGAGTTATAATATGGGGATGTGGAGGGCGGGTTTGATATTGTAGGTATCCGGTATACACCGGAAGTTCCTAACTAGCGTATCTCTCATGCTATCACTCGACCCTTAGCCCTAAGCTTCTAATTCCTAACTCGGTATTTCCTAAGCTCGGTATTTCCATTCATCAGAGCGATACTTCGCTCTGATACCACTTTTTGTAACACCCCTACCGCTAATCATGTCATTATCTCCTAAGTGCCTCGTACATACTTACCTTCGGAGCGGAAAAATCCAATCCAACGGCGGGTGAAACAATGTCGTTAGTCACCCACGTGACTAACAAGGCCTAATCCAAATACAGTAACGGTCTGATGGACCGGAATATCCGAGTACTCCACAAATACAATCTACACTTCAATTCCAAACCGATTATATACAATTCTCCAATTAATACAGTGCTCAATACTTACAATCCAATATACTAAGTCTACTAATGTACAATTCAAAATACATCCCATTCTCACAAGTTATACAACCATCTAAGAGTTCAACACCTCAATCAAGTCTCAGAAGTCTACATACTTCCCAAATACAAAGGGGTGTACCACATGGTACACCGACAGTTCAAAAGGCTATAGGCCCGTGTACAACTTAGTACTCCGTTCAAAATAAATCTAACTAACAACGTGTAACAATTCGGTCCCTCACATCGATCATCAATCATCTCGGGTACCTAGAAAATAAAAACAGCGCCCCAAGGGGCTCAGCCAATTGCTGGCATGAAATTCGCATACCCCGTGTGCTAATGGGGGTACGCCGAATACTTTGTCGCCTACATGGAGTTCATTTTAATTCAAGCATACATGCTATATGAACAATATTATAATCATGCATAGGTACACTCATACATAGAGAAACACACAAGCAATAGGAACAATACACAATTCAACCATTCCACAAATACCGAAGCCCCTGAGATTCACTTCTCAAGTTCTAGCCTCATCAATTGTTAGTCAATTTCTCATTCGGGTTATTCGGATGTTCTTACTCTTTTACTCTTGATCAATGACTTACACTAGCCATGATCTTTCTCAATCAAATACTCTTCTTCTGAAATATACTCAAGTCAAGTCGGTGTGACCTCTGGGCAGGGACAAGACTATCCCACCACCGGGCTTAAGGTTGGCTCACTTACCCAGGTTGCTACCCATTTAAGGAATTTGGACCATGGGAAAGATTAGGCTAGGATTCGGTTAACAATCTCTCTTGTTACCTCATCCTCACGCGTGGCCGAAACTATATCGGGCTTCTCAAATACTCCAAATTACTCAATTCTCAAAGTTAGAGTGTTAGATAGTTAGGGAGTTAGTGAGAGGCCCACATCCAATCAATCAAGGTTATCACAACCAATCAATCAACGCTTCACTTTCAATCACAACTTTCCAGTTCAGCCACCATTCAATCAAGGCATTATGTTCACAAGATAGTGAGAAGTGCACATTCAACAAGTCAAGGGTAGCACTCTTGCACATTCAACATCCAAGTACTTCATCCACAATCACATATTTCATGAATTATACAAACTTCAAGGTTTTAATACTATCCAACAAGGAATAATACATTACAAGCATAAGGAAGTGCAATAAACCCGATTCGTGCATTTTATCTTATTTAGGTGGTAACACATAACACACAAATCGAGGTAACCTCGGTAGCATACATGGCATGAGAAAATCATACCGTTCACCGTAGTTGTTCGATCACTGACTCTCCTTTGGAGTCCAACAATTCCAATCCTATAACATACATGGAATCGGACGGTTAATTCTTTATAATTAACCTAACTCTTTAATCTTTAGAGTTTCCCGATTTACAATTACTTACTCCTTACATTTCAAACTCACTTACATTAGTTACTTATTTCAAATTACTTCTTAAGCTTGGATACACTTCTAATGACCTTTATATGTCATTAATTAAGTCTTAACAATGTTATAACATCATTACCAAACAGGCCCCTATCTTAAAACACCATTTAAACACATTTTAAGGCAAAACTGGGTTGGTCTGGGACCTTGTCCGGGTCCTAAGTCCCGGACCAGTACCTAGATGAACTTTCGGTAGTTTTTACAATATGGTCCGGGACCTTAGCAGTGACCTAAGTCCCGGACCAGGTACTGAATGAATTCTCAGCCCTTTTTTTTAAGTCCCGGACCTAAGTCCTTGACCCTGCTAAATTTTTACAGATTTTGCATTTTCCAAGTTTGTTCTAGCTCCATTCTTTTGCCCATTTCTTTCCCAATCTTCCCACATATATCCTAGCATGTTTAACACTAATTTTACACTCTAAACTCTCCTAATTCATTCACTAAACTCATCACTCATTTCTATGTTAATTTTCCACAATTTGCACTCTTAATCTTCTTCCTTGAGTTCTTGCTACAGATTTTGTTTTCTTTCTTTTCACTCACTTAATGGTTCTTCAACTAATGTCATCTAGCTATACACTTGCATTATGTTCATCCAATGCTCTACTCAATTACACAACTCTCTCAATTCTAGTTTTCAAAGTGGTTAACTACTCACATTAAACTCCAAAACACACCTAGCTAATCCTAGGTTATTTCTTCTCCTTTAAACACTTAAGTCTTCTAGTTTCCTACAGAAATTTAGACAGAGGTTCCCCACAATTTTAGACATTGCCCACATATTTTATTAAGCTCATCAACACAATTCAACCACTCATTATTCTAGATACTAAACAACACATTTAGTTCCAGCACATTATATTAATTCCAACACCTTAAACAACTTGGATTTTAAAGCCTTTAATCGTCATTTAAACAAACCCAAAATAACTTAATCTCTTCCTCATTATGCAGTAACATAACCAATACTTAAACAATGTAAATTTCCTCACAAATAAGACATTAAAATCTGTTTTGAAGGTAAGTTCATTTACCTTGAATTTTCTAGTCTTCTTTCCTTTCTCCTTTCTTCTTCTCCTTTTCTTTCCTCTTGTTCTTGACTTACCAAAATTGGTCAAGGGCACTTGTTTGCCTTAATGCTAAGCCACCCACAACAACAATACCAACTCAAAAACTACCCCTTAATTAACCTAGAACTTAAGCACGTGTTTAAGGCTTAAAGGAGGCATTACCTTGCACTTCTAGGTGGGGTTTTAGGACAGCAAAAATTACAAGATTCCAGCTACAAGAATGAAGATAAAACTGGCTGGAATGGGAACAATGAGGGGTTCAACTTGAGTTTTCATTTTTGCAAGGAAAGAGCTAGAAAAGAGATATTTTGAGCTTCTTTTTACCTTAGAATAACAAGGAGAGGATGGAGATCAAAATGCTCATCTTCAAGCTTCAAATGGGGCTACATCCATGGTGATGAAGTTCAAGCTTTTAGGTTTTTAAATGGTGGAAAATGATCCCCAAGCAGAGAGGAGTTTAGTGGTATAATTTTTGTAGTATTTGGAGGTGATTTGAGCCTTCAAAATGACAAAGAAGAGAGGGCTGGAAGGAGGGAAATGAAATCGCCATTAGAGCTGAAGGAGGAAGGAGGAGGCTGGTGAGAGAGGGCTTCCAACGTGAGTGAGAGGGAAATGAGGAGAGAGACTCCAAAAGTGAGTATTTACTGTTCTCTTTATTTGTTTGTCCTTTAGTGCATAAGAGAGAATAAAGAAGAGGGGTGAAATACCCCTAAATTAATTTAAATTAGTTTAGGGGATTTCTTTTATAAAAACCCTAAATAATATTATTAAACATCAAATTATTATATGGTATTATTTAAAAATTATTTAGGGGATTTCTTTGATTGAATCCTAAATAATAATACAATTTAAATTAATTTATTATATGGCATTATGAATTTAATAACAAGATTTATAAGTCAATAAATCTTGGAAAAATTTCTAGACACTTTAAATATGTTACAAAGATTTTAGAAATACTTGGACCATTGATTTTAATCATAAAAATCAATATAAAATCCTAGAAACCTTAAAGCTTATTAAGTCTTGCTAGGGTTGACTTTTTGAGAATGGTCAAACCAGCCCATGAAACCTGTACCAATAAATAGTTTATGGAAAACCATGAAGATCGATAAAAAGAACGTCAAAAACGGATCATCCTAGCCAAAGTTATGATAGAATGAAGTTTAGAGCCAAAATTTTGAAAAGTGCCACGTGTCAAGACCACACGGGTCGCCGGTACTTAGCACAAAAACCGGCTAAGTATTCTCATTCTCACCAGTATTTTTCCCTAACTTGTGATGGTCGTATCTCACTCGTCCTTTCGAATTTTTGAGTGTCGTCTTCTTCATTCTCTTCTCCTTAATCTCCTCTTTACAACCATAGCTCGCACATAACCTAACTCTTCCTACATCCACCGAAAATTGATCCGAAGTTGCGTCCTTGCAAAGCCATAACCCAGATTTCCAGTTTTCACCGAATTCAGGTAAACTTCGTCTCGCCATAACTTCTTCGTTTCTCAGCCAAAATTAGTGTTCTTTAGCTTGTTTCGAATATCTCTAATCCCTCTAAAACTTTAATGTTGATGACCAAGGCTGATTCGTAATCGTTTGGAAGAGTTAGGCGTCTAAAGTTTCTGATTCATCATCACATAAAATCATAGAAAAACGCAAGGTAAACTCGTAACTTTAGGACTAGATTTCTTTCTGTATATTGCGAATTAGATTAAGTTCTTGCTATCAATCTGTAGATCTATGTTTCCTCTTTTGATTAAGCCCACACATGTAGTCTAATTCGATCTAGAACTTATTTTATAGATCCACAAAGTTAGCTACTCGAACAGCTCAAAGTTCGAACTTTTTCCAGAAAACCGATTACGAATTCCTTCGTTGGTGCTTCTCCGGTGAGTTTTCTTTCAATTCCTCCGATGTGCTAATCGGTTTTGCGTTGTCGACCAAACCCATGTACCAATTTCACCTATTACGCATTACATTGAGTGAATTTCGTCGAATTCGAACAGAACTAAACAAACCCTAGGTTCGTATTTGCCCAGAATCGAAAACCTTTATTCCAGCATGTTAGCTAGCGAAATCGGTGTCATTAGAACCGCAATTAGATTTCGAATCTAATGGAACAAGAATCACTAAGTTTCGTTCTGGATTAGGAGAAATTGGCAAATTCGTACCCGGCTTCTAACAGGTTTTCGCTGATGAACTCGAAGGATAGCGGCCGCCGATCGTAGGCTTTAGAAACGGACGGCCAGATTAGAACAGGGAAGTTTAAGTTGGTTAAGATTTATAATATTTCCAAAATTAAACCCTAACTTTCTGAATTTATTTAATGACCTTCCCGAATGTATTTTGACTTGAAATTTTAACCATAGATTCCTTATAAAATCTAGTTTATTTTGATGTAAATTAATATGGGTTTTGAGTTTTTAAACGCAAATTATAATTTTTGTAAGTTCTGAGTATTATGGAATTATTTAGATAATTTTAAAAGATATTTTTAGGAAATAAAAATTTTATAATATGTCTAAAATATCATAGTTACTATATATTAAATTTGAGGATTTTTAGACAAGAGGAGATAGGCCTAAAAATTGTGTTTCTGAAATTTTTCATAAGTTACCTTATAATGTAACGTTTTTAATGTAACGAAAATTAAAGTATGACTTATTAATAAACTTTATAGGTTGGAAATAATATAATAAGACTACACTAACATTTAATACAGAATGTTAATAAATATTTTTTGGTATCAACTTTTAAGTGAAGAAAAAATTAAATACATGTACATATATACATATATATAAATATATATAAAAGAAATAAAATAGTAACTTAGGTTAAATCAAGGAGTTAAATTAATCTACATTTTTATTAATTATATAATGTGGAAGTTAACATTCTTAATTAAAACTAAGGAAATATATATATATACACATATATAGAAGGAATAAAATAGTAACTTGGGTTAAAACAAGGAGCTAAATAAATCAACACTTATATTAACTAAATACTATAGAAGCTAATATTCTAAAATGTAACAAAAGAAATACTTTATAAAACATACATGGAATGCAGATATATGTTAAAGTTAATAGAGATAATTAAATACAATAAAACTACATAAAGAATGTTTTGAATAAATCCTAGTATAAATATATACATTAAACATAACTAAAGAAATAAAATACCCTATGGAAAATATAATATGGAGGAATTAATAAATCAAACTAAACCTCTACATATTACTAATGAAAGAATATTATATGAGGTGGTATTAAATTGGGGTTATGAAATTGGGTTTTGAGTTACCTTCGAATTTCTAGGATTTAAATAAATCATAATTAAATACATATATAATATTATTTGTCAATGACAAGAATATGAATTTGTAATTGGGTTAAGTAATAAATAAGTTAAGACTTAGGAAAAGTTTGTAATTTGATTACATAAAACGTTACACGAATAGATCTTAATATATAATTAATAATAAAACAAATGAAATAGTTTTGCATCTAAATGTGAAGTGGATTAATAAGGCTAGATTTAATCATTTCATAATATTTATAATAGTGAGTAATAACTTAATGTTTTAAGTAAAATCATTAAAAGGGTTAAGATATAAAACTATGTTAAATGACTAGGGAGTTAGTCTAAATAATAATCCTTGAGTTCTCAGAATTGGTTGAGCCATATAAATACATTTATAAAATTAATTACCAAAATGTGGAATGAGAGTTTATTGATTAGGGATCTATTTATTAGTTGGGACTTATAAGAGGTTTGTAAATAGGAATTAGGTACTTAAAACCTTTGAACCTTTAATTAGATGAAACTAAGTTACGTAAGAAATTATATTGGTTTACCTTATGACACTAAAAATATTAAAATGTCATTTGAATATAAGGTATGAGGGTTTTTCAGAATAGATGATCTTATTAGATAATTGACAATTTCTCCTATGAATGAGAATTTACTTCTTGGTTAAATTTTCACCTTATGTTAAGATATAATACTTATCCTAAAACATAATAAAGGGAATTTATTTATTAAGTTATTCCTTTGAAAACTTTGGTTTTGTAAACAATATAAAATGTATTTAGGACATAAGTTTATTAAAAATTTAGTACAGAAGGATTATACATAGTTTATAGAGAGAATGTGTGTAAAAATAAAACATTTAGGAAATTAAATGTAAGCAAGATACATAAAAGGTTATCTTAAAACACCTATTTATATATTAATGATAAAGTAAATAATATACCCTGTGAATACTGAATGTAAGAGTTCGATGAGTCTAAGATAATTAGAATATAGTTATTTCAAGATGAAAAGTAATTTAACATCTTAAAACCAGATTATTTAATGGTTGTAATAAAAGTCATTCTGAACTAAAGATAGGATAATTGAGTTTAGTAGTGCAATTAAGTTATGATAAGATGCATCTACAATACTATGACTCCAATATATAGGATGCAGACCCTAATTAAGTTGAGGGGAAGATTTAATCATAATGGGTTATCTAGTGGATATTGATAAAAGTACATAATCATTACCTTGTGAAATGATAGTATAGTATTTTAAGATTTATTGAATAAAATAAAATGCACTTATGATATAAAGGTCTTAAATGTGAGAATTACGGTTAAGTATTAGTAAAGTGGATTGAGTGGAACAATTAACAAGTGTTAGTAACATACATTCCTTGGTCTTACAACCTTGAGCTATACAACCTTCTAAAAAAAAGGGTTATACATAATTTAAGCAAGGGATTACAAGATAATCGAGATTTAGAAATAAGAGTGAGGAATTTATTTAAGTTTAACTTAGGCTACAAGTTGTTGATGATAGACTATCTTTAATGTTCCTCAAAGTGTTTTTGAATGTTGCATCAGTCTACTAGAACTGCTACAACGTTAATCAGGTACGATTTCTCGTACTCTTATGCTTTGATAACAAGACTTAAGGGATGTTTTTGACAAACGCTAATTGAGCTAAAATGGATTTCTAAAAGGAAATGGTTGTGTGACTAACTCAGCTTGTGTGACTAACTGAGCCTTGAATGTGTAACTTCCTTGGTTATTGGTTCCTCCTATCTAGTTGTTTCACTAGATATTAACTGCCTAGGGTTTACGCTTCTGCACTCTGTAGGACTGAGTGTTTTGGTATTGCTCTGGTGCAGTTAATGATCGAGTGGGGTAACTGGGAATATAGGAAATATCTGGTGTTGGTAAATTCTTCCTTTGGACTATGGGTATTGTTTCATCCATGAGTCGAGTTTGATCGGCCTTAATGAGAATGGATTCTTTCTATTAGATATTAACTGCTGAGGGTTTACGCCTCTGCACTCTGTAGGACTGAGTGTTTTGGTATTGCCCTTGTGCAGTTAATAATCTAATGGGAATATGGGAAATGTCAATCTTGGTACTGAGTATGGATTCTTGTTATTAAGTGGTGCACACACTTTTCACCGATGACTGAGAATGGGTCGGTGGCAGCGGAGGTCTGCTATACCTCGTCCATATAGACAACAGACAGCAGAGGTCTGTTTACCTCGTCCTTGTGACAAATGACTGGCGGTGGGGGCCATCTCTCCCAATTGGTTTTATTCCACTCTTGAGTATATTTGCCTATGGGAACCAATCTTCTGAAATAGTGGAGACATAAACTGTCTACCACGGGTTATGGATATTCATGTCATTCCTAGTCCTTTGTGACTACTTAAGTATTTCTCTTCTTAATCAGAATTGGTTCTGACAACAACAATGGATGCTTACTAACTATGTGGTGTGACTTCTTAAGTGGATGACTTGGTTTGGAAGTTCTTTATCTCTATCTTTGTCTTGTCTTCTTTTCTCTTTAACTTGATTGTTTTGAAGTGTTTTATCTCTGTTTTACTTTTAAGAGTTTGAATTCATGTTACTGTGTTATTTGAAGAAGTATATTTTAATTTATTGTGTTAGAGAATTGTACCTACCAGTTCCATTCTAGGGAACTGACTCACCCCTCCCGGGGTGGGCTGCTTGGTTTCATCTTGCAGGTAAAATTGTTCATACAGGTGGCCACGAAGAGTATGAGTGATTGGGATGGGAATTAGGAATTGTGGAGAGTTGTTTTGTTTATTTTAAGTTACGTTTACATTGTTTTCTCGAGTTCAGACTGTAACATTAGTAAGTAGTAATTGGTGAGGTTTTGTACCGGGTGTTTGGAACCCGATGATCTGTAATCGCCATTAGAGTTTTTATGCCGCTGTATTTATGTTAAATAGGGGCGTTACAGGGGGAGAGGCTGGAAAACCATCCCCACCCACACACACAAATGGGTTTCAGTTTTTTATTTACAAAGGGGGGGGGGTATTTTGGTCTTATTACAGTTAACACCCCGCAAGTTCTCGTTTTTGCATTATTCACTACCGGAACCCATTTTCCAGAATATTCTCGTTTAATTAATTTTAATGGCTCTAGACCTTCACTAATGTTTAATTATAGATATTTAATTGAATATAATTATTACGGGTCTATTTAACCCGCTTAAAGTCATGTTTTCCCGGTTTCCTCGAAAAACACGCTTTAAGGTTCGTTTACGTTTTAAACCCATTTTATAGGTCTGTTTTCTTCGGGAATTGTTCCCACATGTTCATTTAGGCATAATTAAGCTTCTAAAAATCTTATTAGCCTAATTAATCACTGTTTTTAAGTTCGGGGTATTTCAGTTGTGGGTGTAGTGACAGTAGCAGGGGGTTAGAGTACTAAAGATTATGTAAACCTTCCTTGGTTTATTTGTAAAATATTTATTTATGTGTGTGGTAAACTTAACTTCTATACGGTATAGTAGTATTTACCACTTACAGTTTTCCCTATAGAACTACGAAAACTAATACGAGCACTAATAACATAACCTTTTACTTGTCTTCCACCAAACCAAATGTAAAATTTAACAGTATAATATGTGCACTAAAACCTAACCTTTCTACTTGTGTGTACCACCAAATTAAACGTAGAGCACTATTAGGTGTTGGAATTCAGAGGTTGTACAGTATTAACATCACATCGTAATTTCAAAATAAGACTGTGTTACAGAAGTTTAGTGTGCCACAGTTCTTTCAAAAACTTATGTGGCTTACTCCTAGGTGTCGCATAAGTTTTCTGCAACTGATGCCCCTGACCTTTTTACTTGTCTGTTCCACCGATCTAATTGTAAAGATTAACATATACAAGTGAATCATTATTGTAATTTTGACAGTAAGTAGTCTCACTAATAACCTAACCTTTTTACTTGCCGGTTTCACCGAACTAAAAGTAAAGATTAACAGTATGAACACCAATTAACTAACTTTTTTTTACTTACATGTTCCACCGAATTTAATCTAATGGTCACAAAAAACCCACTGGACCGACCCACACGTGGACCTTGTGGGTCGGTCCAAAGTCGAACTAAACTGTCATTTCGACCGACCTGCAGGTGGGTGGGTCCCTGGGTCAATCGTCCTAGTTTTTTTCCCTTTTGTTAATGCTATTTCACCAATCATATATATTCACTTGCACTGACGTTATTTTTTCCTTGTGCGCAGATAGAGTGTCAGTTCCATTTAAAATACATATCAACCATAACCCCGTGGTTGGACCATATGGTGGGTACTTTGGGCGCAACTTTGGGTGGGCAGCCATCGACGTAGACATTCTCTTCCCGGACAACCTTCACCATTTAAGATCATTCGTTTGTGACGTAGTCGTATTCATCTAGTGACCCACATATTGATGTCTATCGACTGATGTACCTTAAGATGGACTTTGTGGAATATAACTCGATTGTGGTTTCATCTATTAACCGACATACATATACTGGAGATGATTCATAACTACTTAGAACTTGAGGTTGTCATGGAAAAAAATCAAGATTCTTGCACATCATGATGACGATGACTTCGTGAATCCAACTAAAGTACTAAGGAGGGCTACAACAGCGCAAGGGATCGACGTAGGAGTGAAACAAATGCAATGGGGACACAGAGACGCAACTGATGCACATGTAATAACAATGTGTATCTGGAATTGTATTAGACATCACATTTGAAATGTACAGTTAAATTATACTTACTTATGTTGCACTTAAATGTATTACAACTGTCTCCATAAGGCGTGTCTACCGGTGTATGGAACCTCCCGGTTCGTCGTTTGATTATTATGCCATTTTCTCCACATAAGTATCATCTTGGGTACGAGGCAAGTGCATTCCACCGTATAAAGTGCATGTTCATTTCCAAGTGTCCCATGTACACCTTCATTATAGGTTGACTTAAACCTTGATCATCTCGTAGTGGCAAGCCCATCATGCTCCCACGTATTGAGTATCTAGCGTTAGTGCCAGCCTTTTCTCGCCATCGTCGATGCTTGCAGTCCTCAACGCCCATCACCGTCCACATCAACACAAGCTCGGCTGGGTGAGCGTCGACGCCTGCGTCCAAGGGCAAAGTTTGTCCCATTTTTTCACGTTTTGACTGTTTTTTTTTTTCGTTTTTGTCCTATTTTCTAGCCTTATTTAACTGAAAGTATTGCAAATACATAAAAATGTCTCTAAACAAGCCTCTCATATGTCCTCGTCAACGTTAATGTCATCTAGATGTTCCTAAGATGTCCCAGCAACATCATCTTCATTGTTTTTGTCTTTTTTGCTTTGACCTCCTAAAGTTTCTTCAAACCCTTGAAGCCCATCTTCCTTTCATCTCTCTCTTGTCAATTGAATATGATTTAAATGGAATGGAGTATTGTATACGATTTCAATCCATACCCCTCATTATATATAATGGATTTTGGGCACAATCTATGATATTGAATAAGTTTTGGGTCTATATTGTAATCTTGTCAAACATTTTGAAGAAGGGGCAAGAAGGTCATATTCCGAATGTGCAAACTGAAAACCCGATGTTTTGACAGTTTTTTTCATTTTTGTCGTATTTTTTAGCCTTATTTAGCTGAAAGTATTGCAAATACATAAAAATGTCTCTAAATAAGCTCCTCATATGTCCTCGTCAACGTTAATGTCTTCCAGATGTTCCTACGATGTCCTTGCAACGTCGTCTTCATTGTTTTTGTCTTTTTTTCTCTGACCTCCGAAAAGTTTCTTCAAACCCTTGAAACCCATCTTTCTTTCTTCTCTCTCTTGTCAAATGAATATGATTTCAATGGAATGGAGTATTGTATATGATTTCAATCCATATCCCTCATTATATATAATGGATTTTGGGCACGATCTGTAATATTGAATAAGTTTTGGGTCTATATTGTAATCTTGTCAAAACATTTTGAAGAAGGGGCAAGAAGGTCATATGCTGAATGCGTGAACTAAAAACCCAACTGCGCGTATTGACCCTCTATATTTATATATGTTGTACATAAGTAAAGAGGGAACTGAATGAATAGTAGTGACTGTTGTACCACATATAACAGTAGAGCAACATTCTAACAACAATTGGTCATCGTACATTTCTATTTAAGATTTTCTCATATATAACTTGAGGACTACTTGATCCAGATTGCACATTATGCCCCACCACAAGGCAATCGACCTCATGCTATTATATCCTACTCGAAGGTTCCCACTTAGTTGGAAATCTAAGAAGCAAATCTTGGCTGTCTTGTCATCTACAGAAGCGGAATATAGGCTACGCGTCAGGTTAAAGAAGAATTAAGTTGACTTAGCTGATTGATTCATGAGTTGGGAATTGAAGATCTTACGCCTATCCCTTCGAAATGTGACAACCTAGCAGCTATCCGCATAGCTAAGAATTATGTCTCCCATGAATGCACGAATCACATAAAACTAGACTATCATTTTATTCAGCAGAAGTTGCAGGCCGGATTGATACACATACAACACAAATTAGTTGGTTGATGTAATAATGACTAAGTCACTAACTGGAAAGGTGTATAGAAAATCTTTACATAGTTTAGTTTAGGGCTACAGCCTTGTCCAAGTAAAGTTCAAATTTCTGTATCAATTATTAACTTTGGTGGGCTGGGCTAAAGTCAATGTGGATGGTGCGGTCTCGAGTCAAGGAAAGGCTGCAGCAGGAGGTGTACGCAGAAATCATAGAGGGCAGTGGATAAGCGGCTTTGTTCATGGGCTAGGCTATGCGAGTGTGCTGGAGGCAGAAATCTGGGCGGTACTAGATGGACTTCGATTGGCGAATCATCAGGGTTGCAATAACATTGTTATTGAGACTGACTCCCTTGAGCTGATGGATCTGATTAACAAACCGAGAGGTTCCCACCCTTGCGAAAGCCTCCTCAAGGAATGTGAGAATAAAATGTCTCTTTTCAGTAGTTGTAGAGTGTCTATTATAGGTAGAGGGGCTAATAGAGTAGCAGATGCTGAAATACCCCATAAATTAATTTAAATTAATTTAGGGGATTTCTTTTAGTAAACCCTAAATGATACTATTAAATATTAATTTATTATATGGTATGATGAATTTAATAGTGAGATTTATAAGTCAATAAATCTTGGGAAAATTTCAAGACACTCCAATTATATTATAAAGATTTTAGAAATACTTTGAACATTGATTTAAGGCTTAAAAGTCAAAATAAAATCATAGAAACCTTGAAGCTTCAAAAGTGTAATACTCCGTATTTTACGCTTTCAGATTTCATGACATAACGTTCCGGTTTATGTCATTACTTATGTTTGTGTGATGCTTTGTTTAGTTGATGGGACGTTCGAGGTATTTAAATAAAAGACGGGGGCAAGGAGGTCGTTTCCCTTTCTTTCATTTTGGTAAGTTATTAATAAGGAAAAAGGGAGCCTCATTTGTTTTTCTCGCTCAGTTTTTCCCGATCAGTTTTCAAGACGTGGTGTGTTCTTCTCTCGACAGTTTTTAGCTTCCCTCTCCTCTCCTTCTTCTTTGAGTGCTAATTCCTGGTGCATTGCTGGTGCGTTTGAGATCGAATTCCGGTTCTGTGTGATTGCTCTTCCTCTGCGGTGGTTCAGGTTTGGTTTCCCTTTCGGTTTTGGTGGTGTTCGCTTCTGTTTTGAGAGAGACAGGGTTCTGATTGATTGGATTGTTTGCTGGCTGAATTCAGTGTCGTCTGGTGCATTTCCTCTGCTGCGTTCTGTTCGCTGAGTTGCTGGTAACGTCTGGCCGGATTCTGCGCTTCGAATTCAAGTAAGTGGGGGATGGAATCGGGGTAGTTTGCTCACCCTCGGGGACTGATTTTAATATCTGTTTCGTATCTGATTTCGTGTGTTGCTTGTGTGTTTTCTCATTGGTTTTGCGTTGTTAATCGTTTGGCTAAACCCCCGAGGGTACTGATTTACCATTCTGTGAGTTTTGTGTGAGTTATGGTGATTTTGGCTGATTTCTGCTCGTCTGATCGCTCTGGATTTCGTCAGTTTCGCGCTGTCCGAACGTCTGTCCGAACTTGTAAGTTCGGACAGTTCATCGGGCGCGTTTTGTTTTTGAAGGTTTTGAAGTGTCCGAACATCGGTCCGAACTTCAAAGTTCGGACCTGACGCGAGGATGAGTTTTCGTAAAAGTTTCGACGTGTGTCCGAACTTGCAAGGTCGGACGCAAGTTCGGACACTAAGATGGTTCTGGCTTTTAACTCTCGACTTACGTCCGAACTTTGACGTTCGGACGTAAGTTCGGACATTTGTATCTCCGCGACTTCTGACTCTCGACCTCTGTCCGAACTTGCAAGGTCGGACGCAAGTTCGGACATGCCACTGTTTTGAACATAACTTCTCTGTTTTAGCTCCGTTTTGCGTTCCGTTTGCGGGGTTGGATTCCCCTATCTGTGTACAAGCTTCTTATGCTGTTTATATGCATTTCCATGCACTTAAGATCTGTTTTGTGAGCTTTTGGTTTTGGGACCTAGTTACTTTGCTTCTGAGCCTTGGATAGTCGGGTCGGGCTGTCCCGTAGCATGCTGTGCAGGAATTCCTTCTGTTTATACTCCTTAGGGTCTCCCTTAGGACGTTATTTGACCGACGGGTCTGTTAGCTGTCTCTACGGCTTCTGTTGTGGGATCCTCGGATCCATAGGACCTTATGTGAGTCCTTCTGTTGTGTTAGCTTGTTTCTAGTGTCCCATTCTTCCGTTCTGATCTGAAAGTCCGACTGTGTTTTGAAGTGATATTCCGTTCTGCTCTGCCTCTGTTTTGTGGTTTCATTCGGTCTATTTATATTGACTCCGCTATCCTCTCTGTTTATAAGTATTCTTCTGCTTCTGTTTTGAGTGGGCTTCCTTGAGGAAGTCTTCTGCTTGCTGGGCTGTTTAGCTCACCCCTTTACTTTGTTGCAGATTGAGCTCGTGGGATCTTCTCTTCTCGTCCCCTCCTGGAGCTTGTTTATTTTATGTGTTTAGACTTTGTTTGCTTGCGCTTTGGACGCTTTAGTACTTTGTGTAGCCTTCGGGCCTCTCTCTTTGTATTTGACTTATAATCATTTGGATCTTGTAAACTCTTTTGGTATTTATACAAGTTTCTTATTCGGTTTTGGGATTCGTTTGCTTTGAGCCTTGCGACGTTAGGTAGTAGACTCGCGGCGTGTAACGGCCCTAACTCCGAGGCCGGTTTTGGGGTCGTTACATTTAGTGGTATCAGAGCACCATGCCCATATAGATTGTGCAGCTAGGAGAGTTGTGTTTGATAGACCGGGTGAGACCCGTTTTGCTTTTGTGGGGAACTCCATTCCTTGTGCTCCTGTGTTGGTGTCTGCTATGCAGGCAGTCCGTTCCTTGAGGAAGGGCTGCCAGGGTTTTCTCTGCTTTGTACCTGAGGTTAAGGAGGGATCCCGGTTGGAGGATATACCCATTGTGTGTGAGTTTCCTGAGGTGTTCCAGGACGATGTGCCGGGACTACCACCTGATCGTGAGGTGGAGTTTTCTATTGAATTAGCGCCAGGGACTCAGCCTATCTCTAAGGCTCCCTATCGCATGAGTCCGGCAGAGCTTAAGGAGCTGAAGGTGCAGCTGCAGGATCTTCTGGATAAGGGCTTCATTCGCCCTAGTGTGTCTCCATGGGGAGCACCTGTGTTGTTCGTGAAGAAGAAGGATGGCTCCTTCAGATTGTGCATTGACTATAGGGAATTGAATAAGGTTACCATCAAGAATCGGTATCCTCTTCCCCGCATTGATGATCTCTTCGACCAGTTAGCAGGGGCGACAGTCTTCTCGAAGATCGACTTGCGTTCTGGATATCATCAGCTGAAGATTAAGGCCGAGGATGTGTCTAAGTCTGCATTTAGGACCCGATATGGGCATTATGAGTTCTTGGTCATGCCTTTTGGTTTGACCAATGCCCCGTCGTTCTTCATGGATATGATGAACAGAGTCTTCAAACCTTTCTTGGATTCTTTTGTAGTTGTGTTTATTGACGACATCTTGGTGTACTCCAAGAGTGCTGAGGAGCATGAGGAGCATCTGAGGATGGTTCTACAGACGTTGAAGGAGAAGGAGTTGTATGCTAAATTGAAGAAGTGTGAGTTCTGGTTGGATAGAGTGGTGTTTCTTGGCCACGTGGTTTCGAAGGATGGCATTCAGTGGACCCGAGAAGATTAAGGCGGTTATGGAGTGGGCGAAGCCCACTAGTGTGTCTGAGGTGCGCAGTTTTCTGGGATTGGCTGGGTATTATAGGAAGTTCGTGGAGGGCTTTTCTAAGATCGTATCTCCCTTGACTCGTCTTCTTAGGAAGGATGTCAAGTTTGATTGGAGTGAGGCGTGCCAGGAGAGCTTCCAGGAGTTGAAGAAGAGGTTGACTTCGGCTCCGATTTTGACGTTGCCTTCTGGGACAGAGGGCTTTGAGGTGTTCTGTGACGCTTCCCACAGAGGGTTGGGTGTGTTCTGATGCAGCAGGGAAAGGTGGTAGCGTATGGGTCACGACAGTTGAAGCCGTATGAGAAGAATTATCCTACCCATGACTTGGAGCTAGCTGCTGTGGTCTTCGCCTTGAAGATCTGGCGGCACTATTTGTATGGGGTGACGTGTAAGGTCTACACGGATCACAAGAGTCTCAAATATCTGTTCACGCAGAAGGAATTGAATTTGAGACAGCGGCGCTGGTTGGAGCTGTTACATGACTACGACTGGAGATCCTCTACCATCCGGGTAGAGCGAATGTGGTGGCTGATGCCTTGAGCCGTAGGGGTGCTCCTGGACTTGCTTGTTCGTTGTCAGGGGTTCAGAGGTCTGCTTTTGAGCTTCAGCGTATGGGGATTTGGGTTGTTCGGTCTGACCGTGCTGGGATGATTGCTTCGATTCAGGTCCAGTCTACTTTGATTGAGCGGATCAGAGAGGGTCAGAAGGCTGATGCTGAGTTGTGCAAGATCAGGGAGAAGTTGGCAGATGAGCAGGAGTCAGAGTTTTCTGTGTCCAGCGATGATTGTCTACGCTTCAGGGGCAGAGTTTGTGTGCCTAGTGGAGGCGACCTTAGGCGGGAGATTATGCAGGAGGCTCATGGAGCTCCTTATTCTGTGCACCCGGGAGGGGTGAAGATGTACCGGGATCTCCGGAATCCTTTTGGTGGGCGAATATGAAGAGGGAGATTTCTGATTTTGTGGCTCGTTGCCAAACCTGTCAGCAGGTGAAGGCTGAGCATCAGCGACCTGCGGGTCTTCTGCAGCCTCTTCCCGTTCCTGAGTGGAAATGGGAGAGCGTTGGCATGGATTTCATTGTGGGGTTGCCTAGGACATCTTCTGGGTACGATGCGCTGGGTGATTGTGGACCGGTTGACGAAGTCAGCTCATTTCTTGCCTGTGAGGAAGACCTTCAGCCTTGAGCGCCTGGCTCGGCTGTATATTGATGAGATTGTGAGGTTGCACGGTGTGCCGGCGACGATCGTTTCGGACAGAGATCCGAGATTTGTATCTCGCTTCTGGCGGAGCCTGCATAAGGCGTTAGGGACGAATTTGGCTTTCAGTTCGGCTTATCATCCTCAGACATGGGCAGACGGAGACGAATCAGATTTTGGAGGACATGTTGAGGGCTTGTGTGCTCGACTTCGGGGGCAGCTGGGATCAGCATGTGACATTGATTGAGTTCGCCTACAATAATAGTTTCCAATCGAGCATTGGGATGGCTCCATATGAGGCGTTGTATGGTAGGCGCTGTAGATCTCCTATTTGTTGGGATGACCTGCGGGAGAGGGCGATTGTAGGTCCTGAGTTGGTGCAGGGAGCTGTGGACAAAGTCAAGACTATCAGGGAGCGTTTGTTGGTTGCCCAGAGCCGGCAGAAGAGTTATGCAGATCAGAGACGCCGTCCGCTTGAGTTTCAGGTGGGAGACCACGTGTATCTAAGATCTCTCCAGTTCGGGGTGTAGTTCGTTTTGGGAAGCGAGGCAAGCTGAGTCCTCGGTTCGTAGGGCCTTTTGAGGTGCTTGGGAAGGTTGGGCCGGTGGCTTACAGATTGGCATTGCCACCAGCTCTAGCAGGAGTGCATGACGTGTTCCATGTGTCGATGCTCAGGAAGTATCTACATGATCCTTCGCATGTGATTGACTATGGTCAGCTTCGACTCAGAGATGATTTCACTTATGAGGCAGTTCCGGTTCGTATTTTAGCACGGGATGTTCGTCGGCTTCGTAGCAAGACACTGCCTATGGTTAAGGTGCAGTGGTCTGATCAGTCTGAGAGTGCTGAGGCGAGGGTGGGAACTCGAGGAGGAGTTTGGTGCCAAGTTCCTTCCCTCTTCGAGCAGTGAGGTATGTTGAATTTCGAGGACGAAATTCCTTTTAAGGGGAGGAGTGATGTAATGGGGATGATGTATACTCAGTATTTTTACTTTTCAGATTCATGACATAACGTTCCGGGTTATGTCATTACTTATGTTTGTGTGATGCTTTGTTTAGTTGATGGGGAAAGTTCGAGGTATTTAAAATAAAAAGACGGGGGCAAGGAGGTCGTTTCCCTTTCTGTCATTTTGGTAAGTTATTAATAAGGAAAAGGGAGCCTCATTTGTTTTTCTCGCTCAGTTTTTCCCGATCAGTTTTCAAGACGTGGTGTTCTTCTCTCGACAGTTTTCAGCTTCCTCTCCTCATCCTTCTTCTTTGAGTGCTAATTCCTGGTGCATTGCTGGTGCGTTGAGATCGAATTCCGGTTTGTGTGATGCTTTTCCTCTGCGGTTGGTGGTTCAGGTTGGTTTCCCTTTCGGTTTTGGTGGTGTTCGCTTCTGTTTGAGAGAGACAGGGTTCTGATTGATTGGATTGTTTTGCTGGGAATTCAGTGTCGTCTGGTGCATTTCTCTGCTGTGTTCTGTTCCTGAGTTGCTACGGTAACGTCTGGCCGGATTCTGCGCTTCGAATTCAAGTAAGTGGGGGATGGAATAGGGGTAGTTTGCTCACCCTCGGGGACTGATTTTAATATCTGTTTCGTCTGATTTCGTGTGTGCTTGTGTGTTTTCTCATTGGTTTTGCGTTGTTAATCGTTTGGCTAAACCCCCGAGGGTACTGATTTACCATTCTGTGAGTTTGTGTGAGTTATGGTGATTTGGCTGATTTCTGCTCGTCTGATCGCTGGATTTCGTCAGTTTTCACGCTGTCCGAACGTCTGTCGAACTTGAGTTCGGACAGTTCATCGGCGCGTTTTGTTTTTGAAGGTTTTGAAGTGTCCGAACATCGGTCCGAACTTCAAGTCGGACCTGACGCGAGGATGAGTTTTCGTAAAAGTTTCGACGTGTGTCCGAACTTGCAAGTCGGACGCAGTTCGGACACTAAGATGGTTCTGGCTTTTAACTCTCGACTTACGTCCGAACTTTGACGTTCGGACGTAAGTTCGGACATTTGTATCTCCGCGACTTCTGACTCTCGACCTTATCCGAACTTGCAAGGTCGGACGCAAGTTCGGACATGGCCACTGTTTTGAACATAAACTTCTCTGTTTTAGCTCCGTTTTGCGTTCCGTTTGCGGGTTGGATTCCCCTATCTGTGTACAAGCTTCTTATGCTGTTTATATGCATTTCCATGCACTTAAGATCTGTTTTGTGAGCTTTTGGTTTTGGGACCTAGTTACTTTGCTTCTGAGCTTGGATAGTCGGGTCGGGCTGTCCCGTAGCATGCTGCGCAGGAATTCCTTCTGTTTATACTCCTTAGGGTCTCCCTTAGGACGTTATTTGACGACGGGTCTGTTAGCTGTCTCTACGGCTTCTGTTGTGGGATCCTCGGATCCATAGGACCTTATGTGAGTCCTTCTGTTGTGTTAGCTTGTTTCTAGTGTCCCATTCTTCCGTTCTGATCTGAAAGTCCGACTGTGTTTTGAAGTGATATTCCGTTCTGCTCTGCCTCTGTTTGTGGTTTCATTCGGTCTATTTATATTGACTCCGCTATCCTCTCGTTTATAAGTATTCTTCTGCTTCTGTTTTGAGTGGGCTTCCTTGAGGAAGTCTTCTGCTTGCGGGGTTTAGCTCACCCCTTTACTTTGTTGCAGATTGAGCTCGTGGGATCTTCTCTTCTCGTCCCCTCCTGGAGCTTGTTTATTTTATGTGTTTAGACTTGTTTGCTTGCGCTTTGGACGCTTTAGTATTTGTGTAGCCTTCGGGCCTCTCTCTTTATATTGACTTATAATCATTTGGATCTTGTAAACTCTTTTGGTATTTATACAAGTTTCTTATTCGGTTTTGGGATTCGTTGCTTAGAGCCTTGCGACGTTAGTAGTAGACTCGCGGCGTGTAACGGCCCTAACTCCTAGGCCAGTTTTTGGGGTCGTTACAAAAGCCTTGCTAGGATTGACTTTTTGAGAATGGTCAAATCAGGCCATGAAACTATACCAATAAAAAGGTTATGGAAAACCAAGAAGATCGATAAAAAGAACGTTAAAAACGGATCATCCTAGCCAAAGTTATGATAAATTGAAGTTTAGAGCCAAAATTTTGGAGGTTGCTGACGTGTCCAGGGCTAGGGACACGTGTCGCGCCCAGTCAGCACCGAGTTACTCAATCGGTTGATTTTCCAGCGGTTTTGGCATGTCATGGGGTGATCTTTAGACACCTATATCTTTTTCCCTACTCCACCATTTGGTATGTCGTTTGTTTCATTCGATTCTCCTATCTTTCCTCTTTCCAACCATTACTCACACACCATCTAACTCCTTCTACAATGATCGGAAAGTTGATCCAAAGTTGCCTCCTCGCGAGTTCGTAACCCAGAATTCCGAGTTTTCCTGAGATCGGGTAAACTTCGTCACGCCATAACTTCTTCATTTCTCATCCAAATTTCGTGTTCTTTAGCTTGTTTTGAAGATCTCTAATCCCTCTATAACTTTCATGTTGATGGCCAAGGCTGATTCGCACTGGTTTGGGAGATAAATCTGTCTAAAGTTGCCTACTCGATCACGGTGGTAATTCTGCCCAGTTCATCCCGAAACCAACTAGGTAAACACGGATCTTGTGAGATCTGTAACTTTCTCCCTAGTTCATCAAATTCAATGATTCTTCCACTAACATCTAGAGTTACATGTCTAGTTTGGATTGTGATAGGTTCCATGAATCAAATCTCTCTCAGTTGGTGCGAGTTGATTCGAGAAGAGGCATACCTGAACCACACATAAAATACCGATTTCCAGAATTCCCGATTTGGATTCACCCCGTTAATGCAATTCCGGTAAGTTTCTGATCAAATTGCTCTGTTGATGCCAATCGTGACTTCATTACCGGTCAAACCCACATGCCAATTTAGTCTATTATGCATTACAATAGGAGAATTTGTCAAAATCGGATTCGAACTACACTATGAACCCTAACTTCGAACCCAGATTCGAATCGGTTAAATTCTGCATGAAAATTGGGGAAATCGGTACCATTAGAACCGGAATTTGATTACAAATCGATAGGAACAAGAATCATCGAATTTCGTTCTGTAGATTGTGAGATATAGAGTGATTAGTACTCGGGTGCGAAGGGGAGATGCCTGATGAACTCGCGAGTTCTGGGCCGTCCGATCTCAGTTAATAAACATGGACGGCCGAGATAGATCGTGGGGATTTAAGATGTAATAAGTGAATATGTTTTCCATAAAAGTCCCAACTTGCTAGATTTATTTAATGGCCTTCCCGAATGTTTTGACTTGAAATTTTAACCATAGATTCCTTATAAAGTCTAGTTTATTTTGATGTAAATTAATTTGGGTTTGAGTTTTTAAACATAAGTTATGATTTTTGCAAGTTACGATATTATGGAATTATTTGGGTAATTTAAAAAGATATTTTTATGAAATAAAAATTATATAATATGTCTAAAATGTTATAGTTATTATATATTAAATTTGGAATTTTTGGACAAGGTTAAATGGGTTTAAAAATTATGTTTATGGAATTTTCATAAGAATAACTTATAATATATGGTTTTTAATGTAACAAAAATTAAAGTATGGTTTGTTAATAAGCTTTTTAGGTTGGGGAAAAAATTAAATGTTTATAAATATTTTGGGTATTATCTTTTAGGTGAAGTAAAAGTTGTTTACACATAAATATACTTATATGAGAAAAATAAAATAGGAACTTATATTAAATCGAGGTATTGAACTAAACTACTATATTATTAATGGAGGTTAATATGCTTAATTAAACTAGGGCAAACACTTTATTTTATAAACCATATATCAGTTGTGGATATGTCTAAAAGGTATTAAATATAATTAAATACAATAAGAATTTCTTAAAGAATATTTTGGATAAATCCTAAGGAAAATATAAGTGTATATATATATACATTAGAAGTAAATAAAAGTAGTAACATACCTTATGGAAACGTATTAAGAGGGGAAAATTGGGATAAACCTTATTCATACGTGACAATTAAAAATATCAAATGTAGTGTGACATCTAGGTGGACCATTAGGGGGAAGTACATATCTTAAACCTTGAATAGGTGATAAAGTAAGTTAGCCAAGCGTAACCAAAGGGTTTAATTAAACTAAACCTATAATCAGGAGTGGGTAAATGGAATAAGTTAAGTATGCATTAAAGATTTAATTACGAGATCTAGCCAGATCCCTAGGAGGGAGTAACTGTAAAGCAAAACTATAGACTAATAAGAATGGAGGATGTGTAGCATTATAGTGCCTTAACTAATCAATGCTTGGAATACTTTAATTATAGGTGATTAGTGGAAGTAGTTCGCATTTTCAAGTTTGGATACTGCTTCTACATATACCAGGTACGATTTCTCGTACTCAGATGCTTTTGGTGACGAATTTTATGGAATGTTTTGGAGAAACGCTAAATGAGTTTGAATGAATCTTGAAAGGAAATTGTTTGTGTGACTAACTCAGCCTGTTGTGACTGACTGAGCCTTGAATGTACAACTTTCATGATTATTGGTTCCTCCTTTCTGGTTGTCTCATTAGATATTAACTGCTGAGGGTTTACGCCTCTGCACTCTGTAGGACTGAGTGTTTTGGTATTGCACTCGTGCAGTTAATAATCTGGTGGGAATATGGGAAAATGTCAATCTTGGTATATATTGGGTATGGATTCTTTCTATTAAGTGGTGCACTCACTTTTCACCGATGACTGAGAACGGGTCGGTGGCAGCGGAGGTCTGCTATACCTCGTCCATATGGACAACTGACAGCGGAGGTCTGTTTACCTCGTCCTTGTGACAACTGACTGGGTGGGGGCCATCTCTCCCAATTGGGTTTATTCCACTCTTGAGTTATGGTTCTTGGATATCTTCTTTCATTCCCAGTCCTGGTGACTACTTGGGTCTTTCTAATCCTAATTGGAACTGAATCTAACTTAAGCAATGGATGTTCACTAACTTCTGGCGTGGTTTCTTTTATGTTGGCTCACTTTACTTACTTGTCATTTATCCTTATCCTTGACTCGTTACCTTTGACTTGGTGGTTTGGATGTGCCTTGTTCTTCTGCTTTTGTTCTAAGTGTTTGGCTTCATCTTATTGTTTATTTTTAAGAGTTATGTGTTTAAACTTTGTTTTGGAGAGTTGTACCAGTTCCATTTCAGGGAACTGACTCACCCCTCCCGGGGTGGGCTGCTTGGTTTCATCTTGCAGGTACGAATTGTTATACAGGTGGCCACGAAGAGAGTGAGTGTATGGGATGGGAATTAGGAATTTTGGAGAGCTATTGTATTTTGTTATTAATACTTTTATGTTATGTTTTCTCGAGTTCAGACCGTAGCATTTGTAATATCATAAGTTGTAATTGGTGAGGTTTGGTGCCGGGTGTTTGGAACCCGATGATCTGTAATCGTCTTAGTATTTTATTTCCGCTGCATTTATGATAAATAGGGGCGTTACAGATGCGATTACCAAGTTAGCGTTAGACAGTAGTGATCATTACTTTACTTTACTATTGAACCCCCCCTATCGGTGTAGGGCTCTTTTGCTCTAGATGTTTCCACATTTTCTGATAGTTAATGAATAAATTCCTTTTGATAAAAAAAAAATAGTCTGCACCACTTATATATACATATGTAGAGTAAGTCGGGTGTATACATGTATTATAATGTAACAGAGTATATTTGTTGTTTATTTGTATATAGGGAACTATTATCCTATGGCTTATTTCTTTCTTTTGATAATAAGAGAGTATCTGTCTTCTTCATCCTCTGTGCGACTCTGCTCCTCGATCAAACCTTACAGCAACCCTAACCCCTTGCGCAAGATACTTCCCCTTACCTTATACAAAGCAAAGGGTAGTTAGGGGTGAGTACTGAGAAGAATATTTCCATTCGGCCTTTTAGAGGAAATAGTTAGGTTCTTACCAGTACTACTTTAGCCTCTCACCCTTTAGGTTTAGCTTGTATCCATCCATCAATGGGCTATGGCCTTTTATCAATATAACTTATCTACCCATTCTAGATAGGTTCTGACATTTTTAAAGAAAAAACTATCTCTACAGATATTAATGGTAATATTGCTTTAGAGATTTGCTCTTGGAATCACACCCTGGGACCGTTTTATCAAAGCGAACCGATTGAAGTCTTTCTTCTGAGCTAGGATCTCTTCATGGAAAGATCATCCATCGATCACACCTACCAGTACTCATACTATACATCCAAACTGATGGATACAGGGCAGAAATAAGAAACCCACAAGATAGCAATCTGCAGTATAGATTCTTACTTATCAAGCTAGGCAGCAAAGAAATTGAAGAATAGTTAAGTTCTTGGTTTGCTACAGAGTGAATTAAGAAGAGAATTAATCGATGAACATCGTATCATATCCACCAAGGGTGCAAGTGCGGGCGGGGTACGTACTTGCCAAATCAGATGGGATGAAGTTCTTCCACTTGATTTTGTCTGCAGCCGAGTGAATTAGCTTTCTGTTGCTCTCTTCATCACTTTTTGGCCTTGATTCTCTTGCGGTTGTTGTAGTTGTGTTTGCTGGAGAAGGTGCAACAAATGGGAAGAAATAGATTGCTCGGCCTCTGTCTGTGATATTATTCATACAAGTAGAGCGATTAATGATGTTTGATAAGGGAAGAAATATGAATGATTGTACGCTAAAGATCTACATATATGCGTATTATAAAGTTATTCAAGTAGAATTGATTCATTTGCTCTATCGCTGAAAATTTATCAATACCAAATACAAAAGAAATTGAAATACTTGTAATGATTATGATTTGTAATACAAAGAAAAGAAGAATAAAACCTGCTATTGTCAGTAGTATTGCTTCGACTGCTGCTGCTCCTACTACTCAAACTCTTAATATCACGGCTACTACCACTACCCATTCCGGTAGTTGTACGATTATCAATTTCACTTGAGATGAAAGATCTTCTAATCCTCCTCCACCAATATTGCTTACCTTTTTCCTTTCCCTTTTGTGCTGCTGTTGATCGTCTCTTCTCAGATGGTAGTGAAGTACTACTATTTAACTCAGTTTCGCCTCTGTTCTGCTTTAGGTTATTATTATTCCGACTGATCGCCTTGATACTACCGCTCTTGTTCATCATCTTTTTCCTTATATTCAAACTCCTGAATGAAATTGGAAAAAACACTGAAGTACTCTTGAACAAGAAACTCCCGTTTTCTTCTGCTGCTGCACTCTTACTTTTCAACATCTTCTTATTCTTCTTCTTCGTCCATTGCCGATTTACAATTTGCTTTTGATTTGGATTTGGCTTGTGTTTTTCATTTGAGTTATTCTGTTTTTGACTTGTATTGCTGTTGTCAGTTGACATCTCAACTAACACGATCACATTCTTGGTGAGTACACTCTCCTCATCATCATCACTGTGGTTGTTGGTGGTGTTATGGTGGTGATTAGGTGATGAAGGAGTATGTTGAAGCTGATGATATTTGTGATCTACTATGTCTTTTAAGGAGAGTTCGTAGAAAGACTCAGGGATATCCTTTAACATCTCCATCATCTCTCTTCTTCCCCTTGCAATCGCTTCAGTTCTTGATGATGCGTTCGTTGATGATGATGATGATGATGACGACGATGATGAAGATGATAACATTTGATAGTGATAGTCCCTGTTCTCGTCTTTGTTGTTTATAAGTTGGATCGATGAGTCTGCAGCTGTAGTTGGAGGGTCACAGGTAGCGGATGTCGGAATTACGGGCGGATCGGAACGATTCGTAGCCGATGTTTTACGATTCACGGGAGAGCAGCTTGTAGTGGTGATGTTGTTCCACAGACGGGGTGAGGAGGAGGAGGAGTCATCCGTATTGTGGTCAAAATTGAATCTCAGCTCTGTACCACTGGCTCCTCCTCCGCCTCCTTGAGTAGTATCAGTATCCGTCGTGCTGGTGGTGAGTTTTGTAGCTCCTCCGGTGTAGGTATAAGTGAAATTCCCTCCATCGGCTCCATAATTTTCGTTCGTAAGATCAACTGAGTCGAATCGATGACTTCCGTTATTCGGTGATCTCACCTTCTCTGAATCGATCATCCTGAATGTTTCTCTGTGAAATATGAGTTCGATCTGATGCTAACGAAACAGGGATGACTATGGCGGTGGAGAAAGAAAGGAGGTTGTTGAGTTGAGAGAAGGAGAGGAGTATAAGGTTAACAATTGAAAACGGACATTTAAAAGTCTAGTTATGGACCATAACTTATGGTCCCCCGGAGAGTGATGAGCATGTCTATGTCATATGGTATAGTATATAACAACAATCTGTTTAATGAAGTCTACAGTGTACTACAGATGTAGGTTTGCGTGGGCTACACAGTTACACTAATAAAATCAACATCAATAGAAAAGTCAAGGAATTCTAGAAGATTAAAGCAGCACAAATTACATTAGCGACTTTGTTTTGTTTTGTTTTATTTGCTCTCTTCATCTTCCCCTATTCATTGCGATCGTCAAGGATTTAGAGAGATGTTATGGTAGCAATAGTCTTCCAAAATTGATAAAATATTTCAAAATGTGTATAAGTGGGCTTGAAATGTCAACAAATTTATAAAATATTAATGTATTTTAAAAGTTAATTTATAAACATTGTTTATCGTTTGATCTTCCTTCCCAAATTGAAGAGAGAGGCGGTCACATTTGATGGTTATTAAATAAAGGCGAGTAAACAATTTTAATTGGATTTTGGGCATTTTAGTTATAATTGATATAACTGAGTTTTATACTAAAAATTGAAATTGAGTATTCGATTAAAATCAGTTTTGCTAAAAGGTAGTCAATTTGGTTGCATACAACGCGATTTAGTTTTTTTAAAACAAAATTCTATTTCTTTATCTTTATTATAATACAAACTCTAAATTGTTGTAACTATTAATATATGTCCAAAATAGAAAAAAAATTATATCGTTGTTCATCTAAATTCGAGCTCTTCAAAATAAGACCAGTCATGAATATATTTTGACAATTTTAAAAAAAAATATTTTTACATATATAATGTACTTAACGTAAAAGAAAACTTGTACATATGGTCATACAAACATGTACAAATGTTCATTAAAATATGTACAACCACACGTAAAAATATGTACATTCTCACATTAAAAATATACAGATGGCCACATAAATATGTACGAATCATTAAATATGTACATCTTTAGATTAAAATATGTACATATAAGGGAGAAAAGTTGTACATATGACCATACAAACATGTACAGATGTTCATTAAACAACATGTACATTCTCACATTAGAACATGTACATTGTTATATTAAAACATGTACAATTGTCACATTAAAATATGTACATACATCCTCATATTAAAATATCATTGTATATATTTAAAAATAATTTTTTTTAAAAGTTGTCAAAACATATCCACGACTGGTCTTATTTTGAAGAGCTTGAATTTAGATGAACAATGATATAATTTTTTATTTTAGACTTATATATTAAAATGTATAACCATTTAAATAATTTTTATTGTGATAAAGAATAAGAAAAAGAAATTACGTTTTGTTTTGTTTTTTTATATTTCATTAATTACAAATTTACCCTACTGTAAAGATATTTTTTATTTTAATTTGACTAAAATGTCCTCAAATGTAGCCGGGATAGCTACAATCACATGTAGCTAAGAATTTATGATTCGATTATTATCGTTTAACTGAAACAATATAAGAAATAACTCATAATAAAGATTATAGTGAGCTACTGACATTTTTTTCATAGGGAAAATTCATGAAAATGTCAATACATTTTTTGGTCAAAATGTCAAAAAATATAAAGAAAGTCACAAAATATCACTAAATTGTTACAAAAGTTCATGAAAGACCACTATGTCATGACTAGAAGAAAAAAAGACAAAAATACTCCTACCAATTAGCAAAGTATCTTAAAGTTCACAATATGCCATTTAATGTTTAAAATTACAAAACTTCACAAAAAATCAAAAATTCTATTTATAAGAAAAATATAAAATTATAAAAAAAAAAATAATAATAATAATAAAATTGAAAAAGTTCTTAAATTTTTAATTATTCAGTATATATTATTTAGAACACATAATTTATACCAATTAATTACTATTAATTATTATATCAATTAAGTACCATAATTTATACCATATATTTTTAAATTATATTTTTTATTTACCAATTTAAATAATTTATTCAAAATAAATTTATTATATTTTGACTAATATTTTATATTCTTTTTTGTAGATAAATTTATGATATAATATTATTTAGATACCAAAAATTATTATATAATAAAGTTATTTACAAAATATAATACAAATTTTTAAAAATAAATTTTCTAATATGAATTAAAATATAAAAAAATATTTTGAATAAATAAAATATGAATTATTTTTTTCAAAATTATAAATCATTTATTCAAAAAAGTTCATATCCCCTAAATTTTTAACCGATATTTTGAAAAATCAACTTAAAAATTTATATTTTTTCAGAAAATTTTATAGTATAATATTTTGTAGATAACAAAAAATATTATGTCAAAATGTTATCTGCAAAATATAATATAAGTTTAAAAAATCTAAATATTTTTTAAAAATTAGAAAATAATTTATTTTGAATAAATGATTAAATTGGTAATAAAAAATTTAAATGTATAGCAATTTATGGTACTTAATTGATATAAATTGGTAGAAAATTGGTATAAATAATATGTTTAAAACAATATTTTTATGATACTGAATAATTTAAAAAAATTTGAGAAATATTCCTTTTTTTCAACATATGATGATATTTTAATATATTTTTTATTTTTTATCTTTATCTCTGATTTTGTGGTATTTTGAATTTTTTGTGAATTTTTATAAAAATTTTAATACTAACGGACATATTGTGAATTTTAAAAATACTTGTTAAGTAGTAAGTATATTTTTATCTTTTTTTCTTATAGTCAATGACATAGTGACATTCATGTAGTGACATTTTATAACTTTTTTTTTTAACATTCCATAAATTAGTGAAAAATATAGTCACACTTCATGAAATTTTCTTCTAACATTTTGATTATTTCACTTAACCAGTCTTTATATTACATCAAAAACCAAACTGAATAAAAATGAGGTATTCTCCCCTTGTTGTGATACCATTCATCCCATAGGTTATATATTAGGATTGTTCAAAAAGCACTATGAAATTTTGACATTTAGAACAATCTTGAAGTATTATATTATTTCTGTTAGATGACTATAAAATAGGCCGTGCATCAGCTGAATTACTATCAAAAGGCAATTTTCAATTCATTGCAGTTTGACCAACTACGCGATTAGAATTTCCCTAGTATAAAAAGTGCAATATCATATACAAACATCAACATATAGTCTATCCTCATTCAGTCATCAGCAACAACATTATCAATTCCCGAGTAAATTCATCCGTCCATCCATATTAGCAAACATATAATAACACAAAACATAACAATCAGGAGATTCACAAAACAGAAGGTAAAAACAAGACAGATCACAACTTCATCACCATCGTAATATGATTACATTCTAGTGCACCATCACCACCTGAATTCTTATTCCTCCATTAGAAGCTAAAGCTATCACATCACAAAGTCTATATAAACATAAACCATTCATCACCTAAGTCGAAAGAAACATCGATCAGGTTCTTGTCATCCCAAAATAGAGCCTCTCAATTCCAAGAAGACACAACGATGAGGTTCTTGTCATCCCACCCAAACCCAAGCAAGCCCCTATCCTCTACCAGCTTGTACCTGCCAGAATACTGCTTCATAAGTGTTTGAACTGCACCCTTCACATTCTGGCTAATAGGACACGAGCTGAACCCTGCCATTGACATCCTGGCTCTCCATTTTCCAGCCACTTCATACCGTTCAATCCTGTCCTCACCTTCACATGCGATAATATTCACAATATCTCTCGCAAGGCACTGCTTCTCGACGTTTACTCTGTCTTGGCTCTCCCTGGTAAACGTCACATCAAGAGATTCAAATACAGCAGAGTAGTAATTGTACGCCTCTATAAACCGTGCTAGGAATGGGGCCGTATTGGTATTCACGTCCTGCTCCACAACCGTAACCAGTTTTGGATTCAGACCTTTCACCATCCTCAAAAGTTGGTCCCTCTGGTTCAAGGTCGAAACACTCTCATCCGGCATATGGTGAAGCTGAAAAGCAAAGTTTACTATAAGTGCATCATCACCACCTGGATCACGGCGCAACATATCAGGTCTTAGATCAGAAATCTTTGAAGGTATAGCTTCAAACTCGAAGGGCACGCCCAGCGCCTCAGCCAACTTTTCCAGTCTTTGACCGATATTCTTTAACCCACCAACCGCCCGTTGGACAGACTCGGGATCATCAACTCCTGTCAGCTTAATTTGAGGTAGTTTATTACGAGGCAGGTTGGACAGTGACTGTATAAGAGTTATATATTGATTCCCTTGGTTAATATCAAAATCTACGATATGGGCTCTCTTTAATCCCCTAATCAATTCAATGATTGCCCCATTTGCTGTCATGAATCCAAATTTGAAACAAGGGCATCCCTCAAAGAGAATCTGCATAGCTGCAAGACGATCAGAAGTAGGAGGCTCCTTGCATTTAAGAGCTTTGTACAGAATCTTTCCAGAAGCAGCTAATCTGGCTGCTAGGCCCTCCACCATGTAAGCAGCAATCCTCTCCGATGGCTCTCCTTGCATTGACACCATTTGTCGAAGCTCAGTGATCATGGTTGAGGCTTCATCGAAGTTCTCCTCTGAGATTGAACGGGCACAGTTGAAGAGGAGCTGTTTCAGGGCTTGGGCCTTGGAAAGTGGTAGATATACTTCTTTGTTGCTGCTTATGCTACTACTCATATTGGAATCCATAGATGATGAAGACTCTTTGGGAGAATCATGTAGCATTAGATCTTGCCTTGGTTGGGCCCATTCTTGTTGATCAACCCCCATACTCTGATAAGAACCGTAATCAAAGTCTTCTACTTCATTAGCATCATCCAGGAGGGCATGCTCAAGCTCCTGAAGCTTCAACCTTATATTCTCTGTCTCAAACCCAACAGTTTCAGGACTCTGAGTTTCCAAGGAATCACACTTGAAGTTTGGCGGGTGATAGTGATTTTTGTCTATAGCAGTGAAAGGGGAGTCATCGAATTGGGAATTGGCGCCTGAGCTTGATGGGTGCACAGGTTCTTCAGATGAAGAATCTATAAAGTACATTGGATCATCACTCTCAGGGCTGAATGAATCTCCCGTGTAAAATGTGTGTTTATCCATAGCATACAATTTACTAGTAGGCAACACGGAGCTATCTTCCCCCCCTTTCAATGAACATGTATTGTGGTATCTGTATGATGCGTTGGACATGTCTGGAGGTCTAACCAAAGACATAATAATCCCCTTCAGAAAAAGCTGCAGCTCTCAAAGGGATTTTGGTAACATAAAAGTAGAACCCAACGCCTTAGCGGACCAATTTCCAAGCTACAAATCCTGTAGATGCTGACAAAGTATTGTGGCAATATCCATGCAGCTTTCACGTTGAAATGTATCTAGCAAAAAGGGAGTGACAAAAAAACAAGTAACAGCTCATAAGACCATTATAATTTTAATCAGTATTAACTAATGACGCGGTCCAAATGATTAATAAAAGTCGCATCAGCGAGCCAATCAAAGTTAGTTCATCACAAAACCTGTAGGCGCAGGTAATCATATATACTAAATAGACACCTTATAATAAGAAACGGCATGCATCTTGGCATCAGCAAATAATTTGCATTATTAAATGCAGCTAAGGAGCAGCACTAAATATTATAAAGGCAACTTGGCGAAGAAGGTTATCAGCGACAAGGAAAGCTATTAGCCCACAATAAACTCACTTTACATATCCAAATTGCACATGTACAAGTTGAAGAACCTACCAAATTTTCATCAACACTGAATAACTAGCAACCAAAGCAGAACAAGAGCCCAGAAGTACAAACATCCTTGATATGAATAACAGCAATGGTTATGATATGGGCATCCAATCAGAGACCAATCATGCCAAAAGGATAGTTAGCACAGCAACTCAAAATCACTGAGAGTTTTGAAATCATATATAAACACAGTACTCAAAATCACAGAATTCCAGATATGTACTGAAAAATAAAAAAACAAACATTCATGGATAATCTGTGAAATAAGATGATTTCCTAAAAAAAAAGAAAAAAAAAAGAAATAGAAAGAAGTCAAAGAACATGATCTCCCTCCCTGCCTCTCTCCCTGTTCCAACCTCTTCTTACTTCAGGTGATCTATCTTTTAAACTCTACTCCTATTCTCTTCATAGCAGCACCCCAATACCCAAAACTGAGCAAGTAAAAATCCAAAAACATAGCATTTTGTGATGAGGATCGCCAAACCAAGCCTACATAAGAAATGCTTTAACTGCAAGTACTCTCAGAGAAATAATATATATATTCGCCAAACATAGCATATGCGCCTGGTGGATACGGTATTGATGTATCTAGTGCGCAACGGATTTATGCACAATTTAATAAAGGCCAGGTGCCCCCTTCAATGATGAAAGAAGAATTCGATATATGTACTTGGTAATGATTAAACCAACCACAGAACAATTACTCAGAAGCCTGGTCACCCAATTAAGTAAAGCTATTATATAAAGTGGCGGATTTAGACGGAAGAACAAAGAAAAAGTTCAAAAGAAAAAAAAAACACCAACAAGGGATGAAGAACTCAAGAACCTTTGAGCTCCTACGAACAACCAGCAGCAACAGAAGCCGGAAGATGAGAGTATATGAGATAGAGTAACCACAGAGATTGGAGGGGTTACCTTGAGAGCAAGATCCGTTATAGCAAAAACTCAGACCCTAGCGATGTGCTAAATGATCTGCACAAGGATAAGTATATTAGGTGGGTATAAACCCGTACAACAAAGTCAAAGAATATGGTAAAGTATTTGATGAATTACTATAAAATTAAGTAAAATAGACTTAAACAGAAAGCATGAATTGAGACGCGGAATAAGGTGAAGAATCGTACTCACAATTCAAAGAGAAAGAACGCTAGTATTGATGCAAGTATGAACACATGTGATGACAGAAAGAGAGGAAACAGTTTATACAAGCTTTACCGATTGAAAGAGTCGGACCTAATACGGAATAAAATACACGGAAGTGAAATTCCATAAACACCAATAGAAAATGGTCAATTCTTTCTTCTGTAATACTATTGGGGGAGAGCGGTGCGAAAAGCTACCGGAAACGTACCGGAAGCAGCACTAGTGATTTGGATGCTATGATAAAAGAAAATCTTTAATTTTCCACCCAACAGATGCTCAATCAGATAATTCTCCCTTCCCTCCCTTTTTCCCCTCGATTGTGCGTTCACGACGAACTAGACCAAACTAATCTTGACCCAAAAGTCTCCACTGGTTCGTAGATATCTTCTGCTCTCTTGACTATTTGGATTCCAACATCTCCCTCCATAAATAATCTCAGCCGTTAACTTTGTAGTTGTTCGCCGGGAAGACACGTTTTTGCAATTTGCTTGGGGCTCATTTGTTTGCAGACTAATGCAGCCTTAGATATTTATGGGCTTCGTGACAAAGATATGAGTGAAGGCATGTGACTTCTGCTGGATAAAGGCCCTCAATTTGCTATAATTGGGCTTTATTTTAGATCTAACAAACATTGTGTTGAAAACTTAAAAGGCTATATCATACTCCATTTCCTTCGCTATTGACTAGGGTAATAATACGTTTATCTCCAAAAAAAAAAAAAAAGACTAGGGTAATAATTCGGGTTAATTGTCGGGTCAACATACACGTGTTTAAAATTTTTATTGACTCAAACCTAACAAAAAAATAATCATGTTTTAAAATTTCAATCTAATTCGACTCATACTAGTATACTACCCGAATCCAATATGTTTAATCCAAATTTTGTTTAAATACTTCTTTTTTTTCTACAGTTTACTCATTTTAAATCCAAATAAATTATCAAATCTTGTATAATATATGCTAGATTCCTTTAGAGATAGATGTAATTGTATGGTCTTCATTCACCCTAACTGGATCCATATAAGAAAAGTAAAGTTGACGGTCTTGAAAAATCTATTTATCACATTGTTGGATGTACAAAGAAAAGTGTAGATAATGTTTTAAAATTAATTAACGAATAGGTATAGTCTTATAAAAGAACCCAAGTGACACAGTAGTATATGTATACTATTTTTTGTAATGGGTCAGGTTGAGTTTGGGTTAGAAATTGTAACCCATGCCCAACCCACAAAAATAATAGGTAACCCAACCCAAAAATAATTGTGTTACAAAATTTTAACCCTACCCGACTCATATAAAATCATTCAACCCAAACTCAACCTGTTTAGCCCAAAGTTTCTAAATACTTTTTTTTCTAAGTTTTCTCATTTTTTTAATCCAAATATATTATCTACTTTTATCAGATGTATACTAGATTCCTAGAGAGGTACATATAATTGCATGGTCTTCATTTACCATAATCGGATCCATATAAGAAAAAGAACGTTGGTGGTCTTGAAAAATCTATTTATCAATGAGTTAATGCAACTCCAAAGTCGAAAGCCAAAAGAGAAAGCAAAAAAAATACTCGGGTAGAGTTGATGATTTGATGCAAATTCGAAGACAAGAAAAAGGAAAGAGAAAACCCCACACAAGAGGAAGAATAAAAGTGAAAATCATACACCAAAATAAGAAATATCAAGAAGGAGAAAACAAATCCAAACTACCGATGATGTCCTGTGAAAACCAACCAAAGGTTCTCATAACCCATCCAATCAGTCCACCCATGGTGAAGGCGAAACATTCCTCTATTTAAAGCTCCACGATACCCAATAAATCATCCAATCCCACTTCACATACATCACTCCCCACAACCCTATTACAACCCAATAAAAGACCTCTGACTCATAAGCTGGAGAGCGCTAATTGAAAGTACTGGATCTGAAACATGAATTGCAAGCTTCATACTTGTTATCAACATGTCCCAACCCATAAAACGGGGACTGTGAGCGAATGACTACGACCTTATCCCATAAGGTCTTTTGAGTGCGAGTGACTCTTCGATTTAAGAACCAAAACTTAAATAACCTACCCCGTTACAGGTGAGGACATTGTAAGAATTGGAAAGTCCAAAACCTCATAAAGAAATTCTCAGGAAAATATTGCTCGGAGCATTGAGAGTATCATCACACCATTAGCACACACGGCCATACTCATGAGAGAATGATCATATCCCTCCTTGAGAGGAAAGTGATTCATGCACTCAGTTCAATGGCTGCTCAAGATCGAACCAATATGTCTTATATTCGTAAATCTCATATTAATATAATTAATAGAATCGCACCATCTCTCCAAAAACGGCATATGCTTCTTGCAAACCATCTAGCATCTTCATTGTGTATCACAACCACTTCATCATCAGTTTCCTACCAGTAAGAATTCAGCCTAGTCTCGCTGAAAGTCAACTTTTAGTTGAAAGGAGGTGAGCTTATCTCATACCACTACAATTGTTCAATCATAGTACCCAATCCATGAACAGAGGAAGTCTAAGACAGAGCTCTACACCAGCCCGAAGCTCGTACGGGAGCCATCTGGAGTCGTACGAAGATTATCCCGGAGCCATCTCGAGGATATACTGGAGTCATCCCGAAATCCTACAGAAGCCATCTGAGAGCCATACGAAGATTATCCCGGATCCATCCCGAGGATATACGAAATCCTATAGGAACCATACGAAAAATCCTAGAGCAATTATAGGGCCATAACGAAGCCAGCTCGGGGCCATAACAGAAGATTCATCTCCAAAGTCTTGTCTACAAAGTATCGAACTACGTAAGGTCTGATCTCAATTAGATATTGAGCATGTAGGCAGCTCGTCTAGGGTGTGACCACTTCAAAGAAGAGAACGTCCATTTCCCTTAGTTGTCATTGAAATACCCCGTAATTAAAAATAGTGATTAATTAGGCTAATAAGTAATATAGAAGGTTAATTATGTCTAAATAATCATGAGGGAATAAATCCCGAAGAAAATGGATCCTTAAAACTGATTAAAAACACAAACGAACCTAAAGCGCATTTTTCGAGGAAACCGGGAAAACGCGACTTTAAGCGGGTCAAATAGACTCGTAATAATTTTGGTCAACCAGATAGTCATTAATAAACATTAGTGAAGGTCTAGAGCCAATAAAATCAATTAAACGAGAAAATAGTAAAAAACTGTCAAAAACAGGAAGTTGTGGTGGGTGAGAGCGTAAATAAACCAAACTGGTGTGTCCCCTTTTGAAAATAAAAATGTAAAATCTGATTGTGTGTGCTGTGTGGGGCGATTTCTACTGCCCTCTCACACTCTCTTAATCTTCTTCTTATGTGCTAGAAGACAAACAAAAAAAAGCAAATAAATCCTCTCTCTCTCATATCCCCCTCTTCTCTCACGTACTCTCTCTTTCTCTCATTTTCTTCTTCCTCCTTGGGTGCCAACAATGACGATTTGCCACACACCACACAACTCCCTCCTTCTCTTCTCTTGTTAAGTACTCAAAAACCTCCAGAAATTACAAAATCTGTACCATTGTCTTCCTCTCGTCAAGGAGAGCATCTCTCTCTTTTCAAATTCAAAAACAAGCAAATTCATCTCCATGGGTGTTCTTGGTTTTGAAGACAAAGACCACCATTAGAAGCCTCTTCTTCACCTTGTTAGTCTAAGGTAAAAAGAAATCCGAAAATACTACCATTTCTTGCTCTTATTTGCAAAATAAAGATTTCCAAGTTTTGAGTTCATATTCCTTATGTTCCCAGCCGATTTTGGCTTTCCTTGGAGTGTGTAATCTTGCTCTTGTGCTGTTCTAAACTCCATCTACTCACTTGCAAGGTAATGTATTTTCTAAACCCTAAAACTTACCTTAAAGTTCTAAAGATAATTAAAGGTTAGTGGTATTGAAATGGTGGTATGTAATGGGTTGTAGCTATAGAATATTGAATCTTCACAACCGGTGGGAAGAGAGGAAGGGAAGAAAGGAGAAATGAAAGAAGAAGGAAAGAAAAGCTAGAAGGAAAACAAGGTAGTTATGCTCACCTTGAGTAGTTTTGTAATGCCTCATGTAACAGATTTTTAGTAGTTTAAATGTGTATTGAAAATAGTATTGAGTAGTAGTGTAATGTGTAAGAGAACCCAAATGTTTTAAAGCTTCAAAAGTTAATGAAAAACTTGTATAAACCTTAAGGAAGGAAATAGTGAATGTGCAGGAATTTAATGAGCGGTTTAATGTCTAGTAATTGCTTTGGGAAGTTATATATTGTTGTTGTTCATAAACAGGTGAATTGAGCAGCATTGTGTGAATAAAACATGTGGTGAGAATGTAAAAATATAGGGGAGACCATGCCAAATTTCACCTAGAACTAGAACACTTAAGAACTAGAAACTAAGTAGAAAATATATCCTTTAAACAGATTTTTAATGGAGCTAGGTAATGGGTAGGTTAGGAGAGATGGATAATGCATTATAAGTCTTAGGAATGACATTAGAAGAGGGAGCTATAGATGGAGGAAGTGAGAACCAAAATCTGTAGCAAAACACAACTAGGAAAATAATGTAAGTGCTGGAATGAAAACTTAGAAAAAAATATGTGAGTGAATTAGTATAAAAAGGAGTAATAGTTTAGTAATGGATTTAGACATGTTTAGGAGACTAATTAGGTGCTTAAATATGTGGGATCAAGTGTAGGAACAATGGGGAATTAATTAGGCAAAGATAGCATTGTAACAGACTTGGAGAAACTTAAAATCTGTAAAAACTTAGCAGGGTCCGGGACCTTAGTCCAGGACTAAGTCCCGGACCAGTACACAAATTCACGCCGAGAGTTGATAATAGAGGGTGGTCCGGGACTTAGGTCCCATACAAGGACCCGGACCACCCCATTAAAATAGGCCGAGAGTTTCCTAAATACCAGGTCCGGGACTTACCTTATGTAAGAGGACCCGGACCATGTTGAATTTTCACTCGAGAGTCTAAGCCACTTCTGGTCCGGGACTTGACTTATGTACAAAGACCCGGACCATGTTGAAAAACTGTCCGAGAGTTGTGACCACAGGGTGGTCCGGGACTTAAGACCCGGACAAGGTCCCGGACCAACCCAAATTGCTAAAAATAAGTTTAAAAATATGGTTTTAAGATAAGATAGAGGGTGGTAATGATGGTATAAGATGATTAGTACTTAATTAATGATGTTTAAAGGTCATTAAGGGTATAAACAAGTTTAAAAGTGATAAAGAGTAAGTAAACCATGTGTAAGTGTAAGAATTGTAAATACATATTAAGTATGAGTTAGGAAACGTAAGAGTAATCGAGTTAAGTTAATTATAGTTAGATTAATCACTCGATCGTATGTATGTCATAGGACTTGGATTGTGAACACCGAAGGAAAGTCGGTTACAAGTACAATGGTGAACGGTATGAACTTCTCATGCCCTGTATGCTACCTTGGATACTCTGATTTGTGTGTTTGTGTGCTAATTGATCACCTAATAAGATAAACGCACGAATCAGAATTATTATGCTTACTTGTGATTATATGATGTTGTTCTTTGTTGAATATTATCTTAATTCACAGTTTGTATAATTCATGAAATGTATGGATGATAATGAATGTGTGTGTGTGTTTGATGTACATTGTAGTGACCGAATAACTTTGTGATGGACTTCTAACTAATTCCTAACAAGCTAACCAATCTAACATAATAAATTGGTAAATTGGAATGAGTAGAAGTCCGATATAGTTTCGGCCACGCGTGAGGAGGCGAAGACACAAGAGGTTGGATCTAATTCCTGGCTTTAATCTTTTCCACGACCTAAACCCCTTAAATGGGTAGCATCCTGGATTAGTGAGCCACCTAAAGCCCGGTGGTGGGACGGTGTAGTCCCTGCCCGGAGGTCATACCGACTTAACATGAGTAAAAGTAAGTAAGAGTAAGTAAATGAGTATGGAAAAGTAAGTAAGTAAAGTATGAGTATGATTGTGTAAGTATTGTGTAATGAGTAAAAGAGTAATAAGCATCTGATTAACCCGGATGTGTAATTGGCTAACCCTTGAGAAGGTATGTATGGTGTATGCTAATGTGTTACTGTTTTGGCTTGTGTATTGTATTGTGTATGATTGTGTGGTATATGTAAAGCATGTATGTATGATAATAATGAACCGCATGTATAGTCGGCCTAAAATAGTCGGCGTACCCTAGTTAGCACGCGGTATATGCGAAGTTTATATGCAGCTTTTTGCTGAGCCCCTTGGGGCACTGTTTTTAATATTTTATAGGTGCTCGTGAAGGGTGAAGACTTGATTGAGATCACGATGACTTCTTTTGATGTAATTAATAGACTGTGAATGGTGTACTAAGTTGTACACGACTATAGGCCTTTTGTTTAGCCGGTGTACCATGGGGTACACCCTTTTGGATATTGTGGGATTTATAACTTGGTATAGATGAGCAATTGTTTAACCTCATTATTTTTGGAAGCTAGTGAAAGGATGTAATCGAATACACTTGGATACTCGGTAATCACTTTTGTAAGTATATGATATTTTGTATTTAGTAAGTAATGTAGTAGCTCGGTATTTTCTAGACATCAGACCGTGACTGTAAGTAGTGTAAGCCTTGCTAGCCGTATGGGCGGTTAGCGGCGTTGTATCACCCGTCGTAGTAGTAGTATTTCCGCTGTGAGTAGTAGGATGAACGGGACAATTAGACGGTAAGTAAGGGATTAGCGGTAGGGGTGTTACAGTCATCAAAGGAGAGCAAACAAAAAAAATCATCTTACTCAACCTGCACACGGTTATCCAACCATATTGGAGCCATCCTTGGAAATCTTGGAATTGTAACCGACCATCCAGAAACCACCTAACCATGTACGGTCACTCGGTCGTGCAAAGTCATTCACCCACAACAAATTCATTACAAAGACTCATAATCTGCATCATATTCAATTAGCCACCTCAAAACCATTTGCCACTATGAAAATCTCCAACCAAATAAAAAACCACCAACCACTACAAAGCCGCTACTCATAAAGGAGCCATCTCATTATATTGGGTCCACCCAATCATATCTAAGCCACCCGATCATATCAGATCCCCCCGGTTATATCAGAGCCATCTTTCAGAATCAAAGTAATATTGGAGCCATCCTGAAAGTTATAGATCAGCTTTGAAGCCATCAGCCCTTAACAGATAATCTAAAACCACGAACCAGGGGTTTTGATTCAATTAATGCATTTGTTAACCACCACACATCTCATCTCATTGGGATGTAAGCATCCTTTTTAAAGCACAAAACCACTAATGTCAATCAATCATCCATTTGCTCAAGTTTGAAATTTAATCCTCATTCCACTCAGGTGGCCTTTTACTCACAAAAACTCTTTCACTATCCATTTCCTTTTTCCCTCTCTTCACTAAGCAGCTATTGCGTTACTAGTACGGTATTGTTTTCCTTCATTGGGCAGCTACTGTGCTACTAGTGCAAGACTTCTCATTTCATACCCGCTAGACAACTATAGCGCTACTAGTGTGGTACTGTTTTTCTTCACTAGACAGCTATTGCGCTACTAGTGCGGTACCATTCTTTCTTCACTAGGCAGCTATTGCGCTACCAATGCAAGCCTTTTTGTTTTACACCCGCTATACAGCTATTGCGCTACTAATGTAGTACCTTTTTTCTTCACTAGGCAGCTATTGCGCTACTAGTGCAAGAATTTTCATTTCACATCCGCTAGATAGCTATTGTGCTAGTAGTGCTGTATTGTTTTTTCTTCACTAGGCAGCTATTGCGCTACTAGTGCAAGACTTTTTGTTTCAAACCCGCTAAACAGCTATTGTTCTACTAGTGTGGTACCGTTTTTTCTTCACTAGGCAGTTATTTTGCTACTAGTGTAAGATATTTTCATTTCAAACTTGCTAGGTAGATATTGCGCTACTAGTGCAGTATTATTTTTCTTTGCTAGGCAGCTATTGCGCTATTAGTGCAAGACTTTTTGTTTCAAGCCCGTTAGGCAGCTATTGCGTTACTAGTATGGTACTCAAGTTGCATTATAGGCTTGTCATAAATCCTAGAGTTGGATGTCAAGAGGTTCAGTTGAGGCTCGTCATAATTCCTTGTGCACCAAATCAATCTATTGTCAGTATTATAGGCTCGACATAAGTCTTATAGTTAGATGTCAAGAGATCTAGTTGAGACTCGTCGTAAGTCCTCATACTTTCAATTGCATTCTAGGCCCGTCATAAGTCCTATAGCTAGATGTCGAGAGGTATAGTTGAGGCTTGTCATAAGCCTCATACTTTCAATTGCATTCTAGGCTTGACAAAGTCCTAGACTGGATGTCAAGAGGTCTAGTTGAGGCTCGTCATAAGTCCTCGTGCACCCAAACCTATGTATTTTTAGTATTATAGGCTCGTCATAAGTCCTATAGCTAGATATCAAGAGGTCTAGTTGAGGCTCGTCACAAGTCCTCATACTTTCAATTTTGTATTCTAGGCTCGCCATAAGTCCTAGAGCTAGACATCGGGGTCTAGTGAGGCTCGTCATAAGTCATCGTGCATTCGGCCATCATATCATTTCCCCACCAAACCCCTACATTCTTGCACTCACGGTCGTATCCCAGCGTATCACAAAACCAATAGTGAAAATTTTTGGCATCCTCTCAACCTTGATCCAAGTTTGCAAGGACTTGCAAAACTGAATCGAGGGAGCCACCTATAGACACCAAAAATTCTCTCCCCAAAAAGTAAAGTTTAGAAAAATAAAATAAAAGAGGTCAACACCTTTCTATCTCAAAACATCTTAATGGGCATGCCAGAATAAATCCACCGTTTGTTAGTTTTTTTAAAACCAAATATCAAACATTCGAGTAAAATCTCATTTTTTAAAAAACGAATTTCAAACGATTATCCAATTTCAAACCTGCCCCTTTATTTTATTTAGCTAGTTTATTTTATGCCTTTTCAAAAGAAAACATTAAAATTTTACCAAACATACATTTTAGCTTTACTTTGCTTTTTTATTTTAGGACTTTAACATTTTTTTAGGAACTCTTATCTAGGGCGAGCTACGAATTAATTGTTTATCCTCATGTTTTGTAGCAAGATAAATTTTTAGTCTAGTTGGTATATGCTAGTGAGAGAACAATTGGCTTGGGGTTTAGGGTTGATCTTGTTGGCTTACAAATGTGTTTTTATTTTTAACAATGCTTCTTTCTCCCTTCCTTCTAAACCCTAAACCCCGCCCTCTACTTACAAACAACAACAAAAAACCCTAAAAAAACAACAATTATAGCCGATATACCCCCCTTTACCATGCTTTTATTCTCAATCATATTGCTCAAATGATTGAAATCTATCATCTCCTTTCTCCATCCATCTACAACCTAAAAGCAAAACAGAACACTTTGCCCCACCATTTCTCATAACAATCAGTATCCCATTCTCGACCAAGAACAAGGAACATATTCGGTTTCCTCTTCTCTCGACCTAGAATAACCAACATACACTCTGCACACCATTCATTCTTCACTCTCGTTAATTTTGCATCCAAAGCAACAAAAACATTCAGAATACAACATCATCTCTATCTTTTTATCACATTATTAATCAATGTAACTTAGCAAACATCACACTCTGTCTCTTAATACATACATAATTTGCAATACAAAACACAGATATTCATTCATTTCATTATTTCCAACTAATTTGCAACCAATACATGACCTACAACCACATCTCTGACTATTAATTTTCACACCTGGCAATTTGTAACCCAACTTGTGAACTAGGAACACACAACTCTTTCTCTCTTCATTTCTCTTCTCATGGTAATTTGCACACCCAACTTACAAACAAGGAACACACATCTCTGTCCCCTCTTCATTCTCCTCCCCACGGTAACTTTGCACACCCAACTTGCTGACAAGGAACATACAACTCTGTCTGCTTCTTCATTCTCTTCACTACCTGTAATTTTGCAATCCCTGACAGGCAAGGAGTACCTGCCTTTTTATTCTTTTCATCACCGGTAAGATGTGTTTTCCCCCTCTCTCAATGTAAAAGAAAAGATAGAGTGAGCCGCCTATGTATCTCTCTCGTTTACCTCTTAAAAAAAACAAGTAGTCCCTTCCATCATTGAGTCTTGTATGAGTACCGTCTTTGACTTTTCTAATCTGGGCTAACAATACAATCATCTGAGTCGTTGATCCAATTTTAGTGTTTTGTTCATATGCCGTTATGTAATCATGTGAAGAGGGGAAAATATGCCTAGAAGCCCCAAAAAGATGCAGGAACTAGCAGAACGAAGAAGGAAAGAAGAACTCGCATCGACCGGGCCAGTTTGACCGGTCGGGAAGGCAGAAGAGAAAGCACAAAGGAGTGACCGGTCACTTTGACCGGGTGTTTGGGGCAAAATACCAGCCGCAACCGGGCATTCTCGACTGGCCGCGAAAGACTCCAAACAAAGTGCAAGCAACGACCGGTCGCTCGTGACCGTTCGCCAAAGGTACCAGAGCGAAACATAGGCGGTGACCGGTCGTCTGTGACTGGTCACTAGAAGTGTCGCCATGACCGGTCGCCTATGACCGATCACTAGAAATGCCAAACATAGTATAAGTAACGACCGGTCGCTAAAGGTATAATGTGGACGCAAGTAGTAAAAGTAGGGAAGTTAGGATAAGATATTTACGAGATATTTTATAGGCCTATCAAGATATTTACGTGCCAGGCTGGCACGACATGATAGGCCAGACAACCCATGAGAAACAATATAAATAGGGGTTCACCCCCCCCCCCCAATGAAAGGGACGCGATCTGAACTTACGGAATTTCCCTGTTTCATTGCTATTGCGAACCTTTTCCTCTCTTTGAACCCGATTTTCTCGGTAACAAGGTAATTCGGTAGAACTCGAGGAACTTGATGCTAGTATACTAGGGATCCGATTACAGATTAGGCAGAAGATCGTCGGGACTTAGGAACCTTCCATTTCATTTTGGCGCCGTTTGTGGGAAACGAATAGCTCAGATCCAGCAACCACGAATCCACCCTTGAGAATAATAATCTGAAATAGCATACGAAATCAATACATCTGAGATCAGAATTGTACTTTTGCAGGTTAAGTACGAGAATGACACCCAGAACCAGGAAGAATTTGCAAACCAATGATGGAAACACCGGCCCCGAAACGTCGACCCACGACTCCATTTCCAAGAAAGACCTGGAAGTCATGCTGACAAACCTCACCAGGTCCATCGATGAGAAGATCGTAGAAGGGAACAAACTCCTACAACATGAATTGATGCAGAGAGACGAGGATTTCCAGTGGAAATGGGAGGAAATATCATAGGCGATCGACCTCCTAACAAATCGAGATGCGGAAAGGAGCAATGAGGGAAAAAGGGGGACCCGGGGAGAAGCCCTGATTACCATTGAGGAGGATGACTCCATCAACATGAGCCTATATCCGTTCTCTGAGAAGATCCGGAGAGCTAAACTCCCCCCCCACTTCGTCACCCCAGCGGTGGAAAAATATGACGGTACAAGAGACCCCACTCAGCACATTAAGAAATTCATGTTCGCCATGAACACCCAGGGGATTAGTTCCCTCACCCTGTGCAACCTATTCCCGGGGACGCTCTCCAAAAGGGCACTGAGATGGATCTCGACTAGGCCGCCTCAGTCCATCTCCAGCTTCAAACAGCTGACCGAGGAATTCCAACAATACTTCGCAGTCAGTAAAAAGGTAAAGAGAGAAACAATAGAGCTCATGGATGTGAAGCAAAGGAAGGGAGAGACTGTGAAGGAGTACAGTGAGCGTTCCACAAGAAAGTGGCAGAAATCGACGATATCGATGAGAAGATACTGATTAAGGCCTTCGGTAATGGCCTGGCACACCCTCGGCTCGCTGGAAAAGTAGCCACCAAAGCGCCTAAGTCGCACAGGGAGCTACCCGAGATGATCCATGATTTCATTAAGTCAGAGGTTGCGGAGAATAAAGCCAAGGAGTTGCTCAATAGCTTCAAGGCCCCTGCCACAAGTGAAAAAAAGGGAGGACATACGGGCGGAGTAGTTACGACCTAGAAGCTCGTCCCAAGGGAGTGCCAGGTACAAACCTTATTCCAAGGCCCGGCTACCCAAGGACAGCAGCCCCAAACGTGAGAGCCTTTCCGGCAGTCCAGATTGACCCAGAGAAGTATGCCGCCGCTGTAAGAGAGGGACTCTTACTGCCCCCAAGAAGCCCCACCCGGGGGAAGTACCGGTAGCCTTCTATGAGTACCACGGGCACCGCAGTCACAGGACCATCAACTGCGTGAACCTTGCCAAGGAGTTGAGGATGATCGAGGAAAACAAGAAGAAGGGGAGAGGGGGACAACACGGGCAGCACTCCAGCAGCCAGCCCTCCGGCCTAAATCAGAAGAAGAAGTCCACCTAGAGTTGGATCACAACAAGTCTTTTGGAGTAATCACAGGTCTGTAGATAAAAAGCCCAGGATAATCCTCTAGGGAAGAATGTAAGACATTCCTTTGAGAAGGGAGGATCATTTTCGTACCCCGCCGGGAGTGCTAGCTTGTTACTACTTCATGAAAATTCTCTTGTTGCTATATAACGAGTATTTACTAATATCTCAATGGAGTTTCTCATGTCATAAACGTATAAATAAATAGTACTAGCGCCACAAAATAAGAAAACTAACAAAATTCTCCCTAAGAAAATTCATAGGGCTATTCTCGGAAGTAGGTCCGCTGACCCCCAACGAAAGAAAGAGGCATATCCACGAGGTCCACCAAGAACTTCCCGACAAGAAGGCCGCTAAACATGAAAAGCTCCCCCCAATCTACTTCACCGAGAACGATGAAGACGGGGTCCTGTACCCACACAACGATCCGCTTGTCATAAGGGCCCAGGTAAATGACCGCATGATGGAAGGAATCTTGGTTGACAACAGAGCAGGGGCGAATGTCATTTCTGTAGAGGCAGTAAAAAGACTCGAGATACCCGAAGACAAGATCAAGCCCTATTCAGCCGTGCTGGGGTTTTTGTGGGGGGAATCTCTGCTAAATCGTCGGGGAGCATCGACTTCACCATTACCCTAGGACAGGGGGATGAAAAGCGCACGGAAAAACTGACGGCCTTCATTCTTCCCGGACTCTCCGGGTACAACATGTATCTCGGATGACCAGGGATAAACGCTTTCAGGGCCATATGCAGCACCCACCACTTGAAGATGAAATACCTGACTAGATCTGGAAAGCTTGTTACGGTAAGAGGAAACCAAAAAGTGGCACGGGTGTGAGAGGTCCGAATTATGGAAGACCTTCCAGGAGACGAAACAGTCAAGACTGTAGGGTTCGAAGAGGAATTCAAAGGAAGGCTCCCCCTCCCTGACGAAGCAATCGAGCGGTATGAGGCTCCCGCCGATCTTCCAAAAGAGGTACCCCTACAAACCGATCCCGAAAAATTCTTTAAAATTGGAAATGCATTTGACAGCGGAGAACAAACCCGTCTAACAAGATTCCTGGAAAAAAGAAGGGTCATGTTTGCTTGGAGTACAGAGGAAATGTCTGGAATAGACCCAAGCGTTATCCAGCATAGCCTCCACGTGGACCCAACGCACCTGGCGATCTGACAAAGGAAGAGGATAATTGGGGCAGAAAGAGATCGGGCCGCTCGGGAAGAGGTTCAGAGGCTATTGCAAGCAGGTTTCATCAAAGAAGTATCATATCCCAGGTGGCTGACTAAATACCCCAAACCTTAATATATTAATGAACTATCTAATTAGGATATACTAAGGCTAGAACGTGCCTTAGAAACATTAGAAGAAGTGTTAAACAATAATTTACACCAAAACATGCTTTAGGAACAATTAGAGCAAAAGGTGTTTTAAAGAGCACAAATAAATTAGGGAACTACCAATAAGTTCCCAAGAGATTTCAAATGTGAAATATATCTAAGATTAGTAATACACATTAAGCGGAATTAGCGTTTAAACCGAAAACGCACCTTAGAGCACAAAAATGTGCTTTAAAGGAAAATGTGCTTTAAGCATGTATACATGGAACGAAAAGGCTAATGAGCCAAAATACCATAAAGAAATAAGGGAACAACAATTAAATGGTCATAGGAGCCATTGCGTATACACACAAATTAAGTATACAAAGTCCACAGTAAACAAGTACTAAACTGACGAAAGTCAAGGAGAAACAACTAAACGACTTGGTTTAAATTGGAATGAGCAACATGCTATTTCATGAACAAAGTTTCTAAAGGTTGTAAATATATTAAGGACACATTTAAACTAGCCAAAACAAATTGCATAATCAATGTGAACCGGAAGCACATAAAATGGTGTTTTAAGGCATTTTTTGCTATGTAACATACCTAACACATGGTATAAGTCCATATGAACGAGATTAATACACAAAATGTTAAATAAATACAAGGAAAAACAAAAAAAAATCAGATCAAATGAGGCCCTATGCTGCCGACATGGGATGAATTTCCAAGCTCCAAAATGCTTTAATTTTCACTATTTCAACAACTAAGACTTTCTTTAATTGCCAAATCATCTTGTCCCCTGAGTAAATAATTAATCAGACACTTACCTGTCATATGAGAGCTCCCAAATTCGTATCTCCTCCTCTCTTTGAAGAAACAACACAAAAACACTCCAATGTTCTTAGTTTGGTGCCTTAAAGAACACCTTGCCTTGTAGAAATCATAACTTTCTCGTCCTAACTCCAAATCAAAAGCTTGATATCTCGTTGGAATCCTATTTCAAATAGCTTTATAACAATAGCTCATGAGCCCCCATATTCTAAGGAAAAACCATGAAGAAGTGCCTTTGATTCTTGAGGTAAAACATTGCCTTCTTGGAAACTCTTCCTTCTTTGATTTTCATCAAGGCCGAGTGCCTAGGGTTACTAACCCTTCTTATTCTTCATATTATTATATGATTTTGGAGCCAATTTCTCTAGCAAATTGCTGTCAATATTCCTAAGGAAAACAAGCTTAATATTAAGCTAAAGGTTAATATACAAGGTAAATCCTACAACTACCTATTTCAAGGTTCTAATTGTTGATCTATATATGATCTAACATATTGTTTACCTTGTTTATTATTGCCGAATTTATTAGGTGTTAGATTTAATTTTTTACACCTTAAATGTTATTATCTTATAAATCAAAAGTTAGATTTATAACCCTTAAGATATAAGCTTCAATATAAGCTATCATTATATGCAAGAAAAATTCATATACTATAATTTATATGGTGGACGAAAATTAGGAGGTTATATATGAGTTAGAAAAATTATCTAACTAAGTTAAATTGAAGGAATTAGTATAATTAAGAGTGATATGTAAAATTTGAGAAGTTTTGGTTACATAATATCAAGGCCGAAATATATATGAGTTAATAAGTATTTTTGAGAGTTTAAGTGATGAGAAAATTATTTTAGAATTAAGTTTACAATTTATAAAGAGTTTATAAGTGTTATAAGGAATTTATAAGGTTTTTTTGTATATTAAGGTTAATAAAGGATGGTATATATGTACTATAGGGTTGCTATTTGCAGTATAAAATTACTAATCACCGCAGTACAAAATTTTTTAAATTCATATTGACGTTGTACACATGTAATGATGTGTCGCTGTGTTTTTTTTCCAAAAATGATATCTGAAATAAATTTACCGAAGTAGTTTGTAGTTGATTAGTAGCGAATTTTACTAGTTACTTTTTTGTTGGAATCAATACAGGAACCTTTTTTTAAAAAAAAAGTGTTGGATTACATTTTTATGTGTTTATATTATTAATTTGACTTAAAATTAATTTGTACTGCGAATAGCAAAATACTTTACTATTTGCAGTACAAATTTTTTTTTCACCAAACTTAGTTGAATAAGTTTGAATGTTACGGGGAGACACTTTTTTTTGAAATAATAGACAATTGAATGACCAAATTTAAGTCAATATGATTAAAAACAACTAAGTTAAGAAAAACTAGGTTACAACAACTAATTTATAGAAAAACTAAGTTACAACAACTAAGTTAAAGAAAAACTAAGTTACAACAACTAAGTTAAAGAAAAACTAAGTTACAACAACTAAGTTAAAGAAAGACTAAGTTACAACAACTAAGTTAAAGAAAAACTAAGGTACAACGTTGATCCAACTATCTAACCTAGATTGTATTTGATGAATCCAAGGTCCGACAGTGTTTGGATCTCTATAAAAGAACCACTGCGGATAGACAGGGGGGAGTGGGGAGTCATCAACCATGCCGAACCTTACGAAATGACCCTGGGGGAAAATTCCTATGTGGATCTCTCCTCTTGGGCTATCACGATCGGTATAATTATCGAGCGGAAGGTATGTGGCACTTGCCATACCCCCAAAGACAGTAGAGTAGAAAACTACTATCGAAGTGTACTTTGTCGCGATCGCCAACCCCATTTCCGTGTTCATCCATTTCTTTGGAGGTGCTGGCTCTCCTGAATTCCAATGAAGCGCTCTTAACATGCCGTTGTACGGTCCTTCATTAAAAATGGCCTTGTATAGTCCATTCGCCGGTGCTGTATTCTTCATGTGATTGTACAATGCTCTACGGACATCTTTCCACCTCTCTTGATTTGAATATAGGTAATCAGCAATGACCCTGAAACCACAATTCCTATCTCCACGAACATCAATATACCCAGTAATATATTGATATAGGTTAGGGTTGAAATTTTGGTAGTATGGGAAGTTGTCTAGGTACAGGAATCGACTCGGATTTGATGATCTTCTATTACGTGATCTTCTATTTGATGGCGCTCCTTCTGACTGGCCTGCCCTTGGTCGGTTACGCTCCCAAGATGAAGGTTCCCGTCGGTTTGGTCTTGAGGGCCCGGTAGGTCTGCCAATCCCAAACTGTTCCAATGGCTCTCCTAATTGGCACACCATATCTGGGTGAAGGAAGTTTTGGATTTGACTGTAACATTTCACCATCAGAGTAGGATCATCTAACTGTTCTACCTCAGAAGCTATGTCTCGCCATCTATTCTGTTCTTCCTCCATGTAGGATACCATATCAATTGTCGATTCATGTTTCTCCCAGCTTAGGGTATACCAGAAACGATGTATATCCCTCTTCGAGCATAGTATACCACTATCCAGCATGTAGTTTAATTTACAAGCGTAAGGTAATTCATGAGAGGTTACCTTGTCACATCCACAGAGTGAGCTGTCCATTTGCACATAATTCGCCCTTCCAAGCTCCATGACTAGTTCATCTAAGCAAAGGGTATTAACCTTCCCGATCAGGTCAGCAATTGGAACCCTCATGTGCTCTCTTCTGTGTTTTGTCCTGGCTGCCTCAAAATCCTTTTTTAACTCATGGATGCTTGTATTCACATGATCGTTAATCTTTGGAAAGATTACATCCAAAGTGTGTCTAGCACTCCTTAATCTCGCCTTTAGAGAAGAATGTGCGCTCTCCACCCTATCAAATGTTTAAGTAAGTTTTATAGATCTATAACAATGAATGTATTATCTTAAACATTACAAGATTAACAATTTTACCTATTTGTCGTTGTGTTGCCAAAGTGCAACACATTCTTGACCCAAGCCTCCACAAATTTTTCCTTGTATTTCTCCCAGACTGATGCAACATACGTAATGAAACGTGGGTAGCTTTGGTATGTATTCTTGAAATTTTCGTACCTCTCATTGTACTCCTGCTCTGTGCTCGAGTAGACAACCGAAGTCCACATTCGGACTGCAGCCGCCGCCCTTCCTCTATCACCCATATAAGTCTCGGCTTTCCCCTGAACGTTCCTACTTATGTGCCACCAACATAGTAGATGATGAGATTCAGGAAATACCTCATCTAAGGCATTCATCAGGGCCAGACATCTGTCGGTGATAAATGTAGAGGTTGTAGTCTGCCCGAGGAGGTCCCTTAATTGTTGAAGTGCCCACACATACATGTCTGTTGATTCTGATACAAGAAAGGCGAAGGCAATGCTGAAGTTTTTGCCTATACTCGTCATCCCGATGAACTGAACCAAAGGCATTTTTGCTATGTTTGTTTTATAGGTAGCATCAATGCCTATGACATACGGGAAGCATGGAGCAGTAATCTAGAGGTAGGGTGTGCAAAGAAGATGGACCCAAGTCGTGTTTCATCCCCTAAATTGTGAAATATAATCATGTTATCTATCAAATTAATATGAAACCTAAATGATTGAAGTTATTTGAGACATACTGAGTTTACTTACTTGGTTCTGTAGTGTAATCGTAGTAGTTGTTGTTTTTGTCTAGCTCACTCAGCAGAGTCTGCACCATAGATCGACCATCTCTCTTTACTAGTTTTTTTTTGTATCCGGTTGTATATTTCTTTCCTTGTTGCTGACGTTTCTGGGTTGATTGTTGTGAGCTCTGAATAAATTGCATAGGGTGGCACACCGACACTGCTTCTTGATCGATCATAATCTCCTCCGCCTCAGTCAGGCGTTTTCCCACAAAATGACCCTCTGCCCACTCAGTGAGATCATGGTTATGCCATCCGTGACCCACTTGCAAGAAACACCCGTAGCTTGTGTAATACCCCTAAATTCAAAAGGACAACCACATTTCTTTGAACCAGATGATCTGCGCTGGTTGATGACACCAGGTCGTGATGTCCTTCGTGGTTTCCAATACCTCTCGCATGTTATGTGGAAATCTTGGCCCGACCGAGAACTTTGAATTATGGTGTAGATATGGTTGGGATGGCCAACACTATCTACCCAAGCTTTCGCTTCTTCTTTACTCATAAAGGCCTGGTTTGTTTGAAATAGGTAACCTGTGTCCACCACCGGAGGTCGATTATACATCTGTTGCATGTAGTCATCCATCTCTGCATTATGATCTGGAACGCCTTCATCAAATTCATCCCAATCTGAATCAGTGGTTGAGTCACTTTCCTGCAATAAGGGTCGAGAGAATGTTAGATGAATATTGAAATATGAAATATTAGTGCGAATATGATTTACAAAGACAATAAACTAAATACTTACTGGGCTTGAAATTGGAACATACTCATGATCGGAATCTGGAGATTGACTCATGTTTAGAGAGCTTGCACAGTTTTACAAAATTATTTTTGGAAGAGAGTGAGGAGATAGAGAGCTTCAAGAATATGGAGAGTGAGTGTGTGAAGATGAAATGGAGGAGGCATCCCTTATATAAAGGTTGGTCATGAACTAGCCACAAGGTTACAAGTACTGCAAACGGTAACCTGGTACGTGCACAGTGACCTGGTACGTGTACCTTTCCTGACAAAAGTAATTACCCGGTAACTTTGAATTCACTTTGTACTGCAAACGGTAACCTGGTACATGCACAGTGACCTGGTACGTGTACCTTTCCTGACAAAAGTAATTACCTATGGTAACTTTTTGAATTCACTTTGTACTGCAAACGGTAACCTGGTACGTGCACAGTGACCTGATACGTGTACCTTTCCTGACAAAAGTAATTACCTATGGTAACTTTTTGAATTCATTTTGTACTGCAAACGGTAACCGGGTACGTGCACAGTGACCTGGTACGTGTACCTTTCCTGACAAAAGTAATTACCTATGGTAACTTTGAATTCACTTTGTACTGCAAACGGTAACCTGGTACGTGCACAGTGACCTGGTACGTGTACCTTTCCTGACAAAAGTAATTACCTATGGTAACTTTGAATTCACTTTGTACTACAAATGGTAACCTGGTACGTGCACAGTGACCTGGTACGTGTACCTTTCCTGACAAAAGTAATTACCTATGGTAACTTTGAATTCACTTTGTACTGCAAACGGTAACCTGGTACATGCACAGTGACCTGGTACGTGTACCTTTCCTGACAAAAGTAATTACCTATGGTAACTTTGAATTCACTTTGTACCGGATCATCAACTTCTCCATGGTGTGTTTGGTACGCTTCCTTCGGCTAGAATCTAATTTGAATAGTGGGGGTGAATTCTTTTTAGGGAAAATTCACGATATAACACTGTTTTCTTTCAGTAGCCGTTGAACTAGCCGTTGGACATGTCAGTGACCGTTACTCAAATATTATAAAAGAGGGTATTAGTGTCCCAACATACTCATTCCTTACCCTGTGCTCTCAGAATCTGTCTAATTACATCTTGCTTGAACTCTTCATACCTTAATTCCCATTTCGCTCTCAAAATCAAATGGAGTTTCCTTTTGTTTGCACGTTAATTATGTAGCTACTTTTGGTCGTCATGGAGCACAATTTGATAGAAGAATGGGGCACAGACGCGTAGAAGTTACCATGCCATATCCTAGTAATCTCTGTGATCTACAACGACGAGTAATTCGAGCACTACAGTCCCTCCTCGGCAGAATAAACATAACAACCATGGTGTATTTGGGGCTGGAGGGCGACTATGAGTGGACTTTTATTCATGTATGAAATGATACATCAGTTCGCCGGATGATGGAGAATTACATGGAGTATAATGATTTCATCGCTCATATTCCATTACTTGTTATTTATGATCCTATTGAGCCCGATGATGATGATTTTCAACACCAAGAACCAATTTATGAGATTGATAAGTGAGAAATACATAGACATTTAAGGGTTTAATTTACCTTATACTTGTGCACTTTCAGGATAATATTTCTCACTTATCGTATGTTTTTCCTAAGATTTATGTCTTGATATGGACTGATATATTTTATGTGTTAAATGTAGGAAAAAGCCATGTTAATGGATAGATAATCTCATGAGCTTTCCAACGCAACAAACGGCGAGTCAAACGGACTTATAACGAAGAATCTGGAGCCAATTGAAGATTAGACTATAAACAACCGCCCACAACATACACGTCCGCCTGGTTAAGGCGCGGACAACACACAGGCGTCCGCCTCGCGGACAAGACAGAGACGTCCGCATGATATGGCGCGGACAGCACACAGACGACCGCGAGGAGGACGGAACAGAGACGTCCGCCTGTTATCGCGCGGACAGCACACAGACGACCGCGAGGAGGACGGAACAGAGACGTCCGCCTGTTATCGCGCGGACATCACAGAGGAGTCCGCCTCTTATCGGGCGGACAGCACACAGACGACCTCGAGGCGGACAGAACAAAGACGTCCGCCTGATATCAGGCGGACGCGCAGGCGGACATGGCCAAAACAGACACGCGAACAGTTTTTCTTCTTCGTTCTCGCGGCGTTCTTCTTCAATCTTCACGGCGCCTACAGACAAGAAGATAACCGACAGTATTAACGCGTCTGCAACCCCAATCTATCTACCTCCATTATCTTATCCTGCTAATCAACTTGCACACATCTTATCCTGCTAATCAATTTGCACGCATCTCTTCCTCTGTTTTCTTCTTCTTCCTTCTCTATATAAACTCTGCAACTTCATCAAAAATAATACACGCTCGTACACAAAAACTCTACTCTCTGAATCTCTCACCTTCACTTCCAAATTTCACTTCTTCCACAAAAATTCCATCCAGACCATACGTATGCAGAGTGCTATTTCCTTTCTTTAACTGTAATTTGTTTTATGGCTGTCGTGCTTACGACGTCCGTTTGTATAATTATGTCTGGTAAAAATCTTAGCTCCCGGGTTGAGAAGTAGTAAGCTTATTTACTAAACTGTGTTACGTAGACTTTCTAATATAATCTGTTCAAGCATATTTGATTCTCCTCCTTATTACGCTTTAATATTTAGGCCATTTATTAAGTGATATTTGTAGTTTCTTGTCAAAATGCAGTGCTGAGGCAGGATTCTAGACAAGAGAAGTCAAAACAGGTCAACGACTAGAAGTGAGTTTTCACCTATAGGTTGACCAGTCTCCAATAGGAATTATTAATAATGCGATTAATTATTAATGACTTGAACAAGAATTGCGCTTGTTGTTTAAATTAATCAGGGTTTATTAGACAGGGAACGGTCAATAAACTAATTAAGATTCTTGAGTTTATTGCTAAAGTGGGGAAGTCTACAATAATATAATTGAGTAAAATAGGTGAGCAAAACAACCGGGATGCTTCTTTAAAAACAAAAGAGTTTCATAACTGCTAATATTAATCTGTTTTAATTAATTGTTCTTTTTACTGTTTTGATTACACTGAGTTCTAACCACAATTTCTCTCAAAAAAATGATAAGTTTCTGTTCAGTAATCTAATTAGAATTCTCAATTAAAATTGCACTATCAGTTAAACCACAGCAAGGTCCCCAAGAGTTCGACACCCCACAAATCCACTATCCCGCAAAACGATTAGGTACACTGCCTAGGTTGAAGAAGTAGTCGCATATTTCTTACAACAAGTTTTTGGCGCCGTTGCCGGGGACCTCCGGCAAGGTTAATTGGTAGTTTTAATTTTTCTGAGTTTACTGTTTATAAATTTGTGATATATTTTGCTTCTCTTTAATTTTTGTTTCTGTTATATTTTGTTTCTATTATTCTGCTAATATTTTAATTGTGTAAATTTCTGTTATATCTGTTTAATTTTCCTTTTATTTTTGTTTTATGTAATTTTACATACTTTTTTTATTTTCTTTTATATCTGTTTTGTATCATATTGTTTTTTCTATTTTGTTAATTTCTGCTTTTATGTTTATTCTATTTTTAGTTCTATTATACTTGGTATTTCTATTTTTGTTTTTGTAGGATAGTTACTTATTATGGAGAGCGGCGACGATGAGGTGAGAAGATTGTTGATCATTTGGAATGGACTCACATGCAAGAGGAGTTGTCCTCATATCAAAGGTTGGTCAAGGATTATCAATCACCTCAACAGTCAAATCGAGAGCCGTATTGGTGGGAAGTCGACCAGGCTAATACACAGTACCATGAAGCTCAGTTGGGATACTGCTACTTCAATCAGAATGAACAGCAATCTACACAAGGGCTAGACGAATTCTTCCCGAGTCAGACCAAGCCGCTAGAAGAAATTCCAGTGGTGAGTCCAATAAATGAAGATCGATTCGAGCCAGATATTCAAGAAGCTACAAATTCTGATGAGGAGATAAAGAAACTTATCAGGACATTTTTCTCTGACGCTGAGTTGGAGCAAATGTCTGAGAGTTACAAATCTTCTCCATCTCCATCCCCAACACAAGAGGAGCAATTAAAATTTGAAGATATTTTGTGTGAGCCTCATCAACCGGAAGTGGAAATTTATATCCTCGAATCTGAGGAAGGAACACCGCTACCACCAGTCTCTCATAAACTCTCACCCTGCCTCCATAAGCCTCAACAACAAGAGGAGGATGTTTACATCCTCCAATTGAGGAAGAAAAACCATCACCACCTGGTCTTCTATTGGAATTCCATTACCGGCAATACCTCCTCAAAAACCAGGTTTTGTGGAGTATACATTTTCCTATTTTATTTGCCGAGTTAACGTTCTATTTTGATCCAGGTGGTTTGCTCTTAATTACTGCTAACTACGTTTTCCTGGCAAAGCTATTGTCTACTTTTATTTTTGATCCAGGATAACGAAGCGGGAGTCTAGCCAAAGACTATAAATACGGGCAGCTTACTGGGAGGCAACCCAGTGGTTAAATATTATTTCCCTACTATTTTTGTTTTTTTGTTGTCTTTCATATTATTCCTATATATGTTTTATAAATAAAAAAGAAGAAGAAGAGAGAACGAGGAGAATTAACTTGAGTTCTTCTGGCTGTTTAGAATAGTTCTTCCAGATAAATATTCCGTCATTCTGCAGCTGAACTCAAGTGTGGGGGAGCTACTCTACATTTCTGCATGAAAACAGGGAAGTACACTATCCATACCTTGCTCTTTAAATTTAAATATCTCTTATTACCATGCTTTTTGATCATTACCCAGCTAGTTTGCATGCCCTGTTATTTTAATTCTTTCTATGCAATGAGGGCATTGCTTTGGTTCAAGTGTGGGGGAGAGATAATAATCAAAAGCTTGCTCTTAAGTTTTCTTTTTCGACACTGTGTTTAAATTGTTAAGTGATTAATAATCAAAGAATGAGCCATAGAGGGAGTAATGCTGGTATTAACAGGTTTAAAGGGTACAAAAAAAAAAACACTCTGCTCCTTACTTAAAAAATTCTGAGGAAATTATCATTTGAATTTTGTTTGACTTTGAGCCTGGATTTGATTTGGAAAGAAATGATGGAAAAAGAACAAGGCAAGGTACTCCTCTGATCCAAACAGGCATATTCTGATCCTGAACAGGCCTCGTCCACTCGGTTATTAAGTTCTTAGGGGTGCTTTATCACCTGGCTACCTAAGGTACTCGGTATCTGGGATAGTAGACCCAAAACCGCTACAAGGGTGGAGAGAAAAGTCTGAGGTGAAGGAAAAAATGAACTTAAAAAAAATGAAGTATCTGTGCATTTGGTACTAAAATGAAAAATGAAAAAATCGTCATTATGGATCATGAGTATGTGGCATTGAAAGGTATAATGGAATAAGATTTTACTTCGTGCCCCTTGTCGTTCAAGGAAATGTGAAAGAAAAATGGTGGATTGGCTCGGGGTTAAAAGCAGAATTTTCATGGTACTGCTTCTCTTTCTTTTTGCAGGACTTCAGAGTTATTCTCATAAATAGAGAAATATATCTAATAAAATTATTGTTATTAGTACCCTTTAAAAACTGAAAAGATTGGCAATTACCTCTTCTGTGCTCTCCTTACTTGATTATTGTCTGTTTAACTTGTTTAAACATTATGTCAGAAAGATTTGCTTGAGGACAAGCAAAAGATAAGTGTGGGGGAGTTTGATAAGTGAGAAATACATAGACATTTAAGGGTTAATTTACCTTATACTGTGCACTTTCAGGATAATATTTCTCACTTATCGTATGTTTTTCCTAAGATTTATGTCTTGATATGGACTGATATATTTTATGTGTTAAATGTAGGAAAAAGCCATGTTAATGGATAGATAATCTCATGAGCTTTCCAACGCAATAAACGGCGAGTCAAACGGACTTATAACGAAGAATCTGGAGCCAATTGAAGATTAGACTATAAACAACCCCCACAACATACACGTCCGCCTGGTTAAGGCGCGGACAACACACAGGCGTCCGCCTCGCGGACAAGACAGAGACGTCCGCATGATATGGCGCGGACAGCACACAGACGACCGCGAGGAGGACGGAACAGAGACGTCCGCCTGTTATCGCGCGGACAGCACACAGACGACCGCGAGGAGGACGGAACAGAGACGTCCGCCTGTTATCGCGCGGACATCACAGAGGAGTCCGCCTCTTATCGGGCGGACAGCACACAGACGACCTCGAGGCGGACAGAACAAAGACGTCCGCCTGATATCAGGCGGACGCGCAGGCGGACATGGCCAAAACAGACACGCGAACAGTTTTTCTTCTTCGTTCTCGCGGCGTTCTTCTTCAATCTTCACGGCGCCTACAGACAAGAAGATAACCGACAGTATTAACGCGTCTGCAACCCCAATCTATCTACCTCCATTATCTTATCCTGCTAATCAACTTGCACACATCTTATCCTGCTAATCAATTTGCACGCATCTCTTCCTCTGTTTTCTTCTTCTTCCTCTCTCTATATAAACTCTGCAACTTCATCAAAAATAATACACGCTCGTACACAAAAACTCTACTCTCTGAATCTCACCTTCACTTCCAAATTTCACTTCTTCCACAAAAATTCCATCCAGACCATACGTATGCAGAGTGCTATTTCCTTTCTTTAACTGTAATTGTTTTAATGGCTGTCGTGCTTACGACGTCCGTTTGTATAATTATGTCTGAGTAAAAATCTTAGCTCCCGGGTTGAGAAGTAAGCTTATTTTACTAAACTGTGTTACGTAGACTTTCTAATATAATCTGTTCAAGCAATATTTTGATTCTCCTCCTTATTACGCTTTAATATTTAGGCCATTTATTAAAGTGATATTTGTAGTTTCTTGTCAAAATGCAGTGCTGAGGCAGGATTCTAGACAAGAGAAGTCAAAACAGGTCAACGACTAGAAGTGAGTTTTCACCTATAGGTTGACCAGTCTCCAATAGGAATTATTAATAATGCGATTAATTTATTAATGACTTGAACAAGGAATTGCGCTTGTTGTTTAAATTAATCAGGGTTATTAGACAGGGAACGATCAATAAACTAATTAGATTCTTGAGTTTATTGCTAAAGTGGGGAAGTCTACAATAATATAATTGAGTAAAATAGGTGAGCAAAACAACCCGGGATGCTTCTTTAAAAACAAAAGAGTTTCATAACTGCTAATATTAATCTGTTTTAATTAATTGTTCTTTTTACTGTTTTGATTACACTGAGTTCTAAACCACAATTTCTCTCAAAAAAATGATAAGTTTCTGTTCAGTAATCTAATTAGAATTCTCAATTAAAATTGCACTATCAGTTAAACCACAGCAAGGTCCCCAAGAGTTCGACACCCCACAATCCACTATCCCGCAAAACGATTAGGTACACTGCCTAGGTTGAAGAAGTAGTCGCATATTTCTTACAACAAGTTTTTATGAGATGCGACATAATGTAATAGCACAGGGAATGGAGAGACAAAGGTTAGGAAATAATTAGGTTATTGGTTATTGCGTAATTGATCTTGTTAGTTCTCGTGTTGTCATACTTTTTGAGATTTATAATCTTTGGAAGATGTTTGGATGTGGAATAAACGTGTTGTTATAGTTATTCACTTTTAATTATGTGATTCATCAGATTTGAATTCGGGGACTTATCTTTCTTAGGAATTTCTACATTTTGATATATTTCATTTCTCGTGACACACTGTATTATCAATAACAGTACAGGGAGGGACATTATCAGGGCATCCACCACAAACTTGGGGTTCCAGCTTTCATCCAGAAATTTGCAAGCCTCAATATTTTGGTCAAGCTTGATGTTTAGAACATGGTTGAACTGAGATTCACTCACACCATCCCTAAATATAATAATCTGCTCAGGCTTCCATTTCTCAATTATGTGATTCATAGGATTTGAATTCGGGGACTTTTCTTTCTTAGGAATTTCTACATTTGATATATTTCATTTCTCGTGACATATACAATCTTTGGTACATGTTAGATAGTTATTCACTTTAAATCATGTGATTCATAGGATTTGAATCGGGGACTTTCTTTCTTAAGAAGCACATTTGTCAAATACTGATCGTTAACTTTGAACGGAGCCATGCTGAAATACCCCAAATATAAATAATATTATTAAATCATTATTTATTGGAATATAATCCAAATATAAATCATTTCACGTACGCATGCAAACCCATGCATGAATACGTTACGTAAAAATAGTCGTTTCACCATAAACGCTAAAACGCCTTAGAAGCATATGGTCAAACATGACCTTGTATGACCCTCTAATATTCAAACCAAATGGTCATACAATTATTATATGAATATATAAATATATTCCCTAAGCTATATTCAGTCAAAAACGCAAAACGCTCGGGAGTGCTCACGCACGCCCCTTAAAGCACGAAAAGTCCGGAGGAGTGCCGAGGTGGCACGAACTCCTATAAAATTGATTCCTTGAGTTCCTAACATCATTATTAACCATTATAAAGAGAACCCACGAAGTGGTTTCTCAAAATTCAGCAAAAACCACAGGAGGATTTCTTAGCGCTCCTTTTTGGCCCGGGAGTGTCCCGATGGCCCGTAAATTATGTCACGGGTTGATATAACCCCATATAACTCAATGTAACATCTTAGTATATGTTTATTTACTATAATAAGTGTTTAAAAACACTTGGAACTCATAAAAACAAATTGTTTCCCAAAATTTCCTTAGAGCACAAAAACACACCTTCGGGTGTCACGAAAACGCGTTTTACGCAATTGCCTTGTAGTTTTTGACATGCCACGAATTGGTAATCTTAAATAGGGTTAAAATTACCTTCTAAATCAGTTGGTGTGACTAGTCAACAAGACTCTCTATAGGGGCCGATTTTGAGAGCAAAAACTAGTATAAAAATTGCATTAAAAGTTTGTAAAAGGCATAGAACATGGTGACTCACCTTCCCATGTGTTATATTACTTAATGTAAAAGTATGTAGGTCTCATATGACCAGCAAGCTGTCGAAATTAGGCCATGGAATAAGGCCATGTGAGCTAGAACAAAAACAAATGAGAAAAAGCAAAAAGTAGATCTAGAATTCACTTTTCTAGATTCCTTCTTTTCCATGAGACCTAACATGCTTGTCCTTGGCTCTTCAATGTCAATTAAGACACCCCATTTGACCCTTGAATTCGTGACTCTACAAGGGAGGAAGAAGACAAGCCTAACTTAGAAAAATGAAAAGAATAACTTACCTAAATTACCTTGTCTTCTAGCTCACAATTATTTCCTTTCCAACTCTTGCCTTGTCACACCTCACATGTCCGATTTCTATGCTGGAAAAGAGGACATTTATTGAGCCAATCAACCATGAAAAAACTAAGAAAAAGTAAAGTCATTTGACATTAAAAATTGACAAAACAAAATCAAATTCCAATTGCCTCTTTCATTTACGTGAGCTAGGTCTCATTTCCCTCCTTGCACATTTCCTCCACGGTTTGGTAAGGCTCCCTCCTCTCTCTTCTAGCTTCATCTTCTTCCTTTGAAGCTCTTAAGTCCATTAATGGAGTTTTAACTTCTATCTTCATCTTTAAGGTAATTTCCTAGTTTTTGGCAAGTCTTGAAGCAAAACTCTTCCTAGCATAACAAGGTGTGTTCGGCATCAATTAGATCTCCAAGGGGGTTGTCCAAAACAACATTAATCCAAGGAGCATCTCAAGGTTATCTTAAGGTGGTTTCAAAGCTTGAAAATCCTTAAAGCACATTTTTATGTGTAACCAAGTTCTACTTCTTATAAGTCTCTTTTTTCTTCATTTTGATGAAGGAAAACTTGTTCTTCACCTACCTTAGGAGTGCCGAATTTATAAGGAGAAAAGTCTAAGGTAAAGTCTTGTAAAACTACTTCCAAATCTACTTAAGATCTTTATTCAAGATCTAACTCCTAAACACCTTCACCTCTTGCATAAAACCGAAGAGGAGCATCAAGTTTACCTAGGAGAAAGCTTGGAGATTCAAGAAGAAGTTCAAGCACTTAACCACCTTTGTTAAGAAGTAAGTTTACTAAGTAAATCTTTATGTTATAAGCTTTGTTAAGCTTCTAAAAAAATTGTACAAAAATTATGTACATCCCCTAGGCTAAATAATACCGAAACTATATGGTTTATATGCCAAAAATATAATCTATAACATATATAGAAAATATTTACCTTAAGACACATTTTTGTGTCACAAAATTTATTTATGTTACAAATAAAATAAGGCCGAAATGTCTAGGGCAAAAATGTTTTATTTTGAGCTAAGAACCAATATAAGACCTTACAATAATTTATACATGAGTTATATGACTCCTATGAATTTATTTATAATTATTTAGACATATAAATCCACTTTTATATAAATATGGTCTCATTTAAAATATGGCCGAATGCTCTAGGTGTTAAATGGAATTAATGAGCTACTTATGTATATAAACTTATACTATAAAGTTTGGTGAGTTAAAATATTTATTTAGTGCTTAAATGGCTAATTAATTAAGTTATGTGGCTTAAATGTAATTTTTACAAAGTTTAGTGCAAATATTGTGAAAGCCGAGAGCTAAAGGGGTATTTAGTGTAATTATGATATAATATAAGGTTAGGAATTAAGTTTATGAATTTTAGATAATTTAAACAAAGCCTTAAAATAACTTTTATAAAGTTTTGGGCTATTATGTAATTTATAAAAGTTGATATGAAAGTTTGTGAATTATTAGTGGGCGAATTGATAATTAAGAGAATCATTGAGTTCACTTTCGAAATTTTGAAGGATTAAATATTTAGGCTTTAGATTATAAGTTATTAAGATACTAATATAAAGTTTTGGGTGAAAATGTAATTAAGGAAAAATAAATGGCATAGCCGAATTACTTTGGGGTTAGTTTGGTAATTTAAGAATTTATATATATATATATATTCGGCATTTATGGAGAATTAAAATTAAAACTATAGTTTATAAGACATTATGTAAAGATTATAAGATTTTGTGGCTAAATTGCAATTATAGAAAGTATAAAATGTATGCCGAGATTTTGAGGGGCTAAGAATGTAATTCTTGAAAGTTATAATCTTTATAAGTTATGTTCCAAAAGATTAGTGGTAGTTTGTAATTTAATTAGATGAGGAATTAAAACTATGTTATATAAAGAGATTAGAATTTAAGTGTAAAGTTTATGAATTAATGTGGTTGTTTTGTAATAACCGAAATACAAGTTTAAGAATTTAGATTTAAATAAATATAGGTCCTATATGGATATTTGGAGGATTTAGAAGAAAGAATTTTGATTAAAGGAATTATGGAATTAAAACTATGGCTTACATGGTTATAAGGAATTAAAAGATAAACAATAAATATTATTTATGGTTAAAGGAGAATAATAAAACTATAGAATATTTTATGTCTATGTATGACAATAAATATAGTTAAGAAATTATAAGTTGTTATGTCACCTAGACAAATAAAATAAACAACAAATGCAATAAACACATATATGTGCATTAAAGGATGTATAAATAAATCAAAAGGAATAACAAATAAGTTATACATTAAATCATGAGGTAATTAAAAGAAATAAACCTCACATGAAATAACAAATACGAGATTTGTTAAATGATCCAAGAATTATTATATAAGGGTAACATAAATTAACCCTCTCAGTCAATCCTATTCTAGGACTCTGTTTGACCAGACGTTGACCGGGAATTAAACGAGTACAGTCTACGGTGAACGGTATGGGATTCTTGCAACCTGTTTTCTAACGGATTACACCGGCTTGTGTGCTATCTGTTGTTTGAAATAACGACCAAGATAATTAATGTAAACTGTTGTTTTACTCTTGCACACTGTGGTATTATTTATGTGCGTGAATGTTGCTGACTACAACGTGTATGTCCCACGCATACAAACACTACTACTATACCAGTGGATTAAATACCTGCGTTTCAGTATACCGAGGACTTGTACTCAAGTCTCTCACTAACTTCACTTTATAACAAACGTCATTATCCTAAACGTGATAATTGACAATACACATTGTGTTCTTGTTTAACGTCTTTATATGACACTAACAATTCTATACTACGAGAATGAGGACCCAGTTGGATCTGGCCATGCATGCTACGGAGTTGTACCTGTCTCAGGTCGTCTCCTACTACGTCGCGACGGAACATTCAGTTGGGAGGAAGACTCTATTCCTCCCGGGATTCAAATGCCCATCATTCAGTTTGAGGAAGACTTTATTCCTCTAGTGGGATTCTATTTCCCACGCCTCTCAGTTCAGGGTTTAACTACGTTATCTCCTGGGGTTTTTATACCCAACCTTTCTCTATAACGAGGTCACTATACCTCCACTATATTGATATACTTTTATACATCTGTCAGTCCCACTGTGTGGACCGACAGCTATCAGACATTTCAGTTCAGCTAACTTGACCTTCTGTGTCTTGTTCTATGTGACATTATTGTCCTTGTTTGGATACTTGTTATCATCAGATTATGCTTGTTTACAGCTTTATAAAAATGAACTGCATGTGTTCGACAAAGTAGTTGGTGTGGCCCGGTAGACGATGGGCTGCACGTTTTCCATACCAGCATTGTTTGCTGAGCCCCTTTGGGGGCACCCCCATTTTTCAGGTACCTGAAGTTTAAGAAGATCACCACACTGAGTGTAGGTGGGGTAGACCAAGCTTTGGGAGTCTACTATTAGTTAATTATTTTATTTCAGTATTTTACTTTGAGTTTGATTCCTAGTATCTCGGGTTGTATCTGTATTCCAGACCGTGACATTTGAGGATTGTATTTGGACTTAGCCTTGTTGGTCACAGGGTGGCCAACGGCATTGTAATACCGCCCGGTTGTTGTATTTATTTCCGCTGCAGTTGTATTTTATTTGGGAGTGATCGCCGTTCAGTTTATTGGATTTCGGGTTGGGGTATTACAAAAATGGTATCAGAGCGTAGTTACGCTCTGGATACAAGGATACACCGAGATTAGGATATCTAAGACTTTAAGTTAGGGTTGAGTGATAGTATTGAAAGGAGTTTAAGTTAGTTTTACTTAGACTACTATCCAAGACCAAGATTTTGACCACAGTGCCTAATATACCTCAACATCCTGCAGATGTCAGGAAGAGGAGGACGACGTGGACAGGCTGATGAGGAGCCAAACATCAGGCTGGCAGACATTGCTACCTTAATTGCTCAGGCATTTGCACAGGCGGGGGTTGCACAGCAGCAGCAGCTACCTCCACCACCACCACCCAGGAGAGAGACTGGGTGAAGAGTTTGGCTGATCTGAGGCCAACTGCATTCAAGGGGCAGACTGACCCTGCTCACTTAGAGACCTACATCATGGAGATGGAGACAGCGTTCGAGACGCTTGCAGTCCCAGCTAGGGAAAAAGTAAGACTTGCTGCCTTTTATCTGAAGGATGCAGCTAGAGATTGGTGGAACATGGTGAAAGCCGACCACCTGGATGACCCAGCTTTTACTTGGGGACATTACACTGCACTACTAGAGGCAAATACTACCCGGCCCACACCAGAATGGTGAAGACTAGGGAGTTTGACGCCTTGAGCAGACGGGGAAGATGACCGTGGATGAGTATTATGCGAAGTTTACTTCACTACTCCACTACTTCGGCTACTACCCGGTATAGTTACTCGGACCAGGTTCTAGTCGACCGGTTCTACGGGGGACTGAGCCCTCGACTTCAGTTTGGGATGGGACCAATCATCCCACCAGTTACAGGTAAAACAGGAGAGACATAACCAGTTGAAATTTTATTACATACTATACCCCATCATGGGAGATTTGGAGATTAATATCTTGAGATTTCAGGAATGTTATCATGCTGCCTCCGTAGTGGAGATCACTTGTAAGAGAAGGGATGCTTTGAGCTCCCAAAAAGAAGGACGGACCTGGCAGCGAAGATGCCAAACAGGGAAACTCCAACAGAAGGAACAAACCCTATCAGAAAGGACAGGGGTCCTACCAAGGGAAGGGGAACCAAACTACTGGGAACCCCCAGTCAGGAACCCACGGAGCACAACTTCACACAAAACCTACCCATCTAAGGGTAGGAACTCTAAGTTAAATTTGAGACTTTTGTGATTACTTCAGTACCTTTGGGATGTATAATTGACCTTGATTGTGTTAGGTTCTGGACATGGCTCAAACACGGGCCAGAAGTATGTCCGCCGTTTCAACTGTAAACAGTGCGGGAAGGATCACCCCCGCGTACTGCCAGGGGGAGAAAGTCATGTGCCGCTACTGTCAGATACTCGGGCATCGTGCCTTCGAGTGCATCCGAAACCCGGAGCAGGAACTACCAACTACCCCGGGAGCAAAGCCAATCACCGGCCCTAAGAATGGAGCTAGCGATACTCGCCCTCACTCGCCCTCCACCAAACCAGGCTCAGGGGTATAAGGGCAAAGGCCCAGCATCGGGACCCGCCCTACATGTCATGGACCGCTCAGATGAGGCTGGTCCTTCTACCAACCCAGGTATTTCTAAACCATGTGAACCTGTTATTGAGCAATGAATGATGTGAATGAGTGCTTGCATGCCTTGATTGCCTAATTGCATAGGAAAGAATTAGTAAGACTCACTAGTAAAATTTAAACCACGTAGGAAGCTATAAGATATGCTTTCCTATCCCCTCACCGCCCTCCCTGGAGGAAAACATTATCAAAGTACAAGAACCAGGGAACGAACAATGTAAGGTTATCCAACCAGGTTTGATATTACTCAAAGGATACCTAACACCGGAGACACAAATTGCAATCATCAGAAATGTCAAGAATTGGGAGCAGGACCAGGAGGGTTCTACACTCCAGAATTTCCAGGAGGATCAAAGATGAAGCTGAAAATGATGTGCTTAGGAAAGGATTGGAATCCTTACACAAAACCTACCAAGATACAAGAAATGGAGATGGAGCACAAGTGCCAAAATCCCAGAAGAATTTTTACAAATTGTGGAACAAGCAGTTAATACAGCTCAGCAATTAGAAGAAGATCCAGTTCCCAACTTAAGGCTGATCTATGTATCATCAACTTCTATGAAGAAGGAGGCCGTTTAGGACTACACCAGGACAATGATGAAACAAAAGGGTCCCTTGAACAGGGGATACCAGTATTATCTTGTCAATTGGAGATGACGCAGAGTTCCTTTATGCGAGCAGAAGCGTGTGGACCTTGCAAAGAAATCATATTGAGTTCAGGAGATGTTTTAATAATGGGTGGAAAGTCAAGGTTGCTATACCATGGAATTAAAAGGATTAAGCTAAACACAGCACCTTCGACAGTGATAAACACCACTCACATGAGACCAGGAAGATTAAGTTTGACTTTTAGAAAGTATTAGTGTTGTAATTGTTTTTGGACATCCGAAAGGAGATCATCTCATCAATGAAGCATTATTGTTATGAAAGTGAATGTCTTTAGACCCCATCATATATCAAAGTACTTACTCAGATTCTGTTATTAGGTTGTGCTAAGGAGACGGAAGGTGCCTTAAGTATACTTACTGAGGAGGAGGCCAGCAAGGGCGGCGCGATCCTCACTGGTACCTTTCCGGTTAATGGAGTGGATGCATTAGTACTGTTCGACTCCGGAGCCTCACATACTTTCGTTTCGCCTACGCTTGCGGGGAAGTTGGGGCTAGACGCTGTAGAGTTACCTGATTTTAAGGTGGCACTCCCGTCTAAGGAGAAGATCAGTTGCACTCGTCTTTATAGAGGAGCCACTATCAGTATTAAGGAGGAGGATTTTCCTATTGACCTTATTGAGTTCAAAGGTCTAGGATTCGACGTTATAGTCGGGATGGACTGGTTAGGGGCGGCACAGAGGCCGCATTCTTTGTGCAGAGCGCAGACTGTTGCTTAAGAGCCCATCAGGAGTGACAGTATCTTACCGTCAGAGCCCTAGGGCACCATCGATAAATTATATCTAGCTATGTCCATGTATAAGCACGTCAGGAAGCAGAAGGAAGTATACTTTATGCTATGTTCAGATGTAGAGCATGACCCTGATTTTGATCCAGCTATGCCAGTGGTGTCGGAATTTCCAGATATTTTTCCAAAGGAACTTCCAGGCTTACCGCCATCCAGAGAGGTAGAGTTCTCCATCGAATTACTACCAGGTACCGGTCCCATAGCTAAGGCACCGTACCGTATGGCACCAGCAGAGATGGCTGAGCTAAAGGAGCAGTTGAAAGATTTATTGGACAAGGGATACATACGACCTAGCGTATCTCCTTGGGGAGCACCAGTTCTTTTTGTGAAGAAGAAGGATGGAAGCCTTCGTTTATGTATTGATTACAAGGAGCTTAATGCAGTATCGGTGAAGAATAAATATCCACTACCACGGATTGATGATTTGTTTGATCAGTTGAGAGGAGCAAAAGTGTTTTCGAAGATCGATTTGAGATCAGGCTACCATCAGATACCCATCAGGGAGCAAGACATAGAAAAGACAGCATTCAGAACACGGTATGGCCACTATGAGTTTACGTTATGCCTTTTGGCTTGTCAAATGCACCTGCAGTCTTCATGGATTTGATGAACAGATTATTCAGAGAGCAGTTGGATAAGACCGTGGTTGTTTTCATCGATGACATCCTAATTTACTCAAAGTCTAAAGAAGAGCATGAGAGTCACCTCCGACATGTACTTGAGATCCTAAGGGAGAACCAGCTTTATGCTAAGTTCTCCAAATGTGAGTTTTGGTTAGACAGAGTTTCCTTTTTAGGACATGTTATCTCAGATGCTGGGATCGCAGTGGATCCAGCAAAGATAGAAGCAGTTCGCACTTGGCCTAGGCCAAAGACAGTTACGGACATCAGGAGTTTCCTTGGTTTAGCAGGATACTACAGAAGGTTTGTCAGAGACTTCTCCAAAATAGCCAAACCTATGACCAGCTTAATGAAGAAGGACGCACCTTCACACATGGACTACTGAATGTGAGACCTCATTCGAGCTTTTGAAGAATGCTTTGACATCAGCACCAGTTTTGACTATACCTGAAGGCACAGAGGGTTATGAAGTTTACTGTGATGCATCAGGCAGGGGATTAGGGTGTGTACTCATGCAGAATGGGAAGGTAGTCGCCTACGCTTCCCGACAGTTGAAGAAACATGAGGAAAACTATCCCACACATGACTTGGAGCTTGGAGCTATTGTTTTTGCATTGAAGATCTGGCGCCACTACCTGTATGGTGTCCAGATGACCGTATATTCGGATCACAAGAGTTTGAAGTATGTATTCACCCAGAAGGAGTTAAACATGAGACAAAGAAGATGGGTTGAATTTCTTAAGGACTATGACATTGATTTGCAGTACAAAGAAGGGAAAGCTAATGTTGTAGCAGACGCACTGAGTCGACGAGCACATTCTCTAAATGCCATTGTGGCTAGCTCGAGTCTTATGGACGACATACGTAGAGCACAGCAGAGTGATCAGCGAATGATGGAGATCAGTCAGAAGTTGTCTGACGGTACATTTGAGGGTGGAAAATATGAGTTCCAGTTACATGATGATGGACTCATCAGATTGAAGGGAAGATTGTGTATTCCCAGAGACAGCACAGATATTAAGGAGCATATTCTTCGAGAGTCCCACACTTCTTCCACATCTGTCCATCCAGGAGCTTCTAAGATGTACAAAGATCTAAAGAGGTATTTCTGGTGGAGTGGTATGAAGGGCGACGTGACAGAGTATGTGATTCGATGTCTCACTTGTCAGAAAGTGAAATTCGAACATAGACGACCAGGAGGTATGGTACAGTCTATGCCAGTTCCAGAGTGGAAGTTTTATGATCTCCATGGACTTCGTGGTGGGACTACCACCTACGAGAGGAGGCCTTAATATGATTTGGGTTGTTGTTGATCGACTGACTAAGGTTGCTAGGTTTATTCCGATGAAAGACACTTGGAAAGTGCCAAGTTAGCAGAATTATTTGAGCAGGAGATTATCAGACATCATGGAGTACCTAAGACTATTGTTTCAGATCGAGATACTAGATTTCTCTCACGATATTGGCGAGCTACTCGCGAGCACTTGGCACCGAATTGAAGCTTAGCACAGCATTTCACGCACATCATCAGACAGATGGTCAGTCAGAGAGGACTATTCAGACCTTAGAGGACATGCTACGAGCATGTGCCTTGGATTTCCAGGGCAGCTGGATAGATAGATTACATCTCATCGAGTTTGCTTACAATAACAGCTATCACGCCTCTATACAGATGTCACCTTTTCAGGCTTTATATGGCAGACCATGCCGCACACCTTGTGCTGGGACGAGTCTAGTGAGACCGTCATCATTGGGCCTGAGTACTTAGAGCAAGTCCAGGCAGAAGTACAGCAGATCAGAAACAATATGAAAGCAGCACAGGACAGACAGAAATCATATGCTGATGAGAGGCGACGAGACCTTGAGTTCGCAGTTGGCGACCAGGTATTTCTACGAGTTTCACCACCCATGAAGGGTGTATTCAGATTTGTCAGAAGGGCAAGCTAAGCCCGAAATTTGTAGGACCCTACGCTATCATAGAGCGGGTGGGCCTTGTGGCATATCGACTTGATTTGCCAGCCGAGTTGGGCAAAGTACACAATGTTTTTCATGTGTCTCAGCTTAAGAAATACATGCCTCATCCTTCTCATGTTCTACAACCAGAGACACTCTCTTTAGAACCAACAATGCGGTATGTGGAAACACCGCAAAGAATCTTAGACAGAAAGACACGAGACTCGAAACAAGTCTGTGAGCCTCGTGAAGGTTCTTTGGTCGAACCACGATGTGGAAGAGGCCACATGGGAATTAGAAGCAGATATGCGAGCGAAATTTCCCTCATTATTTACCGACTAGACACTTTAGTCTAGGGTACGGGGGCGTACCCCTCTTTTTTGGGGGGGTGGGGGTAGAGCCTTTTTCATTTTTGAGTTTAGTGTGCATTTTGTTGCACTTTTGTGCATTTCATTTGTGACGTTCTTCTTGTATGTGTTCTTGTGTAACACTATTCAGCATATTCACAGTGACATGTTTCTTGTATGTGTTCTTTTGTACACTGCATTTGAATGTACCTTGTACTTCTACTTGATGGTGTGTACTTGTTACACTACAATAAAGTTTATGTGCACTACTCTGCACTATCAGACATGAAAAGTGACTATGTTATTATATACACTATATTGTTCCAAGTATTCCTGTTGTGTTTGATGTACACTGTGAACTTAGGAATATAGAGACTTGGGACTTGATCCCTAAAATTAGATTGAGTTGTGGATACTTAGTGGAACTTGATTCCCCACAACCTTATAATTTAGATATGAGACTTCGGGCGAAGTCCTTTTTTAAGGGGGGTAGATTGAAATACCCCAAATCTAAATAATATTATTAAATCATTATTTATTGGAATATAATCCAAATATAAATCATTTCACGTACGCATGCAAACCCATGCATGAAAACGTTACGTAAAAATAGTCGTTTCACCATAAACGCTAAAACGCCTTAGAAGCATATGGTCAAACATGACCTTGTATGACCCTCTAATATTCAAACCAAATGGTCATACAATTATTATATGAATATATAAATATATTCCCTAAGCTATATTCAGTCAAAAACGCAAAACGCTCGGGAGTGCTCACGCACGCCCTTAAAGCACGAAAAGTCCGGAGGAGTGCCGAGGTGGCACGAACTCCTATAAAATTGATTCCTTGAGTTCCTAACATCATTATTAACCATTATAAAGAGAACCCACGAAGTGGTTTCTCAAAATTCAGCAAAAACCACAGGAGGATTTCTTAGCGCTCCTTTTTGGCCCGGGAGTGTCCCGATGGCCCGTAAATTATGTCACGGGTTGATATAACCCCATATAACTCAATGTAACATCTTAGTATATGTTTATTTACTATAATAAGTGTTTACAAACACTTGGAACTCATAAAAACAAATTGTTTCCCAAAATTTCCTTAGAGCACAAAAACACACCTTCGGGTGTCACGAAAACGCGTTTTACGCAATTGCCTTGTAGTTTTTGACATGCCACGAATTGGTAATCTTAAATAGGGTTAAAATGACCTTCTAAATCAGTTGGTGTGACTAGTCAACAAGACTCTCTATAGGGGCCGATTTTGAGAGCAAAAACTAGTATAAAAATTGCATTAAAAGTTTGTAAAAGGCATAAAACATGGTGACTCACCTTCCCATGTGTTATATTACTTAATGTAAAAGTATGTAGGTCTCATATGACCAGAAGCTGTCGAAATTAGGCCATGGAATAAGGCCATGTGAGCTAGAACAAAAACAAATGAGAAAAGCAAAAAGTAGATCTAGAATTCACTTTTCTAGATTCCTTTTTCCATGTGACCTAACATGCTTGTCCTTGGCTCTTCAATGTCAATTAAGACACCCCATTTGACCTTGAATTCGTGACTCTACAAGAGGAAGAAGACAAGCCTAACTTAGAAAAATCAAAAGAATAACTTACCTAAATTACCTTGTCTTCTAGCTCACAATTATTTCTTTCCAACTCTTGCCTTGTCACACCTCACATGTCCGATTTCTTGCTGGAAAAGAGGACATTTATTGAGCCAATCAACCATGAAATAAACTAAGAAAAAGTAAAGTCATTGACATTAAAATTGACAAAACAAAATCAAATTCCAATTGCCCTCTTTCATTTACGTGAGCTAGGTCTCATTTCCCTCCTTGCCATTTCCTCCACGGTTTGGTAAGGCTCCCTCCTCTCTCTTCTTCTAGCTTCATCTTCTTCCTTTGAAGCTCTTAAGTCCATTAATGGAGTTTTAACTTCTATCTTCATCTTTAAGGTAATTTCCTAGCTTTTTTGGCAAGTCTTGAAGCAAAACTCTTCCTAGCATAACAAGGTGTGTTCGGCATCAATTAGATCTCCAAGGGGGTTGTCCAAACCACATTAATCCAAGGAGCATCTCAAGGTTATCTTAAGGTAGGTTTCAAAGCTTGAAAATCCTTAAACACATTTTTATGTGTAACCAAGTTCTACTTCTTATAAGTCTCTTTTTTTCTTCATTTTGATGAAGGAAAACTTGTTCTTCACCTACCTTAGGAGTGCCGAATTTATAAGGAGAAAAGTCTAAGGTAAAGTCTTGTAAAACTACTTCCAAATCTACTTAAGATCTTTATTCAAGATCTAACTCCTAAACACCTTCACCTCTTGCATAAAACCGAAGAGGAGCATCAAGTTTACCTAGGAGAAAGCTTGGAGATTCAAGAAGAAGTTCAAGCACTTAACCACCTTTGTTAAGAAGTAAGTTTACTAAGTAAATCTTTATGTTATAAGCTTTGTTAAGCTTCTAAAAATTGTACAAAAATTATGTACATCCCCTAGGCTAAATAATACCGAAACTATATGGTTTATATGCCAAAAATATAATCTATAACATATATAGAAAATATTACCTTAAGACACATTTTTGTGTCACAAAATTTATTTATGTTACAAATAAAATAAGGCCGAAATGTCTAGGGCAAAAATGTTTTATTTTGAGCTAAGAATCAATATAAGACCTTACAATAATTATACATGAGTTATATGACTCCTATGAATTTATTTATAATTATTTAGACATATAAATCCACTTTTATATACATATGGTCTCATTTAAAATATGGCCGAATGCTCTAGGTGTTAAATGGAATTTAATGAGCTACTTATGTATATAAACTTATACTATAAAGTTTGGTGAGTTAAAAATATTTATTTAGTGCTTAAATGGCTAATTAATTAAGTTATGTGGCTTAAATGTAATTTTTACAAAGTTTAGTGCAAATATTGTGAAAGCCGAGAGCTAAGGGGTATTTTTAGTGATTATGAATATAATATAAGGTTAGGAATTAAGTTTATGAATTTTAGATAATTTAAACAAGCCTTAAAATAACTTTTATAAAGTTTTGGGCTATTATGTAATTTATAAAAGTTGATATGAAAGTTTGTGAATTATTAGTGGGCGAATTGATAATTAAGAGAATCATTGAGTTCACTTTCGAAATTTTGAAGGATTAAATATTTAGGCTTTAGATTATAAGTTATTAAGATACTAATATAAAGTTTTGGGTGAAAATGTAATTAAGGAAAATAAATGACATAGCCGAATTACTTTGGGGTTAGTTTGGTAATTTAAGAATTTTATATATATATTCGGCATTTATGGAGAATTAAAATTAAAACTATAGTTTATAAGACATTATGTAAAGATTATAAGATTTTGTGGCTAAATTGCAATTATAAAGTATATAAATATATGCCGAGATTTTGAGGGGCTAAGATGTAATTCTTGAAAGTTATAATATTTATAAGTTATGTCCAAAAGATTAGTGGTAGTTTTGTAATTAATTAGATGAGGAATTAAAACTATGTTATATAAAGAGATTAGAATTTAAGTGTAAAGTTTATGAATTAATGTGGTTGTTTTGTAAATAACCGAAATACAAGTTTAAGAATTTAGATTTAAATAAATATAGGTCCTATATGGATATTTGGAGGATTTAGAAGAAAGAATTTTGATTAAAGGAATTATGGAATTAAAACTATGGCTTACATGGTTATAAGGAATTAAAAGATAAACAATAAATATTATTTATGGTTAAAAGGAGAATAATAAAACTATAAGAATTTTATGTCTATGTATGACATATAAATATAGTTAAGAAATTATAAGTTGTTATGTCACCTAGACAATAAAAAAACAACAAATGCAATAAACACATATATGTGCATTAAAGGATGTATAAATAAATCAAAAGGAATAACAAATAAGTTATACATTAAATCATGAGGTAATTAAAAGAAATAAACCTCACATGAAATAACAAATACGAGATTTGTTAAATGATCCAATAGAATTATTATATAAGGGTAACATAAATTAACCCTCTCAGTCAATCCTATTCTAGGACTCTGTTTGACCAGACGTTGACCGGGAATTAAACGAGTACAGTCTACGGTGAACGGTATGGGATTCTTGCAACCTGTTTTCTACCGGATTACACCGGCTTGTGTGCTATCTGTTGTTTGAAATAACGACCAAGATAATTAATGTAAAATGTTGTTTTACTCTTGCACACTGTGTATTATTTTATGTGCGTGAATGTTGCTGACTACAACGTGTATGTCCCACGCATACAAACACTACTATACCAGTGGATTAAATACCTGCGTTTCAGTATACCGAGGACTTGTACTCAAGTCTCTCACTAACTTCACTTTATAACAAACGTCATTATCCTAAACGTGATAATTGACAATACACATTGTGTTCTTGTTTAACGTCTTTATATGACACTTAACAATTCTATACTACGAGAATGAGGAGCCCAGTTGGATCTGGCCATGCATGCTACAGGAGTTGTACCTGTCTCAGGTCGTCTCCTATCTACGTCGCGACGGAACATTCAGTTGGGAGGAAGACTCTATTCCTCCCGGGATTCAAATGCCCATCAGTTCAGTTTGAGGAAGACTTTATTCCTCTAGTGGGATTCTATTTCCCACGCCTCTCAGTTCAGGGTTTAACTACGTTATCTCCTGGGGTTTTTATACCCAACCTTTCTCTATAACGAGGTCACTATACCTCCACTATATTGATATACTTTATACATCTGTCAGTCCCACTGTGTGGACCCGACAGCTATCAGACATTTCAGTTCAGCTAACTTGACCTTCTGTGTCTTGTTCTATGTGACATTATTGTCCTTGTTTGGATACTTGTTATCATCAGATTATGCTTGTTTACAGCTTTATAAAAATGAACTGCATGTGTTCGACAAAGTAGTTGGTGTGGCCCGGTAGACGATGGGCTGCACGTTTTCCATACCAGCATTGTTTGCTGAGCCCCTTTGGGGGCACCCCCATTTTTCAGGTACCTGAAGTTTAAGAAGATCACCACACTGAGTGTAGGTGGGGTAGACCAAGCTTTGGGAGTCTACTATTAGTTAATTATTTTATTTCAGTATTTTACTTTGAGTTTGATTCCTAGTATCTCGGGTTGTATCTGTATTCCAGACCGTGACATTTGAGGATTGTATTTGGACTTAGCCTTGTTGGTCACAAGGGTGGCCAACGGCATTGTAATACCGCCCGGTTGTTGTATTTATTTCCCCGCTGCAGTTGTATTTTATTTGGGAGTGATCGCCGTTCAGTTTATTGGATTTCGGGTTGGGGTATTACATGCTTGTGTGACGACACAAAATTTCTACCAAATTCTCTTCTGCCAAGGCCTTTGATATCACAATTCTTTCTCTCAGGCAGCAAGCACAACAGAAACAAAGACATTTCTACCATAAAAATTTGGCATAGTCTCCCATGTTTTTCTTATCTCCACCGGTTCTAAGAACCTCCACAAATCAACAACCACAGATCATCAACAAGGTCACCAGCATTGTCAGCATAATTCCACCATCACCAAGTCCACCAGGAAAAAACTACACCACACAATTGTACTACTAACTAGCGTCTAACACACCAAGTAAAAATGGAAGACAACAAATAGTTCCAAGATGATACTAAGGTTTATTACATCCAAATCCAAGATGACACCACTAGGGTGCACCATGCTAGCGCTGTTAACTATCCATATGTATAAAGAGCTGAACACATCCTCAAGACCATGAGTTGCAGCCCTTTGTTCTTCTTCTGGCATCCCTGACGATAGTATGACCAGTCCCATGCATTGTTCTCTTGGTAGTACGGGCGTGCAAGCTCACTTGCCTCAGACAGTAGCTGTAACACACTTGGTCAGGTAAGTACACATAAAAAATAAAAGTGATATGTGATGAAGTAGTATGAAATATGACTTACTAGACAGGGATCTGGACGATGAACCAGGGTGGTCTGAAAACTCTCAGGGTTTAGGATCTTCGGGTGTGTATGCTTGGTGTACCAATCTAGGTAGAGTGGGTCGCAAGCATGCAACGGCACATTTATGGGCGTATACCCTAGAACTAGTAATTTAGGAGTGTTTTCCCACAAACTATACATGGGGGGGGGGGGGGGTATACACAGGTGCAGGGTGGGGTTTTCCCTCTTTTTTCAGACCTTGGGTTGGGTTTAATAGGAGGTTCAGGTATACCCTGAATGTAACCAAATTGGCGCAGACAACACCCAGGCAAGTATGACTCATTCAACCCATAACCTGTATGTTACCTCTATACCATGTGCGCCCTCCATGAACATTAACATTATCCCGACCGTAGGGCAACAATCAACTCAATCTACATGAAATATAGTAAGATGTACCAACAACGAAAGACAAAAATAATAATGGTTCAATGTGTTAGCAACTACAAACACTTACATTTAGAGCAGTCAAAGCATCTAGATGCTCACGATAGCCTTGCAGTGAACGATGATCCTGCACTTGAGAGGTAGATCTCACCCATCTTAGAGCCCAAGGTCTATCATCATTAGAGCGCCAGTCTGGGCTAATCACTGGTCTAATGTAGGAAAGTACGCATAAATCCAGCACTGTGCATATAAAACACTAGAATGATTAAGCAGTACCATTATTAATACTCAGTGAGTTATCATATACTAGATGCACATTAGGACACATACCTCAAGTAACGTCATAGAACCAGCTATCCCATTGGAGCCGGCACGAGAGGCTATCCCAAGCTGGCGATATAACCATGCAAGAGTACCAGCTCCCCCATGCATATTTACGAAGCTTGGTAGCTTTCTTCATGGGAGCTACTAACGAGAACAGTTGTGGACTCAGACGACCATTTGATTTTCCAGCTAATATGGTGGTACCGATCAAATGATATAACCAACCACATGCCTGCTTCATTGGGTCTTCAGGTTCATCCCTACAGTGCTGCAACAAGCTCGCAATCGATACAGCACCGGTATTCTACAGTGTCTCTGGCATAGTCTCAACATCTCCTCCAAATCAAGACAATCAGTCATTACCTCCTTCGACATCTCCCCTATCAATGGACGACCGACGATGGGGATTTGCAGTATCATCCACACATCATGCAGGGTAATCGTCATCTCTCCAAACGGCATATGGAATGAGTTTGTATCAGGCTGCCACCTCTCCACAAAAGCACTGATGAGGGACATATTGTTGTATGGCATCGTAATATCCTGTAGGTGCTCTATACCAGAATACTTAAGCATGTTCCTTGCTCTTTTGCAGGTTACTTGATCTTTTGGCCAACATGTAAGCATCACCCTACGGGATTTGAAACTCAAAACCCACGATCCTATATAATGACCAATATTCAACACTTACAAAACGTTGTATGATTTAAATGATCAAATACAGGAGAAGATAGAGAACATACCTTAGTCGAGGTCCATAAGTCAAGCACTACATGGCCCCCGAAGCTAGTGATAACACTAGTGAGTAGTGGACCGCCAGGAACTGGCACCTCTGTCAACTTCCAAGAGGTAGGAATGACTGGAACCATCACTAGCGCTGCTTCCTCGTCAGTGTCATCCTCCTTATCCATGACTTCATCATCTTCATTATCCTGCTCCTCATCCACGTCGGGTGAGTCCTCATCATCAGCACCACGACCACCGTCATCAGCATGTGGTGAACACTCAGTCATCACATGGTCCTCATCAGCACGGGCGGGTGATGGGCGTGGTGGACGTGATGAACTACCACCGCCTAACGTTTGAGCTTCTAACGGAGCAGTCTGGTGGCTTGCTTCCCCCGAGATATTGTAGCTAGCGCTGTGCAGTGATCTGTCATACCAAGCACTACTGGATGATGACACCACTGGCATGCGTTTCCTCGGTATATTGAACACCGCCGAGTCATCCTCCGCTACCATTGGTGGTGCAGGTACTTCAAACGCCGGGTCGTTGAAAGATTGACCCGGATGGAACGATGATGATGGCGTGCTGCTTCCATGCGGGGGGCAGGATCACTCGGCCCTCACTAGTACAGAAATGGTCTATCGCAGCGCCCCTACCACAGCGGTTGTAATAACAACCGCTGAGATAGGCCAATTTTAAAAAACCCGCACACCTATCTCAGCGGTTGTAAGTAACAAACCGCTGCGCTAGGGTCGTTTAAAAAAAAAAAGAACTCTATCGCAGCGGTTCCTACTAAGAACCGCTGCGATAGGTCTTTTTTACAGACCTATCTCAGCGGTTCTTAGTAGGAACCGCTGCGATAGAGTTTTTTTATTTCCCCCAAATCGACTCCACATCGTCTTCTCCTCTTCATTCTCTTCTGTAATATTTTCGAGAACGAAGAAAGGCGACGGCGATTCCTCTCGACGTCTGCGACTCCGCCACCACCACCGCCACCTTCTACTTCAGGCGCGCCGCCATCGTCCACCGCCGCAGTTGCCGTCGCAGTCGCAACAGAGAGAACTGGTCGCAGGCGTCGATCGTCGGTTCTAGCGGAACCCTAGGTTCGAATTCGATTTGTAATTTCGAAATATGTTAATTATTGTCTTGTTGATTGAATAATTAGTTGTAATATAGTTATTGATTGTTAGTTTAGTTGTGTGTGCATAATTTGAATATAGATAGGTTATTGAACAAGTATAAATAGTTGTGCATATAAGGTGTTCGATAAAATGTCTGAGTTGTGATGTTGGCTGTTTGTGCCCTCTGCATACAACCCAAAGTTGTAAAAAACGGTACGGGAGTTTAGTTATATAAATATGCGATACGGAAGTACGGATACGGATAAAACGGGGTTAATGATACGGATGATAAATTTAATTATATAAATATAGAACTAATATTATAAACATGACTATGAAACTATGAAAGATATTAAAAACTAAAAATTGCAAATCAATATACAAATAATGCATATAAACATCTACTATATAAAATAACTTAGTGCAAGTATTATATACCATTTTATAATTTATAATTTTTTTCCACACTATAAGTTTTAACTTTTCATTATATAGATGTAATAAACAATTTTGTAATTCAAAACAAGTTTTAATAGATTATTGTATATGAATTTGTGTTACTAAACTAATTAGATCTAAACGTTATATGTTGAATTCATTACATAATGACTACATGATACCAATGTCATAAACCATATATAAGTCGTTTGTTTACATGAAAAAGTTTGAGAATTCATATGTATATATGTTGTTGACTATTATTATTTTACATAATTCCTGCAAAAAAATAGACTATTAATTAAAAAATCCTGTAAAAAACTAGCTTAATATGTTGTTTTAGACAACAATTCATATATAACAATTCATATATAACAAATTTATAATTTAAATTCATATTGATTGAAATTGTAAATAAAACTACTACGAAAAGAAAATGAATAACTACAAATCATTTTGTTCTTAATTCTCAAACTATTAAAAAATTAACTTCAAGTTTCACATTAATAAAGTGGTAAGATCTATAACTTTATAACATCTATGTTCTCCCATTACATTGCAGTATATACGTGCTTAATATGATAATGCTTATAGTAATGGATTTCTTGCCCCCCCTAATTTTATTACCTTTGCTTCACCGCTGTCTGCAGTAATTGGGGTGGTCTCTAGGTCTCTTTCTTCCTCATTGCTTCTGTTGTGCAGCATGAGCTGAAAGGTAATAATATCATCTATTGGATGTTATCTTTTTTATTTCTTATATGATAATGCTTAAATAATGGATTTTCTGCCCCCCCCCTAATATTATTTCCTGTTTCCCCGCTGTCTGCAGTAATTGGGGTGGTCTCTACTTCTTCTTCCTCATTTATTCACTGTGAAGTAAGAGTGAAAAGGTAACATCTTCATCTATGTTTTCTCTTTTGTTTGTTTTAATTAATTATTGCGAAAAAGTGGTTGTGGTTAATATTGAGTGATTGCGAATGGTTGCTGCCAATTGTGGAATTTATTTGTCGTGGTAAATAGATGTTGGTGAATGCCTCTTAATGATAAGCATGGGATTAACACGATTACGTAAAGGTCATGCCGAATTTTTTCTAGAATCGTAATAGTCTTATTAATTAATTTTATTTGTTATTTGTGTATAACAATCTTTACTTTTCTTTGTCAGGTCTTCTGAATCTGCTATTGGATTTGTACCAGTACTTTCCCAGCCCATCACCAAAGCAGTGTCCTAGCTTCCCCCTCTGTACAACCTTAAAACAAGTAAGTAATTAAACTTTATTTTTTGTTTTAATAATGCAATGATTTGTTGAAGTTAAATTAAATGTGTTAGAATTGTTAGAATAAGGCTAGATTAGTTACGTTGGAAAGTTAGAGTACTTAGGCTACGTTAGTTAGGTTGTAACCATAGAGTAGTGCTGAGTTTGGTTGCAACCGTACATCCAGTAGAAACATGCTCCATATATAAATGCAGACGAAACTGAAAGACAAATCAATCTAAACATTGTTTTGTTTTCATATATAGAATGGAGCGTGACTGGATGTACGGTTATCGAGGGGATAACTATTTTGATGAGAAGCTGAAAGAGTTTCTCAAAGCGGCAGTGCAACACAAGGACATAACAAAGGCGGACAAGATTTCATGTCCTTGTGTTGACTGTGGGTCGTAAGGAAATATGAAGACATTGAGGAAATTAGATTTCATCTTAAGTCCCGTGGATTCATGCCACATTACAGAAGATGGAATTTTCATGGAGAAACTGTTGCAGCTAGTGCTTCAACATCATCAAGTGCTCATGATCCACGTTACGCAAGTACCGCCCACACCTTCAATACCATCAATGAGTCGGTACCGTTAAGTGATTCAGGATTCGATGACAGCGTGACCACTCACCATGATGAACAAATGGATGAAATGTTAGAAAATGTTGCCGATACTTTTGTCGATAAGCCGGAAGAGTATCAAAGATTGTTGGACGCATCAAAGACACCTTTGTACCCTTCGTGCGTTAAATACACAAAATTGACTGCTGTACTTAATTTGTTCAACTTAAAGGGGAAATATGGAGTTGGTGACAAGTGTTTCACGTCATTTCTAGAGCTGATACATGATATGCTTCCTGATGAGAATGGTCTTCCTACATCCACCTACGAGGCAAAGAAATGGATGTGTCCAATGGGGGTTGAATATAAAAAGATTCATGCTTGCCCAAATAATTGTGTGCTTTATAGGGGTGAATACGAACATCTAGACAAGTGTCCTAAATGTTTGTTGTCCCGGTACAAGGACAAGGATGAGGATTCCTCCTTTCAGAAAAAAAATCGTCCAGTGAAATTATTGTGGTACTTGCCGATAATTCCTAGATTCAAACGGTTGTTTGCCAACCCGAAAGATGCGAAGAACTTACGATGGCACGCGGATGGTAGAAAAATTGATGAAAAATTAAGACATCCTGCAGACGGACCTCAGTGGAGAAATATCAACAGAAAATTTAAACATCATTTTGGGGATGAGGATAGGAATCTGAGACTTGGATTATGTACCGATGGGATGAACCCGTATGGCACGTTGAGCAGTCAGCACAGCACTTGGCCGGTGCTACTAGTGATCTATAATTTACCGTCATGGTTGTGCATGAAACGAAAATACATTATGTTATCACTCCTAATTTCTGGTCCAAAGCAACCTGGTCATAACATTGACGTATATCTTGCACCACTGATCGACGATCTGAACTTGTTGTGGAATGAAGGGACAGTGGTATATGATGCTCATGCGAAAGAAAATTTCACACTGAAGGCGATGTTGTTCTGTACTGTTAACGACTTTCCTGCCTATGGGAACTTGTCAGGATACTCGGTGAAAGGATTCAAAGCGTGTCCGGTATGTGAGGATGACACATGTTCAGATCGTCTGAAGCACTGCGGCAAAAATGTTTATATGTGTCATCGACGGTTTCTTCCAGTAGACCATCCTTACCGTTCGAGAAAGCGAAAGCTGTTCAACAATGAGCCCGAGACTCGTGTGGCTCGTCTGCCTTTGAATTCAGAGGAAGTGTATGCAAAGGTAAAAGACATTGAAAATGTATTTGGAAACACATCCAAGCCGCCGAAGAACATTTGGAAAAAACGTTCCATTTTTTGGGATCTACCGTATTGGCGGCATCTGCCTGTTCGACATTGTTTGGATATCATGCACATTGTGAAGAACGTCGGTGAGGCATTGTGTGGTACTTTGCTCAACATACCCGGCAAGACGAAAGACGGATTGAAGGTGAGGAGAGATATGCAAGAGTTGCGCATACGGAAAGAACTACACCCAATAGAGGATGAGAAGCGAACATATCTACCTCCTGCGTGTTATACCCTCTCTAAGAGTGAAAAATTAAGTTTTTGCAAGTGTTTGCACACATGAAGGTACCATCTGGGTACTCACACTGGAAGAACTACAATTTCTACTGGATAATTTGAAACTGTTAGAATTCATGTTATCATGTGTAAATGTTGCAATATGTCATTCTTCCAATACGGATATTCATACGAGGGATATTACCAGAAAATGTCAGAAATGCTATAACTCGATTATGTTTCTTCTTCAACGCTGTCTGCTACAAGGCAATTGACAGACCTCGATGATGATGCAAAAAGATGACAAAGACAACAATGCCATTTCTTCCTTCATCATATTTGCCACATTATTTCTCTACATTGTGAGAGCATATAATAGTGCATCTGTTGTAGTACGTTTGACTGGTCCGATTACGTATTCGAACTTTCGAACGACATATGGGGATTGAATGAAGAAAACAGATATAGACCGGAAGCAATACGAAGCAACAGTGACTGAGGAAGTCACAGAATTCGTAACAAGTTATTTGAACGATGCAGAGTCAATTGGTATTCCCAAACCACGTCACCATGGTAGATTTGCGGGTAAAGGAGTTATTGGCAAAAAGGTTGTTCGTATCTCTCGTGATCTTATTAATCAGGCACATTTGTTTGTACTACAACACCTTGAGGTTGTTGAACCCTACTTCGATATTCACATTGCTGAGTTGAGTCGACAAAACCCTACCAAAAACCGTATCTGGCTTAAAAAAGAACAAAATCGAGTATTCGTCCAATGGTTTAAGGAATATGTGTTTAAGCAAGCTTCATTGAACCCCGAAGATGTCAGTGAAGAAATCAGATGTCTAGCTGTTGGTTCTGGAACAGATGTCGTATCGTTTGAAGGGTATGACATTAATGGATGCACATACTACACTGCACGCCAAGATGCTAAATCAATACATCAGAACAGTGGGGTAAAAATTGAAGCATCGGTGACTGAATATGGTCTAGGTAACCAGGTTCAACCAACGAGCAGTAGTAGTTGGTATTATGGTGTGATAGAGGACATATGGGAACTAAACTATCACATTGATTCGTTTCTATTGTTCCGCTGCAATTGGGTGGACAACCGACATGGACTCCAAAATGATAAAGGACTTATTTTGGTTGATCTTTCACGTGTTACAACTAATAAGGAAGATCAGTTTGTGTTGGGTAAAGACTGTGACCAAGTGTTTTATGTTGAAGACCCAAAAGCTAGTAGATGGCATGTTGTTCTTCCAGGGAGAAGACCGGTTTTGTTTGAGGATGAAAACAACGACGATGATGATAATGAGATGATAGATGAACCTGTATCGTTGCATACAGGGCTGCATGATTCAACTGATGATTTACAAAATGATGATGTTCAGACCATCTACGCTCGATCAGACCATAATGAGGGGGTTTGGGTAGAAAACAGATCATGATATATGTTACTATGTCTAGGTAACACCATTGGTTGAAAGTACATTATATAATTCGTATTATTGTTGTTTATTTTTGCAATTATACATCGTTCCATGAATTGTTTTATGTTTATTTTTGCAATTATACATCGTTCCATGAATATTGATCTAATGTGTGTGTGTTTTTTTCCTCAGTGGCTGATGATCCTATTGATGATCCTATAGGACAGCTGCTCCTGACTGGGGATAGTAGACCGGCAAAACGCACCACACGAGGTGGTAAAAAGAAATCAAAGAAAGCAGACGTAGAGACCACCCCACAGCAGACCGAGACAGCAGGTCCTTCACAGGAAGGACAAGAGATACAAGTTGCTCCTCCCCCTCTCAAGAAACCCAAAAAACGAGGGGCAACCCGTGGGCTGAAAGCAAATAGAGGCCCCCCGACAAAGCCTTTGGAGTTCAATGAATTTAATCAGCCCACCGGTACCTGGAAAAATGATTTCACTGCTCTAGCCAGGCATTTGGTGAGTACATATTTCAATATAAACCACAATTGGAAGCAAGTGCCTCAGGCGTTGAAGGAGCAGATATTTGAACGTCTCAAGGTATTTGTTACATTTAATAGTTTGTTTTTAGATTTATATAGTTGTTTTTTTACACTAATCCATTTTTTGTGTGCATATAGGACCGATTCTGTATAGATCCATCTCTGAAGGATGATGTGATGAAGGGGATTGCCACACAATTCAAAGACTTCAGATCTCTGCTCACGAGGCAGTACATTTACTGTGAGGAGCCCGCAGAGATAGAGGAGGCAGAAGGTGAAGATGTGGATGATCGGAGACCACCATGGCAAAAATATGATGGTATTACTGAAGAGCAGTGGAATGAGTTTGTTGCGAAGCGTCTGACCCCTGAGTTCAAGGTGAGTTTTACAGTCTATAGTTGTTCTTTGTATGATAAATGTTTAAAGTGTCCTTACAGTTAATTTGGTTAATTCGTCCTTTTTAATATATTTTTGATAATTTGTCTTTTCATACTTATATGTAGGCTATACGTGAGAGAAACAACAACAAAATGCAAAAAAAAATCGTTACCCCCATCACATGGGGAGTACAAGTATTGCTCAGCGTGTGCCGCAGTGGGAGAAAGAGGGGTTGCTGCCAGCTGGCTCGAATGTCAGCGAACGAAGGATGAAGGTTGGGACTTAAGTAGACGGAAGAAACCTTCAAATCCGGCGGCACCTGCTGAGTATGATGACGCCACGAGAGGTCATCAACCATGGTATGTTTTTTAGTTTTTTAGTTTAAATGTTTTTTATTATTTTGTAACATAGCACAATAGCCAGTTAATGACTTATTACACTCTATCCTTATTGACTTATTAAACTCCATCACCGGGTCTTGGCTCCCATCACCCTGAGGCACATGGCAGGCAGTTGAGGCCACGGTTCGTGCGGTCCGCTCTCGGGAAGAAGGTATCATCGGTCTCCAGTCTTGGTGGTCATGTCGGTATACAACGCCACACCTTCGGCAATCCTGGTTCGAGCAGCGCTCGACAGGACGATTACATTTAAGATCACTTAAAGCTATGCTTGAGTTCGTTGAGAGGAAGAGGAATTCTCAGACCGACTCACTCAAGTGATGGTCATGCTTGAGTTGCAGTGCTCTAGGATTGTTCATATTCAGTTCTCTAGTCATTTTCCCCAGACCCACAAGTTCCCATTACATCCCCCCCCATTGCCCCTATATTTCACTCCACCACCCCATTTCCATATTCATCCTCAAGGTTAGAACAACATGTTAACTACAAATACAAAAAAAAACAAATTATACACTTGTTTATGTGCATCTAAAATCTTTAATTTTGAAAATATAGCAACCAATTGACTGCACATTGTTCCAAGTGATTGGCGTTGACGAAGTTGAAGTAGGGTGGGGAAAACTTTTCAAGTCTTGTGCTGGAGACAACGTGAGGAATACAGCGCTCCGAGAGTACCATGGCCGGGTGCTTGTTGAAGGTTACGCGCCTGCTTACGCGGATTGTCAGATACCGGTGCCCAGTGCAGACATATCCACCCTTTGTCAAGCTGAATCCAATGCAGTACAAGCACAGTGGTCCTGTAGGTTGATTAGGCTTGGGGAGCAGCAGGTAACCCCATGAAAAAACTTATTCTTTAACATATCCTAGAGTAGAAACATATACTTATTAAATTAATATATTAGGAACACATTCAATCAAATTCTGATAAGGCAAAAGGAAAGAGAGTTGTTGTTCCACCAGCTAATCCTTCGATGGCATCCGCGACTAGAGTTGTGATGAGATCGAATTTGCTACAACCGGCGGTTCTGAATGCCTTACCCCCATGCTGAAACTGTTACACTCCACACTACTGATGACGCCGCCAGGAAGAGATTCGGTTACAATGGAACCAAGACCGGATCTTTTTCACTATAGAGACGCTCAGAGTTTTGAAATCTATCTTACTGATTTTGTGGAGTTGTTCACGAAGGATTGGTTGAGTGCGTCGATTCTCAAATCGGTTTGCATGTGAGTAATTAGCAAATGTTGTACACATTTTACTCTGTATATTTGAAAATTAAATTCATAATATTTGTTTCTTTATATTGTGCAGTAGGTTTTGTCATGGCAAGGCGTCAAGTACATGAGAATAGTAGTTTCGGGTTCCTATGCCCTGACTACTGTTCCGAAGCTAATATGGGATCTGACCCCCAAGCGTTGGTCCAGTACTTGTCGAATGTGATACATGCGTGTGCAGTTACAGATAAATCTTACATCATGCTGCCTCTTCATCAAGGGTAAGAATTTTATCTAATGTTAAGTTAGTTTAAAAATTATGATATTTGTATTATGTAATTGATTGAATTAAGTTCTGCCTGTATTGTAATCTATGAACAGCCGACACTGGTCTTTGCTCGTTCTATGTATAAAAAGCCCAAGAGTCCTGCTATAATACCCCCATCCCACATCGGGATATGAGTAGTATTGTGAATTCCTTATATGTAAACACATGGGTTGACTACAACAACAGGCCTTCCACTTTTCAGCCCAAGTGAGGATTCGGGCCTAAAGTGGCTAGTTTTCAAGCCCGGATGGCTTGGGATCTAGGTTGTTGGACAGTTGCTCATATGGGGTGTTACAAATGGTATCAGAGCAGACTCGGGACCGTGTTGGGATGGGCAACCCGACACCTACCGAGGAGGTCCATGGGACTTGGATATTAGGCTTGCGACGAGGACGTCGCGTTCTTTGGGTGGGGGAGTATATAATACCCCCATCCCACATCGGGATATGAGTAGTATTGTGAATTCCTTATATGTAAACACATGGGTTGACTACAACAACAGGCCTTCCATTTTCAGCCCAAGTGAGGATTCGGGGCCTAAAGTGGCTAGTTTCAAGCCCGGATGGCTTGGGATCTAGGTTGTTGGACAGTTGCATATGGGGTGTTACACCTGCAGCTTGACTCAGCATCTCTGCGTCCCAAGAAGCCACTTATATATAACATGTTGATGAGGTGATGAATTTACTTAACTTGATTAATTATCAATTTTTAGTTATTTCTATATCATCCAGTTGATAACTTTACTTTTTCTGTGCGTATGAATTCTAGTGCCTTTGTATCTTAATGACGCAAGTCCGAGGAGAGAGACTTAAGAAGATTCTGTGGAATGTAGTCAAGGTATTTTTGTAGTCCTTATTCAAATTTTGTAATATGTTCATTAGTTTTAAAATAGGAACAGTATTATAATTTATGTGTTAAATCGATTTTGAATATGTACGTATATACATGTGCAGTGTCCACAGAGCCGGGAGGTTCGGAATGTGGCTACTATGTCATTCGGTTTATGAGTGACTTGATAGCGGGACCGAGACTCTTGCCAGAGAAGTCTCTAGACCTGGTAAGTAGCATTCTCGAAATATTTTGGTTTTGTAGATAATTTTTAACATTGATTCTTAAACTGAAAGTATTATTAGCAACTAATCATATTTCTTTTTGTGTTAATTCCAAGGCTTTTGAAGAGTTGGTAGACGGTTACAACGAAGGACATATAACCGAGGTGCTCGAAGAATGGGCAGAATTCATGAGCGTTAATGTAGGTTGCTTCTAGGGTTTGGTAGGATTGAGTAGGATGATTTTGAAATTCTCATGAAACAATTGTCGTTTCTGTAAAGATTTTGTTGATATTTGATTAATTGGCCAAATTTGTAAATGTAAGTGGATTATTGCCCGTAGATAGGTTTTGGTGGCAATTTATATGGTGAAATGGTTGATCTAATGCCCCACTGTGGTGGCATTGTTTATTGCTATATCTTCACAGGTTTGATTGATTTTGGGTGTGTGTGGTAGAATTTAGGGTGGAATGGAAAAAGCAAAAAAAAAAAAAATAACCTATTGCAGCGGTTCTTAATAAGAACCGCTGCGATAGGTGGTTTTTTTTTAAAAAAAAGGTCTATCGCAGCGGTTGTTAATAAGAACCGCTGCGATAGGTGGTTTTTTTTTTTAAAAAAATAGGTCTAACGCAGCGGTCTTACTAACACCGCTGCGATAGAGTACCTACCGCAGCGGTTCTACAACCGCTGCGGTAGAGTTTTCACCTAGCGCAGCGGCACCCATCGCAGCGGTTTTCAACCGTTGCCATAGGTACCAAAAACCGCTGCGGTAGGTCCTTTTCCTACTAGTGCCTTCACCAGGAGCACGTACACCATGACGGTACGAGGCCGTCATAGGCTGCTCCGTACCCCGGTCTTTATTCTTCCTCTTCGTGTATACATTTTTCACTGCTTTTTTCAGTCGATCCATCACTGCATACGAATATCACACAGTTATATTCCTCATTAATAACATAAAAATTCAAACATTTATAATCGTATCATTCACATTATTACAATTCAAAAAAAATTCAAACATTTATAAATCATTCATAATATTTATTAGAATTCAAAAAAAACAAATTAAAACATTTAAAAATCATTCACAATATTAATTAGAATTAAAAAATAAACAAATTAAAACATTTAAAAATCATTCAAAATATTATAATTCAAAAAAAACAAACAAACTGGGTCGAGCAGCGCTGCTACTCGCCCTTCTCCGAATCGATCACCGGCACTCCTCTGCTGCTCCGGCGTCGAGTACTGCAGGTCCTCGCTTGTCTCCGCATCGAGCATCGGCGCTCCTCGCACCAACCCGACTCGAGCAGCCCAGATCCTCGCCCTCGTCGTCGGGCGCCGCGCACATAGCCGAGCAGCTACGGTCCTCGCCTGCATCTGACGCGAGCAGCTCCGGCCCTCGCCTTCCTCCGATTCGAGCAGCAGGACTCCTCGCGCGGCTCCGGGTAGAGCAGAGGCGGTGCTCGCCCTAGCAGAAATCGAGCAGCGCCAGTCCTCGCCCAGTCTTCTCTTGTTTTTTGAATATTTTCGAATTTTTCATGCTAGATCTAGCTCAAATGATGTTGAATTTCAAAAAACTAACACCAAATTCATACTCAGGACACCCAAATCTATAAGTTGCAAAAAAAAAATTCAAAAAACTCACCGGAAAATTTTCTAGCGGTGGTTGGCGGCGGGTGGCGGCTCCGGCAGACAGAAGAGAGCTTCTTAAGGAAGAGAGATAGAGGAGAGAGAGTGAGGAAGTGAGAAATGAATAATCCAAGGAAGGTTAGGCTATATATAGTATGAGCGTTTTTTACCCGAAATTGACGTTTTCAACTGCGATTTCAATACAACGTTCTGAAGTGTAACAATTTTTGTAATTTAGTCAAACACAACATAAAATGTCATTAACTTATGTGGAGTCACAATTATAACATTTAAATGCGATTAAAAAAGGGGTTTAACGTCTTTTTATACGGGTTTATAATGTTTTGTAACAATCAGAGTGTTTTTACTGTTTACGCTCAAGAAATTATTTTTTAAAAAAAAAGAGTTACAACACGACACTATTACATGTGTACAACGTCAATATGATTAAAAAAAATTGTACTGCGGTGATTAGAAATTTTGTATTGCACAACCCAGGACTATAACATTAGATAATTAAATCTGGTGGTTTAGAAATGTTTAAAATGATTTTTGATGTTCAAAAAGCTGTAGGAAAATTAGTTACGAAAATTAGAAATTAATTAGAGTTAAATGGGTTAATAAATGAGTTAGGATAAAAGAAAAGACCACAAGGGTAAAATGGTAATTTCCCTGGTCAAACGTGGTCAAACGTGGCCAAACTTGGTCAATGACAGTTTATAAAATGTTTAGAGGAGCTAGAATAAAATTTGTAGCAAAAGATTAGATATTAAAAGGATAAAGGAATAAAAGTTAGTTAAATTAACTTTAGGGGTAATATTGTAAATTATGGAAAGTTAGGGGTTTGACCATAAAAGACTGGTCAAACTTGGGTATATTTTGGTAATTGACCAAAAGTATAAAAGAAATTAATTAAGTAAGACTTTGGAAGAAATTAGAAATAAAAATAACAAGTTTAGAACTTATATGAGTAAAATAGAGATTAAGAGAAAACTATGGGTAAGTAATGTAAATAACACATTTTTATGTGTTTAGAAGGTTAAGGAAGTTAAATAAAGAATTTAGAAACAAGTTGTAAAAAAAAAACAGAGTTAAGACGAGGTTAAACGAGACCCGTATATAACTTAAGGTATACGAGGGGTATACCCGTGATTAATAAGTAAAGGTGAAATCAATACTTAAAGTATTTTAAAGAAAATACAAGTTCTATTAGAAAAAAAGAAATAAATACGTATGATACGGAGTATCATACGGACGTATACGAAAAATGTTGGTATACATGAATAGTACACGTATACGTGAATAGTATCCGTATACATGAATAGTACACGTATATGTGAATAGTATCCGTATACATGAATAGGAAATACGTATACGTGAACAGGAATTACGTATACGTGAACAGTAAAATACGAGACCTATATGTGAATAGTGAAATATGGTGAATAGTAAGTTACGAGGCCGTGTAAATGAATAGTAGAATACGAGACCGTATAAATGAATAGTGAAATACGGATGAATAGTGAAAAATACGAAAACCTAATACAAGGTCTGTATGAGTCTAAAGTTGCTAACTGTGTAACTAAATAACTGCTAACGACGTTAGTGTGTTAATGAATTAGAATTGAGCTCGAAAACGCTCCTAAATGAACGAACCCGTTTAACGGTATACTATTATACTTGGGTTAACCTAGGAAGATGTTTAAGTTGAAAAGAGAACCAAATTAGTTCTAAGACACAGGATACTAATACTAGTTCTGGTTATAGATCTAGATAGTCAGAGGCGTTCGGCGAATGTGGTGTTAAGAGCTAGCCAATCTCCGGTGTACGGTATGGGATTCTTGTAGCTTGTTTGCTAACGGGGTCTACCTCGGTTTGTGTGCTATGTGTTATTGTGATACGACCGAACAAGATTAAGCATGAAACCGATTTACTGTATTGTTATTGTGTGCCCATTGCACACTAACACGAATTGATTCAGAGCTTGTTCATTAACTATGTTTAGAACAATGTATAATGTTATAAATACTCCCTGTTTTAGTGGTTAATACCGATGAGAGAGGTTTAACTAACAAATTGTCAATGAGACTTCAACTAACTGGAACTTGGGAGGAGGAGGAATCCGGGACTGACTCCGGTCATGCATGTTTAGGTTAGGAGATCGGCATCTGTATCAGATCTGTCTTCCGCATATGGCTCGTCTACGACTTGTCGCCTAGGGTCGACAAACAGACCCGACCATCTCGAGTGAACAGTTTGAGACGGGAAGCAAATTCAGGAGGCGCGGGAGGGTCAAGCCTACATCCCTCATAACTTAAGAATTTGTGTTAATAAAACCCAATGGAGCTAATAACTCATTGGCTAGGGTACCTTGACCCGACAAGATAAACAATTCAGTTAGAGAACAACCAGTTCTTTTAAGAGAACGGTTGACACTTATAAGGTATGGTCAAACACGAGAACTAAACAATTCTCAGAGTTAGCAATCTAACTTACTCATTAACACTAGTGCAAAAAGGGTCTTTTTCGGCGGTTTTTTTATGCCTTTTTCGGCGGTTTACAACCGCCGAAAATGCTACCGCCGAAAAAAAAACAACTATTTTCGGCGGTTCCTAAGTCAAAAACCGCCGAAAAAGACCTATTTCAGAGGCAAAAATTAACGTGAAAAAAATGGGATTTTCGGCGGTTCCAGTAGTAACCGCCGAAAATAAACAGTTTTTTTATTATTTTCGGCGGTTTCTACTTGGAACCGCCGAAAATCCCCCATTTTTTTTTGGTTTTTCTCGTTTTCGTTTATAATCCCACATATGTCGCAAAACCTGTTAATATGCATCCAAATATGTCCACATATCTCTCTACACCACATGGTGGAGGATCTCATCACTCTTTGTAAGTAAATTGTCAAAAAAATCCCAAAAATAATGACACGACTTACAAATGACCATACACACCACATTTAAAATGGTCACAAGACCACACACCACAATTCACATAGTCACAAATGACCATATACATACATAATTGATCAAATGTTCACTAATATACTCATAGTGGTCATTTTTTACAATCTATCTAACCATAAAAGTCTAACGAAAGTTCTACATAACAATTCGAGAACAAAAAGCAAAAATCAAACCAAAGTGATGGAGACGAAATCCGCCCAATCCTCTAGCATCCTGTTGATGGTTTCTGCGTGATATTCTCCAACACTAGGAAAAACCTTTGAAAAACAAAACAAGATAAAATTGGTTAATCATCAAACAATTATATTAGTAATTGAAAAATAAATATAACTTCGATATACCTTTTCTAAATGATCATCCATCTCACCAAATAGGGTGACTATGTCATGCATATACCTCATGACATAATACCCACACTCTGAACCTCCGGGTTGACGTGAACACTTAAACACAGGAAGAACAGAACTAATTATATAAGACATTTATTTGTGATTACAACCAATCAATAATAAACAAGTAACTGATGACACATTACCTTCACTGAAGTCCATTGGATGGAATTTTTTGACCTTACACCAAGCTCTGCAAGCAAAACACCTTGATACCAACTGCATAATTATTATCATCAACATATATACATTAATTAAATTAGGATATCCATTCATAATAAAATTAAATTAAAGGAGTTGAAATACATAAAGAATTGCTTCATAATGTACTTACACGCTAAGTTGTGGCTTTATCTTGATGTCTCTTGGATTTCCGGTTTGCAACGGATCAAGAAATAGTATCCGCGAACGATCCAGACACAACACCAGTAAAACCCAATGGCCACTGTGTAATACCAAAACACTCACATGTCATTATAATGCATGTGTGCATAGATAACTACAACACTTATTCAAATTAAAATGATAAACATAAGTTAATACTTTTGATGATAAGGTAGCATAAGATATTTCTTCCTCGCTCTGATGCTGTTAGTCAATGCACGCTGTATGTACACCCTACAACCTTCTGCATCGAATCAGAGCAGTGAATGATGCTCTTTCAGGACACAAAAATCCATACTTGGTAAGGCCAAAAGATTGCATTTTGTCATTCAAAAACCTGTTCATAAATAAGAAGACATAAAATTAATCAACATTGCTTCAGAACATCAATTTATAACTTAATTATAAAACAAAACTAATACTTACAGAATAAATGAATGCATCACTACAACAGGCACCCAATCAAATCGTATGATGTCCTTAACATCAGTCGTATACATGTGGATTTCTACAGATCGTCCGTAGTGAAGAAGGTCATCGTCAAAAGTGAGTAGGATAGAATTTCTGCCATCTGGGAAGTTGCGGATTAGATCATGCAAGCTTTTCATGTTTGGCCCCAAGCGTGCATATACGGAATCGTCCACCAAATTTTCTCTTTCTACAACATTGGTGGATGCTCTGTATTCAGAAGATCCAATCTTTGACTTCTTTTTCTCAGGAGATCCAGATTTCTTTCTTAATGCCTATTTACAACCGACATTCAATACTAGTCATGAACTGAGCATCCACGCATACTATATTCATGTAATGAACAATAATAACTACACTAGTGGTTAGTATTAGACATACCTTCACACACTTCTGAATCAGGCGAATGGGCCACTGAACGAATGCACCCTTTGCAGACCGAACTGTGCTGTACTCCTCCGTAGGTACAGGGAGTGGTAGATCAGGAACCTCATAAATCGGTTCATCCACAGAGACTCTCCCGTGATACGGCTTCAGTGGTATTCCATGGGTCACGTCATTAGGGCCTGATTGGTACACCCTTCCTTCCGCGACACATATTCTTCATTGTTGTGTGGAAGCAGGAGGTTACAGTTCCACGGGTCCTACAATTTCATCAGATTAGTAGATGTTGAACTAAAAATATGTAATAAAACATATGACAACTAATAGAACAGTTAAAGGTATAAAAAATTACCTGTACATAAGCGTAAGGATACTGGTCATTGGAATCCACACTTGTGTACACTCCAGCAGGAGTAGGGTCAGAATATCTTGGAGGAACATATGGCTGGGATGCATGACTGCCTTGACGTATTTCATCAAAGACCTCCTTCTTCCACTGCTCTCTCATTTCATTAATGGCACGCATGTGCTGCTCGTAAGAAATTGTTTCTCCTTGAGTACTCCCTTTCCTTGACCCGGGGTTACCAAAAAATTTTCTTATCCCTATGTTAACACCCCCTAACCCCACAGCTCGGCCTGGATGATCTTTCTTTCCAAGTGCACGAGACAACTGGTCATCATGTCGATCAGGTACCCAAGTCCCTTGGGTAACTTGTTCATTCAGCTCATCCTTTATAATGAAATGTAGAAAGCAGTTAATTATAATTTTTAAGATGATAAAATAAATTTGTCAAAAAATTTGAAAGTAAAGAAAAGTACTTACCATCTTATCAACAATTTCCTTTGTCTTCTCGAAGGGATATAAACGCTCTCCAGTTTTCGGGTCTTTCTAAGTACGTGAAAGCTTCCAAAACGTACCCCGTAGCTGGTGCTCATCAAGAGTGCTCATATCTGATGGCAACTCTCCTTCTGCCACCCATTCAGGCACTCTTCTATTACCCCTTTCGCGCCCAACACGGATGATATTCATTCTTCTTCGCATTCGCGGATTGGGCTTCGCGATACTCCTGTTAACAAATAAACACACAATTAAGATGACCAAATATATACATATGTAAATATAAGTACCTCAAAAATATATATTTATATAATAATTAATTATTTAATAGTTAATACATACCTTTGTCTCCATCTTCTTATCATAGAACTCCTGCCACTTCTCTTTGGTTATTGGTGTGTAAATCTCCCAAGGTTGGCGTGTGTCGCCGTCCGGCCTCTTAAGCTTCTTGGTGATAAACCACTTAACCAGATCATGCTTATGATCTGCAAATTTTTTGCGCATCATTGATTTGACCATGGAGTAGTACTTTTTCTGCTGGTATTTGATATTGTTTCTGCATATTACCATAAATGAAACAAATGTTAGTGATGGATACCTACAAATTATAAAAATAATACTTTAACTATTGTTTATTTACCTGTACGATCTCAAACATCTGTCTCTTTAGTCCTTCATCAACTTGAGGCCAGGTGAGAGTAATATCACAATACTCTCGCACAATGATGCCTAGCTCTGTAGTGAAGTCTGTAGCCCATTCCCCAATCGGCTGTAGATACGCATTAAACTGTAACGGCTTTGATTCAATCTTTTTTGATCTGAGAGCTTTCGTCGGACCTCGAGGTTTTACGGTCCTAGGAAGCTGGATTTGTGATCCAGAAGGTCCAGCCTCTGTGTCCTCAGCTGGCACAGAGGCTGGAGTAATCTCATCCCCGCCATTACCCCCCTCATCAGCTCGGGCCTGTGACTTGTGACCTTTCCCTCCATGTGTTTTCTTCTTCTTTGGTCGGGATGCCTCTGTCAAAAGCTCGCCGACTGGGTCATCCATATCATCCATTTAACTATCTGCAAAGATAAACAACCGTATATCAATAACACCACAACAAATAATGTAATCAATACATAATAAGACATCGTTATTATTCCAACAAATTATTTAATGGTTTCAACCCATAAACCCTCATCGTGATCAGACCTAGTATACACTACATCGTCTGGAACATCAACAATGTCTGTGACAGGAATACTGGTAGAAAAAGGTGGTGTCTCATCGAACATTAATTCATCATCATCAACATCTTGATCAGCATTAATGTTGACAAATCTTTTCCCTGGTAATACAACTGACCACCTGGAATCGGGGGATCTTCTATGTAAAATACTTGTTCACAATCCTTAGGAAATATGAACGGGTCTTGTGTATGACCAAGGCGTGATAAATCAACCAAGTTAAACCCATCGTGAACCCGATAATCATTTCTATTATCCACCCATTTGCATTTAAAAATAACAAACTTTTGAAACTGATAATCAAGCTCCCAAATATCTGCAATGAATCCATAATACAACCTCGACGTTGAAATCGTTGAAGCTGGATCACCTCTGGTATACTCAGTTGTTGTTGCTTCTACTTTAACCCCGCTATTCTGGTTTAAACATCTATCATCTTGCCGTTTTGTCCAGTAGGTGAACCCATTGATGTCATACCCTTCATAAGATATAAAAGTGGAACCAGGTCCCAAGGCTAACCAACGGAGCTCTTCACTTACATTATCAGGCTCTAGTGATGCATTCTTCATGACATGATCTCTAAACCATGAACAGAAGGTCTTGTTTTGCTCCTTTACCAACCAAATAATATTCCTCCCAGGATATTGAGCTCTTAGTGCAGTCATGTGTTTCTCAAAAAATGGCTCAATAATCTCAAGGTGATGTAAAACGAATAGATGTGCAGACTCCATTGAGGATGAATCAATTGCCACAATTTTTTTTTCCAATAACACCTTGACCTTCTGTCCCTCCTATGTGTCTCGGTTGTGGCACTCCAATAGCTACAGCTCCCTTCAAGTATTAGTACAAAATTCTGTCACTTCTTCGGTTATTGTCCTTTCTATGATACTCCCTTCAGGTCGATATCTATTCTTCATCCTTCCCTTCAAGATTCCCATGTATCTCTCAAATGGATACATGTATCTTAAATATATAGGACCACATAATTTGATTTCTCTTACAATGTGAACAACCAAGTGGACCATGATGTCAAAAAACGAGGGTGGAAAATACATTTCAAGTTGACACATCGTAACAACAACATCGCGTTGCAGACTGTCTAGTGTATCAACATCCACGACTTTATTGCACACTGCATTTAAAAAGAAACATAGTCTTGTAATTGCATTCCGCACATCTTTCGGCAATATACCCCGAATGGCAACAGGAAGTAGATGCAACATCAGAATGTGATAATCATGAGACTTCAACCCGATCAACTTCAAGTCCTTCATTGACACAAGACTTTTCCAGTTAGATGAGTAACCCGTAGGAACCTTAAGGGAATGAAGACATTTACAAAAGCTGTTCTTCTCATTCTTAGACAAAGTGTAACATGCTGGAGGTAAAAATGTTCGTTTGCCTCTTTCTTGGGGATGCAACTCCTCACGTATGCCCATAGCTTGCATGTCTTTTCGAACCTTTATTCCGTCTTTTGTTTTCCCAGGTATGTTAAGCAAAGTCCCAACAACAGCCTCACCAACATTTTTGACAATATGCATGAAATCAAGACAATGCCTAACAGATAAATGTTTCCAATACGGAAGTTCCCAAAATATTGAACATTTTTTCCAGATGTTTTTTTGGGTAGACTTGGACGGAACACCGAAAACATTGTCAATGTCTTTCACCTTTTGATAAATCTCTTCAGAACTCAGAGGTATACGAGCAACACGTGACTCAGTCTTTCCGTTGAATAACTTCCTCTTTTTACGGTACGGGTGAGTTGATGGCAATAATCTACGATGACACATGTAGACGTTTTTTCCACAAAACTGTAGACGATCAGAACAAGTGTCGTCCTCACATATTGGGCAAGCAAATGTGCCTTTTACTGTGTATCCAGATAAGTTCCCGTACGCTGGAAAGTCATTCACTGTGCAAAAAAGCATGGCACAAAGTGTAAAGTTTTGTCTGGCATAACTGTCATAAACCACTGTCCCCTGATTCCATAGCAATTTCAAATCGTCAATCAGCGGTGCAAGGTATACATCGATGTTATGTCCTGGTTGTTTAGGTCCAGAAATCAACAATGATAACATTATGTATTTCCGCTTCATACACAGCCACGAGGGAAGATTGTAGATCACCAATAGAACAGGCCAAGTGCTGTGCTGACTACTTAGACTGCCATAAGGATTCATCCCATCCGTACATAACCTGAGTCTCAAATTTCGACTGTCACTGGCAAAATCTTGAAATCTTCTGTCGATTGTCCTCCATTGTGGTGAATCAGCTGGATGTCTCAGCTTATCATCATTTTTTCTTCCTTCTGCGTGCCATCTTAAATTTTGGGCATCTCTGACATTGGCAAAAAGTCGTTTGAATCTTGGTATTATGGGTAAATACCAAATGACTTTTGCTGGAGGACTTATTTTCTTAGAATTGGATGTTTGACCGTCCTTCTGTTTATAGCGTGACAAATGACATTTTGGACACTCATTCAAATGTTTATTCTCTCCTCTGTATAATACACAACTGTTTGGACATGCGTGTATCTTTTCGTACTCCACACCCATAGGACACATCAACTTTTTTGCATCATAAGTGGAAGTAGGAAGATTGTTATCATCTGGTAGCATGTCGTGGAATAGTTCTAGTATTGCGGTAAAACTCTTATCACTCAAGCCAAATCTTGCTTTAAGATTGAACAAATGCAGCACGGATGTCAACTTTGTATATTTTTGCATCCGGGAAACAAAGGGGAACGTGATGCATCAAGTAATCTTTGATATTCAGCCGGTTTGTCTGTGAAATTATCTTCAACATCTTGCAGCATAGAGTCCAGTTGTTCAATCTTATCACTGTCGTCATTGATATCAGTGTCACTCAGATCACACGTATTATCAGGAAATGTAGTATCGTCTGTAACCATTTCTGGTTCACTGTTCGGTTGAGTGGAAGTTTGAACCCTGCTACTGGCTTCTAATGACTCGCCATGCAAAAACCATATCTTATAGTTCGGCATAAATCCACGCCTTGATAGATGAAATCTGATTGTATGTAGGTTAGGAAACTTATTGCGAAGTTCACATTGTGCACATGGACAGGGAATGTGTGTCTCGTTCATCCTTTTCTGATGATTGAGAGCTGCTTTGCAAAATTCATTATCCACTTTTGATTCAAAATAATTCCCTCGCTGACCGTACATCCATTCACGGTCCATTCTACAAACTCCAAATGAAAGTTAAAGCATAAAAATATGTAAAAAAATATATTGATAATGCATAATAAATTAACTTATATTTTAAATAATAAATATGAAAACAATATAACTAAACTATCTTTGGAAATGATATATAATGATATGGTTCTTGCATGGCGAGTCTGTATAATATATATACATATCTACAATATATTATAGATATATATACTATTGATTATATGTACATATACATATATATATATATATATATATATATATATAACATATATATATAATATATATATATAACCAACAATATATTAAATATATATATATAATTCTGCAACTAACTATATATTAAATCAATGCATTTACAAACAATTATGATAAACAGAAATTCAACGAGGTTGAAGAACAAAACTAACCTGTTTTGGAAGGACGAGGAGTATGCGAAACAAGGAGGGAGGAAACAGGGCGGAGGACGGCGACACACGAGCTCACAAGGAGTAACTGTGAACCATAATAATTAGAATAATAGTTGTAGTTATAAAAAAGCTACGTACAATTATTCAACAAGAACTACCCTCACCTCAACTGGGCTAGCTCACCTCCGATGGAGGTAACAGGACGGAGTACAACGACAAGGGTATAACTGTAACGAACCATATTAATAATAAGTGAGGATAATAGTTGTAGTTATGTAAAAAAATCACAATTAATTATCAACAAAAACAAACCCTCAACTCACATGTTTTCCCCCTTTTTGGACTCGTTTCAGGTCGCTAAACCGGCGACTTGTTAGAAGTGAGGATGAATTGTCGCGTGTAGCTACACCGCCAACTTATGAAGTATCTAATTCATTGTCAATATTTAATCAATAATCATAACTTATTGTAAATCAAATTATAAAATTAAGTAACCATAAGTCAACATTTTTGATGTAAATTCACACGACAAACCACCAATGACGCTTACTTGTCAACAATTCACACAAACAATGGTAGAAAAGCACAAAAATATCACTGAAATCGGTTCAGCCATTTCATCGAACACTTTGCGGGCATATGCATTATTTTGTAAAATTACACACATATAGCAATTCCAATCAAACCAAACAATCTACTATACTCCAAATGACATAAATCAAGCAACCATTATACATATGCACCAAAATAATGCCCAAATCGACCACAAATCGAAATTTCAAATTCGGACTCAAATCCCTAATTTTCGGACCTGTTATCGTTTCTGCTGGTGTCGAACAGCGCCCACCTCGACAACGTCGATGAAGGACGACGGCGGCGGCGCAGGAAGTCGGCGGCGGCGGCGGAGGAGGGGACGGAACAGGGCGGACGAGGTGGAGGCGACAAAGAGAGGTTGGAGAGCTAGCGCAGGTGAGAGGAGAAAATAACGACGATAGGGTATTCTGTCGGGGCGGGGGTCGATTAAAAGACTCTTTTTTGGCGGTTCTTAAGCTAGGAACCGCCGAAAAAGCCCCGGTTTATTTTTTTTAAAGTTGGTCTTTTTCGGCGGTTCAGAACGAAGAACCGCCGAAAATCATTAACAATTTTCGGCGGTTGTGTCTTTGGAACCGCCGAAAAAGACCAATTTCGGCGGTTTTTTTAACGACCGCCGAAAATTATGTTCCCAGCGAGCTATTTTCGGCGGTTTCTGTAGGAACCGCCGAAAATGAGGTGCCGAAAAAGCCTCATTTTCTACTAGTGTAATGGGCGTCCATTACGACGTTCAATTTATTTGAGTTGTGAATGTTTCACATAATGTGTTGTTTGTTATCGTACTTCTTATTATTACTTGTATGAATAAACAATTGCATGTATACGACAAAGTAGTCGTGTGTAACCCTGCTAGCTTGTGGGTTGCACGTTTTCTGTACCAGCAATATGCTGAGCCCCTTGGGGCCTGTGATTTAAACTTTGCAGGTAGGTGCCAGACGAGGACTCAACCTGAGAGGGAGCGGGTAGAGTACTTCGGGTCACTTTTACATTTGTTACACGAGTTGTGCATGTACACTCGTTTAGTAAATTGATGAGATGTTAGTATGATGTATTAGGATATGAGATACTCGGTATAAGTTGTGGTTTATGGATTGTAATGTATAGATGCTCGAGTAATTATCCGGTTAGTCAGACCGTGACTTGTAAGAGAATAGGCCTAGTTAGTCACGTGGGTGACTAACGGCGGTAACACCAATTTAGTAGAACTTTTCCGCTGCGTTATTAATGTACGAGATGGACTTAGGGCAACGATCATTGTATTTGGAGATGGGGTGTTACAAAAGTGGTATCAGAGTGTAGTTACGCTCTGATGACTGGAAAATTACCGAGCTTAGGAATTACCGAGTTAGGAATAGTAGACTTTGGGATAAGGGTTGAGTATTAGTGCGAGAGGTGCGTTAGTTAGGATTCCCCGATGTGTATCGGATATCTATAATACCTGACCCGCCCTCTGTGCCCCTGGTTCTAAGATACCAGAAATGAACGCCAGAGAGATGACAAGCTTTCTCTTACTCGGGAAAACCCGATCTGGCAGTTACTTAGCATGGTGCAAATACGAGAAACACCTCGTTATGCAATAGTCTTTCAAGACTTGAAGGTCCTAATTGGAGCGCAACGTTGAATCAGGCGCTACCCATGGAATCCTACCATGAGAGAATAATAATGCCGGCAACTTGGGTCGACATGCTACGCAGTCGATATAACCCCGCCATACCTATAAGAAGAAAAGCACTACGAGTGCAATAAGAGGACAAGAGAAGTGACAGAAACACCGGACAACAGTCCAAGGAAGCAATAACAGTGGGATAATACCGCGCAAGAGCATAGAGACTACCTAAAAGTCAATTATGCAGCGGGTAACTTCGAACTTACACAAAAAGGGGGTTGATAAGACCTAACTGCAATAGCTCAGACGACTACGAATGCATATGCAAGTCATACTCCAAGGTAAGACTACGACGTAGTGCCTAAGCAGAGTCAATACTTAATAACCTTGACGAAGGTGTGGAAATGAGAGTGAAAACCAAGGCGAAAGCGAAAGAAAAAGGGTCCCCTCAGAAAGAGGAATACCCTGATAAGTAATTATACAATCAAAAGCAGTCAGGAAGCTGCCTAGATAATCAATTAACCAAAGCCAAACAGGGAAAAGAAGGAGTCCCATGGACTACCACCTACAAGGAGTTTAGGAGAATGTACCATTACTGACGTACACAGTACCGATAGCCCATTTTGCATGGCGCACTTGCCTTGGCAAGTGCTGCCACAACGAAGCTATACGGGAAGCCGTGAAGACCAAATGGTAAAAACCACGGATATAACACGTATTAACACCGGATTACAAATCCTTAAGACTGAAGAGTGAAACATTGGGAGGGCCTGACGGCCTGACCATGACAACTAAATTAATACACCAGTCAGCAGGGAGCTGGACTTGGTCAGGAAACTAAACGACGTGATCATCAACAACAGACAACCGACACTACAGGTAAGAACATCAGCCCAAAACCAAGCCTAACCTTGAATGGAAGGACCGAAAGAATTACTCAACAATGTGAGAAGACCAGATGTAAGTAATAACCTACAAGGAAGGTATTACGACATACAGTGAAGATGGCGGACATAACAACTTTCAATAAAAGCGGGATGAATTCCCAGAATAATACTATTACAAGCACTCTTCATTGAAGATGTTGATAAACCCCAGAAACTGAATCAGAGAAAACAAATTTAAGCAATGACCTACCTAGGATCAAAGACGTGCAATCACAAAAGAGAGAACCTCAAAAGGACTACACCATAGAGTTGGTATAGTTGAGCAGAAAAAAAGGACCCATAAAACGATGGTTAGTATTGCTTGCCTAACTCATTAACACCCAAGTATGAGTAGTCATTAACGGGTGGCGTAGTCAACGAAAGTTGAACAAAGTATTGACATGGCAGCACATGATATCCAGGGTAAATATCCGACTTAGACACCTGAAGGCAGAGGCCTAATGAGAACTATTCCTTAATTGCTAAAAGGCGCAAGTCTATGAGAGCGAAGGTATTGTCACAGACACTGATTAACATCGGATTACCTAACCAAACTTCCACATCAGGAAGCGAGATACAACAACTTATTGTTAAACCCAATAGTACATCCAATGATGTGACCTAACATTGACAGAGTTCAGAGAACAAGAGAATTACGTGGATAGCCTACAGATGATTAAGAATACAACAGTGAACCGAACACCGGCTATCACTTGAGACTAATCAAGCATTAAGGGCCCACGAGCCAAGGATGCTAAATACATCAGAGCTCGAGGCGCAGGAAAGCATAAAAAGGCTTATTTAGGCCATGAATGAACTACAACTCGTACATACGAGTGGTTATGAAAACCTATACTAAATTGAGGAGGAATTGCCAGAAAAGGGCACCAATGAGAATAGTGAGATGATACAATGACGGAGGTGGAAAACGAACCACTCCTTTTAGGGTGGGGATACCTCTCCTTGTTGTGAGGCTTGAGTGGGAATAAACCCCTCGAAAAGGCTTTCACTTCTTAGAGATTGAATACTCTCTATTGGAGAATGGGAACCGTAGACCTTGAAGTTACCTTAGAACGTTCCAGTTACACATAAATAATATGGAAGGCTGCAGAGACAGACCTCATATCCAACACCCAGGATTTAAGAATCAGCAATCGTCAGAGATAAACATTGTGAGTGCGCAGTATGCGCGTCAAGTGACCAACGCTCAAAAGAGCTTGTGATCCAATGGATGACTTCTTCAGTAACCGGTTAAATTACATGGTAAATAACATCATAAAGGATGAAAGAATGTGAGAGAAATTAGCCTACTTACGAACCTGAGATTGAAGCAGAACACCTTCATATTAAGAGATAACAATTTTACAACACGATACGGCAACCGCCAAACATCAAAATTAGAGAACTCCCAGTGTGTTTACACCATGAAAGGGATTGAAAATAAGACAAGACGTTGAAGTCAACAATTGAAGAATTGTGTCATCAATGGGCAATATAAGACAGCTAAAGCTACTTCGGTAGTGAAGGCCGGGAGAATAATATTATCAGGTAGATTAAGTTACGGTGCACAGCAAAGCAACCACTATATATAAGCCATCAAATATTAACATGAAAGCAATCAGATTTATGAATTAAAACCCGATATAAGTAAGGTAATGAAATGGGAGACAGACTGTGCAGTAACGCCAATAGTCTGGAACATGTGATGAAAGGTTCACAGGAAGCACACTGTCCTTTCCGTAAGGAGTTGGAAGTGCATTCCTAGTAGATCGACATGAGAAATGAGATAAGAGGCTTTAAGGAAAGAGACCGTAAATTACTAAGGGATCGAGTCCGTACTAAATACAGAAGGTATAATGTAGTTATGAACCCAGTAGATGGATATTCCTTGATTAAGTTCAAGAAGAACGACTGTGCGTTATTATGGAATGATGAAAGAGGAGATCGACAATAGAATACTTCAAAAATTAGCTGTAACTAAGCGTGTGACGAACACTACGAGTATACTTAAACGAGATGTGGGACGACCGCACTCCAAAGGAGTGTGGCCTGATAGACTTATTTATAAGTTAGTCGGGTAAGTAGCAATGTATCAGTAAGGTACCCCATATTTGTAAACGAGTAGTGTAAGGAACACGAGAAGTAGTCGACTCCGTACGATAGTCAGAAATGCAAACTCACACCAGAACAACAATTTACCGTGAACAATGGAGTAGGAAGAACTCAGTTAAACCAATGAGATTAAAAGAGTCAAAGAACTCATTACAGGAGGAAACAATTAAGATTTATGAAGTGCGAGAAGCACTGACTAGTAAGTATAAACAGTTTATATGTCTCAAGATTATCGAGGAAACTGTGAAGAGCAATAAGCACTGAACAGTAACTCCAGAGTATACAAAAATCTCAGACTGAGGGTCAGTTAGTGGGAAATAATTCAGACGCTGGAACACGTAATAACAACATGAACATCAGATCTCCAGAGAACTGGATAGACAAGCTATAACTCATAGAGACCGTGTATAGATAAAGATACCACGCGTCCATTAAGAGACCTTTATTCCTAAGTTATAAGGATACAAAGGAGCTGTAAAACATATTGAAGAGGATAGAAGGGCAAACTAAGCCCCAAGATTATCAGAGTCGCGCAGCAGAAGCTAGTGGATCGTATCTTAAAGGTTTGATATGCCTAACAAAAGGGAAAAAGGAACGATATATTGCACATCTTCCAGTCGAATAAAATATACGATTTATCTATCAAATACTTTGGAGCCTTAGAGACTACACTGGAACACAGTTGTAAGATTGGTATGAACACCAATAAGAATCCTTGATACAGAGACTAAGCCATTACCGTGGTGAAGACCCTCTGACCCAATCATAATGTGAGATAGACTACGTGGAAGCTAGGATGCTCCATGACACCTAAACATCTTGAACCTATGTTCAAGGATGATATAATGTTGATTACGTGGGCGTAATCCATTTTAAGGGGGGTAGAGCGCATAATCGCTTAGCGTATGTTTCACGTATTGAGTACGTAAACTACAGTGTGCATAGCATAATACAATTGGTTGTGATGTTTGTTACTATGTTATATAAACACAAGTATTCATTCTTATGTGGTTGTGGTTATTACGCACAATTAAATGCGAATACCAGATGTATTAGAGGATGACCTCGTTAACTTCGGTGCGAGAATTCAGGAAAACTCCAGGGGAATCAAAATCCCTATGATATGTATTGATATGAGACCAAATATGGTAATGTTATGAGGTATGAATCGGTACGAGACCGATGTAGAACCTGGTAGGAATTAAATTCTCTAAGTAATTGCTGAGAGGTGGATTAAGAATGACTGATGGTCTGAGTTCCATAATTTGGAGATGTATTGATTTATGATTATGACTAGAAGGACTAAAAGATGTAAAATGCTACATGAATAATTATTTGGTTGTTTGAAGTTGACGTGGGAGGTAGAACTTGATCTTGGCCAGATCAAGGAAAACTGAACACAAATTGGGGTGAAAGGATAGTACAACACTGATGCTGATCACATCAGGGTCGGATGATTCCTGAAACTCCCTACAAGTGGTCACAATTAACCACGTTAAGAGTAGATGCAGTAGCATAAAGTGGAATTGGAGTTGACATGTATTTTCTGTATTACTCACTCATGAACTCGAGGACATGAAAACCTTTGTCTCCGGACCGGTTACTTGAGGAGTATACATCAAAGAATATACAAAGAGTATTTTGATTACTAAAACATGCAAAAGACATGTTGTGTGACAAGTGTGGTAAAATATATATATGGCATACCTTATGAGTCAGAATGCCTATACAGATATTGAGTGATCTATATGATCTTTTAGTGTGAAGTTACCTGTGTGTTCTAAGAGATATAGATACATAGGAACTTTGGGGACAAAGTTCTTTTAAGGGGGGTAGATTAAATACCCCAAACCTTAATATATTAATGAACTATCTAATTAGGATATACTAAGGCTAGAACGTGCCTTGGAAACATTAGAAGAAGTGTTAAACAATAATTTACACCAAAACATGCTTTAGGAACAATTAGAGCAAAAGGTGTTTTAAAGAGCACAAATAAATTAGGGAACTACCAATATGTTCCCAAGAGATTTTAAATGTGAAATACCTCTAAGATTAGTAATACACATTAAGCGGAATTAGCGTTTAAACTGAAAACGCACCTTAGAGCACAAAAATGTGCTTTAAAGGAAAATGTGCTTTAAGCATGTATACATGGAACGAAAAGGCTAATGAGCCAAATACCATAAATAAAAAGGGAAAAAATTAAATGGTCATAGGAGCCATTGCGTATATACACAAATTAAGTATACAAAGTCCACAGTAAACAGGTACTAAACTGACGAAAGTCAAGGAGAAACAACTAAACGACTTGGTTTAAATTGGAATGAGCAACATGCTATTTCATGAACAAAGTTTCTAAAGGTTGTAAATATATTAAGGACACATTAAAACTATCCAAAACAAATTGCATAATCAATGTGAACCCGGAAGCACATAAAATGGTGTTTTAAGGCATTTTTGGCTATGTAACATACCTAACACATGGTATAAGTCCTTATGACCGAGATTAATACACAAATGTTACATAAATACAAGGAAAAACAAAAAAAAATCAGATCAAATGAGGCCCTATGCTGCCGACATGGGGATGAGTCACCAAGCTCCAAAATGCTCTAATTTTCACTATTACAACAACTAAGACTTTCTTAATTGCCAAATCATCTTGTCCCCTGAGTAAATAATTAATCAGACACTTACCTGTCATATGAGAGCTCCCAAATTCGTAGCTCCTCCTCTCTTTGAAGAAACAACACAAAAACACTCCAATGTTCTTAGTTTGGTGCCTTAAAGAACACCTTGCCTTGTAGAAATCATAACTTTCTCCCAAACTCCAAATCACAAGCTTGATAGCTCGTTGGAATCCTCTTTCAAGAGCTTTACAACCATAGCTCATGAGCCTCCATATTCTCAGGAAAAACCACGAAGAAGTGCCTTTGATTCTCGAGGTAAAACATTGCCTTCTTGGAAACTTCCTTCTTTGATTTTCATCAAGGCAGAGTGCCTAGGGTTACTAACCCTTCTTATTCTTCATCTTATTATATGATTTTGGAGCCAATTTCTCTAGCAAATTGCTGTCAAATTTCCTAAGGAAAACAAGCTTAATATTAAGCTAAAGGTTAATATACAAGGTAAATCCTACAACTACCTATTTCAAGGTTCTAATTGTTGATCTATATATGATCTAACATATTGTTTACCTTGTTTATTATTCCGAATTATTAGGTGTAGATTTAATTTTTGACACTTAAATGTTATATCTTATAAATCAAAAGTTAGATTTATAACCCTTAAGATATAAGCTTCAATATAAGCTATCATTATATGCAAGAAAAATTCATATACTATAATTATATGGTGGCCGAAAACTTAGGAGGTTATATATGAGTTAGAAAAATTATCTAACTAAGTTAAATTGAAGAAATTAGTATAATTAAGAGTGATATGTAAAATTTGAGAAGTTTTGGTTACATAATATCAAGACCGAAATATATATGAGTTAATATGAATTTTTGAGAGTTAAGTGATGAGAAAATAATTGTAGAATTAAGTTTACAATTTATAAAGAGTTTATAAGTGTTATAAGGAATTTATAAGGTTTTTGGTATATTTAAGGTTAATAAAGGATGGTATATATATACTATAACATTAGATAATTAAATCTGGTGGTTTAGAGATGTTTAAAATGAATTTGATGTTCAAAAATGTAGGAAAATTAGTTACGAAAATTAGAAATTAATTAGAGTTAAAATGGGTTAATAAAATGAGTTAGGATAAAGAAAAGACCAAAGGGTAAAAGTGGTAATTTCTCTGGTCAAATGTGGTCAAACATGGTCAAACTTGGTCAATGACAGTTTATAAAATGTTTAGAGGAGCTAGAATAAAATTTGTAGCAAAAAGATTAGATATTAAAAGGATAAAGGAATAAAAAGTTAAGTTCAATTAACTTTAGGGGTAATATTGTAAATTATGGAAAGTTAGGGGGTTTGACCATAAAAGACTGGTCAACTTGGGTATATTTTGGTAATTGACCAAAAGTATAAAAGAAATTAATTAAGACTTCAGAAGAAATTAGAAATAAAAATAACAAGTTTAGAACTTATTATGAGTAAAATAGAGATTAAGAGAAAACTATGGGTAAGTAATGTAAATAACACATTTTTTGTGTTTAGAAGGTTAAGGAAGTTAAATAAAGAATTTAGAAACAAGTTGTAAAAGAAACAGAGTTAAGACGGGGTTAACGAGACCCGTATATAACTTAAGGTATACGAGGGGTATACCCGTGATTTAATAAGTAGGTGAAATCAATACTTAAAGTATTTTAAAGAAAATACAAGTTCTATTAGAAAAAATGTTGGTATACATGAATAGTACACGTATATGTGAATAGTATCCATATACATGAATAGTACACGTATATGTGAATAGTATCCGTATACATGAATAGGAAATACGTATACGTGAACAGTAAAATACAAGACGTATACGTGAACAGTAAAATACGAGACGTATACATGAATAAGAAATACGTATACGTGAACAGTAAAAATACGAGACATATATGTAAATAGTGAAATACGGTGAATAGTAAAATACGAGGCCGTGTAATGAATAGTAGAATACGAGACCGTATAAATGAATAGTGAAATACGGATGAATAGTGAAAAATACGAAAACCTAATACAAGGTCCGTATGAGTCTAAAGTTGCTAACTGTGCAACTAAATAACTGCTAACGACGTTAGTGTGTTAATGAATTAGAATTGAGCTCGAAAACGCTCCTAAATGAACGAACCCGTTTAACGGTATACTATTATACTTGGGTAACCTAGGAAGTGGTTTAAGTTGAAAAGAGAACCATTTAGTTCTAAGACACAGGATACTAATACTAGTTCTGGTTACAGATCTAGATAGTCGGAGGCGTTCGGCGGATTAGGCGAATGTGGTGTAAGAGCTAGCCAATCTCCGGTGTACGATATGGGATTCTTGTAGCTTGTTTGCTAACGAGGTCTACCTCGGTTTATGTGCTATGTGTTATTGTGATACGACCGAACAAGATTAAGCATGAAACCGATTTACTGTATTGTTATTGTGTGCCCATTGCACACTAACACGAATTGATTCAGAGCTTGTTCATTAACTATGTTTAGAACAATTGTATAAGATTATAAATACTCCCTGTTGTTAGTTGGTTAATACCGAGAGAGGTTTAACTAACAAATTGTCAATGAGACTTCAATTAACTGGAACTTGGGAGGAGAGGAATCCGGGACTGACTCCGGTCATGCATGTTTAGGTTAGGAGGTCGGCATCTGTATCAGATCTGTCTTCCGCATATGGCTCGTCTACGACTTGTCGCCTAGGGTCGACAAACAGACCCGACCATCTCGAGTGAACAGTTTGAGACGGGAGGCAAATTCAGGAGGCGCGGGAGGGTCAAGCCTACATCCCTCATAACTTAAGAATTTGTGTTTAATAACCCAATGGAGCTAATAACTCATTGGCTAGAGTTACCTTGACCCGACAAAGATAAACAATTCAGTTAGAGAAACAACCAGTTCTTTTAAGAGAACGGTTGACACTTATAAGGTAAGGTCAAACACGAGAACTAAACAATTCTCAGGCCTCAGGAGTTATCAATCTAACTTACTCATTAATGGGCGTCCATTACGACGTTCGATTTATTTGAGCTGTGAATGTTTCACATAAATGTGTTGTTTGTTATTGTACTTCTTATTATTACTTGTATGAATAAACAATTGCATGTATACGACAAAGTAGTCGTGTGTACCCTGCTAGCTTGTGGGCTGCACGTTTTCTGTACCAGCAATATGCTGAGCCCCTTGGGCCTGTGATTTAAACTTTGCAGGTAGGTGCCAGACGAGGACTCAACCTGAGAGTGGGAGCGGGTAGAGTACTTCGGGTCGCTTTTACATTTGTTACACGAGTTGTGCATGTACACTCGTTTAGTAAATTGATGAGATGTTAGTATGATGTATTAGGATATGAGATACTAGGTATAAGTTGTGTTTATGGATTGTAATGTATAGATGCTCGAGTAATTATCCGGTTAGTCAGACCGTGACTTGTAAGAGAATAGGCCTAGTTAGTCACGTGGGTGACTAACGGCGGTAACACCAATTTAGTAGAACTTTTCCGCTGCGTTGTTAATGTGCGAGATGGACTTAGGGAGATGATCATTGTATTTGGAGATGGGGTGTTACACTGCAAATTGGTTATGGTAAAGAAGTCCAACGGAAAATGGAGAATGTGTGTAGACTTCACTGATCTGAACAAAGCATGCCCTAAAGACTTCTACCCATTACCATAAATAGATCGGCTGGTCGTCTCCACGGCTCAGAGTTCCGTCTTGAGCTTCTTGGATGCGTTCTCTAGGTAAAACCAAATAAAGATGGATGAAGACGACTTAGAAAAAACTTCATTTGTCACTTCAACAGGAACTTTCTGCTACAAGGTAATGTCGTTCGGTTTAAAGAATCGGTGCAACCTTCCAGCGGATGATTGATAAGGTGTTCAGGGAACAACTCTCTTGGAACGTGGAGGCCTATGTAGACGAGGCCTATGTAGACGACATAGTCCTAAGGAGCCCATCTAAAGAACAGAACATGAAAGACTTGGAAGAAACGTTCGCCACACTTGACAAGTTTCAGATCAAGCTGAACCCCGAGAAATGCGTGTTTGGGGTAACCAACGGGAAATTCCTTGGTTTTATAGTCAGGCAACGAGGGATAGAGGTAGATCCAGAAAAGAGCCAGACGGTTCTCAACCTCAGTCCCCCGAGGAACATCAAGGACGTCCAGGCCCTTAACGGAAGGCTCACAGCCTTAAGCAGATTCTGTTCAAAGCTACAAGAGAAGACGATCCCATTCTTTAATATTTTGAGGAAGAACAATAAGTTCCAGTGGGGACAAGAATGCAGGGAAGCCTTCGAAAAGATCAAAGAAATGCTCCGAGAACTGCCCAAGCTAGGGGTCCCGGCACCCGGCCAGGACCTGTACCTCTACCTATCTGCCTCAGAGTGAGCAGTAGCAGCGGTCCTAATAATGGAAGAAGAAAAGAAAGAAATTCCCGTCTACTATACCGGAAAATCCTAACCCCAACAGAGAAGCGCTACACCAACATCGAAAAATCCCCTTCGCTCTGGTAGTAGCATCCTGAAAACTGCGCCCGTACTTCCAGTCACATAGAGTCTTTGTAAGAACCAACTGGCCGCTGAAGCAAATAACAAATAACCCCAACGCTTTTGGGCGCATGGTAAGCTGGACAATCGAACTTACCCAGTATGAAATTCACTTCCTGCCACAAACAGCAATCAAAGCACAGGCACTAGCGGACTTTATAACTGAAACCAGCTTCGACCAAGAGGAAGGGAAGCCGCTCACTCCCTTCATCATCCAGGTGGATGGAGCCCGGTGCAAGACAGGAGCAGGGGCGGGGATTGTGGTCCAAACCCCCGACGGGCGAGACCTTAACTATGCCTTCCGGTTAGAGTTCAAGGTAACAAACAACGAAGCCGAGTATGAAGCCCTCATTTAAGGCCTGGAAGTCGCCATTGCCATAGGCGCAACGGGCCTAGAGATATACTCGGACTTGATGCTAGTAACCCGGCAAACACGACAACATATACGAAGTAAAAGAGGAGAAACTCTGGAAATACCTACTCAGGGTTCAAGAGCTAAAAGCAAATTTCTCAAGGTGTGAGCTGAAGCACCTCCCCCGAATAAAGAACACTGAGGCGGATACGCTGGCAAAATTGGCAAGCATGGCCAAAAAATTCCAAGCAAAGTATGGTTAGAGACCAAAACCAATTCAAGCATCAACGAAACTCAAATCCTGACAGCCGAACCCCTCGCACTAGGAGAATCATGGATGACCCCGATCATGGAGTACATACTCGAAGGAAAGTTGCCCTAGAAGATGAAGAAGCCAAGACCATAAGAAGACGAGCGACATCATTCTTTTACGAGAACGGAGGCCTCTACAAGAGGTCATTCGCGAGACCCCCCTTAGGTGTGTCACACCGATGAAGAAGGAAGCAAACTTATAAGGGAAGTGCACGAGGGGGCTTGCGAAAACCACTAGGGGGAAAGAGCCATGACCCATAAGATCATGAGGCTTGGTTACTATTGGCCAAAATGCAGGAGCATTGCAAGGAGCACATCCGGAAGTGCACCAGATACCAGGAGCATGGCAACAAGATATGTAGCCCCCCCCCGACCATGCAAAAGGCCATCCTATCTCCAATACCGTTTGCAATATGGGGACTAGACATCATCGGCCCGTTTCCAGAGACATCTCCCGGGAGTTTCAAATTCGCATATGTGGCCATTGATTACTTCACAAAATGAGTCGAGGCAATGCCAACAATATCCATCACCAACCAGAGATCACAAGAATTTGTATGGAAGCACATTGTGTGCAGGTTCGGATTGCCAAGAACAATAATAACGGACAATGGGACGCAGTTCAATTGTGACAGCTTCCGGGGATTTTGTAAACAATGGAGGATGGAGGTAAGGTTTGCATCGATAGCACATCCACAGGCTAACGAACAAGTCAAAAACACAAATGGTCAAATTATAAAGGCTTTAAAAAGAAAATTGGGTAGCAGGAAAGGGAGTTGGGCAGAATTGTTGCACCAGACCCTATGGTCCTACCAGACGACGGAAAAAGGGCCGACCGGTGAAACACACTTTCAGATTAACATATGGCTTGGAAGTAGTCGTCCCAGCCGAAGTCATGATACCGTCAATCCGTTGGGAATCCTATGACAAGCAGCTCAACAATGAAGGAAAAAGGACAATCTTGACCTACTCAAAGAAAAAAGGACCGCTGCAGTAGCACGGATGGCAGTGGACAAAAGGAAAGTGGAGAAATATTTCAACCGCAGGGTTAGGGAGCGGAGCTTCATTCCCGGTGAGCTAGTCCTAAGAGAGGTTAAGCAACCCAAAAAACTCGACCCTCAATGGGAAGGCCCTTACATTATCCATCAAAGGGTCGGGCGGGCCTCATATCACCTGAAGAATGCCGAGGGATACGAATTACCCCATTCTTGGCACACAGAATGCCTCAAGAAATTCTATGTGTAAAACTCGATGTAATGCTTTGCAAACATCAATAAAAAGGGATTATTTTTCAGAAAACAATGCCTCGAAAGAAAGACCCGGGCTATGTCCAGGTGGCTATAGAAGCCTCAAAAAGAAACACCTGGGCCACGCCCTATAGGATGCAATGCCCTAGAAAACCTTGTCACAGGTTGTCGCACCCGGTCAGGAACAAAACAAAAAGAAAACCCACCTCCAGAAACACGAGGAGCCCTGGTTGCCTGTAATGGGTGAATCACTAGGTGTGGGATGGCACACCGTACCTCGGTCAAAACCTCCACGAAACTCTTTATCCCTTTTAAGAGAAAGAGAAAGGGGAAGGGACGACTACAAGTACCGTCGCTTGGCTACCAAAAGCAAGGATAGGGAAAGGATAAATGGGAGCGACCGGTCGCAAAGTTCGACCGGTCCGCATCCTCAAAATGGGAACGACCGGTCACAAAGTTCGACCGGTCCGTATCCCCAAAATGAGAACAACCGGTCGCAAAGTTCGACCGGTCCGCATCCCAAAAATGGGAGCGACCGGTCGCAAAGTTTGACCAGTCCGCATCCTCAAAATGGGGACGACCGGTCATAAAGTCCGACGGGTATCCACCCTCAAAGTACACGGCAGCCAACCGCTAGCGCCGACCGCTAGCGACCAGACGCTAGCGGGTGGGTGATCACGCATCTAAACATACTCTTCAAAAGAATAATTGCAGATAACAAAATAAAATGCACAAACTAGCTTCATTAACCGTCAAGAAATATATACACCAAACTCCATAGGTAAAAAAAACGGAAGAACGGGAGGAAGCAAGGAGAGCATGAAAGTTCACAAATTGCAAAAGGCACAAGGAGAGAGAAGACGTTGTCCTTCCAAAACCCTTAAAAAGCGGTAAAATCAGCTTCGAAAATATTTAAAATATGAAAAACAAACAAAAAAACACTTTTTGCAGGGAAAAGTGCAGGGACTCTGCACATTCCACAGCAACGGCTGGCACGCGCGAAATGATAGGAATTCTGCAAGGGCCACCCCGTACAAAGACAGGCACGAGCGTAGCACGAGCCATAAGAAGTTTCACCCTTTTCACCGGTAAGAAAAGGTAGAACTTGTGGGACTGGGAGATAAGGGATAAGAAGGCAAGGCCCGACACAAAGGAGGTCGGAACAAATTTTTTTTATTCCACAGACCTGATCAGAAGAAGCAAGCTCTAAGTTCAACTTTCTTCGTCAAGACATCAAAAGTAGAACTTGTGGGACTGATGAAGAGGAGAAAATATGCCCAGAAACCCCAAAAGAAGCAGGAACCAGTAGAACGAAGAAGGAAAGAAGAACTCGCAGCGACCGGGCCAGTTTGACCGGCCAGGAAAGCATAAGAGAAAGCACAAAGGAGCGACCGGTCGCTCTGACCGGGTGCCTGGGGCAAAATACCAGCCGTGACCGGCATTCTCGACTAGCCGTGAAAGACTCCAAACAAAGTGCAAGCAACGACCGGTCGCTCGTGACCGGTCGCTAGAGGTATCAGAGCAAAACATAGGCGGTGACCGGTCGTCTGTGACTGGTCACTAAAAGCGTCGCCATGACCGGTCGCCTGTGACCAGTCACTAGAAATGCCAAACATAGTATAAGTAACGACCGGTCGCCTGTGACCGGTCGCTAAAGGTATAATGTGGACGTAAGTAGTAAAGTAGGGAAGTTAGGATAATATATTTACGAGATATTTTGTAGGCCTATCAAGGTATTTACGTGCCAGGCTGGCACGACATGATAGGCCAGACAGCCCATGAGAAACACTATAAATAGGGGTTCACCCCCCAATGAAAGGGACGCAATATGAACTTACGGAATTTTCCTGTTTCATTGCTATTGCTAACCTTTTCCTCTCATTGAACCCGGTTTTCTCGGTAACAAGGTAATTCAGTAGAACTCGAGGAACTTGACACTAGTAGACTAGGGATCCGATTAGAGATTAGGCAGAAGATCGTCGGGACCTAGGAACTTTCCATTTCATCATGTAACTTCGAGCGGAAGAAACAAGCACTTATCCTATGTAAAACCTACGACACACATCTATTTCCATTTTTGTACAGGATTTACGTTTGCATCAGTCCTTACATCTTAAACCCTAAACCCCACCATCGACTTATACAAACAACAACAAACAACCCTAAAAAACAACAGCAGTTGTAGCCAACATACCCCCCCCCCAAATCACCATGCTTTTATTCTCGATCATCTTGCTTAAATGATTAAATTCTCTCAACTTCTTTCTCCATCCAACTTCAACCTAAAAGCAAAACCAAAACACTTAGCCGCCACCATCTCCTTAATAATCAATCAATATCCCATTCTTTTGACCAAGAACAAGGAACATACATGTTTGGTCTCCTTATTTCTCTCAACTCAGAACAACTAACGTAAACTCTAGACCTCTATTCATTTTTCACTCTCGTTAATTTTGCAATCCAAACTGGCCACCAAAAACTTCCATGATCTGCCCTTCATTCTCTATATTTTTCGGTAATTTTGAAACCAAACTTGTGAACTAGGATTACACAGCTCTGTTCCCTCTTCATTTATCTTCCTCATGGTAATTTCGCACACCCAACTTGTGAACAAGGAACACATAACTCTGTCCCCTCTTCATTTTCCTCCTCATGGTAATTTTGCACACCAAACTTGCTAACAAGGAACATACAACTCTGTCTTCTTCTTCATTCTCTTCACTACCTGTAATTGTGCAAATCCCTAACGAGCAAAGAGTACTTGCCTCCTCTATTCTCTTCATCACCGCTAAGATGGGTCCCCCCCCCATTTTCTCAATGTAAAAGAGAAAGACAGAGTGATCTGCCTATGTATCTCTCTCATTTACCTTTTAAAATTACAAGTAGCCCCTTCTGTCATGCGTCTTATACGAGTGCCGTCTTTGACTTTTCCTAATTTGTGCTAACAATACGATCGCCTGAGTTGTTGATCCAATTTTATTATTGTGATGATATGCGGTTATGTAATCATGTAGCTTCTAGTAGAAGAAAACATACACTTATCCTATGTAAAACCTATGATGCACACATGTTTCCACTTTTTTACATGATTTAAGTTTGCATCAGTCCTTATATCTTAACACTTGACGCTCTTCGGTATTTACTTTTGATTTTAAACCCCTATTTGTTCATCTTGGTTGTGTTACCTCTGCTCATTTTGGCTATGATAACCTCTGCTCATTTTGATTATTTTAACCATTGCTCATTTTGGTTGTCTCAATATATGCTCATTTTGGTTGTGTTCACCTCTGCTCATTTCAGCTTCTCAATCCTTGCTCATGTTGGTTGTGCTACTCTTTGTTTGTTTGTTTGTTTGTTTACGTTAATCTCTACTTGTTAAACAAGTCACACTAATAGTTTTGATAATTCCACCTATTGATCCACTTTATATTTGAGTTTGTGCACTCATACATGGTCCACTAAGGAAAGGAATTTTTGTTTGATTGTTTAATGACCAAATCTCTGAAGTTTTGGAGGTGAGTAAGGTAGTAAAATCTAAAAAATGCAACGGTTGCTTAATGAATGTTTAAACCTACTTTCCTATTGCCTTCTCCCTTCTTTCACGTGAGATTAAGATCACGAATTTGATTAATGGGTTTAAATCGTCATTCAACTATGTGCTTGAGAGTTCGTGATCATGAATTTGATTTATTACCATTCAAATGTGTATTTCAGAACAGAATAGCAACCCAAAGTAGGATTTATTAATAATCAAAATTTGGGAGTTTGAGGTGGCCTTTGTTTTCTTTTATATCAGATTCTCTAATCACACGATTTAGGTCGAACTTCACTCTGATTAAGAATAAAAGAAGAAATAAATTTTGTTTGATTTTTGTGTAACCTTGATTTATTGGTTCATAATTTTACTTCGAACGATCATCTCATATGTATACTTATTTTGCCCAAGTGTATAATTTAAGGTTTTGTTTCTACTAATAATTTCGGGTTTAACTCATTGCTATCTAAATCTGGCTAGTGTAAGTGACCTTAGAATAGCCCATAGGTTACCCATTTTTTTGGACTGAAGGTCCTGTACAAGCCCACAATTTTTCGTGGGCCTCTTTAGAAAAGCCCTGGTCTATTCATAGGTGTTGCTCACATTAAGGTCGTAGTACCCGAGGGTCAAAGTACCTGTTTATGGGGGACATCTCTCCTAGTAAAAAAACTTTCCAAATTATCCATAATTGTCAAAATAAAATTAAAAATCAATGACCCAATTCAAAATTCAATTTAAAAGGAAAATAAGGCTTGTTTTTTAAAAAAAAAAAACCATTCATCCCAAAATTGTCACTCAAAAGTAGCGCACGCTGGGTGAGGCTAATTCATCTTCTTCAACAACTATACTAGAAGAGGGTGGTAAAAAGGATTGTTATGAGGCACAAAAGAAGCGGGGGAAGAATATGGATACTAAGGCTGATTCTTAGGCTATTCTGGGGGTGTTCCAGGATCGCCCGCATTAATGTCGTATTTGGTTATGAACTGTCGTGGGTTGGAAGCACCTATGGTGGTTTGCTGGCTAAGGGACATTGTTAGGGATCAAGCACCACTTTTTTTTTGGCAGAAACAAAACTTTCATCTTTTGAGAAGCAGCAGGTGGCATCAAAATTTTGGTAGGTATGCATGGGTGGCGAGAGATAGTGTTGGTAGGAAGGGAGGGGTGGCTATGTTTTGGGATAAATGCTTAGATGTTTCATTGTTAAGTTTTTCACATAGGCATGTTGATTGTATGGTTGTTAATCCGGGGGTGGGGTTGAAGTGGTGAATCATAGGCATGTATAGATGGTCAACTTCAAATGAAAAATAGAAAACTATGCAACTTTTGTCTTAATAACGGGATGGACCATGGGTAATTGGTGGAGACTTTAATCAAATATTACACTCCTCTAAGCATCATGGTCGCGACTCTAGATTGATTTCAGCCATGCAACAATTTCACAACTACCTTAATGACTATAAATTGCATGACTTGGGCTATAGAGGTTTTGCCTTCACTTACAAAAACAAAACATGCCATCATTTGAATGTTAAGTGTCGCCTTGACCGCTTCCTTTGTAATGATCAGTGGTTGCATCTTAACCTACATGCACAGAACTTTCATCTTTCATGGGGTCGATCCGATCATAAACTGATCAAGTTTCTCTTTCAACCCTCAGTTAAACGTGGCCCATAGCCATTTAAATTTTAGAAAAATTGGGCAAAAGAAGCCCCAAATGCAAATCTTTAGTTACCAGCACCAAGAACAATAATGACATGCCAAAGTATTATACATATAAAATAGCCCTCTACGGAAAAAGTTACAGCGATGAGGATGAACACATTTATAGGAGGAGAAAAACAGCTTGTGCGAACTAAGAAAGAGTTGGATCTTGTTGCCACTGCACCCCTGTCTCAGAAAAATTTGGACCGATGGAATGAACTTAACTCCACAGTCGACACTCTTCTGCTCAATGAGGAAATAAGACTCCACCCACGATCACGTCAACCATGGCTAGTTGCAGGAGACCGTAACACTGTCTATTTCTTCTCTAGATATAGGAACCGAACATGTAAGAATACAATTCATGCTTTGTCTATGGATAATCAACCGCCTCAAACTACTTGGTCTAACATTGAGGGTGTGGCTTGACATTTCTGTACAACTTTATTCACATCACTTGATTTCAGTTTGTGAAGTCTGTTGAAGGTTGTGTTCCGTCTACGATTTTTGTTGATATGGGATTGCCATACACCAGAGAAGAGGTAGTTGTAGCCTATAACAGATGACTCCATCTAACAACATGTTCCTAAGGACTTTCTGGCCAACTATTAGTGAAGATTTTTTGCTACAGTTTGGGTTTTCTTAATAATGGTGAATAGCTTGAGTCGGTCAACCATACTCATCTTGTGCTGATTCTAAAACGCAAGGGTGCAACTTTCATAGGGGATTATAGACAAATCTCGCTTTGCAACACAATCTACAGAGTTATATCAAAGGTATTGGTCAACAGGATTAAATCTGTTATGCCATTTGTTATATATGACAATCAGGGGGCTTTTGTTCAAGGGCACCTAATCTTAGATCAAATCTTGATTGCTCATGAGCTTCTCCATATGATGCGACACTCTAAGGCTTTGACAAAAGGCCATTTTGCTTACAAGGTGGATATGTCGAAAGCGTTTGATCGGGTGGAATGGTTTTTTATCTTGAATGTTTTAACCAACATGGACTTTCACCCCAATTGGATTTAGCTGGTTCGGAAATCCATAACATCAGTTACAATGGCAATTTTAATTAATGGTCATCCGGAACAGACTTTTCTCCCTTTACGCGGTCTACGTCAGGGGGACCCACTTTCACCCTTTCGTTTTTATCTACTATATGGAAGTTCTTACCTCCGCCCTAAAGGTAGCGTCAGACTTTGGGACTTACAAAGGCTTTAGGATTCCGGGATTAGTAGACTCAATTACAAACCTTCTTTTTGCAGATGATTGCATCCCATTTGGAAGCTCTACAACAGCTAACGCCCAAGCCCTCTCAACCATTCTTCATGACTTTTAGGTTGCTTCAGGCCAGTGCATTAATAATCATTAATTATGTTTTCAACCGGTCTCAATTCACACCTAAGGAAAACCCTAGCAAATGTTTTGAGGGCATCGCAACTCTCTGATCTGGGTCACTACCTGGGCTTCCCAAGTAATATTGCACGAAATAGAACATCAATTTTCAAACATATTGAGGAAAGGGTCGCCAATCGATTGCAAAGTTGGAATAAGCAAGTTTCCCAAGCAGGCAGAGCCACCTTGATAAAGACAGTCTTGCAGGCTATTCTCATGTATGTTATGTCTGTTATCACCCTCCCTAAACATATTATCAATCAAATTCAGAAAATGATAGCCCGGTTTTGGTGGAGCGGTACAGCCTAGGGAAAATCTATCCATTGGCATAAATGGACAGATCTGTGTATGGACCTCAAATCTGGAGGATTAGGCTTTCGTGACTTGCACCATTTTAATAGAGAATTATTGGGTTAGCAGTTATGGCGTTTGTTAACTGAACTAACAACTCTCCTAGCCAGGTTGTACAAAGAAAGATACTTTACCAATTCTAGTCTTCTACAAGTGAGAGCTTCTTCAACCTTAAGTCCCATCTGGCGTGCTTTATTAAGTGTTAAAGACTTAAGTGATGAAGGAGCTAGAAAAGTCATCTATGATGGTCACACTACTAAAATCTCATACTAATGGATTCGTGGTAAACTGTAACACCCCATCCACAACAACGCACTTTATAACCATCTGCAGCGGAAAACATAAACCATCACATTACTTAACCCATTGGTGTTACACGCCGTTAACCACCCACGTGGTTAACAAGGCTAATACATACACATTGTATCGGTCTGATGGACTAGATCCCTGAGCAACTACACAATACAATCCTTATTCCATTTCCAACAATTATTTTATATACATATACACTCCCCACTGTACCGAGTATTAATTAACCAATGCCGATAACAAATTCGGTCTTACTACACCTATAATACATACACCATTAAAAGGCTACCCATGTATAAACAACCACCACGTCCTACACTCGAACGGCTTCCAGCTCCTTGTACCTGAAATAGAAAAGGAAGAAAATGGTGGCCCCCAAGGGGCTCAGCACCTTTGCTGGTATGGTAATCCCGCAGCCCGCATGCTACCGCCGGCCACACACAACTAATTGTCGTCTTAGCATGCGGTTGATTATATTTGGATCATGCATGTAAACCATAAACACACAACACATTGCATACACCCATCAATAGGGCTCAACAAAACATCCAACACATCCACACTTAACAAGTCATTCATTGTTTCCTTTAACCCTAAAGTGGCTCTCCTCTAAACGGGGACACTTCCTTAATAGACGACACTTACCCTTAAATCGGGTTATCCTTAAACACTTCTTATTTAATCCGGAATTCATAACCGTGATCCACATACTCACCTTTTACCGCATATAACTTCACCTCGCCATAGGAATAGCAGTACAACAAACAACACACAACACAACGGGTACGGTTCTCTTAAGGAACCGACCCGACCATGATTAGTTCACTTTAGGGCCTAGAGAATGTTGCCAAACTCATGTTAAACTCGTACCATAACACGTTACCGTTTCTTTATATGAACGGATAACTTAACACCAAGGTACGTCGGATATAGTAATCCAATCACACCGTACAACCATTGTATGCCCCAGTAAATCGACGTGAGTCAGTAATATAGCTTTGGTTAAGCTAAAGGGAAGATTGGAAACCCAATGAGTAAACAACCATAACATACCCAAGAGAGTCGAACCGGTATGACATCGACCCCCGTCCATCACACGCGTGGCCGGAACATGACCGGTCTCCTCACCCCCCCCATTAGTACACATATACTTATAGTTAAGTAGTTAGAGCTCCTTTATGGAACCTATCACATCCACACACCATACGGTATCAAACCGAGTTAAACACGCAAGGGAGATTCACACACTTGCACATAATAGCACCACACAACTAACTCACGCATAGCCGTGGTTAGAACGTTCCCATGTTTTGGGCCGTTAAACCCGAATACCGATACCTCATGTGTCCATAGATTTAGATAGCTAAGGTTTAACACTTATTTGAGGTTAAACGGTACCGGAACCAATTACGCCACATAAATGAATTACTATAAACTCATTACATGTTTTATCTTACAAGGTGGCAAACACTCAGAAAAACACATTGGCATACAAGCCGGTGTAATCCGGTAGGACACAGGTTGCAAGAAAACCATACCTGTCTCCGGAGTCCACTCCACCATGTCCACTTATGTTCCTCGAACAATTCTCGAACAACTGGTACATTAAAGTTACCTTCATTAACATCGGGGTAACATGTTTGTGTAACGCCGAATGACTATGGTTAACCCCGTTTAACTAGTTAAATACCTTTACATTTTTAACTTGTTTTACTCACACATTTTATTCCAACTTCTCACCCACCAAATTGTCATTATAACTCACCAAACATGTCCTTAACAACCTTACACACATCATTATCCATCAATCCCCATCATTAAACATCATTTTCATACCTTAAACACATTTTTAGAGTGGTCCGGGACTTGGTCCTTACCTTAAGTCCCGGACCAACACATTAGGAAAACCTTCGGCGTATTTAGCAGGGTGGTCCGGGACCTTGTACTCACCCCAAGTCCCGGACCAAACCAGTGGTGCACTCTCGGCCTATTTTCATGCATAGTCCGGGACTTGAACCATAACCTAGGTCCCGGACCAAACCTACAGAATTGTTAAAATTGCATTTTTCAAGTGTTGTTGCCTTAGTTCTCCACCTCCATTAATTGTATAAACTTACCATATGATCTTAGGTATATTCTAATGCCAAAATACCACTTCGATTCACCTTAAAACATTGTCCAACTTGTTACCCAATTTTCTTATACATACACCAACACTTATAACATTTGACTCTAGGTTTCTAAATGGTGTTTCTCACACCTTGATTACAACTATCCCAAAATGCTTTCTCCTTACCTTAACATCATCTCCCAAGCATCTTCTCTTACTAAACAAATCTTCTTTTCACAACTTCCTAAAGTTCCTTTCTCAAAGCCTTAACCAAACATCTTTCTCTTCTTATTCACCAACATTACCTAAACTTTAAACAAACTTCTCCAAGACTTTAGTACTTCCTAAAACAAACCCATTTGATTTCTAAAACCTCCAAGATAATGCCTAAATCCTTGTAGCACCTTAAAACACCTTAGTGCATGTTTTATTCCTTAGTAAACATTTATCCATTCCTTACATTTGCTAGTTCACCAAAGTTCACTAAACACTTAAAACTCCTTATGCATTTTAACAAATTTTAATTTTCGCCATAGGTTCTCTTAGCATGTCATCATTCCAAAACTCATAGTTCTCACCATTAAACATTCAAGATCACCTAAATCCATCAAGAACACCATCACACACAAATCTTCACCAAATTACACACACAACAAATATGGTGCTCAACTTAAATTGCTTGGCACTTAGGCCCTTAAATGACATGGCTCTTAGGCCCTTAAATTGCATAAACCTTAAACATGAATTCCCACATTAGTATTGCCTTTGACCTGCAAATACACCCAACAAAACATATTCCCTTAATAAACTCCTTGAGAGCATTTCACTAGCTCATTTACCATTGGCTCCTTAGATATTTTATTAAGCAAATCAAGCTCATTTCCTAAGGCATTTAAATCACATTGAGATAGTTTGTTTACCTCTTTCCTTCCAGATTTTTACTTGAACATTCTTGTTCTTCCTTGTTTGGAAATCGGCAAGAGCACTTGGTTACTTGCCAATGTTCTAACCAACACACAAGTACAACCAATGAGCATTCAAGCTTCATGCTTAAACTCACTTACAAACCCTAGGTTATACATATTGTCTTAACACACAAGGATAGCTGTTTTACCTTAGATCTTGAAGAGAGTTGGATATATACCAAGAGAGGACTCCACCTAGTCCATGAAAGGTTGAAATGAAAGCTATGGAAGAACAAGAGAAGACACCATTAATGGTGAATTTTCGGACAGCACCAAAACATGAGGGAAACTTCATTTTTCTTTGAGTTTCCTTACCTTGAAGCAAAGGAGAACAACAAGGTGTAAAAAGATGTGGTCAAGCTCCATCCATGGTGAATCTCCATGGCACCGAAATGGAGCTTTTGAAGTTTTGAAAAGATAGAAGTGTAGAGCTTGCTCCAACTAGAAGAACGGTGGTCTCGAAATTGAATTTGGACCATGGAGCTAGGAGTTACATGTGGTCAAAGATGGAGTCTTGGTGTGTATTATTGCAAACGTAAATGGAGAATGAAGAGAGGTTGAAGAGAGCTTGCAACCGTGTGAAATGAAGAAGGGAATGAGATAATGAAATAAGTGAGTTGCTTTTAAGAGATATTTACATGTTAAAAGGTAACTTTCTTCCTTTTTACCTTCCTACCCTTTCCTTCCTTATTTGATTTTTACATGGTGGTGACTCACCTTAATAAAAACCGGCCCCCATCATTATCTAGAGATAGTTTGGTCTTTATTGACCCATTTAATTACTTGTAACAACATATGTTACAACTAGCTTATTAAAGTCACTATTCATAAAAACAAGGCACATAGATGTGAAATTTTTGATTTCCCATTGATATAGACTTCCAAATGTGTTACAAATTAGTTCACATATTTATTAAGAGTAATGATGGACATTTAGCCAGTCAAAACTCATTTACAAGACAATTTTTCCAAAAATGTGCTTTAAGACTCCTTTAAGCACATTTTGTATTTAAACTTGTTTTCAAGCTTGGTTTTCTTGGTAACTGATTTAATATGTCCTTTAACATATTTATAAGGTATAGGTATGACCTTTAGGTGTTATACAAGGTTAACCAAGTCTAGAGCAATTATTTGCTTAAATTGACCTTAAGGTGTTTCCTTGTGTTTTGTTTGATTTAATTGTCCACCAACGTCCCCTAAGGACTTAATTAGCCTTATTAAATCATAATTGAATTTTACAAAGTCTTGGTAGGCTCTTTGGGTCCTAACCAAGTTCACTCCAAGTTTAGAGCATGTTTTTGCTCAAACTGTGTCTTAGTATTTTATTGTGTTTTACTATGGTTTAAACTGTTCATTGATGTTTTTAAGGCACTTTTAGCCTTTAAATACCATAGTTTACATTTAACCAACATATCGAGGTTTGGGGTATTTCAATCTACCCCCCTTAAAAGAACTTCGTCCTCGAAGTTCACATTTTCCCACACACATCATTGGATTAGAATACGGGAATTACTTAGGAAAAACTTCCATTACCAACACACCTTACACCACAACCTCGGACTTGACGGTCCGGGTACATATACACATCCATCCATAACATATCATACTCACATAATTACCTCGGACTCAATGGTCCGGGTACCTTAACAGTATTGTACTCACATAACAACCCTTAGACTCTCAGGTCTGGGTAACATAACCACCTTTGGACTCATAGGCCCAGTAACATAAAATAATCTCATTCAAACTCAACCATATTAAGACTCAAGTCAAAGTAATATTATTACTCATTCCAAGACAACATGTCTTAGCATGTATAACAAACAGAAATACCTTTTCCATCTCTTCATGGGCTCGAGTCCCATGTTGAGTACATATACACTGTGATCCCCAGCAGAACCCGGTCGCGATGGACACCTTCTGGTCCCCGTTCCTTTGGGAGATCAAAACATTCACTTAATTTTTAACATATGTACTTCTCATGTCACCGGTCCGAAGACAAAGGCTCATACGTCCTCAGCTCGTGAGCAAGTACTACAAAAATATTCTTTACTAGGTTAAGTAAACAAGAGAATCCTTTATTCAAAATATTAATCGACTGTTTTGGAAATACCAATTGAAAACCCTTTTGAAAATTCAATACAACTCCAAGTCCAACTTATTCTCTTTGCATCCTTTCTTAGTGGTGTTATTTGTGACCACTATAGGGAGCTTCAAGAGTCATCCAACCCTGATGTGATCAGCATCAGTGTTGAACTATCCTTCCACCCCAATTTGTGTTCGGCTTCCCTTGATCACATGCAAATCAAGTTCCACCTCCCACTTCATTTTCAAGCATTAAATAATACACACATTTCCTTTTTCTATCTTTTCAATCATTCTAGTCATAATCATCACATCTCCAAGGGATAGAACTCAGTCCATCAATTATATCCATTCACTTTTAATCAAGTTACCTAGGGAATCTAATTCTTACTAGGTTCCATGTCAGTTTCATACCCTTCATAAATCACCACACTGTATATATATACCTATTTTTTATCAAAATACAATACATCGTGTTACATTTAGTATTCCACGAACACACACCACTTGGGTTTTGGTTCCCCCAGGAGTTTATTTACTCCTTAACACTTGTACTAACCCACAACCATTAACAAGGTAGTCTCACCTACCACAACGGTATTTCGCATCTTCTGTGCGCAAATACCACCATTTAACCAAACCAACCATCATAACCAATTATTTTTGTGCTATGCACAACATAGTTCACGTACACTTGTACGGTAAAACACACTAAGCGGTTTTTACGCTCTACCCCCCTTAAAAGGGATTACGCCCACGTAATCAATCTGAACATAGGGTTAAAAATGTTCTACCGTCGTGAAGTGTTTTAACTTCCACGCGGTCCGTTAAAGGATCTTGACCATATTAGCGGTTTAGTTCCTAAACCAAGGATTCTCATTGGAGTTCTCTTAACTCATAACCAGTTTCGATTCTGGCCTGTCCATTCGTTATTCATACTGTATTGTACCTCTCCAATTTATTACCTTTATCTTGGTAACCATGGTTTCTCAACCGACGCGTGGTATCTCTTACCGTGCGCGAATTCGGTGAGTTACAAACTTTCTATCCACCTCCACAGTAGTTTACTGTGCATACTACTATGTATTTCACAATGATTGCCTCAATTCCTTTCGACTTACTGTCGGTTGAGGTTGAGCTACCACCTAATGTGTAGTGCTCTCTCAGTTATTTCCTACACCTGAGGTATATCTCATACCGATGTTTGATATTTAGTGCTACTGTAGTCACTTATTGCTATCATGCCTCCACATTCGGTTCGATACCAGTATTTCTATTGGTATGACCTTGCATTTCGTATGCACCTGTCATTATAGCGTTATAAGTCTCCTTCTACTTCCATCACAATTTACTTTTTCCAGATTTTCAACTATCCTCCTCGATCATTACTGTGCAAGTGCAATACCAAAACACTCAGTCATACAGAGTGCAGAGGCGTAAACTCTTGACAGTAAATCTCTCATGCGATTGCAATAGGAATTCACACTGTGCTTTACTGAGATTCTTATCTCATAATACTGGCTACTGGCTTACTGCCCAGTTTATGTGCTATACTCACCGTTGTGTCTCCTGGGTCTAATTTATAACTCTGCTTATTTGCCACGCCATCACTTAACAATACTTATACAACGGTCGCTTATTGCACGCCGTATCCTCTTTCATTATACGCCATCAACTTACACTGCATCCGCTATTATATTAACTTCCACCATTACACTGTGTTTCGCCACTTATTTGGCTGCTTGCTGCATACGCTATTCCTCGAGTCTTTATGCTCCTCGAGCGAACCATTACTTGTTATCCCCTCTCGAGTTATGAACCGATGTTATTTAGCCCACAATGACAACATAGTCAATCCTTAACCCCCTTTTTTTTCTTTTGAACTTGGTTCACACAACTACCGCTCCTGCGGTTTCACCACGTCGAGAGGTATCCCCACTCTTAATGTAGTGGTTCGTTCTCCGTTCTATTTGCTTGTATTACGTACTTCTGCAACTATTTAGTTTTTACCCAACACATTTTCTTTGTGGCTTATAAGCCTTACTGTCACGATTCCTTCCAAGTTGTCTCTTGGCAACTTAGGGTCCTACTGTTAAGTGGGTTCCCTTCGGTGTTTAAACCGAGTAATTATTTCAACTCTTGAGTTTCTGTTACATTGTTTCATCCAACAATGTTTGATCCAAACACCCCTCATGGATTGCTCCTGGGTGTTGCTAAGGTATGCCATTACATTTGGCTTGCACTTATGGGTACATTAAGTAAACTTCGCCTTCTTACTTTCTTAGCTGGGTATTCGTTCCAGCTGCCATGTCTCATTTCTTCAGCTTCCTAAGACATATGTGATGTCTTTATATAACCATCCGTGCTCTTCGCACTTCTTGACTCTATACATTCTCTTGGACGCATTTACCAATCCCTTTTGTCTTCTTTACTGGGTTCTTTTACTTCAACCATTAATGGTAATCCATTGCTCTCCTTTGACTTTCACTGCTGACCGTAGTATGGAGTTGACTACTCCCGTGTTTCGGACTCTGCTCGTATACATATGTGGGGTATCCTACTGATACATTACTACTTACCCGATTAACCCATAGGTAGGTCTGTCAGGCCCACATGCTCCTATCGGAGTGCGGTCGTCCCACATTTCAGTTGGTACACTCGTAGTGTCCGTCACACGCCTAGGTGAAGTATTCTATTGTCAACTCCCTTATATTGTCTGTTGACAATATACATTCCGTGCTTCCCGAACTTGTTCAAGGGAAAGTTTATCCACCGTTGTATCATTAAGAACTTCATCCATACCGTCGGGTTGCTACCCTCGGTTTCACCGGTTTCCGTCCGGTTATTCGAAAGTAAACTGGTTTGAAAGAAGGTTAGAAAGAAGTATTGGTTTAAAAGAGAATTGGGTTTTGAAAGAAAGAGTTTGAAATAAATCTGAGTTTGAAAGAAAAATTCTCCTGGTTTCACAATGCTTCTTGCCTTAACCAAGTCTAGCTTCTTGCTGACTGGTATATTCCCATTTACAAAGGTTAGGCTGTTAAGCCCTTCCACGGTTATGATGATCATACTAAACTCCTGGGTACTTTACTAAGTACCTTGTAGTTGTCAAATTTTTCTCCGAACAATCTTGTTATAGCAGCACTTGCCATGGCAAGTGCGCCATGCTAACTGGCCATCGGTTAAACACACACACCAGTTGCGGTATTTTTCTTACCCGCATTGTCATCAGTGGCCTTGTTGGCCCTTGCTTGACCTTACAGTTTTGGCAATAATCCTTTGGATGACTTCTCACTGTCTTCACATAATAATCATTAACTGGGGTGCTCCCCGTTCTTGGAGTCCCCCTTTTTTTTCCTTACTTAGCACTGTATCTTCTTCGTAGCCCGTTCCACGCATTTGTCGTGGTTACTGAGACTTGTCTCTTGTTTGGGTACTACGTTGTAGTTCCTTTGTCGGTTGGTATACCGTTGGTGCCATTACCTAACATTTGCCATCCCGTAGACACTTGTCTCGGGTTCTATTACTTCACTTCTTGCCTGTTGTAAGCTGGTAGTTTTCGACTGCTCGGCATGTCGACCCAGGTTGCCGGAAATTTCATCCTTCTATACACAAGATTCTTCATTCTTTGCTATCAAGTGCGGTTACAGTTGATCACCTGGGAACCGTCTCCGGGATTCCTATTTTCAGAATCTACCGTATGACAGGTTCCCCATACTTACAAGATAGTTAATAACAGCCAGACCGGGTCTTCCCGGGTAAGAGAGGGCTTTCATCTCCCTGGCGTTCCTCCCCAAGTCATAAAATAGGGGTTGTGGAGGGCGGGATGGATATAGTAGGTATCCAGTACACACTGGTATTTCCTAACTAGCGTATCTCTCACGCTATCACTCAACCCTTAACCCAAGGTACTAAAATCTTAACTCGGTACTTCCTAAGCTCGGTAATTCAGTCATCAGAGCGATACTTCGCTCTGATACCACTTTTTGTAACACCCCATCCACAACAACGCACTTTATAACCATCTGCAGCGGAAAACATAAACCATCACATTACTTAACCCATTGGTGTTACACGCCGTTAACCACCCACGTGGTTAACAAGGCTAATACATACACATTGTATCGGTCTGATGGACTAGATCCCCGAGCAACTACACAATACAATCCTTATTCCATTTCCAACAATTATTTTACATATACATCCCCCACTGTACCGAGTATTAATTAACCAATGCCGATAACAAATTCGGTCTTACTACACCTATAATACATACACCATTAAAAGGCTACCCATGTATAAACAACCACCCGTCCTACTCTCGAACGGCTTCCAGCTCCTTGTACCTGAAATAGAAAAGGAAGAAAAGGGTGGCCCCCAAGGGGCTCAGCACCTTTGCTGGTATGGTAATCCCGCAGCCCGCATGCTACCGGGCCACGCACAACTAATTGTCGTCTTAGCATGCGGTTGATTATATTTGGATCATGCATGTAAACCATAAACACACAACACATGCATACACCCATCAATAGGGCTCAACAAAACATCCAACACATCCACACTTAACAAGTCATTCATTGTTTCCTTTAACCCTAAAGTGGCTCTCCTCTAAACGGAGACACTTCCTTAATAGACGACACTTACCCTTAAATCGGGTTATCCTTAAACACCTTCTTATTTAATCCGGAATTCATAACGTGATCCACATACTCACCTTTTACCGCATATAACTTCACCTCGCCATAGGAATAGCAGTACCAATAACACACAACACAACGGGTACGGTTCTCTTAAGGAACCGACCCGACCATGATTAGTTCACTTTAGGGCCTAGAGAATGTTGCCAAACTCATGTTAAACTCGTACCATAACACGTTACCGTTTCTTTATATGAACGGATAACTTAACACCAAGTGCGTCGGATATAGTAATCCAATCACACCGTACAACCATTGTATGCCCCAGTAAACCGACGTGAGTCAGTAATATAGCTTTGGTTAAGCTAAAGGGAAGATTGGAAACCCAATGAGTAAACAACCATAACATACCCAAGAGAGTCGAACCGGGTATGACATCGACCCCCGTCCATCACACGCGTGGCCGGAACATGACCGGTCTCCTCACCCCCCCATTAGTACACATATACTTATAGTTAAGTAGTTAGAGCTCCTTTATGGAACCTATCACATCCACACACCATACGGTATCAAACCGAGTTAAACACGCAAGGGAGATTCACACACTTGCACATAACACCATCACACAACTAACTCACGCATAGCCGTGGTTAGAACGTTCCCAAGTTTGGGTCGTTAAACCCGAATACCGATATCTCATGTGTCCTAGATTTAGATAGCTAAGGTTTAACCTTATTTGAGGTTAAACGGTATCGGAACCAATTACGCCACATAAATGAATTACTATAAACTCATTACATGTTTTTATCTTACAAGGTGGCAAACACTCAGAAAACACATTGGCATACAAGCCGGTGTAATCCGGTAGGACACAGGTTGCAAGAAAACCATACCTGTCTCCGGAGTCCACTCCACCATGTCCACTTATGTTCCTCGAACAATTCTCGAACAACTGGTACATTAAAGTTACCTTCATTAACATCGGGGTAACATGTTGTGTAACGCCGAATGACTATGGTTAACCCCGTTTAACTAGTTAAATACCTTTACATTTTTAACTTGTTTTACTCACATTTTATTCAACTTCTCACCCACCAATTGTCATTATAACTCACCAAACATGTCCTTAACAACCTTACAACATCATTATCCATCAATCCCCATCATTAAACATCATTTTCATACCTTAAACAACATTTTTAGAGTGGTCCGGGACTTGGTCCTTACCTTAAGTCCCGGACCAACACATTAGGAAAACCTTCGGCGTATTTAGCAGGGTGGTCCGGGACCTTGTACTCACCCAAGTCCCGGACCAAACCAGTGGTGCACTCTCGGCCTATTTTCATGCATAGTCCGGGACTTGAACCATAACCTAGGTCCCGGACCAAACCTACAGAATTGTTAAAATTGCATTTTTCAAGTGTTGTTGCCTTAGTTCTCCACCTCCATTAATTGTATAAACTTACCATATGATCTTAGGTATATTCTAATGCCAAAATACCACTTCGATTCACCTTAAAACATTGTCCAACTTGTTACCCAATTTTCTTATACATACACCAACACTTATAACATTTGACTCTAGGTTTCTAAATGGTGTTTCTCACCTTTGATTACAACTATCCCAAAATGCTTTCTCCTTACCTTAACATCATCTCCCAAGCATCTTCTCTTACTAAACAAATCTTCTTTTCACAACTTCCTAAAGTTCCTTTCTCAAAGCCTTAACCAAACATCTTTCTCTTCTTATTCACCAACATTACCTAAACTTTAAACAAACTTCTCCAAGACTTTAGTACTTCCTAAAACAAACCCATTTGATTTCTAAAACCTCCAAGATAATGCCTAAATCCTTGTAGCACCTTAAAACACCTTAGTGCATGTTTATTCCTTAGTAAACATTTATCCATTCCTTACATTTGCTAGTTCACCAAGTTCACTTAAACACTTAAAACTCCTTATACATTTTACAAATTTTCGCCATAGGTTCTCTTAGCATATCATCATTCCAAAACTCATAGTTTCACCATTAAACATTCAAGATCACCTAAACCATCAAGAACACCATCACACCAAATCTTCACCAAATTACCACAAACAATATATGGTGCTTAACTTAAATTGCTTGGCACTTAGGCCCTTAAATAACATGGCTCTTAGGCCCTTAAATTGCTAAACCTTAAACACTGAATTTCCCACATTATATTGCCTTTGACCTGCAAATACACCCAACAAAACATATGCCCTTAATAAACTCCTTGAGAGCATTTCACTAGCTCATTTACCATTGGCTCCTTATATTTTATTAAGCAAATCAAGCTCATTTCCTAAGGCATTTAAATCACATTGAGATAGTTTGTTTACCTCTTTCCTTCCAGATTTTACTTGAACATTCTTGTTCTTCCTTGTTTGGAAATCGGCAAGAGCACTTGGTTACTTGCCAATGTTCTAACCAACACACAAGTACAACCAATGAGCATTCAAGCTTCATGCTTAAACTCACTTACAAACCCTAGGTTATACATATTGTCTTAACACACAAGGATAGCTGTTTTACCTTAGATCTTGAAGAGAGTTGGATATATACCAAGAGAGGACTCCACCTAGTCCATGAAAGGTTGAAATGAAGCTATGGAAGAACAAGAGAAGACACCATTAATGGTGAATTTTCGGACAGCACCACAAAACATGAGGGAAACTTCATTTTTCTTTGAGTTTTCCTTACCTTGAAGCAAAGGAGAACAACAAGGTGTAAAAAGATGTGGTCAAGCTCCATCCATGGTGAATCTCCATGGCACCGAAATGGAGCTTTTGAATTTTGAAAAGATAGAAGTGTAGAGCTTGCTCCAACTAGAAGAACGGTGGTCTCGAATTGAATTTGGACCATGGAGCTAGGAGTTACATGTGGTCAAAGATGGAGTCTTGGTGTGTATTATTGCAAACGTAAATGGAGAATGAAGAGAGGTTGAAGAGAGCTTGCAACCGTGTGAAATGAAGAAGGGAATGAGATAATGAAATAAGTGAGTTGCTTTTAAGAGATATTTACATGTTAAAAGGTAACTTTCTTCCTTTTTACCTTCCTACCCTTCCTTCCTTATTTGATTTTTACATGGTGGTGACTCACCTTAATAAAAACCGGCCCCCATCATTTATCTAGAGATAGTTTGGTCTTTATTGACCCATTTAATTACTTGTAACAACATATGTTACAAACTAGCTTATTAAAGTCACTATTCATAAAAACAAGGCACATAGATGTGAAATTTTTGATTTCCCATTGATATAGACTTCCAAATGTGTTACAAATTAGTTCACATATTTATTAAAGAGTAATGATGGACATTTAGCCAGTCAAAACTCATTACAAGACAATTTTTCCAAAAATGTGCTTTAAGACTCCTTTAAGCACATTTTGTATTTAAACTTGTTTTCAAGCTTGGTTTTCTTGGTAACTGATTTAATATGTCCTTTAACATATTTATCAGGTATAGGTATGACCTTTAGGTGTTATACAAGGTTAACCAATAGTCTAGAGCAATTATTTGCTTAAATTGACCTTAAGGTGTTTCCTTGTGTTTTGTTTGATTTAATTGTCCACCAACGTCCCTAAGGACTTAATAGCCTATAAATCATAATTGAATTTTACAAAGTCTTGGTAGGCTCTTTGGGTCCTAACCAAGTTCACTCCAAGTTTAGAGCAGTTTTTGCTCAAACTGTGTCTTAGTTTTATTGTGTTTTACTATGGTTTAAATGTTCATTGATGTTTTTAAGGCACTTTTAGCCTTTAAATACCAAGTTTAACATTTAACCAACATATCGAGGTTTGGGGATTTCTAAAACAGGAGGTCGGGTTTCATATGGAACGCACGCTTGTAATTCAACGTTAGGGTATGGTGGCCGATCTCCTCAGTACTCCAAGCACATGGAATATACCCATTGGTTTAGCTTGTGATCATACGGATTCATGGGAGTGGGGTCTAACACATTCTGGAAAATTTTCAGTCAAAAGTGCTTACTATGCAAACATCTAGCTTGCAAATGCCTCTCGTCCATGTCAATCAGCACCACAACCTCTGGGCCAAGCTCTAAAAAAGCTTTGGAAGTGCGATGTTTCCCCCTTGGGTACGTTTACTCGGATGGAATTCCTGCATGGTTCATCCCATGCAAAGCAGTTATTAAGGCATGTTTACACTCTCCATCACCTATAGGTTGTTGTTCTTGTGGCCAACACGAAACTTTAGTCCATACCTTCTTGCTTTGCCCACAACGATAACCTTATTGGGCCATGATGAACATATCCGCTCCCATTTATGTACACACTAATATTGTATTTAGGGATTGGTATCTTGATTAGTGTCTTTCTTCCACAATTGCCAACCTCTTAATTCTCACTTGTTTCTTGTGGAGAATTTGGTACGCTAGGTGTCAACTTGAACACTCCAATGTCAGATCGTTTGCATGGGGTTGGTGTCAAGCTGATAACTTCCTCAATCAGTCGTAGCTCACATCCACCTCTCTTTCATGCATCGTACTGCCCACCCACACTCTCTGGAATTATTTGTGGATGACATTGTGGATCTTGATTTCCGTATAGGATGGGAAGCCATGATGGGGAAGTCATCCTTGCAGGAGTTCATGGCAAAGTTGGAGACTTCTTGCCTACTTACGTTGAGGCCTCTGCTATTCACTTAGCTATTGAGGCGGCCACTTTGATGGGTCATCCGGTGGTGCGGTTCTTATCCGATTGTAAGACTATTGTCGACTATCTGAACACGAGTGCAGCACCGACCTTGGACCAGACCGCCAAAACAATCATGGATCAGATTTTAGCTAAAGTTTAGTGTTTTTATTAAGGTCCAATGGTTCTTTGTCCTAAGAACTGACAATCGGAGAGCTCATAATCTAGCCAACCTAGCTAGACGTTTACAACTGCCACGTTATACTAGAAAATCTCACGAATTTGCACCTTATGCACTCAATTCTGGCTCTAATTTATACATAACATCTTTTCTTCAACAAAACAAAACAATTTATATAAAAATTATCAAAAGATTAATTTATATGTACACACTCATATGGCCACTCAAACGCAACCAGCCGTGTGGCCTCGCCATTCTGATTTGCAATATCCTAAAGGACAAGTTCGCTTTGGTGTTTCGCGTCTTACAATATTCACCAGTTCTTTCATGGTCTATATTCAGCCGTACAGATCATACAACCCTTTCAGATTCCACCACGTGCAGTAGTTGAGGTCTTGTGGAATCTTTCCTTTTCACCAATCCCTTTCTACAAATATCACACAACACAATCGTCGCTGTTAAACCGTTTGTTGTCGTCTACTTCACCAATCTTTAGCTATTTGGTTTCGGATCTGTGTCTAATCAAACTCAGTCATAGCCTCCCCCAGTACGAGCCAGGTCGCTCGTTGTCAGTTGTCCGCATCTCTGCATATTATTTAGCGTCAAAAGCGCAACAGGTCTCTTTGTTCAGCCGCTCAATACCCTTCTCCAGATCGTCCAGTATTCTCTCATTTCACGCGAATCTTATTTCCTTTTGTGTGTTTAATTTTTTAGTGGGGTTCTGTGCAGTTGACAATAATCTGCAAGAGCTAGAAAGGAGCCCAGATCTACGAACTAGTGCCGATAACCGGTCCTTCAGTGTCGAATTGATCTCTACCGTTTTGGGAACCTCGTCAGATGGAGAGAGCGGTCGAATCGATCCCGTTCTCCAGGATTTTGTCAGAGGACGCAACCGTCGCAATGGATATTCTGGAATGTAAGGAGCTGGATCCAACAGCTCTTGTGTTTGAATCGGTACCGCCGCCGGTGTCATCGGATAACGATATCCGCTGCTCCCCGCAGAAACCCCAGAATGGCGTCGTTGCAAGTCATGCTAATGAGAGAGAGATTGTGCTCGGCAGAAATATGCACTTGTCGTGCCTTAACATAACGGAGCCGGAGGCGAACGACGAGGTTACCGGTGACAAGGAAGCCTATATGGCGGCTATTCTTGCTAGGTACCGCCAGACTTGCTTGAGCGCACGAAGCACCATCTAGGTATATATCTTTATGAAAAGATGTTCTTTTGTTTGTTTCCCGTTGATTGAACGGCTAGTAATCGAATTTAAATCTCACAGTCGACAGGATGGGTCTTAAATGCGAATCCTTTGCTATTTGAATACTTATCGATCTTAATATTTATCTCATAGGACGATGTATCTTTTATTGGATCGAACTATGGAAACAGCTGCGCTGTATGTGTCACTTTAAATTTACTACTTTCAGACACCGGATTCCATTGATCTGAAAGAGATATGTTGTTTATATGTGTGGGAGAAACTCTCCATGGATCACTTTAATAGAATGAAATAGATTTGATATATATTGGTTTCAGTTGCTGGAAGAGTTGGGTTCAGTAAAAGCCTGTAAATTATCAACAGTAATTTTGTTCTGTGGACCTTGTTGACAAGATAAAGGTTAAAACGTAATTTTCCATTTGTTACTTTTCAATCTCCATAGCTTTCTTGTGAACAATTTTGATTGAACAAGAGATGCAGTGCATCTGGTTGCTTCCACGAGATGCAAGAAGTAAGAGATGGAATTATTTGCGGTTTAATATTCATAGAACTAATTGCTGGCAAATAACACTGGCTGTACATCATTAGTGATCTGTGATAATTGGTGTTGTGTAGGATATCCTTACAATTTAGACTTCGACTATGGGGCTTTATCCCAGTTGCAACATTTTTCAATCAACAACCTGGGTGATCCTTTCATCGAGAGCAACTATGGTGTCCATTCAAGGCAGTTTGAAGTAGGTGTTTTGGACTGGTTTGCTCGTCTTTGGGAATTGGAGAAGGATGAATACTGGGGTTACATAACAAATTGTGGAACAGAAGGAAATCTTCATGGCATTCTTGTCGGGTGAGTAATACCTCAGTTATATGGATTTCTTTGTAATGCTTTAGGCGGGTTGGGCTAATTAGTTATTTGCTTTTTGATTGATCAGGAGAGAAGTGCTACCGGATGGAATACTGTATGCGTCAAAGGAATCACACTATTCTGTCTTCAAGGCCGCACGCATGTACAGAATGGATTGCGTCAAGGTTGGGACGTTAATATCAGGAGAGATTGATTGTTCCGATTTCAAATCCAAGTTGCTGCAGAACAAAGAAAAACCAGCTATCATTAACGTGAATATTGGTACTGTTCTCACATCTTAATTTTATGCCTGCTGTTTCTATGAAGAAGAATTGTTGATTTGAAACTTAGTCATCCTTTTTTTTTTGTAGGAACAACTGTGAAAGGAGCTGTTGACGACCTTGATCTTGTGATACAAACACTTGAAGAATGTGGTTTCTCCCAAGATAGGTTTTATATTCACTGCGATGGGGCATTATTTGGTCTCATGATGCCATTTGTGAAGCGTGTAAGATTACATATGTATATGTATATATTTACATTCCTCCATATGGTTATGTATTAAAAAAATAGCTACTGAACTTTTCTTGACAATTGATCATCAGGCACCAAAGGTCTCATTCAAGAAGCCAATTGGCAGTGTGAGTGTCTCTGGCCACAAATTTGTGGGGTGCCCTATGCCTGTGGGGTTCAGATTACAAGGATTGATCACATCAATGCTCTATCCAGGAACGTGGAGTACCTTGCTTCAAGGATGCTACCATCATGGGTAGCAGAAACGGGCACGCCCCAATCTTCCTCTGGTACACTCTCAATCGTAAAGGATACAGAGGGTTCCAAAAGGAGGTCCAGAAGTGTTTAAGAAACGCACATTACCTCAAAGATAGACTCAGGGAGGTGGGAATCAGTGCTATGCTTAATGAGCTCAGTAGTACGGTAGTTTTTGAGAGGCCACAGGATGAGGAATTTGTGAGGAGGTGGCAACTTGCTTGTCAAGGAAACATTGCCCATGTTGTGGTGATGCCAAGTGTAACAATTGAAAAGCTTGATATGTTCCTCAAAGAGCTCGTTGAGGGACGTTCAACTTGGTTCCAAGAAGGAAAACCTCATCCTCCTTGTGTTGCCTTGGACCTCGGGCCTGAGAATTGTGCTTGCCCAGCTCACATCTAGTCATGTTTAAGATATAGATCGTTATGCCAGCTAAGCAAAGCTAGTAGTCTCGTCTCTGTGTGTGTTAATTGAGACTTTTGAAATTTGTATTGATTTCACATATATAATATATGTCTTGTTGGGTGTTTAAGCTCTAATCTAGTAGTCTTACATTCTTTCTTTGGTAAAAGTGTCTGAGGAGTAGCCCCTGAGCTTCCGGTAAAGTTCTTGAGTTTAAGGTCAGTCTCATCAACCCCGTGAGGTTTAACGGGCTCTGTACAGAAAAAAAAAATCAAAAGAAAATCAGAATTAACGATCTTCAGTGAAATCGTCTTTCAAAAGATCAATTTCATTTATTTTCCGGTCATATTAGCCCAGTATGTGGGAGAAATAAAAAAAAATTGTCTTTTCAAATGAGGATTTAAGAAAAGATGATTTATTTGATAATTAGCGCCGCATCTGTTATAGGTGCACTGAAAAATTTTATAGGTTGGGTAATAGGTAAAATCGACTTTAGAAATGTGGTGTCACCAGTGTTAGACATTTTATCCCACATGTTGACGAGGATGTTGCTGTACTTGGTAATAAGTGAATTTGTCTCCTGAAAAGACGATTTCATCAAAGAAGCTCGATAATAAGTGAAATTGTCTTTAGCAAAGAATGTTATTTTCTAGAATCCTTTGTACACGGGTTTATATCTGTATGTTGGAAAAAAATCTAGAACTAAGATCTTCGGTGAATTTCACTTATTTTCGGGTCATATCAGCATCCTTGTCAGCATGTGGGAGACACCGAGAAATCATCTCTTCAAAAACGGTTTATTTGCTAATTAGCGCCACCACCTATCACTAGGGCTTCAACACTTGAAGTTTTTCTTAATGTTGGCTAATCGATGAAATCGTTTCTTGAAAAGACGATTTTAGCAGTGATAGGCACTATCACAAACGAATAAATCCTCTTTTCAAAAGATAATTTATGTATCATCTTTTGAAGAGAAAGCTTCTCAGTTTCTTCCACATGCTGACGAGGATGCTGATGTGGCCCTTAATAGGTGAAATCGTCTCTCACTAAAGATCGTTATTTTCAGAATTCTTTTTAAACTTGTACTAATACACGGGTTTACGTTTGAAAAAAAGGCTATTTTGGAAAAAAAATTCTCAGTGACAACCTAACACAACGGATTTTTATTATTATAGTGAACCTCAAAACTTTCAAGCTTGTGAACCATGGGTTTACTAAAAAAAAGGATGAACCATGGATTCAGAAGATGTTTCCAACGCTCGCCTGTAACCAAAGCACATGAACGACAACAACATCCTTGCCCCTTCCCAAGCTAACTCATATTTTAAGTTTTCTCCTTTTGGCTTGATTATTAAGGATGTATGATGACAATTTAGGGTAAAGAGAGGAATGTTTCTCTTTTTACATTGTAGATGATTCGGCTGGGTGTTGCTTGATTTACAATAGGCAAGGTTGTAACATCCCCAAGTACCCACTGTTGTGATATTGTCCGCTTTGGCACGCAGGCCGCACGGTTTTGTTTCCGGGTTTCCTAACCTAAAACATGACACAACAAGGAGAGGTATCCCCACCCATATAAAGAATGGTTCGTTCTTCACTCCAATCAATGTGAGAGGGGTAACCCTCACTGGGTGCTACACTCCACCCCCCTTGGGAGCCCAGCATCCTCACCAACCTGGGTCTGGCTCTGATACCATATGTAACATCCCCAAGTACTCACTGTTGTGATATTGTCCACTTTGACATGCAGACAACATGGTTTTGTTTTCGGGGTTTCCAAGCCCCAAAACGTGTCACAACAATGAGAGATATCCCTACCCATATAGGAAATGATTTGTTCTCCGCTCCAATCGATGGGGAGGTAACCCTCGCTGGGTGTTACAAAGACAAAAACCATTGTTATATTCCCTTGGTTCTTCTCTTCTTCTGAATAGTTGTTCGTGACAAATGGCTTCAACCACTTATCATATATTTGAGTGTTGGGTTTTGTTGTTTTATCAAGTTGTATAATCTGGGTGTTAAGTCTTGTTGTTTCTCGATTTGCATTAGAGATGTCAAACAAAACTGGTTTCATCTTTATTTGATTAACTAAAAAAATGATATGTAAAACCCAATCTATCCAACGCATGTATCTAGTATGATCTGATTATAATGCTTTGACTTGATTGGGGTCCAAGCTCGAGTTACTTATTTCAAGATATAATTAACTTCAATTTTTTGTTAAATTCACTTCATAGCAACTTAGCATAAAAATAATGAACAAGCACACTATTATTAGTAGTTAAATTAAGGTATATCTAAGAGTTATTGTATAAGGTAGCCTTGATCTTACGCCTTTAGTTAGAAAGTAACATAATCACAATGAAGAAACTTATCTATCTAGATTTATTAGATAGATTGAAAACTTCACACGTGAGTCGATCCAAACATATCAATTACCATGAACATGTTGCTTTACAACAATTGCACGTTGATTTTGATCAATCCTTAATTAAGTATCAAAGTATTCTAGTCTAGTTTCACATCTCTCTATTTTCTTTCAAACTGGCTCATATCTACCATCTAGCACATAAAAGCACACTTTCTAAAGATGTTGATATTCATATAATTCACACAAAATCCTAACTGACCCAAGTTGTACAAAAGAGAAAAGATATAAGGTAAAACTATTTGATCAAATTTATCGATTGACATTCACCTTTGGTTCTAATTTTATGCGACGGTCTCCTGAGAATTAGTATAAAGAAAATTATGCATAGCATATTTTCTAAGTCTTCAAATATGTGCACATGCCAAAGTTGAGATATAAGTATTTTAATTCGGCGACTTTGCTTAGGCAATCTCAAACATATTTTTTTTAGATCAAGTATGAGTTTCCCAAATGAAAACACTTACACTTCTAATTTCTTCCTTTCTTGATGTGAGCAACCCATTATATCTATGAGTTCCCCCTATGCACTTGTGATGGTTCCCCTTGAATCTTTGACCTATAGCTTTAGAACAACATAGTTAACATGCAACAATATACACGATACCAAGTTTTCCCTCTTTGTCAACATAAAAAGAACCAGAGCATATCTCATCATGGGCAGGAAAGGATTGCATGCATAGTGGTAAGGAGCACAACATTTTCATAGTCATTAATCCCATTCAACAATAGCATATTTAAAAATGACATATTTTAGAGATAGCAAACAACGTTTTAAAGACATAAGACTAAAACATTAGATACACGAGAAAGAAAAAACATCATTTTTGGAACTAGGCTTAAGGCATAGGTGACAAGGATGGAAAATTGTACAAACATCAAAAGAGAACAACTGCATGAAGATCGGGCTCCTTATTGCTCTAACATGACTAACTTCTTCTCCAAAACAACCACACAAGAGCCATACAACTAAGCTTTTGGACCATAGTTGTTGGATCCCGAACCAATTGTTGCATGAAAGAGAACGAGTTGGATAACACCACCAAGAATTGAAGTCATCAACATGTGTAGCCTCAAGTAGAAACCAACCATCTACTTTGGGAACAATATGAAGGCAAGTCAGTGCATCCTTCTCCAACGATTGAAGCAATCAATGGTTTTGAATTTGGATTCCTCCAAAGAAGGCAACCATAGATTGTAGGACGATGAAACTTTGTGACTAATCAAACCGTATAAAATGTTATCCATAATGAGATATTACATGGAAACATAATTTTGGGCTTCTGAATCCATATAAGGCTCAATTTCCACTGATTCTTCCTATCCTGACTATTATGTGTTGGCACAAGTAGTTGATATGACAAAAGGTGAAACAAACATACAAAAGATAAAAAATTCGCTAGGGAAACTATTTTATCCTTTATATTGGGTACAATTCCACCTAAGTGAAAGCATACATCTTTTTTCTTCTACATTTAGAGACACACATATCTTATCCCATAAAAAATTTATGCCATCAAGTGAAAGACCAAGGATCTCCCCAAGCACTTAACAGTAAGCCAGATAGGTTGACCATCAAACCTTAATATTAAAAGTAGTGGCCCTTAAGAAGATGATATAATCATAGAACTAATATGTCTCTTCAGGGTAATACTGGTTTAGAATAAGTAGTGAATCCCATCGTGCAAGCAAAATACATTCAGAAAGAAAAGGGAGACCATTCTCAACAAGCTAGGCACAACTAACTCATTTCACAACAACAATATCTCAAGTTTAAATAGGCTACAAAAATGTCATCAGTTGGGAAATTAAGCTTTGATTCTAAGTCCTCAAGTTTGGTCTGCATGTGAAGTTTTACCAGGGATGAGCTAGATCTGGATTACGAGCATGTTGGGTGCTTGCACTTGGAGCTGGTGCGCTGAGAATCGACTGTTGAAAAGACAAGTGGCACATATGAGACATTAGTAGAGGATTATGTTATAGTAGTTGGCGCTTTTGACACTTTCAAGATGTGAAAATGGGAAATGAGAAGTTATAGGCAATATTAGCGAGCGGTTTTGAGTGATAAATGAGTTAGGGTTGAAAACAAGTTACAAAAAAGATGATGGTGTAGCCTAAAAGTCAAGGGATGCATTAAGATTTTTGTTAAAACAAATTACGTCATTGTCGATAGTTAAGGCATGGAAACCAAAATAACCATGGATAGGTTTGTGGGGGTTTTGTAGCGAAGAGACCAATGATGGGAAGGATGGGGTGAATAGAGGGGGACGAGGGGGAAGCCAAGAGGAGGTTCATGATCATCATATTCGATTGGAGCTCCAACAGGAGGGGGATGAATAAGAGGTGGTAGAAACTAGGAAGAGGGAAAGAGAGATGAGAAAGCGCAAAGTGGAAAAAATAGTGTAAGATGAGAGAGAGATTTTTGGAGGAATGGGAAAAAGAACAGTTGTTCGACTAAGTCACAAACATCTAGTCTTCCTAACGATTCCAGTTCACAAAAGTGAACTAAGTAAACTCAATCAGTACATACAAATAAACAAAAACAAGCATGCTTAACTCGAGAGAAATAATAAGACATAATGAGCAAATACCTTAGCTTTTAAAAGCGTTCTAGGTCCCCTTCTATAATTTAAGGATGAATTCCCATTCAAGGTAAAAAGTTAACGTTGTGATCTTCCCCAACCAAGCCACAAGGCATATGAAATAATTTTCATTTGCAAACTTTCTTGGCTAAGTCCTTTGAAGTTAGTACCACATTGGAAGCTTGAAACAACCCCATCTCATTAATTTCTTGGTAGAATAAAGAGTAAGAAAGTTTGTCGGGGTCCCAAAAGAGATACTAAAATAGATTGTGCTACAACCTAACATAGTGTGTCAGTGGACCACTATGCATACCCAATCAATACAAAGTTAGAGACACATGGTCCTAGATAGGGAAACAACAGTTGGGGAGGTGGCCAAGCTTTTGGATGTAGATTTTCATTAAACTAGTTAACATTCATTATTGGTTGTATGATGTAATTGTTGTAAAAAACCATGCAAGAAATGACAAATGTGTGGATTTCTCCTCACTAAATAATGTATTCACATGCCTTCTTTGATAGAATTGTCAACTCAACCATTCGTAATTCAGTGCTTAGTTTCTTAGACGTGACTTTTGGCTACATCCAGATACAAATGAATCCCAATGATGAGAGAAAACCGCCATTATAACCCCACTCGAGCGACATTGCTACAAGGCCATGTAATTTTGCTTAGGAAACTTGGGGGCCATCTTCAAGTAAATAACTGACCAAATATTTAAGAGCCAGTTGGCCCATAACTTGGAAGTCTATGTGGATGACATAGTCATGCGAAGCAACAAACCAGCACCTAAAGGATGTGGCAGAAACTCTTGACACCTTAGCTCACTACTAAATGTTGCTCAACCCGAATAAGTGCGTGTTTGAGGAGACACAAGGAAAATTGTTGAGTTTTATAATGGGTAATCACGGAATAGAAGTCAATCTAGAAAAAGGTGCACATGATACTAGATCTCTTTCTGCCTTGGAGAACCAAGGCTGTGCAAAAGCTAAACAGACACGTCCGACCACTCTTACTCGTTTTGCTCCAAGTTTCAAGAGAATAGTATCCCCTTTTTTTCAATATCCTAAGGAAGGACATGAGTTTTGCGTGCAACAAGGTGCACACTTAGGATGTAGAAAATATCAAGGGCATGATGATAAGCTTACCCCATTTAAGTGTTCCAAAGCTAGGCGAGACACTATTTACAAGGCTGCCTCAAATGTGGTAGTCTTGTTTTTCATAATAAAAATGAGGCCAAGAGGGAGCACTCAGTCCAATGCAATGGAAAAACCCTAGCTAGACATGAGATTCACTACATGAACAAGAAAATTTATTTTCTATAGTATCTGTGTCGCAAAATTTCATGTCGTATTTTGTAGCTTACTTCATCATCATCATAACCATTGCACCACTACATCTATTGGTCCATAACCCGAATGCATCAGGAAGTTTTTCAATATTGTTGTCATAATCAGACATCAAATCCAAGCCTATAATGGTCATCAAGGGCTAGGAGCTAGTAGATTTCGTTATACAGAAGAAATTTGCCTTCAATAGGGACCTAATGCTATCAAAATCTAAACACGACATGTGGATGGGGCCTACAATGACTTGGGATGTAGCATAAGGGTCACAATTAGAACCCTCTCCCCAAGGGGGTCTCTTAGGCTATGTGGTCCACTTGGCCTTCACGACCACCAACAATGAAGGTTAGTGTTTTACACTCATTACTAACATGGAGCTAGCATTCGTGCTTGAGACCTAAGCAGTTAGTATACAATGAATGAAAGTTATTCTAATAGCAATGGTGGAGCACTACAACATAAAGGTGGAGGCATTGGAACCCTATTTCACCAAGGCCTGTGATCTAAGGGGCCCATTTCCAATGTTTGACTTCCATTATGTACCAAGGGAGCAAAATGCATATGCTTATGCGCTTGAAATTTGGCTAGTGAAACGGGAGATTTCTCCTCCAAGATTTTGAATAAAACCAAGGCGGGGCCCTATCATCACGGAGCTACAAGACAGTTGAGCAAAAACAAATTGATGAATCCTAAATGACCACCGTTAAAGATTAAATCATTAATGAATTACTCCTAAATAACACGTACATAGCTGGAAAGTTAAAGACTCAAGCCACAAATTTCTTCTTCTCCAGCGGGGTACTCTATAAGGTTCCTTAGTGAGTCCAAGCCTATAACACATCACTTCTCAAGAGGGTTATTTATTAATACAAGAGAGACATGAAGGTGTATACGGGAACCATATGTGAGACCAAGCCTTGTCTAGCAATATAGTATGCCTAGGAAGCTCACAAATAACAAAGATCATGCACACACATGCGAGACTTTCCAGAAGAACACTAAGCGCATCACCTCCCCTGGAGATCCAACCCATTACCACACCTTACCCTTTCATAGGGGGGGGGGGGGGGTTCACCTAGTGGGGTTGTTGGTATAGTATAAGTAGCCATACCTTAACCATATTGTTAAGAGCACTAATCATGTTTCCTTCTTACAATTGGGGCACAAAAACCTCAACCAAAGAAGGCCCTGACTACCAGACAATGAATCTAGGAAGCCTTCTCGCTCTACCTAAAAGTTGGGCATAGGCAGCCTGGCATTGCCAACCAAAACCTCGATCGACTCCCTTCACCACAAAGGAACACTCATGACTCGGTACACCCCCATCTAACGACATGCCCAATCGGTCTCATCGAACAACCCATCATTACCGCTTTAGACACCCTTGGTTACCAACTTTCACGCCTCTCTAACACACCATTAATACCCCAAGACAACAAGTGTCCTTCTGTAATTAAGAATGGACGTCCGAAATAGAGCAATGAAGCTTCGTCCTCGACAGTGACCTATCCTAGGTGACGTCAGCCCCAGCTCACGACATGATCTACATCATCAAGCCCGACAAGCGGGCAGGTGGCAAGCCAGACGAACACACCAACTCTATTATCCACTTCCTTATAAATAGCAATCAATGTCACATTTATTAAGGACATGTAGGAGGAGATAAAGACAAATCTCAAAATCATCTCTATCGCTTTCACTTGTAATCCCTTGATTGATCTATCACTCTACTAAGAACATATGTCAAACCCCCGTGGATTAGGGGGCACTCAAGGCCGAACCATGTAAATCCCGGTGTCTTCTTTGTTTCTCGCTATTATACTTGATCCACCATCTTAATCACAAAAAGAAGTAAACTTGACTCAAATCCTCACGCTAAAATCTAACATGTAGATTACCAGCATCTAACATGTGCCATTCGCAACCGCGTCCTATGATGGATTCAAGTACCTCATATTGACAATAGACTATATTTCTAAATGGATAAAAAGCAGCATCGTTTGAAAAAATCACAACCCAAAAGGTTAAGCAATTTGGGTGGAATAAAATATGTTGTCATTCATGGTCCAATTGGTGCTCATAACAAACAACATAACACAATTTAATTGTGACAATTTCATTGGCTTTTGCATAGAGTGAAAAATCAACCTTTGCATTAGTGGCTCATGCCTTAACAAATAGGCGGGTAGGATACACCAGTGATCAGCTCATGCATGATAATAAAAAAGGGCTAGATGACAAGAAAGATCATTGGGCAGAGAAGTTGCCACAGGTCTTGTAAGCTATTACACCACACCAAAAACTACCACAGGACAAGCCTCATTTTGTTTGGTCTACGGGTTAGAAGTGTTGATCCCAACAAATGATCCAATTCTAGCCGCCAGGATGGAGGAGTACAAAGATAGGGTAACTAAGTGGGAAGATAAGACATGTTGGACCTTACAAAGAAAATAAGGATGTCATTTTATTGGGAAACACAAATCTTAATAGCAAATGACAAAGTGCAACCGGTGGGTACACCATAGAAGCTTTCTATATTGGAATCCGGTGGTGCACCCAAATGAGGGGGGTGGGGTGGGGGAGGTGAAGAAACTCGGTTATAGGCTAAGTGAGACGGCCCCAACACAATTTCCCATAAAACCAACCTACCTCACATGGAGTTCAAACCATGGTGGCGTGCACTTGGTTAACTAGCTACATGCATGCTACCCACTTGGAATACTACTATGTATAGCCCTAGTTGCTTCTTTGAATTTCCTAAGTAAATTAGCATGTTCATCTTATGGTTAAGTTTTGCAAAGATATCTCATAAAAGGTGATAAAGAGATGACTATGGATGTTCATCTCAAAGTTGAGTGAACATGTCCAGTTGGTAAAACAAAGTTGTATCAAAGTATCTGAAGTGAGGAACCTTTGGTAAATTTAAAAATTAAGTATTACACTTTGTTGGAAAAAATACGGTGCGAGATGGAGACAAGAAAGATAAATAAAATAGGCCCGAAAAATCGATGGAGATGACACACGATATTTTAACGAGGAAAATCCCTTAAATGTGAAGGGTAAAAACCTCAGGATCGGAAACACCAATCCAAACTTCCACTATAATAATAATGGGATCACAACAGTGATCTCTTCAAATTAATATCGAAGGCTCTTGCTCTCACAAATAATTGTGGAAATATGGAGATAAGAAAAGAGGAACTCTAACTCTCTAATCTCTCATTAGCTATATTCTTCACAATCTATAATTGTGGCTCTCTTCTATGGTTTCTCTTGGATGCTCTCTTATCATCCTATGCACTGAAATCGCTTTGTTACATGGCTATTTATAGGCAGCCAAAGGGTTGGTTTGGCACGTTTTCCTTGTGTGAAAAAATGTCCTAATTTTTCTTCAATTGCTGCTGCGTACACTTATGTCAAAGGTAGGCACCGATCAAGAAAAATTCTGCCACCAATTTTTTTTGTTGGTGGGCAGGTGGGCCCTAATAGTGAAGACTACTAACAAATCTTCCCCTTCGAACTATTGAGGACCACTACTTCAGCTCTGTCGCAACACCTTTCGAACTTAGCTACTGGAACAACCTTGGTCATCATGTTTGACCAGTTATCATCGGTGTGAACCTTCTCTAGATAGACTAGCTTCTTATCAATCACATCCCGGATCCAATGACATAGAACATCAATATGCTTTGTTCGAGAATGATAACTTGGATTCTTAGCTAGGTGAATAGCACTTTGGTTATCACATCGAAGCTCATAGCGTTCTTGCTCATGGCCAAGTTCTTGCATGAAACCTTGTATCCATAACATCTCTTTGCATGCTTCTGTAGCAGCATTATACTCTGCCTCAGTGGTTGATAAAGCAACACATTTATGAAGTCTCGACTGCCGTGAAACAACTCCCCTGCAAAGGTAATCAGATAACCTGAGGTAGACTTCCGTGAGTCAACATCACCGGCGAGATCTGCATTTGTGTACCCTTCCAACACAGGTTCTCCTCTTCCGAAGCACAAATACCTCTTGGTAGTGCCTCGAAGATATCTAAAGATCCACTTGACCGCATTCTTATGCTCTTGGCAGGATTAGATAGAAACCGACTAACAACCCCGATTGCATGAGCTAGATCAGGACATGTGCACACCATGGCATACATGAGGCTACCCACCGCTGATGAATAGGGCACCTTCTCTATATCATCATCTCCTGCTGATGATCTTTGACTCAAACTTAACTTGAAGTGAGGAGCTAATGGTGTGCTTACTGGTTTTGATTTCTCCATGTTGAATCTTTCAAGAACCTTCTCTACATATTGTTCTTGAGATAACCACAATAACTTCTTTGATCGATCTCGAGTGATTTCCATGCCTAATATCTTTTTTGCTGGTCCTAAATATCATAGCAAAGGATCCACTAAGCGCCTTCTTCAGGGCTGCTATTTTGGTTGCATCCTGGCCAATCGCGAGCATATCATCTACATAAAGAAGTAGAATGATGAAGTCACCAGTTGAGTAATTCTTCATGAACACACAATGGTCGGTGATTATCTTCTTGAAATTGTGTTTGATCATGAACGACTCAAACTTTCGATACCACTGCCTTGGTGCTTGTTTTAAACCATAAAGGCTTTTGTTAAGCCTACATACCAAGTGTTCTTTCTCACGGACTTCAAAGCCTTATGGATGATCCATGTATATCTCTTCCTCTAGATCACCATGAAGGAACGCCGTCTTAACATCCATTTGCTCAATCTCCAGGTCTAAGCAAGTAGTTAAACCGAGTACTACTCGAATGGATGAATGTTTTTACTACTGGCGAGAATATCTCCTTGAAGTCTATCCTTTCTTTTGGCTGAATCCCTTCACCACTAGCCTGGCTTTATATCTTGGTTTTGAACCATTGTCTTCAGTATTTAGGCGATATACCCATCTATTCTTCAGTTCTCGTCTACCTTTGGGTAACTCCACCAGCTCATATGTCTGATTCTCCTGCAAGGATTGCATCTCCTCTTGCATGGCTTTCATCCAATCAACATTGTGCTCGTCAGCAATTGTTTCCTCAAAAGATTCTGGCTCGCCTTAATATGTAAGTGTCATATACTCATTAGATGGATATCTTGAGGTAGACCGTCTCTCTCTGGTGGATTGTCAACTGAGGCTCCTCGGAGATACATGCTCGGCAGGTTCATCATGGGTGGGTTGGATCAGTCCCCTCGCCACCATTGAAATACCCCTAACTTTAAAAACTTAATTAAATGATCTATTAATGATCTAAGATGGTTAATAAACATCTAAATACCATTGGGAAACAATCTAAAGATCTCAACAAGGCAAAACATGCCTTAAGATCGGTAAAGCCAAAAATGTGCTTTAAGACACCATAGAGATTGTATGACCTCAAATAGGATCCAAAGTGGATTCCTAAGTATTATAATGAAGTAATGAACATTATAAAACCATTATCAAAGGAAACCAAGCTCTAAAACAAGTTCTAACACAAAATGTGCTTTAAAATTCCTTAAAACACGTTTTTGAGAAAATTGACTTTCTGAGTGGGTTTTGAGTGGTGTTAGGCATTGGAATATACCTTGTTACATAATGTACTATAATGTACCACATTAAAAGGTATAAATCCAATGTTTAAAAAAATAAGGAATATGGCATTCATTTGTGATAGTAAACCCAAATAGTGCATTTTTAAGCAAAATTGACTAAGTTAGGTCAATGGTCAATGCTTGACTCATCCATATCCTAAATGAGGCGGCAGCCTAAAGCAAGGAGGACATAACACTTAACTTTAATCAAAATATCTAGCCAATTTGGTGAATCACCATTTACTATTCCAATTCTTACTTTTCATTCATTAAAACTCATTTCTTTCTTTCTCTTTCCTCTTGTCCCATTCCAGCCGATCCATTAGCTATTCCAAACCCTCTCAAGCCGTGTTCTTGAGTGTTCAAGGCAAATCAATCCATTTGCACCTAAGGTAATGATTTAAGGCTTATTTTAGCTCTTTTTCTTCATCTCTTCATTACCTACACTTGGAGCTCATGATCTATCACTTTCCATGGCTCATTCTCAGCATTTTAAACCTTGAACAACAATCATTCTTGGCTGAATCAAGTCTTGGGACCAAGGTTGCCAAAATTTACATTATAAGGTAAAAACATACCTTAAGCATTTCTATTCGCCATCCGGTTTTCTTCTTCTGATTTCCATGAGTTTATTCACTCATAATCTTCATATTTACATGTTTATTCAGTTGGTTAACCATTTGGAGCAAGGGTGGCCGAAAATCAAAGAAAATATCATTCTTTAAGGCATTTTGCCAAGGTAAAACCTATTACCATAGCAGCTTGTTGTTGTCTAGCTATTCCCTATGTTTATATGGTGAATTTAACACCATGTGATGTGTTAATTCAGGCCGAAACCCTTTGGAGACTTCCTTGCATTTTTAAGGTGATTTTTGCCTTAAATCTTACATTAATTGTTCTTTATGGTTAAGCTCATGCTTGGAGTATAACCATATATCTTATTTTGGTGTATTAAACATGTCTAAATGATGTGGTGATTTTTCCTCCAAGCTGCCGAGGTGTTGTAGGGATAAACCAAGGTATAAACACCTTAAACTTATGATTTTATGATTTTAAGCATATATATTATATGTGTCGAGAGTGGAGTTGTTAATATGGGTGATTTTAACCTAAGTGTGGAAAAAATGACTAAGATAAATTAAGCTAGTCATTTAAGTGATTTAATTAACATAATGGTCAAATTATGACATTATGTGGAAAAATAATTAAGCTACAGCAAGGCCGAGAGCTTATAGTATAAATTGAGCTATTTTATGTGTAATTTTATGTTATAAAGCAAAGTTGTAATAAGGCCATGTCATTAGGCCATTTTAATTTAAGTTTAAAGCTTATTTAATTTAATTTATGCTTATATAAGTAAGTTTGGGGTCAAACGGTAATTACTAGTAAATTACAAAGCTGTGGGCTTAATTTAGAGGAATTTAGGGTTTTTAAATGAATTTAATAAAAATTATAACATTTTATAAAGTTTTGGGTCAAAATTGTAAAAATAGAAAAGTATAGGGTATATGATTGTAATTACGAGAGTTTGGGTCCAATTTGGCATTAGAAGTCAAAGTTGACTATATAGGAGACTTTGACCAAGTTTGGAGAATTTAAGAAGTTAAAATACTACCTTATAATAAGATAGTTATTAAATTGTAAAAGATTTATAAGAGATGGGGTGAAATTGTTATTTCCAAAACTTTGGGGTACTAAATAGAGTTTAGTACAGACCTTAGGTTATTAGGAATTTTTAGAAGTTTATTTGGCTAAATTTGGAGTTAAAATGAATTATATAAGTATAATATATGATATTTCATGACATTGTTACAAATGGGTAACATATGGGTAAAAACCGAGAGTTATAGGAAGTATAAGGTTAGGAATGATATTTATAACCTTTTGGTATAGTTTGGTAATTTTTGGAGTTATATATAAGGTTTTATAAAGATATATGTATAATATATAGTTTTAATGACATTAGAAAACTATGTATTATAAATTGGGGAGATTTGGTAAATATACAAAATTAGGTGGTGGGATTTAATTAAAACAGACCCCAGGGTCTGTTCGGTAATTATAGCCATTAAAAACTATAGGTTATAATCATATTAAGGTTTAAGGATTATAATATAAGGTATATAATATTATAAGTAACAATGAAATATATTTGGGGTTGATTTGTAATTTATGGAAAGTATAGTGGGATATAATGAAAGTCGAGAATATAAGGGGTTTGGTAATATATAACAACTTATAACTATAGGTTATAATTGTTTTAATGACATAAAAGTCATAATATATGTTATATAACTATAATATAACATTATATTAATTATGTGGTGGATTTTGTAAATATTTAAGAAAAATAGGTGTTGTTCGGTAATATGAACATTTTTGAATAAAAATTTATAATATGGTTTTAATGTTATAAAATGGAGTAACATTTATAATATAAGAAATATTCATTAAAAGAGAATGAATATATTATAAAGACTTACCATATAATAAATAGTCCTATAATAATATAATATATATAAATAAATATATGTTATGGTGTGGAAAATATAATATGGTTCAATAACCATATATTATCATAATTAAAAATGATATAAGATAAAGAGAAAAGAATTATAAACATTGGATATGGAAATTCTAATGTTATGAGTTTACATGGAAATAATAGGATTTATATAATTCAAAGTATTTTTACATATGAATTATATACATTAAACTTGGAAAAACAAACCTTAGGAAAATAAATACTAAGGTGGAATGTATAATATATGATTAAGAATTATACATGCAATATAGAAAACAAGCTATATAATATACAAGGGTATATTGGATTACATGCGATAAAAAGTTCAAACTTTAAGTATATTAATATACAAGACGAGACTACGCATGTAATATAACGTTTTTCCAATCCCGAGTTAAAGCCAAAAACCCGACAAACGTTGACAGTTAATAACGGGGGATTAACCGGGAGGTGTTAGTGACGGTACGGGGTACCGTAGAGTTATGTCGTTATACGGGATTCTAATCAGTAGCGTTATGTATTATTAGACTGTTAGAGACGACACGGGGAGCATCGGATCTAGCTGATTCATACTCCACGGTTATACATTCAGGGTGAACGGTATGTTGTTATGTGTCTCTGATTGTCTCTGAGGGCTTCCTCAGTTCAGACTTCTGTGTAATTGTGTAAGATTGTTTGTCTGATTGTGTGAATAAATATGCATGAACTGTATATTTTAGCTGCTTATTATTACTGTTGTTGCGTTAACAGTATTGGTTCGTATATATGGACCTATATATATAAAACGAACTAGCGGCTATGGTGCTATCTTATATGTAATATAAGGATCAGGAAAAACGTTGTAGCACTAGGATAATAAGATATACATATTATCCGAGACTTTAATACGGAGCATTGGCCTTTCTAACGCCGCTCTCGTATCTGACACTGGATCCCGAGTTTACAGACTCCGGATTGGACTAACGACCTTAGTCTGCTGTGTTAGAAAAATTGGTAATGCGATGCGATGGTATAATTAATTAACATAACAAAGCCAAGAGGATGTGGCTCTTGGTGCGCGCTGTGATCACAAAAACGATACCAGGATGTCCGCGTACGGGTCCGCAAGTATCAAGAAAATTTCCCGTGAGCTAGGATGGCTCGTTGGTCGGAGACTCTACCGCTGGAGTGGCTACTGCCGTGGGTGACCCGCCATAGTATATGGGTAATTTAGAGACACGTCGTTTTTAACGAGACGTTGTCACTAGGTATAACTGAACACTTATTACAGTTGAGACTTGTACATTGGCGAACAATATTGGTTTCTATACCAAGGACGGGAGTTGATACTTGTTTATTATTCTCGTTGTTTCGCCTTGTTGTTCATTGGTTATACTGTGTGGTTTATATTATGTGTATTGATGGTTGTGTTATTGTATGGATATTACTGTTAAATGTTTTACAGTTTAAATATTAAAACGGTATTGCATGTAACGAATCTCATGCTCTCGACCAATTAATTGAGGGGTTTGAGGAGGCATGACGGGGCATGTGATAACATACTCAGCAGGGGCTGATTCCATACCACAAACCATTTTTATTTCAGGAGACTAGCTGGAGGGTCGACGCGGGGCGCGACAGTTGTATTTACTTTGGTTAGACTTGGTACGGATTGAGACTACAGTTATTTTGGACTCGGGTTTGTAAACCGAGGTGTATATATTTGGTTAGACGCTCACGTGTACGGTTTTGTATAAGACGGTTGTTGTTGTATATATTTAGTTTTACTTAAGCACTACTATCTATCTCTTGTGGTCACTGCGGGAATACGTTTCGTATGTTGATTATCATGTAACTCGTTATCACCCGTATGGGCGAGTGATAACAGTGACACCATTAGAACGACAGTCTGTTATTTACCGCTGTGATTTATTTACTAAGTACGACGTTTATATTGTGATTAGGAGCCGGATTAGTAGGGGTGTTACAAAAGTGGTATCAGAGCGGAGTACCGCTCTGATTACAAGAGATAGTAGTCTAAGTACCGTGAGCTTAGGTTATTCATATACAAGTACCAATGAGGAAGTTGGAAACGAGTTGAGTTAGGAGATTGTCGGGGACAATGTGTTTTACGCCTTTCAGGGCTATGTGAACTTATGGTTGAGAAAAGTACGGTATTTATACCGAGTGTTGACTTTGATTCTGAATTCTTCAGATGTCTACTAGAAGACGTTCGTCAGGCAGAGGCAGAGGTAGAGGCGGCGGGTCTGGAGGAGGACCTCCTGAGACCCATGTCGTGGGCGTTGCTGAGACGGTAGCTGCCGTCTTTGCTCAGCTAGCCCAGATGGGAGGCATCCAGATCGGAGCGCCACCCATAGTCCCACCCGTACCCGCACCGAGAGAGCCAAACTGGCTAAAGAGCGTCGCCGACACACGAGTACCTACTTATGACGGAGTCGCTGACCCCACCGTCCTGGAGAGATACATTATCGAGCACGAGAAGGCCTTTGACGCCATTCATGTGCCTGCTGAGCACCGGGTCGGTATAGCAGCCTTCATCTGAGGGACGCCGCCAGCACTTGGTGGAGGTCCGTGAAGGCACACTACACTGCTATAGAGGGTTTCGGTTGGACGGGTTTTTAGAGTTGCTGAGAGAGAAGTACTATCCTGCTCACTTGAAGCAGAGGAAGAGGGAGAGTTCGAGGCTCTGAGGCAGGGTAGTCTGACAGTGGATCAGTACTACTCCTCATTCATCGGGCTGTTGGACTTTGTCCCGGGAGTTGTTTATTCTGACACCGTGAAGGTGGAGAAGTTCAGAGGCGGGCTACGATATGCTATCAAGGCCGCCATGGGTGCTGCTTTATACCCTACGGTCCAGGTAAAATTAGTTGACAGTTTATACCTTGTAACTCAGTTTGATTTATTACAAGTTTCGGGGAACTCATTGATGCATTGTAGGAGTGCTATGATGCTGCTTCTCGGACCGAGCTGTTGGTGAACAGCCGGGATGACAGCCAGGGGCAGAAGCGTAAGGCCCCCGAGAAGGAGGCTGAGGTTGTGGCTGGAGGCGGAGGCAGCAAGGGCGGGAAGTAAGAACCGCTTTTAAGTTATTTAATTCATTTAAATTACTTACTTGCTGCCTGCTTTTATACCTGCTATTCCTAACACTTTGACGATCACAGGAAGAAAAAGTTCTCCTGGAGGGAGAAGAAGAAGGAGCAGGCCAGCCAGAAGGGCAAGGAGAAGGTTCCGATGCTGACCGGGCCTACCTATGATGTCCAGCCTCTCAGATCTGCACCCCCTAAGGGTAAGCGATCTAACCTCGTGAATGAGTTGTGTATTACACTATCCATTACCGTCCTTGTATTAATCAGATGTTGTATGATAATAGGTTCTGCACCCCAGCGCCACTTTCACTGCAAGCGTTGTGGTAAGGACCACCCGGGTGTTGACTGCACCGGGCAAGCGGTGGACTGCCACCACTGTGGGAAGAAAGGCCATAGGTCGTTCGAGTGCTTCGCGAATCCGGAGAGCCGAGCGTACCGCCCGTCGAAGGGGACTCAGAGCGCACCTACTGGAGGAGGTGGAGCTCGAGGTGGCCAGAAGGGGGCAGGCGCCCCCAGCCCAGAAGGGGGGCAGCAGCAGCAGCAGACCCAGAGGAACCCGCCGGGCAACCGTGTGCTGAATGCAGCGGGAGCTTCGGGCGCTGGTACTAGTACCCAGCGCGGTGAAGGTTAGCATTTGAAACCTTAACCATTGTATGAGAGCATGACTAAGTGTTAAACGCTTTACCTTAGCATGAATGTGTGTTTTAATTACCGCTTTAGATAAACGACTTACCTAGGAAACCTTTTATCTCTTAGGAGACTTCGATATCTGCTATCCCACACTCACAAGACAGAGATCACCTAGACCCGTGGAAGAAAGACGGGAGTACCCTGGCGAGTTGTGTCATGTGGTCAGACCGGGCATGATACTTCTCAGAGAGTTCCTAACCCTAGATGAGCAAATCGCCATAGTGAATGAGTGTAGAGCTTTGGGTAAGGGCATGGGAGGATTTTATACCCCTGTATTTAGTAGTGGTTCTAAGATGAAATTGCACATGATGTGCTTAGGGAAAGATTGGGATCCGCAAGCTAGGGTTTATCGAGAGGTGAGGATGGTAGGTGGCGTATCAATACCTAGGATACCTGAGAGTTTCCTAACCTTGGTGAGAAACGCAATGGATATTGCTCAAGACTGTGAGACTTATCCATTACCCGACATGACACCTGACGTTGCATCATCAACTACTACGAGCAGGGAGGAAAGCTTGGGATGCACCAGGACCGTGATGAGACGACCGAGTCCATCACCAGAGGAATACCGGTTGTGTCATTCTCCATCGGCGATGATGCTGAGTTCATCTATGGAGACCAGAAGAGGATGGATCTAGCAAGCAAGATCATCCTCAAGTCGGGGATGTGTTGGTATTTGGTGGAGAGTCGAGGCTTGTATATCATGGAATCAAGAGCATTAAGCTCAATACCGCCCCACCAGCTCTAGTGAATGAGACCCACATCCGACCTGGCCGTTTAAATTTGACTTTCAGACAGTACTGATGTAATAGTAGTAGCTAAGTGTGTAATCTTGTATAATACAGTTGGATGAATAAAATGAGAGTTTTTGTACCTTCAAGTTATGTGTTCAGTTTGTTGATACCGTTAATTCATAACTTCAGGCCACGAAAATGGAAAGGAGGGTACCATATGCATCCTAGATATGGCGCAAGCCAAGGAGTCCGGTAATGTCATCACAGGTATGACAATTACAACCGACAGTAAATTAGTGATTTATTGGGACTCGATGCTAATACGAGAGGTGATCTCAGGTACCTTTCCTGTTGATGGTGTTAGTGCTTCCGTATTGTTCGACTCAGGGGCTTCGCATTCTTTTATTTCCTCGGCATTTGCTAAGAAGCTGGGGGCTGCCCCCGAACAGCTTTCTGACTTTTCAGTCACCCTTCCTTCGAAGGAGAAAGTTGGTTGCACCAGACAGTACACGGGGTTAGAGATCAGCATCATGGATTGGCTGCAGAAGCATAGGGGCCGCCTACATTGTGCAAAGCATTGACTACTGCTGAAGGGGCCGAGCGGCAAGACAGTGTCATACCACAGTGTGAGGAGAGAGCCGACTGTCAAGATCGTGTCAGCACTGTCCCTGATGAAGGACGTTAGGAAGGGCCGACAAGCCTTCCTCTGTTATGTACAGGACACGAGACAGAGCGACGTGATGGACTCAGACATTCCAGTCGTGGTAGATTTCCCCGACTTGTTTCCTGATGAGCTGCCAGGCATGCCGCCTGTGCGCGAGGTTGAGTTCGCCGTCGACTTGTTGCCAGGTACGGGCCCTATTGCTAAGGCGCCCTACCGTATGGCGCCGGATGAGATGAGGGAGCTGAAGCTACAGCTGGAGGACCTCCTCGACAAGGATTCATTCGACCTAGTGTTTCTCCTTGGGGTGCTCCAGTACTGTTCGTCAAGAAGAAGGACGGCAGTATGCGACTCTGCATCGACTACCGCGAGCTTAATGCGGTCACGGTCAAGAACAAGTACCCGTTGCCACGGATAGATGACTTATTTGACCAACTGAGAGGGGCCAGTGTGTTCTCGAAGATAGATCTCAGATCTGGCTACCATCAGATTAGGATTGCAGAGGGTGATGTGGAGAAGACAGCCTTCAGGACACGGTATGGACACTACGAGTTCACCGTTATGCCATTCGGGTTATCGAATGCGCCAGCCATTTTCATGGATTTGATGAACCGTCTCTTCAGAGAGCAGCTTGATAGTTCAGTTGTGGTCTTCATCGACGATATCCTGGTCTATTACAAGACCACCAGGAGGAGCATGAATTACATTTGAGGCAGGTTTTGAGTATCATGAGAGAGAACCAGCTGTATGCCAAGCTCTCGAAGTGTGAGTTCTGGTTGGACAGTGTGTCATTCCTTGGACACATTATATCAGCGAGCGGGATATCTGTAGACCCTACTAAGATTGAGGCGAGTGAAGAGTTGGCCGAGGCCGAAGACAGTCACAGACGTCGCAGCTTTCTGGGTTTGGCCGGTTATTATCGAAGGTTCGTGAAGGACTTCTCCAAGGTGGCCAAACTAATGACGAATCTCATGAAGAAGGAGTCCCAGTTCTTATGGTCTGCCGAGTGCGAGCAGTCCTTTCAGACGCTGAAGGATCTCCTGACATCGGCGCCCGTTCTTACTATCCCTGAGGGCACCGATGGGTTCGAGGTATATTGTGATGCCTCTGGAACCGGTCTAGGCTGTGTGCTTATGCAGCACGGGAAGGTAGTTGCTTACGCATCCCGACAGCTGAAGAAGCACGAGGTGAATTACCCCACACACGACCTTGAGTTAGGCGCAGTAGTCTTCGCTTTGAAGATCTGGCGACATTATCTTTACGGTGTGACAGTCACCATCTACTCTGATCACAAGAGTTTACAGCATCTCTTCACTCAGAAGGAGCTGAACATGCGACAGAGAAGATGGGTCGAGTTCTTGAAGGACTACGACATAGACCTGAGGTACAAGGAGGGCAAGGCGAATGTAGTAGCCGACGCCCTGAGCCGCAGAGCTCATTCATTGTTTACACTACTAGCGGGCAGCAGTCTGGTTGATGAGATACGAGCTGCACAGGAGAGTGATCAGTATATGCAGAGTATCAGGCAGAAAATGTCAGAGGGTTGTTTTGAGAGTCAGAAGTATGACTTCGAACAGTGTGATGATGGCATGATTCGACTGAATGGCCGGTTATGTATTCCAGAGTCTTCTCCTGACCTGAAGGAGAAGATACTACCAGGAGGCTCATTGCTCGTCCTTATCCGTCCACCCCGGTTCTTCGAAGATGTACAAGGACTTGAAGGTCCATTTCTGGTGGGAGCGGGATGAAGAAGGATGTAGCTGACTACGTGGCTAGATGCTTGACCTGTCAGAAGGTTAAGTTTGAGCATAGGAGACCCGGCGGTTTAGTGCAGTCTATGCCTATTCCTTGCTGGAAGTTCGAGGACATCTCGATGGATTTCGTTGTCGGTCTCCCACCGACTAAGGGAGGACTGAACACGATCTGGGTCATTGTAGATCGTCTGACGAAGGTGGCGAAGTTTGTTGCTATGAAGGATACCTGGAAGGTCCCGAAGTTAGCGGACTTGTTCCAGAAGGAGGTGATCCGGCACCATGGTGTGCCAAAGACCATTGTGTCTGACAGGGACCCTCGATTTTTGTCCAGATTCTGGGGTCAGGTTCAGGAAGCCTTGGGTACGAAGTTGAAGCTTAGTACGACATTCCATCCACAGACCGACGGTCAGAGTGAGAGGACCATCCAGACACTGGAGGACATGCTGAGAGCATGTGCCTTAGATTTTCAGGGGAGCTGGTTAGAGCGTCTACATCTGATAGAGTTCGCCTACAACAACAGCTACCACTCCTCGATACAGATGCCACCGTTCCAGGCACTTTACGGTAGACCGTGTAGGACTCCTTTATGCTGGGATGAGGCCAGCGAGACTACGCTTCTAGGACCAGAGTACCTAGAGCAGATCAAGGAGGATGTCCTACAGATTCGTAGGAACATGAGGGCAGCTCAGGACCGGCAGAAATCATATGCAGACACCAGGAGGAGGGACATTGAGTTCACTACCGACGACATGGTATTCCTTAGAGTGTCACCCATGAAGGGGATCTTCCGGTTCGGGCAGAAGGGCAAGTTGAGCCCGAAGTATGTTGGACCTTATGCGATTAGGGAGCGAGTGGGCCCGTTAGCCTACAGACTGGATTTGCCAGCAGAGCTCGGGAGGGTGCACGACATCTTTCACGTTTCACAGTTGAAGAGGTATGTGCCCCATCCATCGCACGTTTTACAGCCAGAGACTTTAGAGTTGGACCCCGCTCTACGATATGAGGAAGTACCACTCCGCATTCTCGATACGAAGACGAGGCAGACTAGGAACAAGACCGTTAGCATGGTCAAGGTTCTCTGGTCGAACCATGAGGTGGAGGAGGCTACATGGGAGTTAGAGGACTCCATGAGAGCGAAGTATCCAGCACTCTTCGAGTAGTGGCTGTGATACTTATACGGGTTCGTGGTCAAACCCTTTTTAAGGGGGGTAGACGCCACTTGGCTTACGCATATGTTATGCATTAGGTTGTTTTGGTGGTATGCTGCGTCATACATGTTTGTTAGGATGATTGTATGTTTGATACATCTTATGTATGTGCCTTAGTGCACCTGTTGTGTGTATATATATATATAGTACCGCTGAGTACTTTTGTTGATGAGTTGGATGTGCACCTTGTTTAGTGCTATGATATGAATGAGTTTATACCATGAGTTTCGGCTATTTGATATGTGCTGTATCAATTATGATACATATAGACTAGGTCTGAACCTAGTGGGAGTTACTCCCTAGCGATGGTCTGTTTGGTTACTTAGTGGAACTGGATTCCTTAGGTGAACTGTAGATGAGTAAGGACTTCGGGACGAAGCCTTTTTAAGGGGGTAGATTGAAATACCCCTAACCTTAAAAACTTAATTAAATGATATATTAATGATCTAATATGGTTAATAAACATCTAAATACCATTGGGGAACAATCTAAAGATCTCAACAAGGCAAAACATGCCTTAAGATCGGTAAAGCCAAAAATGTGCTTTAAGACACCATAGAGATTGTATGACCTCAAATAGGATCCAAAGTGGATTCCTAAGTATTATAATGAAGTAATTAACATTATAAAACCATTCTCAAAGGAAACCAAGCTCTAAAACAAGTTCTAACACAAAATGTGCTTTAAAATTCCTTAAAGCACGTTTTTGAGAAAATTGACTTTCTGAGTGGGTTTTGAGTGGTGTTAGGCATTGGATTAGACCTTGTTACATTAATGTACTATAATGTACCACATTAAAAGGTCTAAATCAAAAGTTTCAAAAAAAAAATCAGGATATGGCATTCATTTGTGAATAGTAATCCAAATAGTGCATTTTTAAGCAAAATTGACTAAGTTAGGTCAATGGTCAATGCTTGACTCATCCATATCCTAAATGAGGCGGCAGCTAAAGCAAGGAGGACAGCACACTTAACTTTAATCAAAATATCTAGCCAATTTGGTGAATCACCATTTACTATTCCAATTCTAACTTTTCATTCATTAAAACTCATTTTCTTTCTTTCTCTTTCCTCTTGTCCCATTCCAGCCGAGCCATTAGCTATTCCAACCTCTCAAGCCATGTTCTTGAGTGTTCAAGGCAAATCAATTCATTTGCACCTAAGGTAATGATTTAAGGCTTATTTTAGCTCTTTTTCTTCATCTCTTCATTACCTACACTTGGAGCTCATGATCTATCACTTTCCATGGCTCATTCTCAGCATTTTAAACCTTGAAAACAATCATTCTCGGCTGAAGCAAGTCTTGGGACCAAGGTTGCCAAAATTTACATTATAAGGTAAAAACATACCTTAAGCATTTCTATTCTCCATCCAGTTTTATTCTTCTGATTTCCATGAGTTTATTCACTCATAATCTTCATATTTACATGTTTATTCAGTTGGTTAACCATTTGGAGCAAGGGTGGCCGAAAATCAAAGAAAATATCATTCTTTAAGGCATTTGCCAAGGTAAAACCTATTACCATAGCATCTTGTTGTTGTCTAGCTATTCCCTATGTTTATATGGTGAATTTAACACCATGTGATGTGTTAATTCAGGCCGAAACCCTTTGGAGACTTCCTTGCATTTTTAAGGTGATTTTTGCCTTAAATCTTACATTAATTGTTCTTTATGGTTAAGCTCATGCTTGGAGTATAACATATCTTATTTTGGTGTATTAAACATGTCTAAATGATGTGGTGATTTTTCCTCCAAGCTGCCGAGGTGTTACTAGGATAAACCAAGGTATAAACACCTTAAACTTATGATTTTATGATTTTTAAGCATATATATTATATGTGCCGAGAGTGGAGTTGTTAATATGGGTGATTTTAACCTAAGTGTGGAAAAAATGACTAAGATAAATTAAGCTAGTCATTTAAGTGATTTAATTAACATAATGGTCAAATTATGACATTATGTGGAAAAATAATTAAGCTACAGCAAGGCCGAGAGCTTGTAGTATAAATTGAGCTATTTTATGTGTAATTTTATGTTATAAAGCAAAGTTGTAATAAGGCCATGTCATTAGGCCATTTTAATTTAAGTTTAAAGCTTATTTAATTTAATTTATGCTTATATAAGTAAGTTTGGGGTCAAACGGTAATTACTAGTAAATTACAAAGCCGTGGGCTTAATTTAGAAGAATTTAGGGTTTTTAAATGAATTTAATAAAAATTATAACATTTTATAAAGTTTTGGGTCAAAATTGTAAAAATAGAAAAGTATAGGGTATGATATGTAATTACTGAGAGTTTGGGTCCAATTTGGCATTAGAAGTCAAAGTTGACTATATAGGAGACTTTGACCAAGTTTGGAGAATTTAAGAAGTTAAAATACTACCTTATAATAAGATAGTTATTAAATTGTAAAAGATTTATAAGAGATGGGGTGATGAAATTGTTATTTCCGAAACTTTGGGTACTAAATAGAGTTTAGTACAGACCTTAGGTTATTAGGAATTTTTAGAAGTTTATTTGGCTAAATTTGGAGTTAAAATGAATTATATAAGTATAATATATGATATTCATGACATTGTTACAAATGGGTAACATATGGGTAAAAACAGTTATAGAAGTATAAGGTTAGAAGAGATATAGGAAAGTATAAGGTGGTATATATATAATGGTTTATAATTTTGGTATATTTTTGGAGTTATATATAAGGTTTTATAAAGATATATGTATAATATATAGTTTTAATGACATTAGAAAACTATGTATTATAAATTGGGGAGATTTGGTAAATATACAAAATTAGGTGGTGGGAATTTAATTAAAACAGACCCTAGGGTCTGTTCGGTAATTATACCATTAAAAACTATAGGTTATAATTATATTAAGGTTTAAGGATTATAATATAAGGTATATAATATAAGTGTAACAATGAAATATAATTTGGGGTTGTTGTTGTAATTTATGGAAGTATAGTGGGATATAATGAAAGCCGAGAATATAAGGGCTGTTTGGTAATTATAACAACTTATAACTATAGGTTATAATTGTTTTAATGACATAAAAGTCATAATATATGTTATATAACTATAATATAACATTATATTAATTATGTGGTGGATTTTGTAAATATTTAAGAAAAATAGGTTGTTCGGTAATATGAACATTTTTGAATAAAAATTTATAATATGGTTTTAATGTTATAAAAGGGTGTAACATTTATAATATAAGAAATATTCATTAAAAGAGAATGAATATATTATAAAGACTTACCATATAATAAATAGTCCCATAATACATATATATAAATAAATATATGTTATGGTGTGGAAAATATAATATGGTTCAATAACCATATGTTATCATAATTAAAATGATATAAGATAAAGAGAAAAGAATTATAAACATTGGATATGGAAATTCTAATGTTATGAGTTTACATGGAATAATAAGGATTTATATAATTCAAAGTATTTTTACATATGAATTATACTACATTAAACTTGGAAAAAACAAACCTTAGGAAAATAAATACTAAGGTGGAATGTATAATATATGATTAAGAATTATACATGCAATATAGAAACAAACTATATAATATACAAGGGTATATTGGATTACATGCGATAATAAGTTCAAACTTTAAGTATATTAATATACAAGACGAGACTACACATGTAATATAACGTTTTTCCAATCCCGAGTTAAAGCCCAAACACCCGACAAACGTTGACAGTTAATAACGGGGGATTAACCGGGAGGTGTTAGTGACGGTACGGGGTACCGTAGAGTTATGTCGTTATACGGGATTCTAATCAGTAGCGTTATGTATTATTAGACTGTTAGAGACGACACGGGGAGCATCGGATCTAGCTGATTCATACTCCACGGTTATACATTCAGGGTGAACGGTATGTTGTTATGTGTCTCTGATTGTCTCTGAGGGCTTCCTCAGTTCAGACTTTGTGTAATCTGTGGTAAGATTGTTGTCTGATTGTGTGAATAAATATGCATGAACTGTATATTTTTAGCTGCTTATTATTTACTGTTGTTGCGTTAACAGTATTGGTTCGTATATATGGACCTATATAAAACGAACTTGCGGCTATGGTGCTATCTTATATGTAATATAAGGATCGTCAGAAAAACGTTGTAGCACTAGGATAATAAGATATACGTATTATCCGAGACTTTAATACGGAGCATTGGCCTTTCTAACGCCGCTCTCGTATCTGACACTGGATCCCGAGTTTACAGACTCCGGATTGGACTAACGACCTTAGTCTGCTGTGTTAGAAAAATTGGTAATGCGATGCGATGGTATAATTAATTAACATAACAAAGCCAAGAGGATGTGGCTCTTGGTGCGCGCTGTGATCACAAAAACGATACCAGGATGTCCGCTTACGGGTCCGCAAGTATCAAGAAAATTCCCGTGAGCTAGGATGGCTCGTTGGTCGGAGACTCTACCGCTGGAGTGGCTACTGCCGTGGGTGACCCGCCATAGTATATGGGTAATTTAGAGACACGTCGTTTTTAACGAGACATTGTCACTAGGTATAACTGAACACTTATTACAGTTGAGACTTGTACATTGGCGAACAATATTGGTTTCTATACCAAGGACGGGAGTTGATACTTGTTTATTATTCTCGTTGTTTCGCCTTGTTGTTCATTGGTTATACTGTGTGGTTTATATTATGTGTATTGATGGTTGTGTTATTGTATGGATATTATTAAATGTTTTACAGTTTAAATATTAAAACGGTATTGCATGTAACGAATCTCATGCTCTCGACCAATTAATTGAGGGGTTTGAGGAGGCATGACGGGGCATGTGATAACATACTCAGCAGGGGCTGATTCCATACCACAAACCATTTTTATTTCAGGAGACTAGCTGGAGGGTCGACGCGGGGCGCGACAGTTGTATTTGCTTTTGGTTAGACTTGGTACGGATTGAGACTACAGTTATTTTGGACTCGGGTTCTGTAAACCGAGGTGTATATATTTGGTTAGACGCTCACGTGTACGGTTTTGTATAAGACGGTTGTTGTTGTATATATTTAGTTTTACTTAAGCACTACTATCTATCTCTTGTGGTCACTGCGGGAATACATTTCGTATGTTGATTATCATGTAACTCGTTATCACCCGTATGGGCGAGTGATAACAGTGACACCATTAGAACGACAGTCTGTTATTTACCGTTGTGATTTATTTACTAAGTACGACGTTTATATTGTGATTAGGAGCCGGATTAGTAGGGGTGTTACAACATGTTCTACCGGTGGAGTCTTATGATCAACTTCTCCTTCCGGACTTGGTCATGTCTATGAATGATTTGGAGAAGATCCACACTGGGGTGTCCGATGCTACTTGTGGTTTATCTGCTTGCTCTTGATCCTTGATTGTTTGGTCTTCAAAGAAGACAACATCTCTACTTCTGAAAATCTTCTTTTCCTTTGGATCCCATAACCGGTATCCCATCTCATCCTTTGGTGAACCAAGATATATACATTCCTTGGTCTTAGCATCCAACTTTGAGCGTTCATCTCTTGAATATGAACAAATGCTCGACATCTAAACACTTTGAAGTTGTTGTAATTCACTTTCTTCCCAGACCATATCTCATCAGGAATGTCTCCTGATAATGGAACTGACGGTGAGCAGTTAATGATGTCTACCGCCGTCTTTACTGCTTCACCACAGAAGTACTTGGGCAATTGGTGTGAGATAGCATGCATAGTACCCTTTCAACAATCGTCGGTTCATGCGCTTCATTCATGCGCTACTTCAGCTATGGGGTCTTTGGTGGTGTCTTCTCGAGCCTAATACCAAGGCTTCTACAATGAGCATCAAAGGGGCCGCGATATTCTCCCCCGTTGTCAGCACGAACACATTTAAGCTTTTTACTCGTCTCACGCTCCATCTTGGCGTGGAATTCCTTAAAGGCATCAAGTACCTGATCCTTCGATTTCAATAGGTATAACCATACCTTCCTTGAGTGGTCGTCAATGAAAGTGACAAAATATAATGCACCACCCAGCAATTTCTCTATCATAGAGCATACGTCAGTGTGCACCAAGTCAAGTATATCTTTTCTCCTATTCGGCTTGCTGGAAGTGTGGAAGGCAACTCTGTGTTGTTTGCCAGCCAAACAATCGGTGCATGGCTTCAAAGTTTCACCTTTAACATCAGGGAGTAGCTGCTTGCGGGCGAGGATTTGTAATCCCTTCTCACCCATGTGTCCGAGTCGCCTATGCCACAACTCCATATCTGCACCACTACGAGCTACATTAGTCTCCCCCTTGCTCAACCTTCCGTCCATGACATAAAGTGAGCCTTGCTTTTGCGCACGGGCCAATATTAAATTTCCCATAGCAAGCTTCCATTTTCCACCTCCAAAACTACTGGTCATATTTCCGTCGTCGAGTTTTCCGACTGAGATGAGATTTAGACGCATGTTAGGAACATGTCTCACCTCCTTCAGTGTCAACTTACAGCTTGTACTGGTCAACATCTCGACGTCTCCTTTGCCGATGATCTTGCTTCTTCCTTCGTTTCCCATCCTCACTATGCCAAAGTCACCACTTCGGTAGTTTGAGAATAGTGCTTGATTTGGGGAAACATGGAAGGATGCTCTAGAGTCAATTAGCCATGTACAATCTCCAAGGGCTATGCTTAATGTGTCGTCAATTTTGGTGATGAAAACCTCTCCATCCTCCCAGGCGAGCACTGCGGTTGTTGGTCTTTTCTCGGCCTTATCTTGACTGACATCGCTTGCTTTCTGATCTTGAATGAACTTACGACATTCGGATTTCTTGTGGCCCGGCTTTCCACAGTAATAACATGTGAATCGGCTTCTTGACTTGGATCTCCCCCTGGATCGGTTGCCCTTTCGTTCTTGACCTTTCGGATACTCCTTGTTCCTGCCATGATTTTCAGCAACATTTGCCTCGGTCTGCACTGTGGAGAAGCCACGCTCTTTTCCCCTAGCCTCTTCATTCATGAGACTGTCAGTGACCGTGTCTAATGTAATTTTCCCATCGGGGGTTGAGTTGCTGAGGGTGACCACCAATGTCTCCCAGCTCTCAAGAAGAGAACTGAGTAGCAACAACGCTTGTAATTCTTCATCAATCGTCATTGATGCCTTGGATAACTTGTTGACGAGCCTTTTGAAGTTACTTAAGTGCTCGATTATGCTTTGGCCATCTTTGTACTCAAGCTTGACCAGCTGTCTGACTAGGAACACTTTATTGCGTGGGGTCTTCTTTTGAATCATCGATTCCAGTTTCTCCCACAAATCATATGCATGGTGTGATGTAGGAAAACATGCTCAAATAAAATTTTGTCGATGAATTTTCTGATGGTAGCCACCATCTTTCGGTTGAATAATTTCCACTCTTCATCAGTTTTAGTTCCTGTCTTCTCTTTGCTTAAGATCGGCTCGTGCAGATCTTTGCAATATAAATGGTCCTCCATCATGGCTTCCAGTATGAGAAATTGTCTGCCATCAGTTTGATCATGACTCCATCATGGGCAATTACGTTTTCTTTCTCCATCTCGTTTTGCGGAATCTTGACCAAACTTTCTTTTCTGATGTGGAAGACCAGCTTAACTGTTGTAACACCCTGGATTTTACCTTAAATTAAAGCTTATGAAATTACGAGTCCAACGGCGCAAACGGTTTCGAAAACGGACTTCAAACGACTCCTAAAAGAGCAAAACAATTCTGGTCCGAACTTTGGTCCGAACTTGTAAGTTCGGACATGAGTCGAGACTTACAAGTTGGATTCGTCCTCGCATGCTGTCCGAACATTGAAGTTCGGGCAGATGTTCGGACACAGCTAAAGAGAAAAATAAAATGCGCTTCGGGATCTGTTAGAACATGGATGTCCGGACGGACGTTCGGACAGGTCCATACTTGCGAAAACCAGTTTGAAAACAGTGTTAGAAAGACACAAAAATAAACTCAAAACTAATAACAGATGAGGAAATGTTTTAATAAACATAGTTAGCAATATATACCAAAGAAGTACAGCGGAAAACAACTTTGAAATTGACATATGATAATCTCAAACGATTTATAATTGTCAAAGGACTTTCTCCTGAACACAATAACTGACAACTTAACTCAAGAGCAGCGGAAATAAATTTAACCAGGGCGTTACCGCCACACTCAACACCCATTGAGTGCTCAGGCTTTATTCAACCAAAAATAAATTCCTAAACATTTACCAAACTTTGTAACTTGAATAAAAGTGTTTCAAATCAACATAACTCATCTTAATGACTCAAAGATAACTTCATTTTTCCTAGACTATGTGGTAGCGCGTTCCCAATCCCCAATTCAGCCATGATTACCGCGATCAGAAAACAATATACAAAACACGAAGGGATCGCGCAAATCAGCGAAACTGAGTAAACATTGTCTCAACTTGTAAAATACATTTTGAAACTCATTTTACATTTACATTAACTCACACCATAACGTTAATTAATTTCACCAACTCCAAATCACCATTAGCAAAAACATTTCGGGGAGAACTTTCAAAGAATCAAATCAATGGTATACACGGACGACCCCCAAATTGGGGTCGCAACAATTAGAATCCCACCTCACTCTACGTCCTTAAGTGTGCACACCCCCCAGAAGGTAACTTATGACCCAAAGGAGTAGATCATTAGAGCTTAACTGCAAGTAATGTCTGTAGGCAAAATAATAAGAATATCCACGGGGTACATAGTACCAATAGTTTCACGGAGCGCCAATAAGGCACCAACAATATACACGGAGCACCAAGAGGTACCAACAATCCCAATACCCAATTCAAAGAAAGTCTCCCAAAACATTTATTCAAACCCTTTTGCAAAACATCACACCAGAATACACAGGGGAAAATAATTCCAAACTTTCATAATATCAAAACCACATCCAAACCAATCCATTGTTAATTCGCAAAAACACAGAGGTAGAGAATGTTGAGCACAACATTTACCTGGAATCCATGTCTAGTCGAGAACGGATATCGCCCACTACTAATATCATCCACCATTAATGAACTTGACATCTAGGATTTGAAATAAACATTTTCAACAATCCTTCAATAAGAATATAATAGAATCATAACCTTTGTAATCCCCAACTAGTAGAATTAAACTTACCCTTCGAACGACCCTAACTCGGCACCAGGGAGAAGCCTTGAAGAAACTTGAAGGAATAAAGAAAGAGCTAGAGATCTTGTATTGGGAAGGATGAACGTGAATATTGATGAAGGAAGAAGAGAATAGTTGTGGGTATTTCATTATAGGAATAAATTTTGAGTGAGAGGGGAAACAAAAATGTATTTGATAATTAATAAATAAATTAAGTTGAGAAAGAAGAGGATGTGGATAAGTATGAATTAATTAATTAAATGAAAAGAAGAAATAATGTTAGTAGATCAAGATGAATGATCGGTAATTAAGGGATGAGTAGATAATGATAAGGTTAAATAATTTAATGATTAGGAATAAAATAATTAGTAGAAAGATAAGTAATAAAATAGTTAATTGTTAGCAGTAGATAAGATCAACATTGTTAATTAAATAAAAAGTAATCCATTCTGAAGGAGGAGAAAATAACTAATATTGTAAATAATTCAAAGCGAATCCACACGGTTAGTGCCAGATAAAACGTAACCAGTTTTAGAAAAGAAAAGAAATAATAATCGTCACAAGTAGTTAGGAAAATGAATTATACATTTAGTGTTGTAAATAATTTGAAAGCCAAGATAAATAATTAGATTGTAAGTAACTTGGAAGATGACTAGATTCAACCTATTAGAAATTAAAAAGTAATTTATTGTTTTGAAATAAAATGAGGAAGAGATAACGACGAGCACAAATATCTAAGGAGAGGATAAAATATTTATTTTGATATAATAGGACATAGAAGTAAAATAAATCATCAACTCCAACAAAAAGGGATATGTTGTTACGTTAGTAAGAAACTAGATTAATAATAATTTAAATAAATCGGAGAGGAAAATAAGGATCTTACCAACCTATAATAAATGTAGAAGTAGTAAAATAGGAATTGAACTCTTAGGATTAGGAAGACGTTGTAACGTCTGTAGAATGTTGAGATAATGATTTAAATAATAACATCGGAGAGAATAAGGGAAGTATGTATGTTATAATCAATTTAGGAAGAGAAAGGAAAATAAGAATAAGATAAAAGTTTTCGACTTCGCTGGCCATTAATATACTAACCTCGGACTAGTCATTATTATATATTGTTCTAACATAACGATTAACTTACTTACATCGACTATACATTATACTTATCCTAACTCAAAATTCGTGGGCATTTCAACTGTGACCACAGAGCATACTAAGAGAGTCTGGGCTCTGATACCAGGCTATTGGGGAAAAATACGGTGCCAGATGGAGACAAGAAAGATAAATAAAATAGACCCGAAAAATCGATGGAGATGACACACGATATTTTAACGAGGAAAACCCCTTAAATGTGAAGGGTAAAAACCTCGGGATCAGAAACACCGATCTAAACCTTCCACTATATAATAATGGGATTACAACAGTGATCTCTTCGAATTAATATCGAAGGCTCTTGCTCTCACAAATAATTGTGGAAATACGGAGATAAGAAAAGAGGAACTCTAACTCTCTAATCTCTCATTAGCTATATATTCACAATCTATAATTGTGGCTCTTCTATGGTTCTCTTGAATGCTCTCTTATCATCCGATGCACTGAAATAGCTTTGTTATATGGCTATTTATAGGCAGCCAAAGGGTTGGTTTGGCAAGTTTGCCTTGTGTAAAAGAGTGCTTAATTTTTCTTCAATGCTGCTTATGTCAAAGTAGACATCGATCAAAAAAATTCTGCCACCAATTTTTTTGGTAGGTGGGCAGGTGGGCCCCAATAGTGAAGACTACTAACACACTTTTACATTTCCAATTTTAATTTCAACATATTCGATATTCTTCAATTCTTTTTTGAAGTCTAATTTGTATATATTAACATATTTATGACATATTTGATAACATATTTTTATTATTTTGATACTTCATGTTTTAAGCACATATGTATGTATGTTATCTTCTATACTATAATACTGTTTACTAAATAGTCGAAACATAATAATATGCTAAAATGAACAAGACACCATGAACAACTAATAACAATCCAACATATTCTACCTGTAACGCATGAGGTCGTATAAATTGACGCCTGAGGTCGTATAATTGCTTTCTGTTACGAGGAATAGACTGTGGACAAGGAGCGGAATGGCACTAAATCAAGAGCCTCAAGGAGCCTGGAGTTGTTTCATCCTACTAGTCTTCGTGGATCCCGCCAACGGAAGATCCTGTCACCGTGGTTTCGGACATTTCTATTCTCCCTCAGTCCCTCTACCTTTCCCCGCATCGACGGCAAGTATATCCTGCGGCCAGGATACAATTCTCCCGACAAGCCTGATTTTCCATAAATCTCCTACCCTCTCCTAGAGCAGGTACGAGATCATTCTCCAAGACAAGGGTTACAATAGTCATTAGAAAGAGAAAACTCGCTATTTACTGGTCAAAATGGATCGGGATTAGCGGGGCGAGTTTCCCCGCTCGATTTTTAGAAAAGAGCACTACGAAGCTTTCCGTGCTCGTTCAACTGAAATCGGAAACCCTTCTTCTTTCTGTGAATTTTCACCTCAACAAGATTTTCTTCCAACTCTGGCACTGTTATTACGGCAACTTTTATACCCCGCATAAACCCTCAATTTGGATTGGTACGTCAATTGGCTTCAGTATATCTGTTAATACGTCGCTAGCACCAATTTTGTCTCGGATCTGATCCTCCTTTGAAGAGGGGAAATTGGTAGAGACTTTTATCATCCGACGTCGCGAAACTTCTCACCTATTTTGTGTAAACCGGACTCGTGAGGGGACTGAGCTCGATTGATCTTAGAGTTCCATGAAAGCCTCAATTTCGTTCGCATTTTATTGCTAGGTGGAAGAGACAGAGTAAGAATACAAGCCAGCTAGGCAGGATGACGGATCAAGACGACGAGGATTTGCAAATGGCACTCAGATTAAGCATGCAATCCTCACCACCGGAGCCAAAGCGGAGCAAACCGAGGGATATACCTCTCGATGGAACTTCTGGAAGCTCAATGACGGAGTCACCAGAAGCTAAGAGCAGGCGGGTGCAGCGAGAGCTTATGGTTGCTGCTGCTGAGAAGAGGATGATGGCTGCCAAGATGGCGGTTGCTGAGGCAGCCGCAGCTAAAAATATGCCAGAGGATGCTACAAGTTGTCCGGTGGAGGACGGAGAAAAAGATAGCAGTGAGGGCCCCTTGGGCGATGGCTGCACCGATAGTTTGATATCTACTGTTTCGAGTAGTGCGTTGGATGCGAACTGCGGCCAAGAGATTTCGGTTGAGGAGGCAAACCAGTTGTTCTCTATGATATTCGGGAATTCAACATCTAAAGAGATTCTTGGCAGTGGACTAATCAGGGTATAAGGTACGTCCGCTTGTTTTAGGCTGTGTGTTTTACTGGTTCCAGTTTGTCAAAAGTCTGCTCTCTGCTTCACTAAATTGCACTAAACTCGATCATCTAGTTCATGCCGTAATATTCTCTGTTTCATAGTACTAGCTATGTAGCTCGAAGTGGTAATAGCTTGGAATATCTTGGGAGTTTTAATCTATGATATCTGTGCATTGCTCTTGAATATAGTATCGTGTTTAGTTCAGAACGCATGAAAATAGTACCTATTGCCTGAGGCATCACTTTCTTTACGTGGAATCATTGGGTAAGCCAAGGACGTCATGGTAGAGAAGATGTGAAGAGCAGCAATGGTTTATCCTGCAGTGGAGATCCTATGGTCATCTTGTCCTTTATGCTAGAAAAGCCAGTTTGTTAAATTATTTGTTTGGATAAATGAACTGTTTGCCTGCAATAGCTATTATAGTGAGTACTGAGTAATAGGGAATAAGGAGCTCTTGAAGAAAAAGTGAAAAGTCATGGAAGCTCACCTTGTGTGTTTTTTCACAAAATATCAAAACCCGAACTCTTTGAAGTCTTCTAGAAAATAGTATCTAGGATATGCCAATTAACTCAAGGACCAACTTTAGCTAAGGTTTGATTCCCTTGTATTAGAAATGCTTGCTAGACTCTTTATTGGCTCCTTATGTTTGACTCTACCTGTCCTGTAATGTCATTTTTTGATGCCTCATTTATGCTATCTCCCTCTGATAGTTCATCTAAATGATGATACATCACTGAGTACAAGTCAATGGAATCCATATAATGCCATTTTTGATGACCATATAATGCCACTCATGATGATGCATCACTGTACTGATTGATAGATTCCATATATCATGCCTTTTTTTCCATTGAATTAAGCCGCTTGGATATCAAATGGTCTATATGGATGCTAATGCCAACTTGAGCCTTCCTGGTAGATTTAGTACTACCCTTGTGGTTTAATGAGCCAGAGTTTAAGGTATAATGATTCTTCATTGGTGTATGAATCACTATTAAATCATCGTGCTAGATTTAATTTGCCATGATGAGCGTAAAATCTGTCTGCCTGATTGTGCTGAAGGCTACATGATCCTCCACAAATCCATAGCTCTGCAAGGGACTTAATTGCCTCTTTGGAAGTCCGTAGTAGTTTGATCATTTACCAAGGTTTCTACAATTTCTTTCCCAACATATGTTGTATCAGATTAGGCCTTGCCCTTGAGGGCTCAAACACATCAGGTGCGCCCAATGCTCATGATGCCGAGCAGCATGCTCATTCAATGCTTGAGGCAAATCCGTGTGGTGATGCACTGTTTACTTGTGGCCGATTGTGTGCATTTGGAAAAATTTGACGATTTTGAAAATCAGGGATAACTTGATTTCAACAGGACCATTTGGAAATATTAACATGAAAGTGGAACGTAAAACCTTAAATGTCTTCATTTTGAAGTTCTAAATCCTCTCCTCTCATGTCTAAACTTCTCAATATCCCTATTAGTTGACAATAGAAATGATTGAAGTGGTCCTGGTTTCTCTTTGTGCTGTCTTCTTTGATTCCAGTTAATACTAGACTAGGTGAGTACTGTCTGGGTTGTTTTTGTACCTTGATATACTTGACATGTTGATAGTTTCTTTGTGGTTCCATATAGTTTGCTTACTTTCTGAAACGGAAAGTATAAAACTTGTTAGTTATGTATGTATCGTAGCCATGGTGCTCTCCTCTTCATCTCATTGGGTGCCAACTTGGTGCACTTCGTACATTTGTCACTCAAGAAATAAAGGCCAACAACTCAAATTGATCATTTGTGCTTTCACTGGAAAAGTTTCTTTATGATTTCTTAATGGGAAGGACCATAATATTGTGATGTCTGCAATGAGAATGTATATCTGAAGGGCCAAGTTTTTATAACACCTCCTTCTGCTTGGTGATGTGTAATCAATCACTCTGCTTATGATGCAAAAATATTGGAATGACTTAAAATTATGAAAAGGTTCACATCAAATGGGTTTCTTTTCTTCTTCTTTTTTTTTTGGAAAATTTGAAGTACTCTAGGTATTATTGAATTAGATCCCAGTCATCGTAAAAGCTTGCATAATTAGAATAATAGTTTATCAGTGCCCCAACTCGAGGTTTCTTGTAATTCATACAACAACTACATCAAAGCTTTATTCGTAAAACAATTGGGGTCGGATAACAAGATCAATATATGCAATTAGGGCAAAGCTATAGACATAGAAAGAAAGAACATCATAAAGCGAAGAAATAAAAAAAAAGAAATGTAACAGGGATAGATAAAAGTGTAAGGGAGGAAAACGGGGTTATCAATACAAGGTGGAAATTTCTAAATAGGATAGTGAAACATCAAGAAAGTGAGAATAAATTATTATATTTTGAAAGTAGCTACAAGAAAGAAATCAAACAGTATCACACACAGTCCACAAAATACTTCGTCTTTATTCCGCCCTCTCTAACGGCATTCTCTATCTAACCCGAGTAGTCACTTGCCCTTTTGACCCTCTTGCCAATGTCTGTCTGGGTCTTCCTCTCCATTTTCTCACTCCCTTCTCTCCCACGTCTCACTTGGTCTAACTGGTGCCTCCCTCAGTCTCTTACTCACATGATGTTACACTGTAATCAAGATTTATGCATCTCATCTTCAATAGATGTTATTCCCACTATTGTTTGATTGTCTCATTTCTCATATGACTTTCTTAGTATGCCCAACATCCAACATAGTTTATGCATCTGCTGATCATCTTTTGAATATGACACAGTCTAACCACCCAACACTCGCGCCGTGCAATATTTCAGAGGCCTAATTGTTATGCAATGGAACTTACCCATTAGTCTAGTGGGCATACCACATCTCATAAAATCCTGACGCACTCTTCCATCTTTGTCAGCCGCTTTGATCCTATGTGATACATCTTCATCAAGTTCTCCATTCTTCTAGAATATGAATACAAAGTAACAGAGTGCATCATTGACCGGAATCTCCCTGCCATGCAAGGTTATCATGCTGTTGTCAGTTTTCCTATCCCCACTAAATTTGCGCCATATACTCTATCTTGCTTCGACTCAACCTGAAATCCTTCCCTCCAAGGTTTGCCTCCATACTTCCAACTTTGCATTAACATCTGATTTGTCTCGTCATTCAACACAATCATCCATAAGCATCATGCACCATGGTAACACCTCTTCAATCAGCTTCGTGATTTCGTCAAGACCATGGAAAATAAGAAAGGGCTTAGAGTTGACCCTTGATGGCAATAGAGAACTCTCCAATTCTCCTACACTAGTACACACACTCTTAGTACATCCTGATACATATCTATGATGATGTTGATATACTTACGCGATATGCTTTTCTTAGCTAATGCCCACCAAAGGACTTCTCACTATACCTATCATATGCTTTTTCCAAGCCACTGAACATCATGTGCAAATCCTTCTTCCTATCCCTATACTTCTCTATAAGTTGTCTATGAAGGTGAATTGCCTTGGTAGTTGACTGAACTGGCATGAAAACCGAATTGGTTCTTTGAAGTTTTCACACTTCTTTCTAACCTTTGCTCAATCACTCTCTCCCACATTCTCAACCTTTATGTGCTATATTAGTTGCTTTGAATTGTTGTGGTTCCCCTTTTTGAGGTTCTAAACCTTACACCGAAGGGTATATAGTAAATATTATACTCCCTCCGTCCTGAATTGACCGTTTTGTTTGTTTTATGACGCGTTTTCCACTTCAATATTAAGCATATAAGAAAAAATAATTTCATAAAACTAAATTTGTAATATATAGTTTATCACTTAAGGAATCATTTACAAAACTTAAACTTTCAAAATTCTTTTATCTTATATGTTAAATGTTGAAGTCAAACGACATTTGAATAGTGAACAAGACGGTCATTTCAGGACGGAGGGAGTAGTACTGTTTACACAAATCCACCATAAAATTTTCAATTGCGAAAGTAATTTTCTATGCTATTCAAATTATCTTTGATGTCATAATTATTTGAAGCACTTTATGTGGTCAAAAAAAGGAAATATAGAGTTAAATATTATGTAAGCTATCAACATTTTTCCATTTATCATCGCAAATAACTCGGTATATTTAAAGTAAATGTGCCGTATTATATTCTTGACGTCTAAATAGCAAAAGCCTCAGAAAGTCATCTTCTACGTCACTTTAAATTGATTAAAAGTTGATGCACCATTGGTTTGGTGGAGGGATTCAAACTTGGGAGAACCCAAGGGATTTGGTTCACTTCTACTGGTGGCACTAACCAACGCTCACAGAAACTGACACTAGTTTTGCTAGTGTGTTGTTAAAGTGTTTTGAACATAAGATGTGGTTATCGTATCTTTCAAAAATACAAGGAGATATTCGTTAAGTGTTGATAATTCAAGGTGTTATCTGATTTTCTAGTTTCTCTCTAATAATGAACTTATTAGTAAGGTTTACTAAACCTCGAGGTGGGACAAGTGATTATCCAAACTAGTTAATCCTACAAATCTAGAGGTGGGGCACTGTAATCTTCTCGATCTGTTACCTCAGGAAATTTAGCTGCTGAATAGTCATGCATTTTTGATGCCTCAATTTTAAACAGTCTTTGCGTAGGACAGGGAAATTACATTTTATGAAGGTGTGAGAAGTCATTTTTTTTTGTTGGTTTCTGCTGCCACTTTCACCATAGAAGTTTTATCCCTCCCCTTTTGTCCTTCCTGTAGTTATGGTTCTAATACCATCTGTATGCATGAATTGAATCTAGGTTCAGCTCTGATCCCGAAACATCTATGGGCCTTGTACAGCATGAAGGCGGCCCATGTGGCGTGCTAGCTGCCATACAAGTATGTTTTTTGTTGTCCTGCTTACTGTTGCTTTAGATTCTCAACTCATTGTATTTGGAGTGGTAAAAGTGTGTTCATTCATCTCCGTTGGCTGTATAAATTTCTTTATGTATAATAGTCTAGAAGTCTCTCTGTGTGCAGGGTTTTGTTATCAAATGTCTCTGTTTTCCAGAGACGCGTCAGCTAATGTTGCCTCAAAAATCCAATGGAAGATGGATCCTGGAAATACGTCTAGCAAAGACAGCTCTGTACCAGATATACTTGCGTCCCTTTCTGAAGATATGATCAAAAGGTTGCTAGCCGATCTGTATCTTCTTATTCCTTCTTATTGAGATGGGTGTGCTTTCATGTGATAGTATGAGAAATGTCACCAAATATGAGAAAAAAGCTATGATCTGGAACATATTCTAACCTCACTGTGCATGAACTAATATTGATGGCTTCATAACCTAACTTTTTTCTTTTGTTGAAGAAAAGGCAAACCATTCTTAGGTTATGTCCAAGTAAAAGAGACGTTAGATATTAGCATCAGTATGTCATCAAAACTTAATCTAAGAAGCAGTTGGAAACAAACGAGGGTGTCTTTGTTTTTAGATGCTTTTTTTTAACATTTTCTGTCCTCTAGAAATATTCATCCTGTCTCTCTCATCTTGTGGCTAACGGTTTCTTGAGTATTTACTTGAGGCCCCAAGTTGTTTTCCAAATGCCTCCTGAATGTAATAATTAAAAATAGAACAAACTCAGGCTTTATGTTGTCTTTACTAACACATCCATTTTTGTATGTTTAATTTTTCATGTCTACTCTTTTTGATTCCTTAATTTACTGTCTCATTAATGTATTTTATGCACGTAGCAATATGACCATTAGTGATATAAACTATACCAGCAGCAATTTTTTCGTGCGGTTTCTCTCATTTTATGCCATCAATATTTAGAAGCTTAAAAAGAATGTCCTTTAGTAATATGAACTGTATTAACAGCAATTTTTTGGGTGAGGTGTCTTTGTTGGGTCGTGCATGTTGTAATAATAAAACATATGGTGGTCTGTCTGTTTGCTGCTGTTATGTGTGTGAATGGATCTTCTTAAGCATCACAATCATGATACATATGATGATTGTTAATGTGAGATATAGCTCCTAGGTCTACTCCTTGACTATATATTATGTGACCAGACGTAACTCATATGACTATAACGCAGTCCCCAACCCAGGCCTACATCCTGTTAAAAGTGGAAAGTATATTATATAATAGGATGAATAAAAGTGAGAATGAGGCCCTAAATTGACCCCACCCAATTACCTGAAATGGAAGGGATTGGAACTTGATATGAGCCTAACTGGAGTGGACCGGAATCCTAAAAATCCCCAAATGTTGGGTCTTAAGTAAATTTTTTCTCTCTGTATACATATAGACAAATGTTGATATTGTATATTGACTAATGTCATTGTATATGTAGCTTAAGTTTTTTAAAGCATTGGTAGCAGTGAAGTATTCTAAGTCATATGTTCTTACCTTTTGTAATGATTGAGATGAAAGATCTTACTGATGTATGCTATATATTCTGAAAAATTGAACTCTTAAATGTAAGATAGGTCCATGGAAAAGATGTTGGAGAAAAAACTTTAATGTGGTTGACTTTTTTACCTAGTAATATAAAAACTTAAAATTCCGAGTTTGATATAAACTTATTACCTTCAGTGTCAGTCTTAAGTTTGAGCATTCCTTGACCTACAAATTTCACTATTTAAACCAACTTGATATTTATCTGCGTTGAACTCAACTTTCTTGAACCCATTGTGACTGAAATCTTTGATCGGGCCAAATGGGTCACTATGGCAAGATCAGAATCTGACTGACTGCTGTATCAGATCTATTTGGGTGATTGATAGGCCATTGCTTGGATACCACCATATGCCTATTTAACTTTTGTTTCTGTCTGTAACACTGTATTTTGATGGTCCCATGATTGCTGAAAATAATACTCCCTCCTAGTCAAAATATTCGATGCTTTAGTGAAAATATTGAGATGAAGAATGCTCAATATAGACCAAAAGTATTCTAGTTTTGCCATATTAATTATTCAATAAAAATACAAACTCTAAAAGATCCCCAACTATATTTTATAAGTTCTGAATACAACTTTTTTTCTCTACCAATAAGAATTTTATTCTTGAAATCATGCTAGTTTTGGAATTTTATTGTCAATGTAGTTGTCCGTAACTTACAAGCTATTTAGGACCTCTATTTAGCTAAAATAAATTGGAGCGTAGTCTGTCACGAATAAAGTAAAACATATATGTCAATATAATTCTAACTTTATTCTTGATATTAAAGACTAGTAACTAATTCTGTTTGTTCCAAAGTAATTTACTCGTAGTTATCTTTTTTCAAAACATTTATGGTTTGAAAAAGACTAAGAGTTCAAAAGTCTAGAACATCTTATGGTTTGAAAAAAAAGTTATTTGATCTTACATTCAAAATAGGAGGGAGTATTTCATTACTTTATGTACACAGAAGCTCTTAATATTCGTATAGATATTATTTTAGGGACAATTATGTCATACATGTTTTAGAACAGGGAGATTTCATCATTTTGCTCAAAATTATTGCAGAGCATTGGTTAAGAGTATAGGAGAGATGTTGTTTCGATGTGGAATGAACAAAAGGGCAGTGATTGTTACTCTGGCTGTCCTCAATGACAGTGCGGTTAGTGCCAGTGATGGTCCTATGGATGAGGTAAGTTCCATATGTCAGTAACTATGCAACATAATTTTATGAATAAGGTCCAGAAAGCTTATTGTCTTGGATTAAGTTTGGGTGGTACTGTTCTGAAACTTTGTATCAATTTTCTTTCACAGCTCATCTCGAAAGCATTGGAAGGGCTTTCGATTGAGTCGGCTTCTGATATGCATAAAACACTGAGATAGAATCTACATACACCTCATACCCTGATGCGATCAAGAGGCTAGAGGAAATGCTTCCTGCCTTTAGAAGTCGAATGGGAGCAATGCTGTTTCTTGTGTCAGCTCTTCTATCTCGAGGATTGGTACGCTTAGATATTTTTGTACCCTCTCAGAAAAATCGAACCAGTAACCTCTTGCTTCTTTCTTTCGTTTCAGATCTACATTATGCACTCTTAGCTTTTGAATTTTTACATTATATTATGCACTCTTGAAAAGTTGTTTGCTACATTTTTTCCAGGACGCAGTACAGGATGACAGGGATGATCCTAGTCTCCCACTAGTAACTGCTCCTTTTGGTCATGCCTCACAGGTAGTGAATAATACTATTAAACTGTGAATGATTGCAATGTTGATGGGTCGTTGGAAATTGTGGATTCTGTATTCAAGTTGTGAGATTATTTTGTTTCCAGGAAATTGTGAATCTCTTGCTTTGTGGTGAGGCTGTTGCAAACGTATTTGACGATAAGATAGACTTTGGTGGTGGAATGTTCTTAAAAGGGATATCAAAGAAAGTGGAAGTCGGATTCCTCACTCTTCTAGAATCCCTTACTTTTGCAAAGTAGGTCAGAATTTAAAACAACCCAAATGGCCCATCTGGGTTGTCGGGAGCGAATCACACTACACTGTACTCTTCGCCCTGGAGATAACAGTGCAAGATGAAAATGAGATTGAGGAGAGAGAATCTCGAATCAAGAGAGCCTTTGATAGTCAAGACCAAAGTGGAGGAGGTGGTTTCATCAGTGTTGAAGGGTTCCACCAGGTCCTGAGGGAAACTGACATAAAACTCTCGCAAGAGAAGCTCAATCACCTTTGCAACTCTGGCTTTATTGTATGGAGCGAATTCTGGCAAGTTCTTTTGGATTTAGACAAGAACTTTGGTGGGTTGAAGGATTCTTCCGGATTAATGGGCAAGAAGGTATTCGACTTATACCACTTCAATGGTATTGCTAAGTCGGTTTCAAGTAACAGTATGGGTTTGGGATCGGGATCTGCTGCCGCTGGGGAGATGGAGATTCCAGTCCAAAGGCCAAGACTCACGAAGTTGAGGGTGTCTGTCCCACCTAAGTGGACCCCGGAAGAGTATATGAGCAGTGATAAGGGTGCAAGCAGTGGAAAGGAGTCTGGTCAAGCGAGCAGTGGACCTCCTGAACCTTCTCAGCATGCCCCGCTGGTAGATTGTATTAGGACTAGGTGGCCGAGGGCTACTTGCAACTGGGTAGGCGATCCTCCCAGTATAGTGTAACTCCGCGTGCATTTTCTCATCCTGCTTATTTTCTGTATTCATGGACTGCTGTGGCTGGATATTGCTAAGTTTAATACCCTGGCTCAAAGCTGCAAGCCAAACAATTTACCAGTATCGATGAAGAATCAATTCAAACGTTGGGAGGGGGTGGATTTCCAGTGATGAACATTTTCCCATGATTCTACTCCATTTTTTGCTTCCACACATGCTGTTATCGTTCACAGTGCGCTCGTGAGCTCCAAGTAAACATGAATTGTTGACACATTATGGTGTATAATGATTTCATAAATTGTTTGCGGTGTCTGGGAAGGTTGATGATGACCATATTGTGTTTGTTCATGTGGAGCGTTCTTGTTAATAACCTTCTATTACGAATACTTGTGCATTTTGACGTACTTCTTAAATGAATTTGAAATGAATATCTGGTCATTGTTGACGTTTAGTGATGGCATAAGAGATGAGGAGGGTAAGGTGCTACGATGTGTTGTCAAGACTTTTTGATGAGTGAAACAGTCTTAGTACAGGAGATGGTCGCGTAATGTGGTTGCACTCTGGTTGTGCAATGTTGATGCTTTTAGATAAGGTTAGCTTATCATTGATTTTTTTTTTTTTTTTTGTGTTCTTTGGTATTGGTTCTGTTGAGTTTCGTTGGTGGCAGTTAAATGTTGCTATTTGGCACATTAAGATATGGGTAAAAATGTCTGGTTTGGCTCGTGTTGAGTTTAAACTGAAAGCTACACGATAGGGATGAAAACAATACGGATAAAATATTAATATTTAAATAATAAAAATTTATAATATATATTTATAAGTATGAAATATAATCTAATTTATACATAATATTTGTATATTGCTATTAATCTAATTAAATTGTATATTTTATCACATTCTTAAATGATAATAACTTTAGAGATTATTTGACTTATCACGAATTTAAGAAAGTCTTACTAAATGGCTAGGAAACCTTTAGTAACATGACACCTCATGTAACACCAACTCACTTTCTATTGGTTCTTTCTTTTTCTGAGTATTATAAGGAAGCTTCATGGCTGATATTGCAAGGGATGAGGTCGGAACAGCAACATCTATGTTGGGCTGAAATGAGCATTTATGAGCATTAAATGGGCATTAATGTGGTCGGCCATCTTAAGGCTTTGTTTGGCTTTGTCTTGCCGCCCTCTTGCTAGGCCTTGCTTGGATACATGTTCTAAGATTACCTAGGCATGAAAAAAGGTGAATATAGTACTGATTACTACCTTATCTTGGCGCACCATAGTGTATGGTAGGAATTAGGTTGCTTCAAGAGGAAGTAAGGAAGATGTGGTTGCCCTTTGACCTAAATCACCACCAATGACCTTATGAAACCACCTACTTGCTTGCTTGTGTGTATAATTCCTATTGGACATAACACTAAACCACTTATTCCTTGACAACCTGGCTTCCCGACACCTCGTGCTTACTTTAACTAGGTCCCCACCTCATGCTTAGCTTAACTAGGCTGCCACTCATGCTTAAAAATATGTTTTGATGTATCTTAAGGAGATTAGCAGCTATGATGGAATAAAACTAATTATTGAAACATTCCGACTACTAGGGTTTTACCGGATGTCTTAGGGTTTCATCGGGAACATCTAGGGTTTTACCGGGAACTTCTAGAGTTTTACTGAGAACATTGAATTTCTAAGGCATTTTAGGACTATCTCCGGGATTTTCGGCACCTTTGGGGCCAAGGTTCCCTAGGTTTTCCAAGGCTCCTAGAACTTTCTTGGATTTACGGAAACTTCCATGAATTAGGGTTCCTAGCACCTCCAGGATTTTCGGGACTTCCGGAAATTAGGGTTTCCTCGTAACTTGGGATATCTCATTCTACCCTCCTTAAACAAAGCTTCTTCTCCGAAGCTTAAACTTACCACAAACTCAAACAACACTGCCACACTAATCACCAATGCATATGTCTCACCATACCACATGATATGATAACATACCACATATAATAACAATAAGCACAAGTCCATATTTCACCTATTCCACATAACCATATAAAGCAAACACATTAATTAAGACATAACATTTTAGATATATCATCATAAACACATCTATTATTAATCACACCACTTCACCCCTGAATTACCCAAGCCTATGATGTTCACCCTTATGCTTTCCATAATCTTCCTCACCTCCTCCCCTAAAATAAAGTTTCTCTTGAACTTAATCACTAAGTTTCTCTTGAAACTTAATCACTAACCTTGACCAAACAAGTCCGGGTATTGTTTCCTCAACTTACTCTCAATTTCCTAGGTGGCTTCTTCAACATCACACTTCCGATGCACCACTCTGATCTCTGTTCCATCATTCTCACCTCTATTATCCTTTATTTTCTTACATTCATAGGCTCTGTGGCCTAAGGTACCACAATTATAACATCTTACTGGCTTCCCTTCATAGTTTTCCCCTACATGGTTTCTTTCACACTTCTTACAGATATAATATTTGTCCCTCTTACCTAGATCTGCCCAGGGTATTTTGACTTAACCAAAGGCATTTTACCTCTTTCTGGTTCCCATCATATTTCACCCTTTTTTCCAAATTTTCTCCTTCCTAACATGACTCTAATTCCTCTTCTGACCCGACTGTGCTTCTTTCCTTCTTTGTTGTACACGATAGAGATTGCCGCCCTACTGTATGCCTCTAATTATCCACCAAGACAACACTGAATGCCTCTTACAGACTCCAATTAATCCTCTAATGAACACTGAACCATGGCAACTTCATCAGGCACCATATTTGATGCAAACCTTGCCAATTCTACAATTTGGAGTGATATGTCTTTATAACACCAGATAGTTGTTTTAGCTCGGTAAGATCACAACACTTCTGTATGTGAACATGTCGGGATAAATCTTCTTCTCATGACAGCCTTGAAAACTCCCCATCCAAAGTCAGGTTTCCTTGTAACCTTGCTCGTTCTGCAGTCTACCACAGGTCAGCCCCGCCCTTGAAGTAATAAACAGCTCCACTTACCTGCTTCTCTTCAGAACAATCAGTGATGTCAAATATCTTATTAAACTCTCTTATACAATCCTCTAGAATTATAGGATCTTCTTCACCTGAAAAGGTATTGGGCTTCATTGCAGCAATCCTTTGAGCATTATCTCTTGGATTCTCGGCCCTTTCTTCCTGCCTTTTGAGTAGACCTGGCAATTTTGACCCAACCCATGCTTTTGCGGGTTGGGGTCTTGATTATTGACCATCTATTTTTTGGGTTGGGTTAGGGTAGAGATCTAACCCATGACCCAACCGAATCCTGAAAATATATTTGTTAATAAAAAAAATAAAAAAATTAATTCAAACCTATATATATATATATATTATTTTTTCAGATCACACTATACCTTAAGCCTTAAGCCCAAGTGCAGTTGGACTATCCCACCTTAATAATATACACATAATTAACTAAACAAAAGGCTAACCAGCTGCATATCAAACAAAGGGCCCAACCATACCTTAACATAATGTTGAAAACCAAAATGCTCTCGTCTTGCATACTCACATCCATTTTTTCTCTACGTCGTGGTTTATGTCTATGTCACTCTTCATCTCTGCCCAATGTTTTTTTTTCTTATTCTCACAGCCATAGTTGTTCTTGAGAACATATTATCTAGAAGAGTGAACAAAAGTAGATGATATATATTTTTTGTAAGTGTATCTTGATTATAGACCTCTTAGTGAATTCTGAAGCCAACAATGCGGATAGCGTGCTGTATAAAAGTTCCTCAACTGTTGGTAACGATTAAGTGATTGTGATTGTACTTTTTCAGGCATGAGCACTCAGTTTAAACACGTGTAATTATTTTAAAACTATCAGTCATAGTTTGAGGCTTGAGCTCTTAGTTTATAAATTATTTCTAACTTAGAAGATTTGTCTTTAGTATATTTCTCTAATGCATAATGAAGATTTTCATTCCCCTTTTTATTAAGGGCACTAGGAACATGTGCATATCTAGATAGGATTCCTCCCCAACAGTGGTAGAGCTTTAGGCTTAGATTGATAAATATAAACTTATGAAAAAAGTAGGTGTTACTCATGGGAAATTGGTGCAGTACTTTACATTCTATGCATAATATGGAATTCGTTTAAAGTTGGGTCGATCAAACAAGATTACTTCTTCCTTTTGTTTCATCCTAATTAGTGTGCCAGCTAGCACTGGATGTTTTGGGATTTTTTTATAATTTATACTCATTATACATCTAAATTATTGTATGCTTAAAAAAATGGGTTGGGTGGTTGAGGATTTTAAACGGGTTGGGTTAGGGTCATGATTTTCTAACCCATCCATTTTTAGGTTGGGTTGGGTTGATGATATTTTAAATGGGTGGGGTTAGGGTTGATATCATCAACCCGACCCAGCAACCCAAATTGCTATGTCTACTTTTGAGTATTCTACCCATACTAAGTGTTAGATCCCTCAAGGTTTCAAGTTGGCCTCTTTCGGCCTCCTTTCCTGAATTTGAGTGTTCACCATTCTACACACATATATACATTATTCATGCAACCATAAGCAATCAAGCATTCAAACATTCACACACAAGCATTCATGAAATAATCATCTATTCTTCTCCGATCTTATAACCTATTGCTCTGATACCAAACTGTAACACCCCAAATTTCTGACCTATAAAAATTCAGAACAATACACCGGAAGACTTGCAAATGCTATCCGGGGTGCTACCGCCATAACCACCTACTAGTGATTTATAAGGCTAACTACCATTGGCTATACCAAATTAAGTTAACTTTTATATATCCAAGATCTAGCCAACACTTTCAATAACTTCCAGAGTTAACTTCTACAACCTTTATCAACATGAACTATCATCTTCTTTCTAACCTCATCACTAGCATACACAAAGGAGTTTAAACCTATTACATTTGAACTATATGGAAATAACTACATCGCCTTCTAACTTCAGTCTCCAGTCCCATTTAGCTCCACTCTCTCATGCAACTTCATGACTAAGGAGAAGCACCATCTTATCTTGTTCATGTGGTCAGTCTACAATCTCATAGAAAAGACCACAAGGCATAAAGCCAAAACTCAACAAAGCTGAGTAATTCTTACTACAATATGTCAAGTACATTTTTATCTTGCAAATAGTATAAATATTCATACACATTAACATAGAACACGTGTAGTAAAAGCTAACACTTATTGCACATAAAGTCATAGAAATGTTAAAGCTTGTTCCATCCCGCTTACCATAGTGCAATGAACACCAAAACAATACCAATTATCATTCACCAAACCAAGACTTATGATAAATAACAAGTACCATGATAATTACCAATCTTCCACAAAAGTACAACATCCTTCAGCATAGGCCGTATTCCAGATTTAAAGGGTTTGACCCTCCACCTTAATCAATGGTCGTATGCCCAGATTTAAAGGGCCTGACCCCTGTGGCCGTATGCCAAGATTTAAAGAGTCTGACCTCTCCACCTCACCCCATGTCCTTAAGTCTACACACCCCTATAGTAAACCTTGACCATATAGTATATCTTGATGACTTACCCACAATACATTGGCAGTGGGGAAAATCAGTGTTTGGCCAACCTTGGCTCATTAGCTTTCATAATCACATTCTGATGATTAATACAAGTGTTTAGGTCATCAAACCACGACCTCAGCTTGAATTAACATAGAACATCAAGATAGCCACAAAATTCATCCACCAAACAAATATAACCAAGTCATAAATCCACTTAAACCATTATGGTTTACCTTTAGAACAAGACTTAATCTAAGGTCCAACCTCTCTGTATTTTCGTTCCACCTTCAAACCAACTTAACACCATTACCTTATGGTCAATTATCCATGAAATCAAGAAAATAAACAACCAAAAACATCTGAATATCTTCGGTAGAAACCAGAAAGTCTTAAAGCACATTTTTAGCCTTTTAACTTACCTTAACCTTACCAACTCAACTTGTATACTTACCCACGAAATGGAATATTGAAATGTGATAAATAATCATAATTTCAATCTTAAAAACCATGGAGGTTACTCACAAAAAGCAATCAAAGAACTGGCTCCAAGTTAAAGCACAAAAATTCACTAAAATTGACACTAAACAAACAAGGGTTGTTCACCAGAATCCCCAGGTCTTCTTTGGTCCTACCTTACATCAATATCACCACTAGAGACTCTATTTAAATCCATGAAAATGGTTAGAAGAGAATCCTCACATAGGTTGGTGCCACAAGCAAAACAGAAACTGCCATCAGAAATTGACACTAAGCAAACAAGGGTTGAACATAAGAACTACCTGGCATCTTCTGGTCAAATTTCTTCACCACTATCTTTTTATTAGCTAAGATTTGTGATATTCCTAACCCCTTCAAGAAAAACACCAAAAGCCAAGATTTCTCATCATTTTCCTCTTGGTTTTTACTTCCCTTTGGCTTCGGTTTTGTTCCACTTTGCTAACTAATTTGCTCTACTTCTTAAGCTTGCTTATCTAGGTAAAATATGAAGATGTGGATGTGATTTGGTGTGAGGGAGAAGGCCATGTCGCAGGTCTCTTTAAATAGGCAAGGAAAGCTTACCTAATGGCTTGGAAACCTTTACTAACATGACACCTCATGTAACACCAACTCACTTCCTATTGGTTCTTGCTTTGGATGAGTATTAGAAAGGAATTTCATGGAAGATATTGCAAGGTATGAGGTCGGCAACAGCAGCAGCTATGATGGGCTGAAATGAGCATTTATGAGCATCAAATGGGCATTAATGTGGCCGGCCATCTTAAGGCCTTGTTTGGCTTTGTCTTGCTTCATCTTGCTAGGCCTTGCTTGGCTACATGTTCTTATATTACCTAGGCATTAAGAAAGGTGAATATAATACTAATTACTACCTTATCTTGGCGTCACCTTGGTGTATGGTAGGAATTAGGTTGCTTCAAGTGGAAATAAGGAAAATGTGGTGTCCTTTAGCCTAAATCACCACCAATGATCTTATAAAACCTCCTACTTGCTTGCTTGTGTGTATATTTTCTATTGGACAAAACACTAAACCACTTATTTCTTGACACCTCGTGCTTCCCGACACTCGTGCTTACTTTAACTAGGTCGCCACCTCGTGCTTACCTCAACTAGGTCACCACCTCGTGCTTAACAAGCTGTTTTTGATGTATCTTAAGGAGAAAAACAGCTATGATGAAATAAAACTAATTATAGTAACATTTCTGGCTATTAGAGTTTTACCGGGTGTCCTAGGTTTCACCAGAAATATCTATGGTTTTACCGGGAACTTCTAGAGTTTTACTGAGAACATTTATTTTCTAAGGCTTTTAGAACTATATATGGGATTTTTGTCACCTTTGGGACCAAGGCTCCCTTGGTTTTCCAAGGCTCATAGAACTATTCATGGAATTTCCGGGACTTCCAGGAATTAGGGTTCCTAGTAGCTCCGGGACTTCCAAGAATTAGGGTTTCCTCATAACTTGGGGTATTTCAGCACCTTTCTCAGTTTTCACAGTATCACAACTCACATGAATCTTACCTCCGTAATGCTCATAGTTTTTTCAAAAACAGAAGAAATGTTCTTTGGATTAAAAATCACTATTTTTCCTTAGCCCTACACCAAACTTAGAAAAAACTCTTACTCCACTTAAACGAAGGTAAATATTTTGGGGAAAAGTTCCACTAGGAAATTGATTATACTATCTCCCTATTTCGGTAATTAGTGTAAGAAGTGGTAAATAGGGGTTTAATTGAGTAGTGTAAAATATTCATATTTGTTTTGAAGTAAAGTTGAATAATATACATTTTACAATTGAATAAGACGTGCTTTAAAATGAAAAAAAAAACAATCTTTTGAAACATTAATACATCCAAATAAAGGAATACAAAATTTTAAGTTTATAGGATATGATAGATCTTATGAATTATGATGAATAACATTATTTATTTTTTTATATTATGTTATACTTTTTATAACTTTAAAGTTTGAAGTACATATAAACAATGAATATAAACTACTTTTGAGACAGAGGTGCGCCATGGGCCTTCATATTCCTTTTTTTATCCACAAGTTTTGTCCACTACTCTTATTATTGTGGGCCAATTGAATTTGGACTCGTTTCATTGTTCCCACCTTTTTTGGGATTCGGATGCCGGTCTCTAAATGATGTTGTAACGTACATAGTTTTTTGTAATTTTATATTCAAGCTCATCTATATAAGTAGAAGCTATGTTTAAATAAATATTTATAACTATTTACCTTAGTTTCATATTTCTATATTTAACAATTATAGTAAAATGATACAAAATTTAATAAATAAGTATAAGATTTTCTTATATACTATCACTCCTTTTCTCAATAGATGATTTTGTTGGTATTTTCACTATCTTCAAAATATAAGATGTCAAGTTATTTTTATCATGTAATTTCTAGTTTTATCCCTCATCTTCTATCCCACAACTCCACTTTTTAAATTATTTCAATTTCCAATACTAAAAGTAAGGGTAAAATTGTCTAACTTTTTCCTAACATAAGTATTGACAATAGGAGGGAATGTATATCAAAACTAAATAATTACAAAATAAAATAATAATTAGATTCAAACCTATGAGTTATAATTTGTTTTGGGAATTCACAATATACCCCTAAAAACTTTCGTGATCCACAATATACCCTTTTATCAAAACATGGTCACAAAATACCCCTTAAAAGTTTTGAAATTCACAAAGTACCCCTAATCCGGGGAATGACCTTAAGTAATGACTATTTTACCCCTAACATTGTAGGTCATGTTTCAAGTTCATAATATGCCTTTTTTTTATTCAGGAACATTTTATGAAATTTACAATAAAAATGTTAGGAAATTTTATTAAATGTCACTTGATCTTGGCTAATTCATGAAATGCTACTAAAAATAGTTACTAAATTCATAAAAAATAAAAAATAAAAACTGAATTTATACAATATTTAGATTTTTTTAAAATATAGAAACAAATTAAAATTAAAATTTTAAAAGTTTAAAATAAAATAAAAATACATTTAAAAATATATAAAAAAAATTAAATGTTAAATATTACCAAAAAAATAATTCCTTTAGATTATTAGGTATCATAAAATATAATACATAGTTTTAAGACGTAATTTATATTCTACTAGATTATATTTTTCACTTTTTAGTGTCATTTTATAAATGACAATTATTAATTATTTCTACCAAGTAGTTGCCATTTATTAAAAGACACTAGAAAACAAATATATCATCTTACAGAATATAAATTACGACTTTAAACTATATATCATATTTATATTTTATGATACCTAACAATTTTTAAAAAAAATTTAAGAACTATTTATTTTTATAATATTTTATGACATTTAATAGTAACTTTTATATATTTTTAAATGTTTTTTTAATTTCTTAAGTTTTAAAATTCTCTATTTATTTTTTAAAATAATAATTTTGTGTAAAAAATTCAATTTTCGTCATTTTTTAATTTAGAAACTTTTGCTATTTTTTGAATTTGTAATTTTTTAGTAGCAATTAATGAATTAGCCAAAATCTAGTGACATTTCATGAAATTTTCTAATATTTTATTGTAAAATTTCATAAAATGCTCCTGAATAAAAAATGGTATATTGTGAACTTGAAACATGACCTACAATGTCAGGGGTGAAATAGTCATTATTTAAGGTCATTCCTCGGATTAGGGATACTTTGTGAATTTTAAAACTTTTTAGGGGTATTTTGTGACAATGTTTTAAAAAGCGGATCTATTGTAAATTACGTAAATTTTTAAGGATATATGTAAATTTTCCTTTTGTTTTTTTTTTAAAAGATAAATAAAGAAGAGCACTCGTTGCACTTGTGTGCTAGTTAACAAAATATATAAATGCATCGTTTGAATTAATGCTTGACTCCTTTAATTATGTGATAAAAAACTAGTACCAAAGTTTTTGTCTATAAATATTGTTGATACACTTCCATTTAATTCAACCCTCAAACTCTCACTTTTGAATTGATAAAGCACATTTAATCTAAATTTAGTAGGGTCTAAGCGTGTTTACTTTGTTCTCCTAGAAGATTATAAATAGCACTTCTCGTAGTACTATATACGTACTACAAAAAAAAAGTTTTGTCCCTATTCTATAGCATGGCGGAAAGTAGTAGTGTGGGTGAGACAGGATTTAGCACGTCCTTGTTAGAGACACAGCCGCCGACTATATCCGTACTTCGTCGCACTATGGTTCTGTGACAGCACATCCATGAACAAAATACTAGCACCACAGCTTAACTATTGTGTTATGTGGTACTTTTGCAACTTAGGCTCTATTCGGCATGTCCGTTTTGGTAGCATAAATATAGCATATTTGCTGACAGGTTTACGCTAACATAAATGCAGCATATTGCTGGCAGGAATGTGCTGGCATATTTGTAGCTGTTTTGAAAACTGTTGTTTGACAGTGCGGCATGTATGCAGCATGTTTGGTCAAGTTAGTTATATGTAGTGCCTTTACCGTTTTTGTATTACAATTACAATTTATTATATTACACTGCGTAACTTTATTTTGTTAGTAAAAATAAATAGAAAAATTCACAAACAATATATTACTATGAGTATTTAATTTACTACAAAAAACCTGAGAAACCAAATAAAATAAAAATATTTATATAACTAATAAAATTTTAATTTTTATTATTTAAGTAAAAATTGTAACTTCTAAACAAATATTCTTATTTTCTAAATTTTATAATTCTTACAAATATAAAAGCGTAAAAAAAGAGATCAAACGTTTCAAATTTTCTGATAATGTTGTGTGCATTTATTTAGTGAAATTGTAACTTTTAATAATATATAATATTTTTGTAACTTTGTATGTTAATAAATTTATATACATTCATTTTTATATACTTTTTAAATATTTTAATTCTTATATCAACAAGTGTGTATATTTATTGGTTTTTTAAAATTTTATTAATCTATGTGATATTATAAATAATATATTGTAAATTAATTGGTATTATTAATGTGGTTTTTTTTAATTTGGCTAAAGAAGTAGTACTATTTTTATAAATTATTTGAAGCATTTTAATTTGTAACAAATAAAGTAACTTATAAAAAACGTCTTTTTTAATTAATAGTCACAATAATTGCACTATAAAGGGAGAAAAGAAGCAGTAGTGAAAGCGCGAAAACGAAAAAGTTGCATTTGCTGCCAGCATTTATGTTGACATTTGTGCTGACATTTATGCTCTTTTAATAGAATAGCAAAAACAAATAAAAGAGTCCAAAACACCATATGCTGGTGCATTTATGCTGCCCATTTATGCAAAAAAAATTAGCCGAACGCTCCCTTAAATACTCTAATCCTATCAAACACAACACCAATATATCAACTTTTGTCTCAATTAGAAATAAAAACTTAGATATTAGGGGAAACATAAAAAAATAAGGGGATATATGTCTTTTTATTGAAACTCCACTTATTCCAGCCGGGTACTAACTCTAGATGTACTTTAACATTGTATACTATTGTAGACAACTAATATTTGTATCTCGATCTTGTCAGAGTTTCAAGGTCAAATCAGGGCGTCTGGCAAAGTCGAGATACAAATATTAGATGTCTACAATAGTATTCAACTGTTAAATTCATGTAGAGTTTGTACCAGCTGGAATAAGTGAAGTTTCAATTAAAAGACATACATCCCCTTATTTTTTTATGTTTCCCCTAATATCTCAGTTTTTCTTTCTAATTCAGACAAAAGTTGATATATTGGTGTTGTGTTTGATACGATTAGAGTATTGAAGTTGTAAAAGTGCCACATAGCACAATAGTTAAGCTATTAGTTGCCTTAAATAATGATAGACAATAGTTAGAAAAAAAAACAATGCGGTTGGGCTGGACTCACTTAGGGCCTGTTCGATACCCACAAATCGTGGGTTTCTAGTGAATTGTGGAGATTGATCTCATCATAAAGCGGCACAGGCTTTTATATTAAGGCTCATATTAATCTCTTTTTTGACCTTTATACAAACACAACTATATCCTGCGTTCAGCCTCAAAAGCCACTTTTAACAAGATTTGTACTGAACAGTTTTACATGTTATCGGCAACCTATATATGCCTGAAATCCCACCTCCCAACAATCTCACAAGCTTTCAAAGTGTTATCCAGAACAATGATGGCAAAGTTCCAACATTGGGACTACATTCCTTCATGAAGAATTACTTAATGGTGCTGGTGATGATTACTTGGGCATTGGATATATGGAAGACGTTGAGCAAAGGGGTTTCAAAAACATTATTTCTTACCGAAGTTGTAGCAACATTGCTGGAGAAATTGGGTTGAATGTGTGTGCGCATCTGTTGTTTGCTAGAGATGAAATTTGTCGTTCAGGGATGTATATGCCTTTTACCTCCAAAAAGAAATTTTTCTCCATTCGTGGGCACCGAACGGGTAAATTTAAACCTTCGATTAATGTCAACAGATCGTGTGATTCATAGGAGCATTAATCGTGACCTTTATTCTTATTCATTTTTTCAAGCCACCATCAAACGACACCTTAAACTGGGGATCAAAGAAAAGACCATACTACCCCTAAAAGAGAACAAACCTCTAATTTTGAATGAGATCAAATCCTAATTTCCTGTTTTATTTTTCTAATCAGATTAGATCAGTCTTAGAAGAAGTAGTCCTTGTAAATAAACTTATGATTGGGCATTCGAGCCTAGTGTTGCTATAATCGGGCATCAATGTTTCACTAATGCCTTGGATATACATATATGTCAGATTTGTGATGTTTTGTATCAAAAAAAGTGAGAACTAGCATTTTCTTGGTGAAAAATTAGGCTAGAAAAGGAGCCTATGTTAAACCTCATCACAATCTAGCAACGTTTAGGCACTTCAAGGCCGATTGCATCCTTCTTCACAACATATACTACTTCAGCACGAGGAGAATAAAAAAAATGTCTAATCACCACATGGAATTTTTTTGACAACTGTAATATGCATAATAAACTTGTTTTAGTTGGATGATGAAATGACATAAAATATATAAAAATAGTTCTTATGTCAGGTAGGAAATGAACTATATATGTCTAGACTCATTAATCTGATGTACTTCTACTTTAAAGAAATTAACTCATTGTTGTAATACTGAGAGAATAGAAGAAAGATAGAAGACAAGATAGACGTAAATTGTTATCTCTCATTTCATCCCATTGTGCGTATATATATAGTACATATACCGTTACTGAACCTTTGAGTGGAAGGAATACGAAATATCAAAGGACTTCTAATGAAGAGTTTGGGAGGTACGGGGGTTACACAAATGAAGAGTCTAAGATAGATGAAAGGGTGATTAGTACATCCAATAATTACATTATTTATAACACTCCCCCTTGGATGTACATTCTACTGCTCACCTCATCAAAAACCCTGCCAGGAAAAACCCATTGGGATAAAAACCATGGTCAAGGGAAAAGGGTACAGTCTAAATGTTTCTCTCCCCCTCAATTTAACAGAATGTCTCTTCGATGTCGCATACCGATATCATGAACAAGCTTCTTAAAGACTCTTGAAGGAAGTGATTTGGTAAATAAACTAGCTAGATTCTCGTTAGACCGAATCTTGCGAACATCGAGAATACCTTTGGTCTAAAGCTGGTGAGTTGAAAAGAACTTTGGTGATATATGCTTGGTTCGATCACCTTTGATGTATCCTTCCCTTATTTGTGCAATGCATGCGGCATTATCCTCTTATATCACCGTCGGCGTCTTGATCTAACTGAACCACAAGAACTTAAAATTTGGTGGATAACTGATCTGGGCTATACACATTCTCTTCCAGTTTCATATAGAGCTATCAGCTCGGCATGATTTGATGAAGTTGCCACTATAGTCTGCTTCATCGCACACCATGAAATGACAGTTCTACCATGTATATATCATAGCACTCCTCTTCGTATAGATCTCATAATAGAATCCTCATTAAACTTTTGCTCAGGAAACCCTGTGATGTAAAAACCAAAACAAAGGAGAAAACATAACCACATAAAGATTCTCCCCCTGAATTTGACATGTATGAATGTATGCTAACATTAATCATCATCATCTTAACTTTGATGAAAGGGAGAACAATGGTGATTTATGTTTACTGAGAATCATCACCTTACCAGATGGTAAGTCTTATATCACCATTAATCATTCATAGGTAAAACATATATAGTGTTTTCTTGACCTGAGCCTCACACATTTTTCTATCATATAAAGGATGATAAATTTATGTGATCCAATTTGCTCCCAAGGTCTATTTGATATTTCCATAAGAGGAGTATCCTTTACTAGTCATGTATTATCAACTTGACTTTACAAACTCATATATATGAGTCTATTGCAAATAATGCATTCTTAAGTATTTGAACTTAATATCCACATATATGCCCTCTTAGTGGCTTATGCCATACCTTGGCTCATTTGATATATCGATATATATATAATATATATAATTTTATGAGATGTGACTTGATACCATTATGGTTTAGATGGTTCTCATCCAAGTCACCATTGATCATATAAAAACATAAGGCCTTTAGAGAAAATCATTCTTAAGATTTTCTTCGAATCCAATTCCTGGGAATTCATATGTTCACATTATGCTCTCTTTGAGAGTTTAGATCCTCTTTCAAGGGATACATATAAGTTAACATGGTGTACTATTTATCATTAACTTTCTTTGAAAGTTTATAGCACCTTTTCCAAGGGATATACACCTTTTTCAAAGGTTTACTATTTTCCACCAAAGTTTATAGCTCCCTTTTTAAAGGGCTCGACACCTTTTTCAAGGGTCTACTATCTTCCACCTTTATGATATTACAACTCCTTTATCCACTAGGAGGAACGTGTTCATTTCTCATATCGGGGTGGATTATAACATCTCATATGCACAACTCTGGTGCATTAACATGCTAGCATCACACACTTTGACGTGTTTATGATTTGTCTTTATCAACTTTCGGAAGTCAAACTCCGTACTTCCTTTACTCTTGGAATGTACATTTTGGCAGTTTCTTCCCCCTTTCAAGGGTCTAAACTCCTCTTTCGCGGGTTCAAATCCTGAAACTGCTAATTTCCCTTTTCCTTCTGTGTCATTTAGGCATATACGTCCCCCTTTCGAGAGACTGGGCTCCTCTTTTGAGGGTCCAAACTCCTCTTTAGAGGGTTCAAATCTTTCCTCATTTGCCTTTTTCTTTTGTGTCATTTTTGGTATTTATCCCCCTTTCGAAGGACTGGACTCCTCTTTGAGGGTCCAAAACTCCTCTTTCGAGGGTTCTTTGGAAAAGGGAAATTAGCAGTTTCAGGATTGAACCCGCGAAAGAGGAGTTTAGACCCTTGAAAGGGGGAAGAAACTGCTCTCTAATTGACATAGCGGTTGTCTCCCACACTTCTAACCGAGCTAGAACATTCGTAACTAGTATATATGTGATGACGTTACTTTGTTCATATCTATGAACGCATCAAGCAGTTGCAATATTTTCCAAATGACTTATTCTTTAACCTCTGGTTCATTTTGCTTTGTCATGCATGACATAATTCATAGTCCATTACATTTGGTTAAGGACATTCAACTTAGAGACAACCACTCTCTAATTTGACATCTTAAAAATTCATAAGCATCTTGAGACTCATACTTCCCAGAAGCATGGTTGTAGCAACATTCAGTATGTGCTCGCTTTTGAAATCTTACAACCACACACAACTGGTTGTACTCATAAGACTTTGTGCCAAATATCAAAACGTATATCATTCTCCCCCTAAAGTTGAGAATTATTGAGAACTAAGGAGTTCATTATTCTCAACTAGCCTTTTTGAAACCCTTTTGATATTTTAGGGGGGAGGTATAGACACAAACCCAATTGTGTAACCTTTTTGTCTTTGCTCTACAAAATTAACGACTTAATAAGGTCATTCTTAGTGGGAGTATAAATTACTCAATACCACTATTCTTTCAAGTTTTATATTATCCATCTTAATCTCAAATTCACATGGATAATTTCATTATAGCTAGATTTTTCTAAATCAATAGCCAATGAATACAATACTTCATGTGACCATTATTTGATGTATGAAACATCATATACATTGCAAAGGTCCACATGGTAATTTTTCCTCCCATAATCAATCCATGATATTTCAAGGGGGTATAAAAATTCATCCACTTCATTTTGAATGATCTCGATGTATCTTATGTGAACTATTGTCACTCGAGTAAGAACCTGGAAGTTCTTGATAGTTTAGGAAACTAGTGATTTGATATCACTTTTCTCATGGATGGCCCATTTTTCCGTTTCATATAAGAAATATTTTACTGTACACTAACAGCACATTAGTGACCCCTCCTTTTTCTTTTGGGCTTTATGGGATTGGATTTTACGTTATATCAGCTTATATAACTTGGCACATTTTGTGCTTGTTTCCCATCAAACGAGCATACTTTGTCATTAAACAAGTGCATCTTCAATGTTTATTCTTATTCCTTCAAGGAACATAATGAAGAGCTTTTAAAATTCACGGCTCACTAGAGCAAGCTCTCCTTCTTTATAGCCTCTTATAGACTACAGAGCTGTATATAAAACATTTTCAGTTATGCATTATAGCACTATCAATAAATTATGACTCTTTGTCATTCAATCACTTACAACATGCTTGCAAATTTATTACAGACTTCAAAGATGGTTCAACGGACCATATTTATTCCTTTTAAGTACCAAGAATAACCAATACCCAAAGCATGGTTATAAAATATATCAAAATTCATGTACTCGAGTGCGTATTTCGCACTTTATAAATATGTACTAAGGATGATACCTTAACACTTTTTCATCAATAATAACATCATCTCAGCAATATCCTTCATGGAAATGTAACGGTCTACCATGATGTCAATTGCACACAATTTCCTTTTTACATGGTCCAACCATGTACGGATGTACAATAATCTGTCATAGATTATAACATCTTTTACAACCGACCTTTACAAGATAAAATGGTCATTTTCATAAGCTAACTCAAGCTTTTAGTTCCCATATCATCAATGATCTTACATATAGATCTTTCCAAAATCGACCTCAAGCTCGACTTCTTTCATAATCATGTGATACACATTAGCATTTTAGAGCTTGAGTCGAAAATTCATTGGGAAATCTCTTTAATTTTCCAATAATAATCCTCAAATGTAACTCCCAATGAATACTTAGGAGACTTACCATGTAACTTATACCAAAAACTTTGGTGGAGTTATTTTTAACTCTTTAAAATCTATCTAGCTCTCCAAGAGCTTTTACAATTGGTCCAATCTTATATCAAATGTGGACCATTTTTAACATCCACCTCAAATGCATAGTCATGCATGAGAGAAAATAATAATTTATCATTTTCAACCTTCAATGTAATTTTCTTGCACGAGGGAGTATAAGGATCTTATAGCTCTCAACCTCAAGAGCATGATTTTGTGATAGAGAAATATTACACTCTAATTCTCAACCTCCAATGCTTGTATATAATCGAATAACATGATCTTTTTATTTTTTTTTCTCTAGTGCACTCATCTTGCACGAGAACCTATACGGATCTTATAATCCTGAACCTCAAGTGCATTCATTTTTCATGAGGAAGTATTACAATCTTACCTCAAACATTAGCATCTTACACAAGGTAGCATAATCATTAACCTCAAATGCACCGTCTTGCATGAGGTAATATTACAATCTCCTTTTCAATGATTACATAGGAGAATTATTAACATCTAGTGCAACATCTTGCACGAGGTTATCACCTTTTTTTGTTACTATCTCAAAAGAGATTTCCTCATAAACGGTAATTCAAACCCTCCTATGGCAATACTGTTTTTCAATCATAAAATAAAATTTGAACGGAATGAATTATACCATATTTGATGGTTCGCTTTTTTCAAAAAAAATATATAGTGTCAAATAATACTTTGAGAGAGTAATTATACAAAAATCATTATACCACAAAAATATGTAGTTCTTTAGTGATTAAACTGATAGTTCTTCAAAAACTATAACAATATATTGCCATCAAAAATACCACTTCCTTTAGCGATTTTTTACTAAAGTTTATATTTTTCAATAAATAAAGCTCCACCCCGTGGAATCTCACAAAAATAATTTTTTCTTTACTGGTAACCCTCTACCTACCGCTAATACCGTCATTACTATACAAATACTTACCTTCGCAGCAGATAATACATACACAACGGCGGGTCTACAATGCCGCTAGTCACCCACGTGACTAACAAGGCCAGCTACACTACTACATACTATCGGTCTGATGAATTGAACATACCGAGTATTCTACACAATACATTACTTTCCCTTGCATACTCAACCATAAATCAATTACAACTCCAATACAATACTATACCGAGTCTACTACAATCCTTAAATTACCGATACAGTTTGGACTTCCAATTTCGCATTACATTCGAATACAAATCCTATGATTAAACTACCCATGCTTACATAGCAGCCCCGTCCTACACTCCGAACGGCGGTCAGCTTCAAATACCTGTAAAATAAAAACGGTGCCCCTAGGGGCTCAACAAATTGCTGCATATGAAATTCGCATATACCGCGTGCTAACCGCGGTACGCCGACTACTTTGGGTCGAATATACATGGAGTTCGTTTTACATGCATGCATACATACTAATACTACGACCATACAATCAACAATACTTACATACATGTACAAGGTTCGTTACCTACCAAGGAAGATAATTTGTTAGTCAACTGTTCACTTAGTTATTCGTTCATCTGGTTTCATCGATGCTCTCTTTCTCCTTACTCGGGTTCACAAAGCTTACACCAAGGTTAATCTTACTTACTCGTTGTTTTTACTCACACTACGCTCAATACCTTACTCACTATTTCACTGATGCTTTACTCAGTACTCACTGCTACCATTACTTACTCTTACTCAGTATCATTACTTGCTCTCACATACTCCGTACCCATACTCTTCTCCTTACTCCTACTTACTTACTCTTGCTCGGTACTCATTACATACTCACACTTACTCCTTACTCAATACTCATTACTTTACTCATACATACGCAATACTCAATACTCACTACTTTTTGGCCTCTGGACGGAGTCATACACAAGACTCGTCATCGGGCCTACAAATACAAAGGGCTATACTCCTAGCTCCTCAAATATACAAATGTCCGTTTTTACCGGATCACTCAAATTCCCAACACTCCTCTCTCGGAGTATCTTACAATCTCATGGATTAGTCTAGAAGTATCTCTCTCGATAACCTCCACTAGCTTAGGGAATTACCACTGTCTAGTATTCTCAGTTTAAGGGTTTCCCCAATGTATCGAATACTCCTCATGTTCGGGACATTACTTACATCAGTCGGGTCCTCTCAGTGGGGTCGACTAGTTGCTAAGGGTTTTGAAGATCCCTCATCATTCTTTACTACTCTCATGGTTCATGACTTGCACCAACATTAATTCCTCTAATAGGGTTTATTATACACTTCCACTACTTATTGTTTGTGGATTGTTCATTTCAGTTCTCCTACAGTTATCGGGAGGTTACTACTCCCGTGCACTCTCTCACATTCTAGTGAGTTCATTGGTTTGCGTTACTGTTTGTTGGTTCGTTAGTTTAGTGCGTTTCGACGTTCCCGTTAGTTCACAACATGACTCTTACTACGAGTCACTAAACACAAGACTCATCTATGAGTCGGTCTACGCACTAAGTGAAGCCACACATCAATCAAGTAGGGTTAGCTCATACAACATACAACAAGACATACAATGAAAGGCAATAAACCATTTTCATGCTTTAGTCTTGATTAGCTGGCATATAACACACAAATCAACGTAACTCGGTTAGCATACGGGGCATGAGAAAATCATACCTTTCACCGGGGTTAGCTTAACCGTGTGTTCCCTTGTTCCTTGGCTCACACTTGTTCCACTGATAATGTTTCAAACATTGTTATTAATACTTTGTTCATACGGTACTTGAATAGTTACTACTCCCGTGCTTACCCCATTGTCCCGTTATACTTAGTTTTACTTATGTCAAATTATGTTCTTACTTCTCACTCACTTCCTACACTTGTTTACACTTCTTAGGACCTTTAAATATCACCAAACAAGGCCTTAACAACTTCTAAAACCATTACCAATCAATCCCCCATCATTTAAACCCTAAAAACCACTTTCTACAATATTTTGGGGTGGTCCGAGACTTGGTCCGGACCCAATTAGGTCCCGGACCATACACTGGAATAACTCTCGGCCTATTTTTCATTGTGGTCCGGGACTTGGTCCTGGACCTAGGTCCCGGACCAATACCTGTTTTTGCTCTTGGGGTGTTTTTAAGTGCAGTCCGGGACTTGGTGCCTATCCTAGGTCCCAGACCCTGCTAAAAACTGCTACTATGAGGATTTTTCAACCCCTAATCAACCCTTAATCCACCTCCAATCATTCCATAATCTTTCCACATGTTTTGTACATATTTAAACACACTTAAACACTCACTACTGTGGAGGGTGATTTTTCGGTATGAGGGGGGTCTATCTAAATATGGTCTGACTGAAAAGCTGGGACCCTAGAAAAATGCCATTCTGTGGAGGGTCGAAACCTGTCACCTCGGCATCCCTCAAATACCTACTTCATCGTCCGTCTTTCCCAGAAAGCATAAAGGGGAGTGCAAGTGTGCACTACACCTGCTCTCAATGGGCCCCACGCGGACTTATGCCTCTATAAGGCGGAATTGACTAGAGTCGCCACCTAGTTTGACCTAAGGAACTAGGAAGGAGGAGAAGGGTTCTAAGAACCGTTAATTGACTCTGATGATTTATTGCCTATGGATAGGACTTATCTGATCAAGCCAGAGATTCTATTATGGGTTCGCACTGGGTTACACCCCTTAGAAGTGGCAACGACCACGACTTCGGATTGGTGCCCGAGGAAACCTCGGTCTCCAATTGTCGGGATTGTCTTCTTTCAAAACCATTTTAGAGAGATTCAATTAAAGCCAAGGATTGGATTAAACGAGGAGTAAGGAAAGGATGAGTTCAAAGAGTTAAGAATAGGCTGGTCTTGGAGTTGGTTCAGAGGAGGATTGAGAGGTGTTTATGGGTCCTAGAGCTCTGTTGGATTGGTTTATTCAGAATTGTCTCTCCTAAAATTTTTAAAACCGAAAAAATCATTTTTTGTTGAAAAAGGGCGGATAATCCCAAGGGATTACCCTATGTACCCCCTCGAACACGACACTTAACTAATAATAAGCGCCGAGGCTCGAAAGATGGGGCAATGAATTTATGTCGAAAAATAGGATTCAGAGAGAAACATCATGAATGAGATGTTCTCGGTCGAACCCTAGTAACGTCTCTAACTCCCGGGTTTTAAAACATTAAAATCCGAAAACATTGAAATCGAGCGGAAGGGAGTTAGACGATTCTAAAATCCCGGCTGCAACTAGGAAGGTCGTTACTTCCCCTAGCACCCCGCCTTGTAAAAATCTAGGCTGCAATTAGGGGAGGTTTGTCACCCTAATGCCCCGCCTAAAGAGATCCAGACTGCGACAAGAGAAGGTCATAACCCCAGTGCCCCGCCTCGGATTTTTATTTTAGAAGGGAGACAAGTGATGTTCTAACCATGGAGGAAATGTTTTGAAGGGACTAGACATTTCTTGCTCCCTGAAAACAATTTATTTGGATTCGAAAACTAAGTTAGAAAACTTTGAAAGTTGTTCAGAATTCTCTGTAAAGAAACACTGGTTTTGAGAAATGTTTTTAGGAGAAAACTTTCTGTATATGTGAGAAGAACTTTCTGCAATAGAGAAGAGTTTTCTGAAATGCGAGAAGAGTTTTTTCCTTTTTAAATTCCACAAAATGGTTTCTTTGAAAACTTGATGAGATTTGAATGAAATGATGGTTTTGAAATTCTTTTTGGGTTTTTTAGATTTTTGACAGGAATTTACAAGAGAAAGTGGATTGGAAGGAATCGGGTTTGAATAGGTGCTGGAGTTGACTTGACTTGGTTTTGGTTTGTATTGGAAGACGAGTTCAACGTTTGGGTTTGACTTGATCTGATTTTCTGGTCAAGGTCAAAGCTTGGTCAAGGTCAAAGCTTTGGTCAAGGTCAACGTTTTTGGTCGGTCAAAGTTGGACTGGGTCAAAGCTAAGTCAAGGTCAAAGTTCAGATTGGTCAAAGTTTGAATTGGGTCAAAGGTCAAAGTTTGGGTCAAAGGTTAAAGTTCGGGTCAAAAGTCATCATTCCGGTCAAGGTTTGATTCTTGTGGACTTTGTTAGATTTTTGTGGGTTCGGTCTGATTGGGTATTGGGCCGAGTTTTGAGATTGGGCCGGGCTTGGTAATGGGACCGGGCTCGGGGTTAGGCTTATTGGGGGCTTGGACTTGGGCTTATTGTTGGGCTTCAGGTTTGGGCCTTATTGGGCTTTGGATTTGGGCCTTGTTGGGCTTTGGATTTGGGCCTTGGTGGGCTTCGAATTTGGGCCTTATTGGGCTTTGGATTTGGGCCTTGTTGGGCTTTGGATTTGGGCCTTGGTGGGCTTCGAATTTGGGCCTTGTTGGGTTCTGAAATCAGATTTCTAAGATGGGCTGATTACAGAATTTTTTGAAATTATTGCACTGGAGCTAGTGGGCTTAAGTCATGTCTGAATGATTATTTGGATTTACAAATGGATTGGATTTTTGTTGATTGTACATTTTATTCTGAATTAGGAGATGATTTGGAAAATTTTAAGGAAATCAGGTATTCCTCACATGGACCGTGTCTAGGACCGTATGCATTGAGGATACCCAAACCTAGGGCTTTTCTAAAGTGAGGTGACCTATGGGCTAACTAGGGCTTTCTCTATGGGGCCATATTGGGCTGGGCCAACAATTACCTATCTAACTATATGAATATGTGCGAAATGTGTAATGAAACATACAATAAAAAAAAAACCGATGATGGGTAGTAAACAAATATAGCGTCAAATTCAAGTCACCAAGTTCAGAGTATGTACATCTGTTTCTTTATCTTTTCTTTCGGTTTTTTTTTTATTAAAGCACCTAACTAGAATACGTGGACAGAGATTGAATATACAGAATATTCGCTGCTTTCTATTTTTTTTACCCCTTCTTTATGAATGTACAAATCTTCTAAGCGGGTATCGAACTGAACAAGCGCATATACAGAGAAAAACACGCAGCATGCTTATACAATGAACAATAAAGAACGGGGCAACTCAATAGCAGACAGTGGGTTTAGTATTGGTACCAAATGAGTGAGGATGAGCAACTCCCAGAAACTTAATTCTCTCTTTTGCGTAAACCAAACCCTCTTCCTTCTTTTTCATGCTTGAGCCGCATCTTGCCAGGAGCGGAATACCAAATCCTCAGCGGGGTGTTTGGGGAACTTGTCCACCAGATAAAAGCCATGAAATATGCAGATACCACAAAAGTGAAAACGCACCGAACGTTTTCACACACCTTTGTGATCCTTTGAGCCTGTCAGATCTCCACATAGCTCGTATACATGGAAAAAAAACCGAGTGCAACTAACAATGAGCAAACCAGATGTAAAGAGAAACCAAACCATCTTGACGTGTCATAACCACATACGTGAAATGAGAATCCATGGATATACACGTATCTAATTGTCACATAATCGGGTCATTTTCATTCCAACATCGCTCTGTAAAAAGAGAGCAGTCTATATACAAACTGCGCATCAAACAGACCACCAAAGCACGCCAGGAGATTGACAAAATCAAAAGTCTGGTTTGGATTTGAGATAAAAAGATAGCATATGCTCATGTGTGCGTGCGCCTGAGGGATCTCAAAGTAAATGAACATACAAAAACACAAATGAGGCCACCTGTTTAAAGTAAAGGGGTAAGAACAATTGTCACTTGTTGACAGTGGTGATGATGACCCATCCTTGATCGAGTCTTAGCAATGGTAAAGCATCTCAAACAGAGGAAAATCAACATATACGTGACACATCGAGATAGAGATGAGGATCCGCACCGCCGCGAGGTATATAGCAGAAAAGAAGCAATAGAGTAGCATAAAACAATTAAGTGAGCAGAATACAGATTGTTTTCAACATATTAGAAATATATCTTAAACATAGCGCTGCAGCGTGGTATTCGCAGATAAATACCGATTATACAATCAGAGACCTTCTGCAGACAATGAAGGAAGCACAACTAGAATGAACCAGGTTAGGTAACAACAGAACGAATGGACAGAGAACAGGCAGGTTTAGATCGGGTACCAGGTTGAAGAGAACAAAATTTCCTGCGAACAAAAAGCAACTAGAAAACCAGACACATATTAAATGGGGGAGGTTACGAAGACGAACAGAGGTACAAACTGAGATAAAATGACAGGTGTGTAAGCTGAAGATCAGTTTTGAAAGGATACCTAGCTGACAAGCGAGTGTGAATCGACCTCAAGTTAGTCGGAAGGTGACAAGACAAATCTCTCGTAGCATAAATTGTAAAGCGCAGTAACGATAGAGCGTTGTACCTTCATCCCATCAATATGGATACGTTCGCCAGTTGGGTTGCAAAACTGCTTTTGCTTGCTTATGTTGTCGCGTTTTGATTTGGAAGCTTGAGGGGGAGAGACGGGCGGATGATTTGGCGATGGAGATGGTTGATGATGGAGGTAGATGACGATGGCGACGGTTCTACATCAGAAGATTTAAGAATGGGTAGCATCGGGTGGGTTTTAGTAGAGAAGAAGAAGATGAAGGTGTCGGATACGAAGAGAATGGAGGCGGCGCAGCGTGTTTTCGAGGAAGAAGAGATGGGCAGCGACCGTGTTTTCGAGGAAGAAAAGAATGGGCAGCGACCGTGTTTTCGAGGAAGAAGAGGATGGGCAGCGACCGTGTTTTCGAGGAAGAAGAGGATGGGCAGCGACCGTATTGCTTGGTCCACCCGACATGGGCAATAAAATAAGAAAATGGGACTTGTTCTTGTTGAGTTTCAAACTCGGTACCATCTAGTCTATCCACTGCATGCTTTAACCGGTTGAGCTGTAACAGAATTTGATAAGTAAAAGCGAAGAAATAAAACAAGAACCATGTTGCGAGCTGAGGCAAAATTGAAAACATTTTTCGTTCATGCCAAGAATCGAACCCAAGACAAATGGGTTGCATAGCAAGTACCTTTACCAGTTACGCTGGGTCGAAATTCAATGTTTTTAATGACATAAGGTAAGGACGATGTAAAACAAATAAACGACTAAATAAGCGAATACGAAATAGAACAAAATAACATAGTAAAATATGTAAGTAAATAAGAGGGACGAGTTTGAAATCGGATTGTCGTTGGAAATTCATTTTTGCAAAATCATGTTTTTATGAAATGCTTTGAAAAAGATTATAAAATTATAGTTTCGTTTTAGCACGCACGCTAATATGTTTTTGAAAAAAAAGAAAGGCGACGACCCCTCTTATGATTTCGAAATTGCTTTATGGGTGAGAATTTTTGGTGTCTACAACTACAAACTCCTTAAATCCATGGTCCAATACTTACTCAACTTCTTGCTCCATTTCTACAAATTCTCCATTCTCATTTTCACACTTTGCACACTTGGGCATTTCCTACACCTCTCTTGCATTTTGCACTTGGTTCTAATTCCATTTACCATTCCAATTCATTCTCCAACAACTACACTATCTACACCCAAGTTCCAACACTCATTTTACTAAATCTTGCACACTAGTTTTTCCTAGTCTCTACAATGCATTTTTGATACTCTTTGCTACAGATTTTTACCTTCTCATTTCTCACACTACAACCACCATTCCATAGTTACTAAACATCTCTACTAACTCCAATACACACCTTGGTTCTCCCATTCACCAAGTCATCCATAATGTACATTTCCTACTAAAATTTTGCCATAGTTTACCTACAATTCTAACTTCTCCACATACATACTTTTTCACCAAATTCATCCCTAATCTAGCCACACCCATACAATGGTTCTATCAGCACTCAAAACAATCTCAATACACCAATACTCCATCAAGCGACGATACTAATACACATACACATTACAATTGGCTCCAAGGCCTACAATACACATACTTACTCCCAAATTCTCAAACTTCCACAACTACAATACTACTACAATATTTTGGGTTCATTAATTAGTTTACCCATTCCCATTACTCCAATGCATTAAATTTATCATTAGGAGGGAGCTCTCCTTGAGCTTATATTTTCTTCCTTTCTTCCTTTATTTTCTTTCTCCTCATTCTCTTTTTCTTGCACAAAATCAGTTATGTGGGGAATGGAGTTACCAAAACTCCATTCCCATCATCCAATGAACACAAAAACAATTGTAATTAAAATACTAACCCTTAGTTTCATACTAATTCATTTAAGTGTTTAAAACACAATTTCTAGGGTTTACCTTTTGAAGCCTTTAAGAGGGGTTTTAGCCCTTGGTTCAAGAAGGTGATCCCACCACCATTGCAAGGTTGGATTGGTGCTCAAAAGAGAAAAATAGAGCATTACAAGAGGGGTAAAAATTAGTTACAAGGGAAAGTGGAGAAACATGAGTTTTTCATGAAGATTTTTACCTTAATGGAGAGAGGAGACTCCAAGCTACCCATTGATGCTATTTTCTCTTTGAATGGGGATAACCCATGGAGATGAACTTCCTCATTTTTGGATTTTTTCAAAGAGAGAAGTGTAGAGGATGATAAGGAGAGTAAGAATATGTAATTATTTTTACATTTGGAGCTCACATGGAGTAGAGCATGGAGGTAAAGTGAGGTAGCCATGGATGGTTGTTGATGTTGGAGAAATATGTGACTACTTCTACAACTTAGGCAGTGTACCTATCGTTTTGCGGAATAGTGGATTTGTGGGTTGTCGTACTCTTGGGGACCTCGCTGTGGATAACTGATAGTGTGGTAAATTGACTGAGATTTCTAGTAAACAGATTTTATCATTTTTAGGGAAAGATGTGATTGAAAACCTAATCTATACAAAACAGTAATAAAAACAATTAATCAAAACAGAATAAAAATAGAAATTGTAAATCTTTTTGTGTTTTTAAAGAAGCATCTTGTTCTGCTCACCTATTTTATCCAATTATATCAATATAAACTTTCCCACTTTAGCAATAAACTCAGGAATCTTAATTAGTTCATTGACCGGTCCTTGTACAATAAACCCAGATTAACTTAAACAATAAGCCGCAATTCTTGCCCAAGTCATTATAAATTAATCGTTTAATTACCAATTCCTATTGGAGACAGATCAACCTATAGGCGAGACACGCTTCTAGTCGTTAACCGTTTTGACTTCTTTTGTCTAGAACCTTGTCTCAGCATCGCATTTTAACAAGAAACTACAAATATCACTTTAATAATATACAAGAAGATTAAAGCGCATTACGGACAAGAATCAAAATATCGCTTAACAGATTATAGTGGAAAGCTTACGTAACATAATTATATAAAATAGGCCCGCTTCCTAACCCGGGAGGATAGGTTTATTAATCACACATAATTATACAACATAAATAATAAGATAAACACATACAGAACGAAGAAAAACGAACAGATGGGCAATCGTCTTCTTCGTTGATTTTCTGGAAATAGCAGCGTAAGGCTATGGTGGTCGATTCTGTTGTGAACGATGGTGAGAATGAACTTCGATGAACTTTGGAGAACTTCGATGAACGCTGATGAATTTTGATGAACGTTGATGAACTTTGGATTTAGGAAGGGATGATATTTTTGAGCAGAAGGAGCGTGGGTTTTTATAGAAGAAAGGAGGAGGAAGAAGACAGGCTGGAACACGCGTGAGGAATTTAAGGAGTGGAGTGGGGTGGCGCCTGATATTGCTGATGGGGTAGATAGATGTGTTTGCAGGCGCCGCAAGAAAAATGGGGAGACGGTCGGCGATGTCGATTTTCTGGATCTGAGTTGCATTTACACGCGTCCTAGTTTGTGTCCGGCCATTTATGGTCGGATGTCTCACAAGCAGCCCCCGCAGTGTTTGTTCGGCCTTACTTCCCCGGACAGGCCACGGACAGGCCTTTCTTGTCCACCCTTTTCTCCACGGACACGCCTCAGTCTTGTCCGGCCTTTTCTCCTCGGACAGCACATGGACACCCTCTCCTTGTCCGGCCTTTTCTCCTCGGACAGCACACGGAAACGCCACTTCTTTTTTATCTTGTCCGGCCAAATTTGAGCGGACATGACACGGACATGATTACAACGCGTCCGAACCACTGTCCGGACTAGTGTGGTTCGGACGCTTCGATCTTCTGCGGAGAAACGCGTCCTTATTTGCGTCCTGCCTTTTTTGGGCGGACGTGCCACAGACGTCCATTTTGTCGTGTCCGAACCACTGTCCGGACCAGTGTGGTTCGGACGAAAATTGGTTTGCTTCTAAAATATTCGTTTCAGCTCCGATTTAAGATCCGTTTGCGCCTATGTGTTCGTCTCTTCGTCTACTCTGCTCCTAGCTTGGTTTTCCTCATGTTTAACCAATAAATTTGTGAGATAACCAATAAAACATAACTAGAGGAAAACTAACCAAAGTGGAGAAATGAGCAAGAAAAGTGCTAATATAATATACGAAATACACCCATAAAACATGCTCATTTGGACACTTATCACACCCCCACACTTATCTTTTTGCTTGTCCTCAAGCAAAACCATGTACCCAAGTAAGTAGGGAATGCTCAATACTAACAAATATTATTATGAAGGGTAGGATAAGGAGGTGAACAGTTCATGATCTTAAACTTTTTGAGGAGTGTGATCCATCAGCTGCTGGTGGCATAGGTGTGCTCAGGGTAAAAATAAAAATTAGAGTTTCGGGTATGATCTGGAGTACTTCAATGCTTCTCAGTTAAGGTGACTTTGAGAACTTTTACCACAGCCAACTTCTCTCAAGAATGGGCATTGAGGAGAAAAAAAGGAAAAATAGATTTATGCATTTGTTTCACTTTTGCAAAAGAGATGAGAAGGTAATATTTAGGCATCAAGCCTTTGTATTTAAGAACACTCAACTCTCATTTGTTGGTTACCAATGGTGTCTCGCAAGTCCCTTGTTTATTATTTTTTGTATATATTTTTTATACAGAGAAGCACCCCTTAGCAATCCCTAAGAGAGAAGACAGAAAGAACCCCTGAGCAATAAAAAATCCAACCATTGCAGATCATTTGGTCACACCGCATAAAAAATGCTCCTCAAAAGCAATCAAAATTTAAATTTTTGTACCATTTATCCCCACATTCATAACATATTTGTTTTTAAAGAGAACAACCCACATCAGCAGGGTCCATAATTTAAATTTGGATAAACGCAAGATAAGTAGAGAGATTAAACATTTTAAGCAATGTGTCAATAAAGAGATATTTAAGACGAGTGACAGAGAAGTGAGTCCTCCCCCACACTTAGACTGGAGCAATGTCCTATTACGTAGGAAGAATTAAATTAACGAGGTCATGCAATCTACCAGAGTATCTCACACAATGCAGGGCAGTAGGGAGTATGTAAAATTTGAAGTGCAAAGCAAAGAGAGTGTACTCCCCAGAGTTCGCAGAGTGTTTAGAGTAGCTCCCCCACACTTGAGTTCAGCTGTAGGAATGTGCATGATGTTCCTGTAATGAATATTCTAAACAGCCAGAAGAACTCATGTTAATTCTCCTCGTTCTCTCTCCTCCTCTTTTTTTAATATAAAAACATATATAGGAATAATATGGAAGAAAACATAAACATAAAACAAAAATAGGGGTAATAAAATTTAACCACTGGGTTGCCTCCCAGTAAGCTGCCCGTATTTATAGTCTTTGGCTAGACTCCCGCTTCGTTATCCTGGATCAAAAATAAAAGTAGACAACAGCTTTGCCAGGAAAACGAAGTTAGCAGTAATTAAAAACAAACCACCTGGATCAAAACAAAACGTCACCTTGGCAAATAAAATAGGAAAATAAATACTCCACAAAACCTGGTGTTTGAGGAGGTACTGCCTGTAACGTAGTTCTAACAGGAGACAAGGTGGTGATGATTTTTCCTCAAATTGGAGGATGTAGACATCCTCCTCTTGTTGTTGAGGCTTATGGAGGCAGGGTGGAAGTTGATGAGAGACTGGTGGTAGCGGTGTTCCTTCCTCAGATTCGAGGATGTAAATTTCCTCTCCTGGTTGATGAGGCTCAATAGGATAATCCTCGTCTAGCTCGCGGACTGGCTCTGACAAAATATCTTTAAATTTTAATTGCTCCTCTTGTGTTGGGGATGGAGATGGAGAAGAATTGTAACTTTCAGACATTTGCTCCAACTCAGCGGCGGAGAAAAATGTCCTGATAAGTTTCTTTATCTCCTTATCAGAACTTGTAGCTTCAAGAATATCTGGCTCGAATCGATCTTTGCTCCTTGGAGTCACCACTGGAATCTCTTCTAGCGGCTTGGCCTGACTCGGGAAAAATTCGTCTGGCCCTAGTGTAGATTGCTGTTCATTCTGATTGAAGTAGTCATATCCCAACTGAGCTTCTTTATACTGTGTATTAGCCTGGTCGACTTCCCACCAATACGGCTCTCGATTTGATTGTTGAGGTGGTTGATAATCCTTGACCAACCTTTGATATGAGGATATCTCCTCTTGCATGTGCAAACATTCCGAATCAATCAACAATCTTCTTACCTCATCGTAGCCGCTCTCCATAATCAGTAACAATCCTACAAAAACAAAAATAAAAATACCAAGTAGAATAGAACTAAAAATAGAAAATAAACACAAAAGCAAAAATTAACTAAATAGAAAAACTAATACGAAACAAAAAAGAGATAAAAGAAAATAGCTAAAATATAAAGTAAGTAAAATTAAATAAAATTAGATGAAGCAAAAATAAAATAAAATAGGAAAGAAAAAAAAAACTAAACAGAAAACTCAATAAAATTAAGAACCATCAATTAACCGTGCCAGAGATCCCAGACAACGGCGCCAAAAACTTGTTGGAGAAATATGTGACTACTTCTACAACTTAGGCAGTGTACCTATCGTTTTGCGGAATAGTGTATTTGTGGGTTGTCGTGCTCTTGGGGACCTCGCTGTGGATAACTGATAGTGTGGTAAATTGACTGAGATTTCTAGTAAACAGATTTTATCATTTTTAGGGAAAGATGCGATTGAAAACCTAATCTAAACAAAACAGTAATAAAAACAATGAATCAAAACAGAATAAAAATAGAAATTGTAAATCTTTTTGTGTTTTTAAAGAAGCATCCCGGGTTGTTCTGCTCACCTATTTTATCCAATTATATCAATATAAACTTTTCCACTTTAGTAATAAACTCAGGAATCTTAATTAGTTCATTGACCGGTCCTTGTACAATAAACCCAGATTAACTTAAACAACAAGCCGCAATTCTGGCCCAAGTCATTATAAATTAATCGCTTAATTACCAATTCCTATTGGAGACAGATTAACCTATAGGCGAGACACGCTTCTAGTCGTTAACCCGTTTTGACTTCTTTTGTCTAGAACCTTGTCTCAGCATCGCATTTTAACAAGAAACTACAAATATCACTTTAATAATTGTACAACAAGATTAAAGCGCATTACGGACAAGAATCAAAATATCGCTTAACAGATTATAGTGGAAAGCTTACGTAACATAATTATATAAAATAGGCTCGCTTCCTAACCCGGGAGGATAGGTTTATTAATCACACATAATTATACAAACATAAATAATAAGATAAACATACAGAACGAAGAAAAACGAACAGATGGGCAATCGTCTTCTTCGTTGATTTTCTAGAAAATAGCAGCGTAAGGCTATGGTGGTCGATTCTGTTGTGAACGGTGGTGAGAATGAACTTCGATGAACTTTCAAGAACTTCGATGAACGTTGATGAATTTTGATGAACGTTGATGAACTTTGGATTTAGGAAGGGATGATATTTTTGAGCAGAAGGAGCGTGGGTTTTTATAGAAGAAAGGAGGAGGAAGAAGACAGGCTGGAACACGCGTGAGGAATTTAAGGAGTGGAGTGGGGTGGCGCCTGATATTGCTGATGGGGTAGATAGATGTGTTTGCAGGCGCCGCAAGAAAAATGGGGAAGACGGTCGGCGATGTCGATTTTCTGGATCTGGGTTGCATTTACACGCGTCCTAGTTTGTGTCCGGCCATTTATGGTCGGACGTCTCACAAGCAGCCCCCACAGTGTTGTCCGGTCTTACTTCCCCGGACAGGCCTTTCTTGTCCGCCCTTTTCTCCACGGACACGCCTCAGTCTTGTCCGGCCTTTTCTCCTCGAACAGCACACAGACACACCTCTCCTTGTCCGGCCTTTTCTCCTCGGACAGCACACGGACACGCCACTTCTTTTTGATCTTGTCCGGCCAAATTTGAGCGGACATGACACGGACATGATTACAACACGTCCGAACCACTGTCCGGACCAGTGTGGTTCAGACGCTTCGATCTTCTGCGGAGAAACACGTCCTTATTTGTGTCCTGCCTTTTTTGGGCGGACGTGCCACGGACGTCCATTTTGTCGTGTCCGGACCAGTGTGGTTCGGACGAAAATTGGTTTGCTTCTAAAATATTCGTTTCAGCTCCGATTTAAGATCCGTTTGTGCCTATGCGTTCGTCTCTTCGTCTACTATGCTCCTAGCTTGGTTTTCCTCATGTTTAACCAATAAATTTGTGAGATAACCAATAAAACATAAACTAGAGGAAAACTAACCAAAGTGGAGAAATGAGCAAGAAAAGTGCTAATATAATATATGAAATACACCCATAAAACATGCTCATTTGGACACTTATCAGTTGAGAGCTTCAAAAATCTCCAGCCATAAGGGGAGAAGGAGAGAGAATCGGCTGGGAAGGGAGGAAGAAGAAAGAGAAAAGAGAAAGGCGAGAGTGAGGTGAGAGAATAGGGTAAAGTACCCCTTTTTACTTTATCATTTTTTGCTTTTTGCTCTCTTATTTAATTGGCTAGTTACATGTGTGTGTGAGGGGGTTAATTAGCTTATTAAAAACTGGCCCCCACATGTATTACTGGTTGGAGCGTTTTTCGTCTTTTATAGAAAATGCTCGTTATTTTACCCGGTTTCGGTACTATTCACTAACCGGGCCCGTTTTCCAGAATTTTCTCGTTTCTATAATTTTAATGGTTATTAAGCTTCCATTAATGCTTAATTATTGTTACTTAATGATTTATAATTTTTACGGGTTCGTTTTACCACTTAAAATCACGTTTTCGGGTTTTCTTGAAAAACGTGCGCTAAAGCTCTATTAGCGTTTTAATACATTATTTGGTTCCGTTTTCTTCGGGAGTCATTCCCATATATTAAATAGGCATGAACAAGCCTTAGGAATCCTTATAATACTCTAAACGAGGTCCCGTACCTCCTATAGTTATATAACGCTTATTTTAGCGTTTTTCGCTTTTTAAGCATTTTCTCATTTCTTTTGGATTAATTTTCCTTACCAAAATTACTTAGGCACTATTAGGCCCTTAAATACCATATTAAAATAATTTAGTCACCATATTTAAGTTCGGGGTATTTCATTTACCATTTTTATTTGTTAAAAACTGTGAACTTTATTAACAAAATAAAAGAAGGATTTCTCCTTTGCTTTAAAAAATACATATACACGTTTATATAAATTATTTTAAGTTGTGTCTAACTTACCTGCTTGTTAAAATGATTATGCCGGTAAAATTGATTAAACTTACTTACACCTTCTAGAATCGGTAGAGTACCCATCAAATGCGGCTTCTACATATAAACTTTTTTGGCATCGCAGATTCTTGATAAAGCACAACGATTTCTGGTAGGATAAATAATAACCATCATCACATGGTGCATGACCGAAGACCTCCTGCCAAGAAATCACAGAACATAAACAAACACTGTGAAACCATTATTTTGCAGTTGAAATCAGAAACACAAAATAAATAGAATATTGAAAGTGGTGGGCGCTTGAGATCTGGATCTTCCCTCGAGAATGAAAGAGAAATGTCGGAGATAGATCTAAAATAATGCCATGTAGCTTGCGCAGACTACCCAATTCATCCCTTCTCCAAGTTAGAGCCCGGGGAAGTCCTAATGAAGCCGAGATGATCTTTGTTGATGATGTATAGCAAAGAAAATAATACTTTTTTTAGTAGAGTCTATCGTGCTGATAACATGTTGTAATACTGAGAGAATAGAAGAAAGATAGAAGACAAGATAGACGTAAATTGTTATCTCTCATTTCATCCCATTGTGCGTCTGTATATAGTACATAATACATAACCGTTACTGAACCTTTGAGTGGAAGGAATACGAAATATCAAAGGACTTCTAATGAAGAGTTTGGGAGGTTACGGAGGTTACACAAATGAAGAGTCTAAGATAGATGAAAGGGTGATTAGTACATCCAATAATTACATTATTTATAACACTCATAATATAAAAGTAGAAATTATTCAAAACTATGTCTAAACAAAAGTTTGGGTGAGCATGGCCATGGAGCCCAGGCCATACCATGGATCCAACCCGGGTCACATGAATCAACTACACAATCAACGAGGATCCACCACTGGCCAAATGAGACATATGTTTAACTACACAATCAACCACCCAAAAAATGTGCCTTATAGATCATTTTCAATATTTTGAGACCACTCTATGGAAACTCTAATCAATGCGCCATGCTGGTGTCTGGTGACACTGTCATTGATCAATTCTACAGCCTCACGAGATTCTATTTTCATTCACACCTTCTTGATGCCCATTTTCAAAGTCAACTAATTCGAAACAGAGACTCGCCATAGTTCTGCTTTAATGGAGTTAAAATTGGGCCGTTGGTGACAATTCTGAACAAGGTGATTGTGGGAGATGGGGTATTTTTAGTGTCTGATACAGTGATTAACAGTGATGTTCCTGCGGAGGTGGACGGCATAGGAAGGGAACCTTGTGCCGACAGAGGTTTCTAGGCAAGAACAGGAGCGGCGAAGAAGGTAGAGGACGCTCATGTGCTTCGGTTTCCTTTTAGAAGAAGTTAGGTGGTTATTTTAAAAAATTAAAACAAAATTAGAAGGTGTAATTGTGTCTCGCAGTTTCGTAAAGGTAAAAGACAAAGAACATAAACATAGTGATATTTAAAAGTAAAAATAATAGAGAGGGACAGGACTAACAATTGCAGCTTAGCAACATAAGTATATTATTTTTGTGACGGGAATAGAACTCAAAATCCGTAACACGTTTTATTCTAGCATTTACGCATGCCAACCACCAAGATATCTCCCAATTGATTTGAGATGACACCAGAACTGGCAACGGAGGAGCATATTTCTCTTGTGAAAGTATTTTAAGTATTTGTATACACAGACAAAGCTGTAGTCAAACTAAAAAAGACGTACAATTTACAGGTAAGCAAGCACCAAACGTTAGGGCTAGTATTTTGTTACACTCAACTCAGCTTGATAAGTGTTTTCTAGCAATGGTCGTGTTAGTTCCTGAATAGTAGGATTCTCAGCAAAGGCGTGGTCTGAAACTCCATACTACGCCACCGAATGGTAATCTCTCTGTTTCCTCCTTTACCAATGTTACAGCAAGGGTCCTCCTCAACCATCAACTGAACCTGGGCCCCACCGGACACCGAGCAGCAGCTGGTGCTGCACTCTGTCTTGGAAGACTCAACTTCTATAATGCTATCGTCAGCCTTCACGATTTTACCTTCCCTATCACTACACATACCTTCGTTTAGTCCACAATTATCTCCCTTCAGACACCCATTTTTCCCCTCAAGGTCACTAGAGTCCTTATTTTGGCAAGAGATGGTTGAAGAGGATGACAAGTAGCGCTGACATGGAAAGAACTAATTAAAGATAATATGATTTCAGAGAGAGGAAAATGAGAGTCGTCTCCAAAAGTCCTGTCTAGTTTCTTCCGATTCGCTTTAGATTGTGTTTTCCAGTTTCAAGCTTTGGGGCCATTACTTGTGTCCGCCATTGTTTTAGTTTACGTTTCTTTCTGTTTTCTCGTTGAGTTCGACGGCGGGTCGAGGTGATATTTGCCAAATGGAGGATGTGGGGATCTCCCGTCAACTGGTCAAGAAATTGAAGAGTCACGGGCAATTTAGTGAAGATTTTGAGCAAATTCCTGGGGATAGCAACGCTGAGATGGATATATAAGAAGCGCCAAGTGCGCAGAAGGTCTCCTTTCGAGATGCTGCTTTGGGTACTACGATGGAGGAAAATGCTAGTATGTTGAGCGAAATCTTGGATGGAATCTCCGATGACGAGGATGACCTAATGGAAGAAGAAGATCCCAAATGTCCTGTGATTACTTTAACAAAGGAACAAAAGCTTCGATTCAGAAGGCCATGGATGAATGCTTTAATAGTAAAGCTTCTTGGGAAAAATTTGCCGATGAATATTTTATACGATCATCTGAAATGCAGATGGAGGTTACTTGGGGACTTCTTTCTAGATGATCTATCCAACGGGTTCTTCAAAGTCTCGTTTACGAATCAGGAGGACCTACAATTCGTTCTACCAGAGGGCCCATGGCCGATTATGGATCATTATCTCACTATTAGGCGGTGGAGACCCAATTTCAACCCTAACTCAGAAGCTTTGTCCTCCCTTGAAGTGTTGGTGAGATTTCCAGATCTTCCAAATGAGTATTACAACGAAGAGTTCTTGACTATTGTGGGTTCTAAGATTGGAAAGGTAAAGAAAGTGGATCTTTCGGCCTCTAGTTGATCTCACAAAGCCATTGCTAGCGAAATATCGGTTCCGAAGGAGGACCATGAAAATAGAATACGAGGGATTACATCTGGTTTGTTTTAACTGCGGCTGCTATGGGCACAAGGAAGTGGAGTGCCCATTCCGCGACAAGGAGGGTGAGGTGCAGCAAGAAGAAGGGGTCAAACTTGTTCAGAACCCGATTGAGAACCAGGTCACTCATATAGTAGAAGACTATGGAGAGTGGATGGTTCCGAAACGTCAAAATACGGTCAAGAAATCTCCTAATACAAAGAAGCCCCATGAAGGCCTGAAGGCGAACTCCAGATTTGCGGTTCTAGAAGAGGATTCGATTGCGGAACATCAAGAGCCTTCTGGTCTAGTCAGGCCAACTCAGGAGATGGCAGCATACCCTAGAGAGAAATCATTGATCAGGAGCAAGGATCTTCCGAAAGATCAAGGGAACTTGTCGATTCCAGATACACTGCGGGAGAGAAATGGCGAGGAGACTGGAAGAGGGAAGCAATATTTCCTGCTGAAGGTTTCGATCGCGGGAAGATCACCAGTCGAAAGGTAGTTTCAGAAATTTCAATTTTTGGAACAGCACGTACGTAGTTTTTCTCCTTCCTTGCTTAAGTTATGAATGGTAAAATTATATTTTGGAATGTAAGGGGCGCATTAAAACCCAGATTTCATAGGGCTATGAAAAACTTAATCTCCTCTGAGCATCCTAGCATTGTTGTGTTGTTAGAACCTCGCATCTGTGGTGCCTCTGCGGATTTTGTGTGTTCTAAACTTATATTTGATAATACATTTCATGTTGAAGCGCAAGGCTTTTGTGGTGGTATCTGGATTTTGTGGAATAATCCTATCAAAATTGATGTGCTCAGTAGGGATGAACAGTTTATCTATTGCAAAGTTTATTTGGGTGACTCCTCCTTTCTCCTAACTATTGTTTATGTGTGCCCGATTCCTGGTTTGAGAAACCAATTGTGGAACCTTATTAACCAGGCTTAGTCCTCTAATTCTGAAACTTGGATTATTGGGGGGGATTTTAATTCCACCCTAATCTCAGCGGATAGGAACTCTTCCTCGGCTAGTAATTTCGGAATTGATAAGAGATTTCACTTGGTCGAATGAACGTCATTGCGCCTGATTAGATAGAATAGTTGCGTCTCTTGAATGGTTTGATAGATTTCTGGAAGCCAGTGTGGAAATCCTTCCTAGGATAGCTTCAGATCACAGCCCCCTTGTTTTGTCCCTGAATTCTAGCAATAGGTTCTATCCGGGTCAAAATTTTTTAAAGTTTTGGCCGCATGGTTTACCCATCCTGATTTTGTTCCCACGGTTTCTAGAAACTGGAATAAGGATAGGCCGATCCATGAATCTCTTGGGAATATTCGTGACCACCTGAAGTTTTAGAATAGGAATGTCTTTGGCTACATAATCTAGAATAAAAAGAGATTAGTTTCCAGGTTAAAAGGTATCCAATGAGTAGTTGATGAAGGGAGAGGTAACCATTTACGAGGCCTGGAGGCTTTGCTGTCTAAGGAGTTGGATATCTGGTTACAAAAGGAGGAAATGTTGTGGCTTCAGAAATCTAGGGACCAATGGGTTAAGTTTGGAGATAGGAACACTTCTTATTTTCATACTAAAACTAAAATCAGAAGGCAACGAAATCGAATTTTTAAATTGCTCAATAATGAGGGAGTGTGGGTGACTGGCGAGAAGGATTTAGAGAGACTAATGGTTGATCACTTTAGAAACTTGTTTAGTTGTAAAGATAACCAATCTTGTGCCTTTATTGGCCATGAGTTTAGACCTATTACGTGGGATATTAGGGAGCGGCTTTCAAGACCTATCGAATCGGAAGAACTTACTGTGGCTTTAAAGAGTATGAAATTATTCAAAGCTCCTGGAAAGGACGGGTTTCCAGCCGGTTTCTTTCAGAGGTTTTGGAACCTTATAACCCCGGATATGCTCTCATTTGCTCAAAATTGCCTCCATAACCAGAAGCTTGATCCCATTCTAAATCAAACAACAATCATTCTCATTCCAAAAGTTGAGTGTCCCGTTTTGGTCTCTCAATTTAGGCCGATTTCCTTATGTCAAGTCCAATATAAAATTCTCGCTAAAACCTTGGCTAATAGGCTCAAGCCGCACATGGCTTCGTGGGTTTCAGATAGCCAGGCGAGTTTTGTTCCGGGCAGGAGCATTTTTGAAAACATTGTCCTTGTTCAGGAGGCCATTCATTTCATGCAGAACACTAAAGCTAGAGAGGGTTTTATAGCGATGAAAATTGATTTAGCTAAGGCTTATGATAGACTTTCATGGAGTTTCATTGATGATACCTTGAGAGGTATCAGGCTTCCTGACAACTTAAGAAGTCTCATTTTAGATTGCATCACATCTGTCACTTTCCAAATTAGTTGGAATGGTAGGTTATCTGAGAGTTTTGCTGTTGGGAGGGGGGTCAGGCAGGGGGATCCCTTATCCCCTTTTATCTTTGTGTTGTGCATGGAGCGCTTGTCTCAAATGATTAATAGCAAGGTCAATAGCAAAGAGTGGGTTCCTTTATCTATGGGGAGGAAAGGAACCTCACTTTCTCACTGTTTTTTTGCAGACGACTTGGTGCTTTTTGGTTCAGCTTCTGTTAGGCAGATTGGTGTCATGTGTGATTGCTTGTCAGATTTTTGTAAAGCGTCTGGGCAGACAGTCAGCTTTGAGAAATCTTCTATTCTCTTGTCCAGAAACATTAATCAGGAGAAAGCTAACATTCTTGGGAGTGAGGCGGTTATGCCCACTACTAGGAACTTTGGCAAGTACCTAGGGGTCTATCTTAAACAAGGTAGAAGCAGTAGTTTGTCTCATAGCCTAATTCTGGCCAAGATTAGGGATAGATTGTCTGGGTGGAAACAAAAGTCCTTATCAATGGCTGGAGCATTTGTTTAGTTAAAAGTTGCATTTCTGGAATTCCTGTCCATACGATGCAATGTCAGCTTTTACCTATTAATGTTTGTAATCAGATAGACAAGCTTTGTAGGGACTTTATATGTGGGCATGAGTCTGATAGTAGAAAATATCATGATATCGGGTGGGATGTGTTGTGCAAATCTAAGGCTCGAGGAGGGTTGGGTTTGAGACAGTCTAGAGCTATGAATATAGCTTGTTTCGGGAAGTTAGTGTGGAATCTTGTCAATAATTCCCAAAGATTGTGTCATAAAGTTCTGATCCGAAAATATCCTAATCCAGATACCTCTCTTTGCTCTCCTAATTGGAAAATGTTCAAAAATGCTCTAATTTAATTCGGGAAGGTGCTCGTTGGATTTTAAGTAATGGGAGTCTTATTCGTTTCCGGACTGATTGTTGGGCCAGAAATTTTAGTCTAATTACTAAAGTGTTCAGAGAGGTCCCACCTCAAATGCTGGACGATGTGGTCTCGGTGTATTGGGACGGTGATTTAGGATGGAAGTGGGATATATTATCTGAATTTTTTCCTAATGATGTCTTGAATGTTATTGGAGGCTTCAAAGTATTTGTGGATGCAGGTCCGGACTTTTTCTCTTGGTCTCCAGAACAGAATGGAAATTATAGTGTCAAATCTGCGTATCATTTGTTGACAGGAAAAGCTGCACCATCAGTTACTGGTAACTTGAATGATAGCTTGTTTAGAGTGATCTAGAAGCTTCATGTACAAGAAAGGGTCAGAGTATTTATGTGGAAAGCTGGTCATGGTAAAATTATGACTAATTCGAGACGTGCGATGTTTGGTTTTGCTTCTGATTCCTCATGCCATTTTTGCGGGTCTGAAGAAACTATTTTACATGTACTTAGAGATTGTCCAGTAGCAAAGATGGTGTGGAGTAAGTTGATTTTTGCGAACAAGAGGACTTCCTTCTTCGGTCTGAGCTTACTGGATTGGCTGGAGGTTAATCTAATGCAGCAGGGGCGTTAATTGATTAGAGTAAACTGGAAGATGGTATTTCCTATTGTGTGTCACATGTTATGGAGCTGAAGGAACGGCAAGATCTTCGGGAAGGAGAGCAGAATGAATCTTCCTTTCCAGAGGGTGATTATCACCTGTCTGCAAAATAAGAAAGCTTGGTCAGCTAGCAGCATGACTAATTTGTTGGATAATCTTCCGCAACAGGATGCTGCTAGAACTACTAATACAAGGCCATGGAATAACCTTAGTCCTAACTGCTTTATTTTTAGTATTGATGGAAGCTTTAATGTTTCTGCAGGTTTCGCAACAGCGGGAGGGATATGCAGGAACCATCATGGAGACTGGGTTGGAGGATTTGTAGCAGTTTTTAGCCAGCGGGACGCCCTTTATTCAGAGGCAATGGCGTTGGAGTATGCTATCAAGTTCGCTAAGGAGAGGAATCTTGAACATGTTAGAATCTGCTCAGATTCGCTTATACTTGTTAATCTGTTTATGTCTTGTCCTGAAGCTTATCCCTTGAAACCTCTGATTGAGGAATGTAAATCTCTTGTTGGGGGAAGGTGTTGACATCTGTGTATCTCATATCTCCCGCAAATGTAATAGGTCTGCAGACTTGGTTGCTAAAGTAGGTATAGGAATGTTGTGTGGGTATTATGTATTGAATGAACCTCCTAGTTGTATTTGTCCATAGCTTGCTGAGGATAGAGCTCTGTTTACTACTTAATAAGAGCTGAAGGCTGATGCCTCCCTTTTCGACCAAAAAAAAGAAGAAAAGAATAGTATGATAGAAGAGTTATATATTGTAATTTTTCCCTCACAAATATTTAGCTTACAGACAATATTATTTTCATTTAAGGATTTAATAAAAAAATTAGTCTTCTTTTTGCTAGCATCTAAATCATAATTCTCAATAGTTTATACATATTCTTTAAAAATACGGTAAATACGGATACACAGATTATTACACGGTCGTATGCCACTATGAGACGGGATGTTTGCTAAGTCGGATTTCATATGGGTCAGTAACCATATTGTAAAAACGGGTGATACACTATATAAATAGCCGTATTGAACCATTTTTTACAGCCATGACTAGACGGTGGGTTGTTTTAAATTTGATTGTAGATTTTATTTTATTTTCAATTTTGGATGTCTGGTTAGTACATATCACATTTAAGTATTAATTAATAAATATATAACTTAATTTTAAATTATTGATTAAATATTTCATTTATGTAAATTAATCTATGAATTTAGTAATAAATATAATATATTGTTTAATTTTTTATTTTAAGGTTATGAATTGTACGATTCAACCTTAAAAAGTTTTTCAGGTTAACTTTGAATTAAATGTCAAAATTGACATCCTTACATAAGAATGACGGCAAAGTTTGGAGCTCATCCCAAAGAATAAAGTGACGACAATATCACGTGTTAACTGCTAATTTGAAAAAAAAAAGAGCAAAGAGAATGTACTACATAAAAAAGAAATGTGTAAAATGGAAAGATTTATTATGGTGGATTTGTGGCCAACTGACAATGTAACTATCAAAATATAATAGAGGAGATGACACTGAATTGATGGTAGCTATTAGATCAGTGTGTAGATGTGATGTTTAAAATAAATAGAGAAAAAATGATAGAACCAACACTAAAATAGTTGTTTCCTCTGTGTGAAGGTTTCCTCTCTATGCCTTAGGGTTCCAAGCGCCTTTTCAGTTCCATCGCCATGCATTGGTCTGCCCAGCTTCGTCTGCCGATTCCCGCCCTGCCAACCACAACCAGTCTAGCAGATTTTACCACTAATCACACGCATTTAAGGAATATCAGCCACGTTTTACGTGTTTCCACATGCAAATCATTGCATTAAACACCTTTTACCTTGGCTCTTTGGATTCTTCAGCCCCGCACCTGCGTTTTAAACTGTAGTCCAACCCGCACTACAACCTTACAAGATCTTCTGCTGCTCCTCTCTGGTTGCACTCATCGATTGCGCCCTCTGTTCTTTTTCTTGATTTCCTACAGCAAACTTGTCTTACCAGAAATGTCCAGTTCTTCCTCCAAGATTGATGATATAGCTGCTCAATGTGCAAACTTGGCTCTCACGGCGGCGGAAGAGGCTTCCTTGAAAGTATCTGATGTGGCAAACGCTGAGTCAGGTGTTAACTATGCTTGCTCTCTATTAGGTAAGCTTTTGATAGCACGGTTTGTTGATCTCAATGCAATGGCACGTTCTTTCTCCAAAATATGGCGCGTTGAAGATCAGTTGAATGCTCGAAGTCCAGGGTCTAATATATATCTGTTTGAGTTTCCTGATGAGGAGTGTAAACTTGATGTTCTTGGCCGGGGGCCATGGACTTATGAAGGTTGTTTGCTCGTTTTGACGGAGATTGATCGGGACAAACCTCCCCGCGCCCACTCTTTCCAGTATGTTCCCTTCTGGGTTCGGGTTCATGAGGTACCCATGTGGTTTCTTAATCCTGCTTTTGCTAGAAGAGTTGGCGACAAGATTGGTCACTATTTAGACTATGTTGACTTTGCTAAGAGGTTTGCTGGTTTGTTTCTTCTGGTTAAGGTTATGATTGATCTGTTTCGACCTTTGTTGCGCTTTGTCACAATAACCATTGCTGGTAGACCCACTATTCTGCGTTTGTCGTATGAACGGTTGCCAACTTTGTGCTTTATCTGCGGTTTTCTTGACCATGTTGTTAAAGATTGCCCGCACAAAACTGAGGTTGCGGGGGCTGCCTTCCCGTATGGGTTATGGTTGAAGTCCAGCACTTTTGGCTCTGGTCGTCCACACATCGCTTCTTCTTCACCAGCACCACCTGCTCCTCAGCCTTCTCCCCTGCCTGTGGCTGCTCTACACCCTTCCCGTTCGCCGGTCCGTGCCATGGAGGGTGTGGAGGTCAATGCAGCTACTGACCTAGACAATACGGAGGTGGAAGAAGGCGAAATTGTGTTGTCGCCAACAAGCTCGACCAATCGCAAGCGAAAGAAAGAAGAAGATGTGTGTGTCTCTTCTGCGGTTCCAGTTTCTGATGACGTTGAGGTTGCTGAGATTTCCAAGCGTGTCAAGAGCGGTGATCCTGGTGCATCTCCACCACAGGCGACCCCGGGGGCAGCCTCAGGTCGCCCAGAATAATGTCCGCTTTGGTGGCGAACTGTGGTTTAGGCTCCGCTGCGGCTGTTCGCTGGATCGTGGGAGTGGTTGCTTCTGAGAAGCCTCATTTTGTTATCTTGTTAGAAACTAAGTTAGCTTTTTTGGAGATGCGGTTGGTGGCATCTAGGCTACGTGGGTATAACTGGGCGTGTGGGGATAGTGAGGGTAGGAAAGGTGGGGTTGCTATGTTTTGGCAAGATACTTTTGATGTAACTGTGTTAGGTTTTTCTGCGCACCATGTTGATGTTTTGGTTTGTAACTATGGGGGCACGAAATGGAGACTCACGGGAGTCTATGGTTGGTCAAAGGTAATAGAAAAATGGAAAACGTGGAAGTTGTTACGTTATTTGTGTGCGCGATGGCAGGGGACATGGCTTCTTGGGGGTGACTTTAATGAGGTTTTGAATATGGCTGAGCACCGTGGACAGGGTTTCCGTGCTCAATCAGCGATGGCTGCGTTCCGTTCTTGCCTATCAGATTGCTCTCTGTCTGACTTAGGCTATCGAGGCACTTGTTTCACATACACCAATCATGCAAGATGGTCAAATAATGTCAAGTCTAGATTGGATCGTTTTGTTGCTAATGACCCTTGGTTGGCAGCTTATCCTGATGCGCAAAATTTCCATCTTCGTTGGGGACGTCCGGACCATAAGCCGATTAAGCTTTTGTTGCAGCCTACTACCCGTCGTGGCCCAAAGCCGTTCCGTTTTGAAAACTGTTGGGCACACGATGATCAGTGCCGTAATATGGTTCAATCTATCTGGGTTCAGTCATCTGCAAATTATGCAAGTAAGGTCAGAGATTGTGGTCATGCTCTTAGAGCATGGGGCAAAGCAGATTTGGGTGGAAAAGCGGGCACTTCGTCGTGTAGAGACTGAACTTGATCATATTGCCCATCTGCCACCTACTATGCAAAATTTGGCAAAGTGGAAGTCGTGTTCTTTTGCGGTTGACTCTTTATTGTTGCGTGAGGAAATGCGACTTCAACAACGCTCCCGCCAATCTTGGTTGCAGACTGGGGATAGGAATAATAAAATGTTTTACAATCGGTTTCGGGCTCGTTCACGTCGTAATGCAATTTTCACGCTATCTTCACCAACGCTTCCTACTGCTACCACTTGCCAAGGTGTAGAATTTGTGGCAAGGGATTATTTCCAATCTCTCTTCACCACTACAAACCCTGAACCTGATTCACATCTGCTGGCTTGTGTGGAAGGCTGAGTCCCCCTTGATATGTAGGCCTCAATGGGCCATGTTTTTACTCGTGCTGATGTTGTGGCTGCCTACAGACAGTTAAATCCTTCAAAGGCTCTAGGCCCAGATGGCATAAACGGGGTCTTTCTCCGTACTTACTGGCCCATCATTAGTGAAGACTTCATTTCAATGGCTTTGACATTTCTTAACTCAGACATTGCGCTTCCCTCTATCAACCACACTCATATTACTCTTGTCCCTAAAAAGCAAGGGGCCACCTCTATCATGGATTATCGGCCCATTTCATTATGCAACACGTTGTACCGTGTCATTTCTAAAGTTTTGGTCAATAGGGTTCAGGAAGTCATGCCTTTTGTAATATCGGAGAATCAGGGTGCTTTTGTCAAGGATCGTCTGATCTCTGACCAGGTTCTGATTACTCATGAGATTTTACACCTTATGTGCACTTCAAAGGCAAAGGTTCGTGGTTTCTTTGCTTATAAAGTTGATATGTCCAAAGCTTTCGATCGGGTGGAGTGGTCTTTTATGTTGGACGTTCTGGGTCGTATGGGATTCCACCCTTTTTGGATCAGGGCAGTTCGGAAGTGTCTTTCTTCAGCCTCAATGGCAGTTCTCATCAATGGTCACCCGAGAGCCACCTTTTATCCTCAGCGGGGCTTACGTCAGGGTGACCCACTTTCACCACTTCTTTTTATTTGCTGCATGGAAGTTCTTACATCATCTTTGCAGCTTGCATCTCATGTTAATCAATATGTTGGTTTCAGATTCAGGGGCCTCCCCTCACCTGTAACCATTCTATTTGCTGATGATTGCATCCTTTTTGGTAAGGCTACTGTCACCAATGCCCAAGCTTTGGCTAATATTCTGGAGGATTTCAAGCAAGCATCTGGTCAGTGCATTAACATTGACAAGTCAGCAATCATGTTTTCGAGCTGTTTGCATGTCCCTTTGTGCAATGCAGTTGCATCGACTCTGGGGGCCGGATTGTGACAGACCTGGGTATGTACTTGGGCTTTCCTGTCAAGATGGGCCATATTCGCAACGCCATTTTTGCATACATTAAAGATAGAGTGGCGAAGCGGATCCATCAATGGTCTCGCCAGATTTCCCAGACAGGGCGTTTAAACCTGATTAAGGCTGTTTTACAAGCTATTCCTACGTACGTCATGTCCATTATAGCCTTACCCCAAGCCTTGTTGAAAGCTATTAAGAGCATGATTTCAAAGTTTTGGTGGAGCGGGTCTTCTGCCAAGTCTACTATTCATTGGACAAGCTGGAAAACAATGTGTCTTCCTTTGTCATGTGGGGGATTAGGGTTTCGGGATTTGCGCAGTTTCAACAGGGCTCTTTTGGGAAAACAGCTCTGGCGAATCCTGCAGAATCCTAATTCACTTCTCTCCAGCTTTTATGCGGCATGTTATCTTCGTCACACTCCTCTCATGCAAGCTCAACCTACATCTAGCTCAAGCCCGATTTGGAGAGCACTTTTGGGTGTGCAAAACTTGATTGACTTGGGAGGTCACAGGCATATTAATGATGGTCACACCACCTTTGTCAATGATCGTTGGCTCCTTTCGAAGGAGGGAGGCAAGCCTTATCTTTGGACCCTTCCTCCATCACTCCAACATGCAAAGGTGTCTGACTTAATGTTATCCCCGATAGTTTGGAACCTTCCACTTCTGCAGGCCAATTTTCACCCTAAGGATGTGCATCATATTTTATCTCTCCCAATCCCCAATGTTAGTACATGTTCCGATTCATTGTTTTGGAGTCTCACCAGTACAGCAGTTACACAGTCAAATCTGCATATCATAGTGATGTTCATTTCAGTCGTTCCGAACAAGCCAGCACATCCGCCTTGACAGTTTCGCCACAAGGTTTGGCCAGTAAACGTTTATGGAAGATGGATCTGCCACCTCGAATTCGTTTGTTTGGTTGGAAGGTCTTGCATGGTGCAATTCCTTGCATGGAGGTTTTGGCGCACCGAATCCACTGCTTAACCAGATCCTTTTGCCCAGTTTGTGATGGTGACGAATCTTTGCCCCATGTTTTTTTTCAATTGTCCCACCGTCAAACAGTACTGGGACCGTCTTGCAGTGCCTCATCCGCCACTTCTTCACACTAATGATGCTTTTATTGATTGGTACATGCATACATGCTTAACCAGCTCTGTTTCTGATTTGTCTATCCTCACCTCTCTCCTTTGGAGAATTTGGTTTGCCCGATGCCAATTGCAACATCAACATGTACGTTCTTTTGAGGCTGGGTGGTATCAAGCTGATAGCTTCCTCCATCATAGTCTGTTCATCGGTCCACCTATCCTGCCTGGGTTGAGATTTTTGTAGACGCAAGCCTTGACAAGTTTGGTCGGTTTGGTTTAGGGGTTGTTCTTATGCGCGACACCTCCGTTTTGGGTGCAGCAGTGTCAACTGGCACAGGTTGTTTACACCCTTCGCAAGTTGAAGCATTGGCACTTGCTCTGGGCATTGATGTGGCCAAGCAGCGTGGGCTGCAGCATATTCGTGTTTTGTCTGACTGCAAGAGTATCATCGACTATGTCTCCGGGAACATCTCCACAAGCTTGGATGCCCAAACGACGGGTTTACTTCATCACATGCTTACTTCTTTACAGCCTTTTCTTGATGTTGTATGGTTCCATGTCACTCACGATAACAATACTTTCACTCATAACCTAGCATATCATGCTAGAAAAGCTCAGCTCCCTCAGAGCTGTTGGAAGTCTACTGACTTCCATGCCTTTGTGCTGACCTTATGTTCTTAATATCAATATATTATCCTTGGTTAAAAAAAAAAAAAATTACATGCCTCACCCATGACGTTTAGTGAAATTTCACACTCCACCCACGTGGTTTCAAAAATTACTTTCCCCACCCATGTGGTTTCCCCCATTTTACATTCAACAACTTTTCTAATTTTTAGTTAATATAAAAGATGCTTAAACGTTGTCCAAAATTGATGAAATTTTACATAGATGATCCTAAAGTGTTATATTTTAGTTCAGTGAGAGACCTAAACTTTGTAAGAATAAATGTGACATGTGGGACCCAATGAACATGTCATATGTTTCATTGGGTCCCACGGGTACATTGAAGCTTAAAAACTTCAAATTGGACAAAAAAAAATCTCTTTAAGATCAGCCATGTAACGTTTCATCAATTTCAGACAATGTTTCAGCATCTTTTGAATTGAACAAAAATTATAAAAGTTGCTAGATGTAAATCGGGTGAAGCCACATGAGTGGAGAAAGTAATTTTTGAAACCACGTGGATGGAGTGTGTAATTTCACCAAACATCATGGGTGAGACATGTAATTTTCCCAAAAAAAACATTAAAATAGTTACAAAACGTTTGTTTCAACGGTGGATGCCACAAACAGATTTTTCTCAAATGAAACCGGCAGCTAGCTAGGGGCTACAGTGTCACTCCTATTGTATATAAAAACTTTAGTGATTTTTGTAATTATCTATAATTACATAAACTTTTGCTACGTAAAGGTATACATTTGAGTTTGGATACTACTAAAATTGTCGTCTGATTTTTTAAACTATATAGGAAAAGAGAGGGATTCACTGTACAGTTTGATTAATCAGAAATAAAAGTTGTTCTAATCTTTTCATGCGAAGAAATACAGGTTTAAGCATTCAATCCGCTTCGTGTAAGGAAGCTTCCACAAAGACCATGGAAGCTTCAACATGTCTTTCGAGATCTTAAACTTCTAACATGGATGAAGTTAGAGATAGAAGAGACGCAGAAAGGTAGAAAGAACATCATGTCAGTACTTCCACAATCTAAGGAGCCGAAACTGACAGATATTGACCGAGTAAACATCGCCTTCCAGTAGCAAAAGCCACAGAGTCGAACTATACATAAGTGTACATCATACAACACTTATTTGTTTTCATCGGTATAGTTCAGCGATATCAGAATATAAACCATAAAACCCTAGAGATGCCACAGTAGAGAATACTAGAAGAGTTAATTAAATACTCATCCACAGCAAAGCCTACTTATAAGAACTTCTCTATACTCGTGGTGAGAGTAGATTTTGGAACAGCACCAATTACTGCGTCTTTTTTCTCCCCATTCTTGAAGATCATAACAGTTGGAATGCTTCGGATTCCATAGCGAGTTGCAATGGAGGGGCTTTCGTCAGTGTTTACTTTAAAGCATTTGAGTTTCCCAGTGTACTGCTTTGCCAGCTCATCAATAATTGGATGGATCATGCGGCAAGGGCCACACCATGGGGCCCAGAATTCAACAAGAACCGGAGAGTCCGAGTCCAGCACGAGTGACTGCCATGAGGAATCCGTGACAGATTGCACTGCGAATGTTCCAGAAAATCAGAAGCAAGTTCTTTCATTCAATAAAGATGAATGTGTTATTGCCATTATGAAATTAAGATTCAAGTGAGATACCGTGTCAGAAAATTTCTACAATTTGTTGGCAACCACAAACATGATTTTGCTCATGTAAATATTGCAGATATACGTACTCTACTGACGCCAATGAACGGTATGCACACTACAAGTACAAATATAGTGGGCCATAGAAACAAATAAACTTTAGTGAATTCCTGGGTATTAATGAGGCCAGAAAGGCTGAAAAGAATCACACAAGGATCATGACACTAAACGCCAAGTCACTTTTGCAAGAAGCAGAGACGATACGAATTCCTCTTATAGATGCCGTGAGTAATGTGTTTTATTTTTCAGAAATGTGATATTCCTAAACCCGTTTTTCGATATACATTTGACAAGTCTCGAGTTCAACACATTCTTCAATCTAATTTGAATGAGCTATCATAACTTGAATCCACACTCCAACGAAGCGTCACCTTTCACCCAAACCAGCGTAAGAAAAGCAAATAATGGCGCATCTAAAAACTTTTGACAAAAAGCCATGGGTAAAAAACATACAGGAAAAAGAACCAGCAAAGTAAAAGCAAAACTTTTGGTCAAGGCATGAAAGTTTGCACATCAGCAATTCAGCATAGCGAACTTCAGTTCATTAAAGAACTAACCCATTCCAACAAAACCACCCAAGTTCGATGTTGCTTCTTTAGATATCACTGCTCAGTAATACAAGATATCTCTCCAAAGTGCTTATTCTAGACTCCCCTTAGGATCTTAGCAACCCAACCCCCTCCAGATTTGGCACAAAATAAAATAAAAAAATCATCCCAAAGTGCAATTCAACAAACTGATACAATATCAACATGCTTCTAATCTCCAGAATTAGTATAATTCAAGAATTGGGAATCAAACACTGCAAACCAAACGAAAGAAAATTGACTAAAATCTCAAAAAGGAAGTCCAAAGAATAAAAAATATTTAGTAACGCAGCACTTAACAATTATATCACAGCAATAAAAGGCCTATAAAGCAAAGTGAAAGCTAAACCTAAGCTTCAATATGAACATGAATCCAGTAGTTATGCTCCAATGAGCATCCATTCATGCACAAGATACATTCCTATGGAAAACAATTTCAAAATCTAAAAAACTATGGTAAGAACTCAATAAAGTAAATTGAAAGCCAGTAGCAGCAAAGAATACTGCAATAACTCGCTGAGAACATCATGGCAAAACTATATTCTCATTTGGTCAAAGGAGTGGTAGGATTAAGATCAAGTATGGTAACACGGAAACGGCAGTATAAACGCAGTGCTGAAAAATCACCTCCTCTCGTCTTCTAGCCCCTCGCGAGAACGCGGTGACGGGAAGAAAACAGTCTACAGAGAAAAACGAGAAGTGAAACCCATGTCTCCGTGAATGGGCGATATAGCTTAGGGTTCAGCGTTATCGCTACTTGTAGCCTGTGAGGTGAAGGTTTAGGCTTGGGGTTGCTTCCCCCGCTGGCTGTTTTAGGTGCTGAGGCCAGGTCTGCCTTTGTTGCAGCTTGGAGGAGTTTGATCAGGCAGACCTTGTCTTAGGACACAGCCACCGGGGTTTCTCCTCTGTTTTTCTTTTAGTTTGGCGGTTTGATCAGAGTCGCTGATTCTAGTTGTCGACTAAGGTGTTCAGTCAGGTTGTTCCACCTGTTTTTCTTGCAAGGATTGTGGTGATTTGGGATGTCGGTGAGCGGTTATTTGTTCAGAATTTGCTCTTTGTCTGTCTGAGCTGGGGGGACAGTTTCTTGTGCGGTTCTTACGGCTCTGGTGAGGAGATTGTGGATTAATCGTTGTGGTGAGGAGCATTCTTGAATAAGTGGACGTTGCTGATCAGCAAAAATTGCCTACTCATATGAGCAGCCTTACTCTCAATTGTGAGGGATTGGGTCACCCCAAGACAATTTCTTGGGTTTAAAAGCTTAATCATGAAGCTTAAACTTGATGTCATTTTCCTAAGTGGGACCCACAGATCTTTGCTTGATATGGATCTATTTTTTGGTAAGTTTTCTCAGTACCTTGGAGTGGCTGTTGCTAGTAGAGGTAGAAGTGGTGGTCTTTGCCTTATGTGGAAGAAGGAGATTGATTCTCTTGTTTCTTAGTCTCACCATCATATGTCTGCGATTATTAGATTACCTAATGATCTTCAATTCTTATTTACTGGGTTCTATGGGTGGTTTAATAGAAATATGAAGAATTTGTCTTAGAAACTCCTTTTACAAAATAAAGCAAACCTCCCTTCCTTGGGTGACACCTAGTGACTTCAACTGGATCCTTTTTGCTTCTAAAAAGATAGGTGGTTGAATCAAACAGGAAGCTCAAATGATCCCTTTCAGGAATGTTATCGTTGAATGTGATCTCCATGATATTGGCTTTTTTGGTGAAATCTCTACTTGTACTAATTGTCAAGAAGGTGTGATTAATTCCTATAGTACATTAGACAGGGTTTTCTGCTCTTCTGTTGGGATAGCTCTCTTCCCCAATATTTAAGTGGAACATTTGTCTCGAGAAGATTCTAGTCACAGCCCCCTCTTTATCAGACTCTTTGGAAACCAATAAAATCCCCACTAGTCTTCAAATTTTAGAATGACTAGTGCTTGCACTCTAAATGTGTTGAGATTGTTAGTGATGTTTGGGGCTCTCTCGACTCAAATGTGACTACTATTCTACCCCAGTGTGCAAGAAAGCCAAGTGAGTGGAGAAGGTGGTCAATTTCTAAGATCTAGTGGAAAATCAATTCCAAAAAGAAAGAACTTGGACTAATTTCCAGCAGTAATACCTTTTTGGGATCAATAAACAACAGAAAGAGGTCACTAAATCTGGTGGAAACAAAGATCTAGAGACTGTTGGATCAAAGAAGGGGACAAAAATACTAGGTATTTCCATGCTGGAGCTTCTTCTCTTAGAAGATCTGTTGAGATCTTTGGTCTTAGAAACCCTGGTCAGATGATGCAATATTCTTGGCATAACATTGAATTCATTGCTGGAAATCACTTTCAGTTCCTTTTCTTTTCTACTTGGCCTCAAGCAAATAATAACTTTATCTCAGTGGTGGAAGGTAGGCTTAACTCCAGATTTATTACAAAGTTATCTAAACCATATGCAAATGAAGAGATATACTCTGCAGTCAAACAGCTAGGCTCTGATAAAGCCCTCTGACTAGATGGTTTTAATGCTAAGTTTTACAAAACTTATTGGCACATCATTGGTAATCAAATTATTGAGGCAGTAATGCCTATTCTCAAAGGTCAGCCGTTGCCAACTACTTTGAATGAATATTTCATCACCCTCATTCCTAAGATCTCTGGTGTACTTGATATTGATAAGTTCAGACCTATTGCTCTGTGCAACTTCATTTATAAGATTGCTTCCAAGACCTCGGCAAACAGAATCCAGCACATCTTACCTCATCTCATATCTCAAAACCAGTCTGGATTTATGAAGGGTAGACTGGTCACTGATAATATAATCCTAGCTGGAGAGTTGCATCATTTCTTAGAGAAGAGTCACGCTACTAAGAGAGGTTTCTTTGCTCTTAAGAAGGATCTCGACAAGGCCTATGATAGGCTTGAGTGGTCTTTCTTTAAAGATGTGCTCACTTCGATGGGTTTCCCCCCAAACTGGCTCAATCCAATTATGAATTGTGTTCAATCAGTAAAATGCTCTATTCTTTTTAACGGCAAACCAAGCCTTTCCTTCTCTTAGTCTAGGGGAATAAGACAAGGGTTTTTCCTCTTTTCTTATTCATCTTGGCTCAAGAAGCTCTTTCAAGCTATCTAATCAAAGCTGATAATAGTGGAAATTTCAAAAGTATTAAGCTCACCCCTCTTTGCCCTTCCATTTCGCACCTTGCCTTTGCAAATGATATCCTTTTCTCTGGTCTTGACAACCCCACAAATATCTCCATTGTAAATCAAACCTTAGTCAAATTTCTTCAAGCTTCTGGCCATAAGATCAACCTTGAAAAAGCTAAGCTTGTCTTCAGCAAAAAAAACTCTCTTCTTTCATCCAAAACAACCTAGCTAACATGCCAATGTTCAAGAAGTATCATGCTTCTCCAAATACCTTGGTCTCCCCCTGCAAATTAGAAGAAAAAAATCTGATCTCTTCTCTTATCTTTCATATTCAGTCCAAATAATGATCTCCAGCAGGTCAAAACCAATGGCTCAGACAGTTAGATCCATCATGGTGTCTAGTATGCTTCAAGCCATCCCAAATTTTACCATGTCCCTCTTTTTCCTTCCAAAGAACATTATCTCAAAACTCAACTCAGCCAAGGGAGCCTATTCCTTACTACAAGGCAAAACCCAGTCTATTCTCACAAGGAGATATGAAAGAGGAATGTCCAAAAAGATGCCTTGGCTACCAGCTCTATTACATTATTTATAGTTGCTAATTGAGAAAACAAGGTGGACAAGAATATAAACGATAGGAAGAACCACAGCCATTTGGTGCCCAGGTGACTGCTAGCCTGCTCTTGTTGGGTCACCCTGCTGCTCATGAGGGACGGAGGGTACCAGGCTGAGATGGTGGTGGTCCCCTCTTAGCTTTGTGGTAGTACACAAGGGCGTAAAGGTTGGGTGATAGAGAGTTAACAAAAACTCACTTGTTATTGATAATACTTCTCATGCCACTACTTTTTCATACTCATCTGACTGGATTTTACTCTCATACCCAATTTTCTATTCTTTTAATTTCATGCCTACTCACCAGACAAGGTAAGTTATATTGTTCATAGGGTCAGCCAACAAAGAACCAATACACAACGGAGAAGAGTTGCCGAGGTGGAGATAAAAAGGCACACTCTGCAAGGCAATTAAAGCTGCTATTGAGAGTGAGTTTGAGAAACAGGGTGGGAGGTACTAGGATAAATGCCTAAACAGACCACGTAGAGTGATGGCTAATATTTGTGCCTCCAACTGAAATATTCTTGTGGTCAAGGCCTCTATAGTAAATCCATTGGAAGCAGGAAGCTTTCTTCAAATTTGAGATCATTGCTATTTCCTCACTTCATTTTCCAGTTTGCAGATTGTGTTGGAGTAATTCAGCTTCAGCTAGGCGTCTGACAGGATTCAGCATCATTTGGGGTACCGCTAACAAAATAGATCTGTTGTTCTTATCCCAAATGCCACAAAAAGATATCCATGCCCTTTACAGATGAGCTCCAGTCACAAAGGCTATTATCTCTTCGCAACCAAATAGCTTAGATCTAAATGCCACGGCGATGATGATATATGATTGTTCTATGTCAAACAACAGAAACAAGAGGAGTCCAGATAACCATCCATCCATCCATAGGACGCGCCATAGGGCTAGAGATACTGCGCCACTGAGCCCAGGTTAAATTGTGATTTTTTTTTCTATTTTTAAAAACATATCAGGTCTCATCCCGGCCTCCGTCCGAGTCGAAAATTGGAAAACAAGTCTTAACTTCTACAGCTCTGTAAATAAAACAAGAGTCATCAAACTGAGTCGTAGAATACATCAGTTATATTCACACACATCTCATCTTCCATTTGGATCAGGCAGATAGAGAGTAAAAGCCGTCTAGAAAAGCAAGGAACGAAGGGAAAGTTATATGAAAGGAACAAACTCAAAGATCAAAGGAAATACGATTATGCAATTAACCTTCAACGGCGGTGTCTGGGCTCTCGCACACCACTCGCCCACTGCGGCGAACCCCGGAGGATCTTAAGGGCCTCAAGCGGCGAGTAGACGCGCTCGATATGACTCTAAGACCACTGAATTTAGCCAATTTAACAGGTTGACGAGCGCAGGAGAAGGAGACGACGGAGGATAGCGAGACGATCGGCGCAAGAGCCGCCGAAGTAACTATGGAAGAGCGAGGAACTGAGACTGATTCGAATACGGCAGCCATAGATGAAAGGAAGACAGATGCCTTGGAGATCCAAAGATGCTAAGGATCCAAGTAGAGAAACTCCGGAAGGAGTGTGTTTGTTTTGTCAGTTCCTGTCAGCGGGCTTTGCGAACAGATGAGGAAATTAGGGTGCTGTTGTGGATGAGACTCAACAGCAAAGACGAGCAGGGACGTTTTACTTTCACACCACCTCCTGAAATACTAAGGTCCCGTTCGATCAGCACGATTGGGAGCTTAATGCGTTTTCTGGAAAAAAAATTGAAACAGGTGGCCTATTGTTATTGGCCCTTACTCTGATCAAAGCTTAGTTGGTTAACTATAATTGGTTAACCGCACTCACATTTATGGACAACTTAGCTGCGTTTGAAAGTGATGAGCGAACGCGCTCAAGTGAAGAAAATTTAATTTTGGCTTTAGATTTTTAGAATTAAAACCTCTCATCTATTATATTTTTTTGAAAAAATCCATAGCATGTTACTGAGATTTTTAATAATTAACAATATGTCACCATATATAATTTAATTCACTTTTATTATCATTAGGAAAAAAATTAGACCCAAAAATTAAAAATTCAAGGACAAGAGACATTATTGTTAGAGACGGTGATCTAGGGTTGCGTTCGGGCAGCAACATTTATGTTGCTTTTAAAAAAAATAGTAGATTTATCATAAAGCTACTCCATGTGTTTCAATACTATTGGTTCAAATATTAGTCAGGTCCACTGAAATTTAACTTGAGTACACTTGTCAGTTTACTATTAGTTAACCACACTTCAAAAAAGTAACCACACACACCTTTATTGCACCTTTATATCATAAATGTAGTAGTAGCTGCTTTTGCCGAACGGTACCTAGGTGTCGTTCGGTACGCACCTTTATGTTACATTTCCACTTAGGCTACGTTCGTTGAACGCGAAAATACTGCGTTATCATTAAGCTACATATGGTTAGCTTTAGTTAACCAATGAGAAGAAGGAAATGAACTCTGATAGAGTAGACAGTCCAATATAGAAGTGACACGTGACTGTCAAAAAGTGAAAAAATTTCACTCGCGGCTATCGAACAGGGCCCTTAATGCAGTTTTTATTTTGTTAAAAAGAAGCTCTATAAATGCAGGATAAAGACGTAAAAAGACCTTTATTATAAATGTTGTTTTTGCTGCTTTTCAAACTTTAAACTGTTTTTTTGTTTCTTCCTCTCACCAATCCTCCACCATTATTCTCGAGAACTGCTCTTAATTTCGACATCATCCCACTCGTTGCGTCCAGTGAAACCATCTCTTGTGATTTGAAATCAATTCTCTGTCTTGTAGGAGATTCGAGGAGTTGGACCCCAAATCCACGTTTCATTCGTTCGTTTTAATCAACATCTGAAGCTCTTTTTGCTTGCGGCATGAGCAGACGCAAACACTATCAGGGCCAATTGTATTTCAACAATCGTCAATATAGTTTATGGTGGGAATGAACTATGAGTGTGTACATAGATTGAGTGAGACAGATGGTGTCATGTAGCTCATTGAGACTATCATCGAAATTAGGTTTCATCCAGAAGGTGTTCGATGGTGGAGGATTTGGCGGTAGCGGAGGAGGGTACCACGGTGGTGGCATTAGAGATTGGTAAGGGTTTTGTTGGTTCATATCTATGGATTTGCAACCCAACTGAGGAAGAATGACATACATATTCTGCGACTGCCTTCTTTTTCACTCATGGTTAATTTATAACCCAAGTGGCGAACAAAACACACACAACTCAACACTCTCTTTCCATTCTTTTCCACTCCCGATAATTTTGCAAAAGCCACTAAATATCTAAGGAACTGAGTTGTTCGCATCGTTGGAAGAAGATGAATTGGAACTTTTGAGATCTTGAGGGTGTTTTAATAATCTAAAATTATAAAGGTCATTTAACTTAAAGGTGTCTGCCGAACACCTCTAGAATTAAAGTTGTAGATTTTCACTTTTATACAGGCAGTTTTAAAAGAACCTTTAACTTAAAGGTTTCTACCGAAAGGGACCTTATAAAAAGATAACACCTTGAGCAACAACTCAAATCTAAGTCTGAAACCAAATCTATTGACGAGCTCAAATACTTCTTAGGAATTAAGATTACTCATTCATCTCTTGGTATCTTCATTAGTCAACAAAAGTACTTTACAAATTTTGTTGATCGAAAACGACAAAAGCGGATATAAGTCTGCTACTGGATCCTAACCACAAACTGGGTAATGCTCATGATAGACCAAGAGTTAATTCAACCATGTATTATTGTGCGATGACTGATAAATCTTTCAATAATGTGAATGCCTTAGCCAATCATAAATGACTCAAAGGAACAAATCTGAAGCGCCTACTTGATTTTATGCTACTTTAAGTAGCTCTAGACTAACGGATCATGTTGATAAAGAAAACAACTTACAATTCAAGGCCTTCACCAATACTGATTATGGTGGTTCTCTTTGAACTTTTTTGGATCCAAATTTTTTTGTCTGATTTACTAATCAAATAGGTTGATCCGATGAAATTAATATAACAACAAATCTACTATCAATATAGCCTCACAATCCTGTTCAACATAATCAAACAAAACACTTTGAGATTGAAAAGATTGAAGAACTTATCAATTTGAACTACATTCCCCAGAAGACCAAGTTGTAGATGGTCACTAAACGTCATTAGTCATAGGTTTCATAACCTCGTCTTAAGCTCAGAACCCAGCTTGGGGGAGTACTAAAAACCCTAGTTAGCTCTTATGGGCCTAGGCCCATGTTTACTATCTTTATAAGTTTCACTTATTGTTCAAGATAAGTAAATAAGATTTCTCTTATAAACTACCAATAGTAGTCTATAGAGGCCAAGAAGCCAGCTTTCAGATGCTAGATGAACTTGATAGGAGAATTTTAAGGTAAAATCTACAATTTTAGAATCATCTCAACCCGGCCACAGTCCAGAAACCAAAACCTGAAAATATATATATAAAAAAAAAAAAAGAGGCAGGAAAGAAACAAGGGCAGCTCATGCAGAGACAGCTACATAAGCCTGGTAAAACATTCAAACGGTTTTGGTTTATAATGCACAGAACTTATTTGACTAAAAAATAAAGTACACCGTGAAGAAGTCACAATACAAATGGAACCTTCCGACCCAGTCACCAGTACATATAGCTTACAGACATCCTAATCAATGGATGGGAGATAGATATTGACTTGTATAACAGTGGCAGCCCCGTAATTCTTAATGCAAAATTCAAGCATTATCTATATATATCTGTGAGCACCATAATTTTTTTTTCTCTCTCGAGGAAGGTGTCAACGTTTAGAAAAGAACTCCTGTGTAAGGGAGGAAAAATCATAATCTTTGGCTGATTTGGTTTTGGTTTCTGAAGACGGCACTGTAGATGTTACGGTGTTGGCACTGGATGTCACCAAGGCGGTGCTGTTCACTGGAGCAGGTGAGCTGCACTGTAAAAACTGCAACACAGCAATCAAAGCAAAGCATTCACACGAGTAGCACTTGTAGATGGTAGAAAGTAAACTACGATAAATCATTATTACATTTTGAACTCGAAGGAAAAAGCCATAGACAAGGGGGAGAGATCATATGGAAATCTACTTTAAAATAGCACATTTCCCTTCATTTCAAAACGAAGTGTTTCAACCATTATGTTAAAGTTCTTTTAGGTTACGTAAGAAGCTGTCGAGGACGTTAAGGCTTACAAGTTTAACAGATAACCCCATACCGCAAATATTCCATGAGAAACACCCAACTCAGAGATCCTATATCTACCCCAAAAAGTCATAAAAAGTACACACAGACACACCAAAGGCCTTGAGCCTTGAGTTTATGTAACAAAATTGATTTTGAGTTGAAGAATAAAACACTCTCTCTTTATATGGTATCGCAAACTTGATTCTAAACTGCACAAACAGATACAAAGGAGTGGCAGCTTTAGGCAAAATGATTGTATCTATAATCTGGAAGAATAATTCAACGCACCTGGTATCAGGAAAAGGGGAAGGATTCCCTGCCTTCAACGATTGAAAGTTCCCCATTTGCTTCAATAAAAAGAATCACATTTTAGAACGTTAGTCTGCCAATATTTCAGAACAAGAAAAATACTAGCCACTACTGTTCAATATTCACCTGCAAAAGCTTTTGCATATCATTCTGGCCCATTGCAGGCATTGTTGTTGCGCTGGAACCTGATAGGCAAGATTAGGCCAGTTTTGACCTTGTATATTAGCATTATTTAACCCAGGCTGTGAAACATTCACAGGAGACTTTGCAACCCATTTTTAGCTGACTGAGCAGCCGCAGCCATTAGAAGTGACTGCTGATGTGCAAGCATGGTCAGTTGCTGCTGATGCAAAGCAAATGGAGAGACCATATTTGTCTGCGTATTCATGAATAGCAAATTATAGTTACAAACAAAGAAAGGGAAATCTATCAAACAAAACCAGACTTAGATGAAACAAGCTTATAAAAATTAGCACTGTTCTTCAATCTCTGGTACGCCAAGTCAGATGACAAAGTGTATAAGACCATAGGAATTTAAGCATGCTTCCCAAACAAAATTATTTTATAAATGATTAAAAACAAAGGAGACAGAAAGGACAAAGGATATCTGTACTTTTAGGTGTCTTCAAACACAAAGATAATTCTGTGACAGCCTTCCTATTCGCCAGAATCATACAATATGATGATACTCCAAACTCTATTGACCAACCTCAAAATACCTTGAGGGGGAAATATATTGTCACCGTCATTCAGCTATAAGGAAAAAAAAAGAAAGGCCTCACTGAAATTATTGGATAGGTTAACCTCTAACCCTAATCATGGTAGTTACCTATCAAATTGATATCAGAGCCTGATCTTGGGCAAGAAATGGAGGACCTGGACGACACCTTCAAGTTTCAGTATTCATTAGGGAGGACCCGCCGAGCTGGTCCGGCAAGGCTAATATTGTTATTCTAACTTGTGGAGTATAGATGACAATTGTTCCAAGCACTCGGCAAGTACAAGGAGGGAGTAAACTTTTGATGGGCCGAATGGATACGGAACCTACTATGTGGAGCTTCCTTAAATGGTTTTCGGGAAATGGCTAATCAAAAGATTTGGTAACTAAGATCTAAGGGAGGAATCAAATGACACAGGAGAGGAAGTGGAGATTGAGGAGAGAAAAAAGGGAAAAAATAATGACCATAATGCTCTACGGTCACAAACCTTAGATGTGGAAGTGAAAATGGAGGATTTAATCAACAAAAGGAAGGAGTTAGAGATCAAGGAGTTGAAAAGGGTTGAATTTAAGAATCTAGACACACTACAATCAGTAACCCTAGAAGCCGTAGTGGAGTTATTTGATGTTTCAACGGTTCCAAAAATCAAGGAAGAAGAGTTCATTCAAAGATTGAAGGCAATAAGGAAGAAGGGACCTAAACTGAAGTCCGAGAAAAGAGCAGGAAATTGAAGAGAGTATCACCGGCCTAGTCAAAGGAAGATCGGGGAAACAAAGAAAGAAAGGAAATGGGAGAATATGAATCGCAAGAAAATGGACAAAATACTGAGGTTTTAGATGGATGCATCTTGGAACAAATCAACAATCATAAGCATTCGATGGTAGAATCCAATCTAGAGCTAGGTCCCCACAATCGCTACAGTGAAAGCATCTGCTGCACAAATTAGAGGTTCCAGATTCCAAATTCAGTCTTTGTGTCCTCAAAGTCGATGACGTCTTCTATGCTCAAGACATCTAAGTGTTCACCTATGTTGGTGTGCTCCACAATCTGCTCGGAGCACATGAAGGTCGCTCCCTACTATGTGCTCCATGTAACCTCCAAGAACAGTATCTCGATTGCCATTAGCAGTTTGGCGGGTGAAATTGCCAAATGATAGAAGTGAAGAACAATTATTTCATTTTGCAGAATAACCATAACCATGGAGGCATCCAGTTCCAAGAGTGGGGACCATCATGTGCGATTGGTCTAAATCTAACCAAACCAGCTAGTTCAATGATTGTCAAGGGAAGACCAAAAAAATCAGAAATATTAGGAAATTTCTTTATTTCGAGCGACAACTCTACCACATTCCCATATCCACCAGGATCAACACCTAGCAGGTCAAAATCTACAGCATGCCCAGCCACCTTCAATCCTCCGAATGTGCAGATTTACAAGAAGAAAGAGAGGCTGACTGCATTTATTGAGATTAGAATAACTAATACTCCCTCCTGTTCTTAATATATGATTTTTGGGCTCTTCATCTTATTTTCAAAATATAAGATATTTGGTTTTTTTTATCCTTTAATTTCGAACTCTACCCCTCTCATCCTTTCACTCACAACTCTCCTATTCAATTTACTCCAATTTTCAATGGAAAAAATAAGGGTAAAATTGTCTACTTTTTTTCTCCAAAATTCTTGTGCCCATAGCTAGAAAATCAAATATTGAGAACAGGAAGGAGTATTACATAGCCTAGTCACTAAATATAGATAAATTAAATCCTAATTCTAAAGGAGAACCCTTATAAGAATATGGGCCTAAAACAAAAAAGGACCTTAACTAAGGGCCTAATAACATAATAGGTCAAAACTACTGGGTCAAACAATAAGGAAACATAATACTAAACAAGTAGTTTAATAATCAAAACTACCCGCAAGCTGAGCAGGACTAGAGAAGATCATTAGATTGGAACAGAAATCTTCAAACATTTGGGCTCTTAACATATCTTCAAGAGATTGACTCTTCAACTTGAAAGCTTCAAGGCTTCACAAGTGGGATGAAGAAGCACTAATTCCAAAGAGAAGGCAACAGAGACACTACCAAGAAATCAAGGGAGTGGAGACACCAACCCTTACAGTGGTGGTAAAGACACTTGGTGGTGACATTGACGCCCACCAGTAGAGAGTGGTAGCGGAGATGCCTACAGAGAGTGAGTGTGGGATTAACCCAAGAAAGTTCAGGAATCTGATGGAGGAGATACCGCAGTCAAAAGTAGTGGTGGAGACACCAGCTAAAAAAATGTGGATTTAACTCAAAGAGTTCGGTGGAGGAGATACCAAAGTCTAAAAAGTGAGCTGTCAAAAATAGTTTGCTTGATCATAATGCCAACCAGAACTCAGAATCTGAATGAAGATGAGAAGAGAGCATACAACTATGCAAGTTTCAAAGGATTCTTGTGAAGGAACGAATAGGTGTGAAGGCACTAACCATAGAGATATTGGGGAAAACACCAAAGACGGATTTAGCAGAAGAATATGAGCTTAATAAGATTAATACAGAATCTCCACACATTCATTAAAAAGAAATCTGAGAGAGATACTGAGAAGAGGACAGAGCTGAACTAAAGGCCACAGAGAGCATGTGGAGGGGAATAGCAATAAGAATAATCATGACTGGCATGATTATGAAGAATAACTTCACCTCCAGAAGCAGTTCTTCGACTTTTCCTTCTCCCTTTTCCCCCTTAATTAATGGGTGGAAAGATAAAACATCATCCACAGCTTGGAATGGAAAGAAAAGGAAGAATCAGAGATCAAAGGAAATACAGGTAGAAAAAAGCTACTAATTCTATGGTAGAGATGAGAGGCAGAGAACAAGGCTTTCCATTTTCTAAGAATAAAGTACTAATGAGAAGCCCAATAAAAGAACACATAGCCAAAGAGAAGGGTTTCACAGTCGAATTGCCATGATGGCTTGCAGCCTCTCAAAAGAAAGAATATGTGCTCCTTCTACACCCAATCCACTGACCAGCAAGTGTGTGCAACTCAGACCAGAGAGAAGTGCGGATAGAATCGGAAACACAAAGTGGAGTAGAGGCAGGTCCACGGGACAACTGCAGTAGCAATAGAGGATGAAGACAGATGCAGATGTCTAAGCCTATCTAGTTGGTTGCAACTGCAATCTTCCAGGAGCATGTGTAGACGGCGACAGAGGCAGTCAGACGGGAGCAGATTCGATACAAGTCTGCAGACTAAGTAGCAAGGCAGTCAGTCTAATGGCAGGAGGATTTGAAGAAGTATTTAAAGTAGCATGAGTAGAGATGCGAAGAAAAGTGTGCTACTACTAGCTGTAATGAGCTTAGGCTTTTTATCAACAAGGCTGTTACTTATCACTCAGTCAGTATATTTATTAGATTTGATGTGCTGCTAATTCCAGGTCTCTTGTAGTCAACCGGATAAGTGGTACAATCCCAGACGAAATTGGGAGAATCTCCACCCTTGAAATGTAAGTCACATAATTTAATCTGTGTATTAGATGCTACAAAGTGTTCTTTTAAGGGAAGACAGAAAGTAAAAAAGCGGTTAAGAGAAATAGAAAAAACAACCATAGAGTTCATTTAGGATGTCTTACAACCCATGGAAACCTAAAGTTTCAGCAACCGAAGCTTATCTATTTCAGTTCACGTTACTGGTCAGACAGCACCAGCTTAAGAAGCCAGAAAGAAGCAAACAAATACAATTCTTGAACTCTTTTCAAGCATGAAAAAACTGTAAGATGAATGAAACTGATAGAGATCTTTGTCAAAAACACAATTAAAAATGAAGGAATGGTGACGATTTTACTACTTTCACAAGCAGACCACTTACAAATGAAGCATGTAATTTCAAACCCAAGAATAAAGAGTGCTATTTATTGTTACAAATATATGAATGTTTGTATTAAATCATTTTCATAACATGTTAACATTGAATACAACCACTAAAAGAAAGGGTGAGATGCACCAACTTAAATCAAAGAAAATAAGTTTTTGCACTGACAACCACAAATCAAAAATGCCCAAGCAGTACCAGACAGCAATACATGGGAACTTGTTAAATTGTTACAAACTTTTACAGATAGGATAAATTTATTATTCCTCCTTTCCAGAGTGCAAAAGGTTTATGAAAATTTCAAATAGAGGCAAACTGAGAAGCACAATCAGACAGCCATCTCTACACAAAAAAGGTAAAGGGCATGTACTAGGGTCCAGTTCTCATCAATAAATTTAATTGGGAGAATGATGTTTCATCTATGTGAGTACATATTTTCTTATGTTGTAAAACATCTGTTGACCTTTTTTTTTTACATTTCCCTTTTTAGATAATACGCAGTATGTATAAAGTAAGGACAAGGACAGACCTTTTCAAACAGGCTCATAATATCAGATTTAACATCTTTCTCTTGTTTCCCCGATCTCGATGGTGGAAGTGAAGATGAATCGCCAAAAGATCCTCAATTTTAATATGGGATTGCTGACCACTTTCCACTGATTTTGTGGGTTCAGTTTTTTCAGATGTAGACGCAAGTTCCGCAGCTGAGAAAAATTTCCAGAGATTGACATAATGCCAATACAAAAGATACAATTTGAAGATAAAGTTTCAAGAGAATAGGCAAAAGGCAAAGTAGACTGACCAAAAATACTATTTTATTACAAAATAAAAAGATGCAAGTCATCAGTGAGCACATACATTGAACCCTGCCCAAGCACCGTCATCACCAGAGTTATCAGCATTTTCACTTGGGCCATCCACGGAGAGCATGTCGAAGAGATCAACAGCATAATCAATTTTCTGGGACGGGGCAGCTGATGGTGCTTCGCTTTCCTTATTTCCTGCTGCCGGTTGAGGCACAGTTGTTTCTGATTGCAAGACATCATTTTGAGGCCTTGTAACAGGAACAGCCTACTCATAAATCATGTTCAGATGATCACTTGATTTGATATGTCAAGATTATAAGTAAGTGAAATCGAAAGAGAAATCAAAAGCATAGGGTGAACCAAATTTGTGATTCAAAAGTCAAACAAAGCAGAACCAGTAAATCAGCATCATCAAGAATCAACACCAGCTCCAAATAAGTCATGTAGCATTCAAGTCACATTATATACATAAGACAACAACAAAAATATAACAGCTGCGCCTCTGCCACATGTGTCATATTTAAAAGTTATAAGCATAAAGTAAACTCATTACTTAACAGTCTGCTATTCAAGCCTATGCAGAAAGAATATGGCTTTAGCTGGTCTTTCTGCCCCTTTGAAGAGCAATTTCCTTATATTGTGTTATTCTGCAGGCATAATTGGCAAGCACAGTTGATAAGGCTCATTCACCCCAGATTCGAGTGCTCCCTCCCCATGTTGTGACTAAAAAAGAGCAATTCTTTTTCATTTCTTCCTGAGTCTATTTGTCGGTTTTTTCCTATCACCAATTTATCGAAAGAACCTCACCTTCGTTGTAACTTCAATCTTTAGACTTTTAGACCTTGAGAAATGATTGAAAAAAAAAACCCTTAATGTTCAATATGATTTACACATAGTTAGCAAAACTGAATCTGAATACTGTAAATCACTCTGCATCCCTCCCACGTCAATGCAAGTAAAGAAACTGCCACATATTCCCCATTCTCTGAAACGAGACAACAAAGTATGTACAAGAAAATGAGCAACTTGTGCCCTTGAAACGCAATGAGTACAGAATAGAAGCAATATATATGCATATGTAAGCTGACTTATACATGCTTATGCTTTATTGAGTGAAAGGAAACTACTCAGTTTTCCCGGCATAATTGAAATAGTACTTTCACAGCAAAGTGAACGCCGTAATGGCCATTCAAATAGGACAATTAGTGAACCAAAATGCTGCTTTATCAGTTAAATTATGATGAGACTAGCTTTATCTCATAGTATATCAAATATCAGAAGATATAGCAGAGATTTTGCTTTGATCCCATCCCCACTCATCACTCTCATATAACTTCCACATTACCATGTATCCTTCTTTTCTTCCTCATCTACAGATATCACTCTAATCACCTTCAAAATTACCATACAACCAGACATTTTTGAGCAACTAATCGAGCAGAAAATTGTAAAGATTGAACCTCAATTTGGAGTAAAAACCTCATTTGAAATAAACACTTGTCAGATGATGATAGCAGTAAAATAACTAAAGAGAATCCAGCATTTTAAGCAGATGGCATGTATGAATTGAGAAAGCAAAAGGAAGGCAAAAGTAAGGTGACAGTTCAATAATGATATCAATGTCCAAAGACCAGCAAGGGTTCAGCCAACACTCAATGCAAGCTTGCTAATGAATCCGAGGATGGGAAACCAAAAACATGTAGTGAAATGCTGAAAAAATGAAAATGAAGACCAACTGCAAAAGAAAGGAAACACTAAGTTAAGAGAAAAAAGAATATAACGAAATACCACATCAGGTCCTCTAGGAGGTGTAGGAAAACTGATTCTTATAGATGGTGTGTTATCCTTTGTAGATGATGGATTTGCGTATCTCCTCCCCTCCGATGTAGTAACTGGTCTGGAAAAATTTCCATACCCATTAGTCTCCTCAGGTTTTAGCGGGTACAAACTTGATTTCTCTTCCGATGCTCCAGGTGGGCAGTTTGGTACTCCATCTTTTGAAACCCATCTCTTCTCCTCATACCTATGATTAACAATTCTTCATAATGATCTAATAAACATATTCAACACGCCACCAAACCAAAAAAAACACAGATATACAGCAAAGATCCCTGAAGATGTCGTAACCAAACAAAATAACCACATACTTGGCTCGAATAAAGTTCTCGATTCCAACTCTATCATAGTTAGGAGGTAGCTCAGCTTCCCAATAGCTATTAGCCTTCGCGTTTCCCATTGCTAAATTAAAAAATACCAATAAATATAGTTCCATAAAAATTGACATATTGCAAATATAGATATAGATATTCAATAACTTACATTGAATGAAGGCCACTTGTTCTGGGAGCCAAGTATCCAGTGTAGCTGACCGGACCTGAAACAGCATTCATTAAGGTTACAGTACTATTGCAATGAACGTTCCCATGTATAGATGCAAGGAACAAGAAACACTTCAAGGTCAAGCAACTATACCATATGGATCATGACAAAGTGGATACATATAAATTAAAAAAGGAAAGAACCACCAAAGATTGGAGCTTGGATTTAAAAGTGGTCAAGGAGTGAAGCACACCCTACATCGCCTTAATTGTGATCAAGCATAGTGCATACATGAGGCGAAGAGGGTGCACTTAGGCGCTTGGGAACCTATTTTCCACACATGCAGGCTCTTCTCTCTACTTTTAGCATTTCAACCCGATACCGTCTCTCCTACGGGAACATCACAGTTCACCATAAGGTCATTTTAGGTTTCATCAAACCTACAAACACATTTCAGCTGTGTTTTTTGGGATGGAATGAGAAGGCAGATTAAGAAATTTGTGGAGAATAGAGGTATGTCAACTAATGAACTATAGTCCTTGGCTCTCGCCTGTACAGTCCTGGACAGGGTTGGGGAAGACTAATTGTAAAACCCCTATCCCACATCGGGATATGAGCGGTAATGTGAATAGTTTATAAGAATACATATAGGTTGACTACTACAACCACAATGTCTTTCACTTTTAGGCCACAAGTGGCTATTTTCAAGCCCGGATAGCTTGGGAGCTAGGTTGTTGGACAGTTGTCCATATGGAGTGTTACAAATGGTATTAGAGTGAACTCGGGACCGTGTCAAGATGAACTACTCGACACCTATCAAGAAGGTCCATGAGACTTTAATGTTAGGCTTGCGACGATGATGCCGCGCTCTTTGAGTGGGGAAATATGTAATACCCTCATCTCATATCGGGATATGAGTGGTAATGTGAATAGTTTATAAGAATACATAGGGTGGGTTGACTACTATAACAACAAAGTCTTCCACTTTTAGGCCACAAGTGAGGACAAAGGGTTTGAAGTGGCTATTTTGAAATCGAATGGCTTGGGAGCTAGATTGTTGGACAGTTGTGCATATGAAGTGTTACACTTATCCACGGACTTTATCACCGAGCTGCCAAGATTACACGGAGTTGACAGGATCATGGTGATGGCAACGGTATTTGTGAAGGAATAGTTAGACTTCATGGGTTTTTGTGGTCAATTGTGCTAATCGGGACCCAATTTTTAATAGTTCCTTCTAGAAGAAGCTATTAAAGTGATCTGGTACCAAACTCAACCTCAGCTTCTTAAACGGAGTGGCAGACCAGAGTTGAGTACCGATGCATGGAAGATTATCCAAGGAGTTTCACATTCATCAAACCCAAGCAATGGACAAGTGGCTATCTAGCTCAACGCCATCTTCAATGGCAACAGCGATACATTGCCCTTCCACGCCGTGTAAGGCCGTGATCCTCTGGTGCTGATTCGCTACTGTCCATTGACTTCCCCTTTGCACGAAGTTGATGCTCAGCTGGGCGGAGAGGGACACCATTCTGGATGAGCTGAAGGAGCAGATGGCTAAAGCGCATAACAGAATGAAGTTGGAGGTTGATAAAAATAAGCGAGTGGTGCAGCTTGAAGGAGAGTTCATTTTCCTCAGGACATACGGTATGTGTTCAGTTGCAGGGAAACAAAACGTGAAACTTAGTGTGGACCGTTTGAGTTCAAGCGCGAGACTGGGCCAGGGCCACAAGCTTAAATTGCCACCTGGGGCTCGAATTCATCACACGGGGCACGTGTCTGAACCCAAGAAAGCCATAACCGCTAGTGAGGAATCAATTAACTACCTAAAAGCACTCACTGTTGAGCTGGATTCTCCACGTCCGCCAGCAAGAAGGCAAGAAATGGAGGTGGGATCAATAAGAAGGAATGTACCAAATGAGAGAACTCACCTCCTCATTCAATCCCAATGTCAAAAGTTCCACCTTGAGGACAAGATGGCTGTCCTTCAAGGACGATGATGGGCAACATGAATTGAGTCGAGGGAAACCCGATCATGTATACCATCATAAGAAGAAGAGGGTTCCAAGCCAACTATCAGGAGATAGAGACTTGAGGAGTTTTTGTGTTTTACTTTTCTTACCAGTCCCGGTGTGTATGAGCAATTTTAGATCGCGAGCCTGTGCGTGTCAGCAGTGTGGGTCTAGCTTTTTAAGGAAAGAGAAATCCCTTAGAGGTGTCATCTGGGAATTACTGTATTATGGCCGCTTTGAAGGATTGGAAGGGCTTTCCTTGATTTCCTCTATCGGTAGAGTATTTGGTCTGGTTTCCTATCCCCAGTTTACTGTTCTATTGCCTAACTCATGTAAGCTGGAACCCATAGTCAGTTGGCTCTTCAGCTGCCCACATCTAAGGGGTGTAAGTGTGTTTAACAATTTGTAAGCTACAATTTCCCCTTGATTAGGCTAAGATTATAGAAAAAAAGAGTAAATAATTTGACTTTAATTTTTTAGTTATGATTCCAAATGAAACTAAAGCACACATATTACCTAGTATTTTGGACTTCTATTTACGGTCTCATATACTTGAGAAGAGATATGTTTATTAGTGGGGATTTAGATACAAATTAGGTGTTTCAATCTTTGCATGTAGCTTAAAATTGGGAAGTTTCAAGTAACATCTATGGTATTGGTATATGTAGAAATAAGAGACATTTCATCAGTTACTCTTGAACACAACATGCCACCGCCACTCATACTCATCGGCACATTTATATTAGTGGATTTTCTCTTTTAGTTGCCCATATTAAGTTAACAATTCTTGGCTGTTTTCATTTAAGCAACAAAAATCCTTTACTTCAATTGCTTGACAGCAATACACGTGGTCCAGCTTGAAGACGTCCCTTTTCCCAAATAATCTTAAGTTGGATCTATGATGGAAAGGAAGCATTGACACTACCAATGATGGGGTGAATATTACATAGGTTTAGATGTAGGAGGTTATAAGCTCAGTATTTTATGATATGTCAACAGGTTGCATTTGCTTTTGATACTATGTTATGGGATGCTTACCCTTACCATGAAAAAACAAAGCATCCCAGCTCATGAGTATCAGATAAGCATTAAAGTTGTACTTAGAGCATGATGCAAACCAATCAAGACAATTGAACTATTGTAGTCTTGACAAACGAAACATCAGTTTTTATATGCACAAACCAAGCATGCAGTTCTTGGTGTTTTGCTTGTGGCAACAACAATCCAAGATTGGGGAAACCATACATAACAGTCTCTTACATGGCCAATGCATGCAGTTCTTTTGTTGTGGCAACAACAATCCAAGATTGGGGAAGCCATACAACAGTCTCATGGCCAATGCAGTAACTTTTAGATAAAAAAAATACTACTTGTCATCCATAAACAATTTTCAAAATTACAACGTTGATGCTTCTATAATGATAAGATGCGGCAACAACCTTTTTCACTGAAAATTAACTGATTCTGAAATAGTATCTCAATGGGCAAAAATCAGCATTATGACAGGACTGGGATGTTTCGCAAATCAATATTAGTACATTAAAAAATAGTAGGATATACCTTGGATATGTGCACCCCAAGACTTCTGTGAATCCCAGAACACTGCATGCATATAAAAATGCCTAAATTCACACTTGCCCATCTTGGACCTCTGTAAATCAAGCATGTAGTAGCTACAGTTCAGGCACATGCAATGCAATCAACATAAGACGTCATATATTCACCTTTCTTACACTTCAGAAGAAACTATAAGCCACCAAACTGATATTTATTTTGATGTAGGTTTAACGACTAAACTAATACTAAACACAGCAAGCAAAGATCAAATGCTGCAAATGGTCAGTCCAAATTCAAAAGTTTGGGAAAAAAAACATGAATTCAAGCATGGCCAATCTTCTGGTGTGTAAACAAGCTTTTCATTTCATGATTTTTAATTTCAGAACAACATACTTTGATTTACAATCAGCACATTCTCTATTTTCTGGCAACTTGAGAAGCCCTTCCAAGATCTGCAAGATTTAGATAAAAAAAAAAATTGTTAATCAATCAGCAGAAGAGTTGCAATCATATAGCCAGAAAAGTGACCACAAAGAAATCATTTTCATTTGATAAAATATGAGGAATTTTGTAATCCTTAATTAACAACACAGCTAGGCAACTTAAATACTAAATCAGCCCACCCAGGAAAATTATGCAAGCTGAGAAAACAATATACATTAACCAACATTGCAGAGGTAACAAATGACAACGTAAAGGATATCATGAGACTTTTCATCCCTATTAGTCAAATGAATGCAACACTAGAAACGCAGTAAGTAGAAAGCGATAGTCTGTAAAAAAAAACAAATGTTGGGCTAACTACTTGATTTATATACGATATTGAACTTGGACGAGTATGAAAGTGTGTCTGTATCAAGCACTAGCTTGGTAAACAGATGACTGGCATAAAATCTAACATACCAATAAGACCATGTGACAAATACAAACATAGGAACAAAATTAACTCAAGCTCCATTGCAGACGCAAATGACACCTCTGAAAGGCCACAGTCAAGGATATGAAAAAATGTTATCAAGATTGCAGATTATAGTAATACCTTTCCAGAAGAGAACCCCAAAAATATCCCTTCTATCCACTAATACATATACAATTTCTTGGACACATCATGAAAGAATAAGCGAAAATACAAATTACAGGCAGGAAGATATTAACAGAAAACAGCCAAAACGAAGGTAGATCCGCATATTATTGGATTCAGCCTGCTCCATTCAATATATAAACAGAGGCCACGGATTGGAATCGGCAGAGTTGCAAAATGCAAGATATTCAGAAAAACAAACAAAACTTTTCTAATCAAAGTCTAGTTATGCGGCAAAGTAACACGATTACTGCAATACCTTTAACTCACCCTCACCCAGGGAAGAGAAAAAACAGCTCAGACAAGATTTGCCCAGAAAAATGCACTCAGATCAGATCAGATCAGATCAAAGCATTGAAACATAAGTTAGATAAATCGAGTATAAGACATAGCGATTACAAAAATTGATTAACAAAAAAAGGAAGAAAATTGGTCGAGCAAGTATGAAATGATGTCACTGCTTATAATTGAATTGTGATGATGGCAATAGACAAGAAAAATCCAGTCGCCAAAATAAAATCAATTTCCAGAATCAGAATGAAAATTCCACTTTGTGAATCAGATTGACCTTTCGATGCCGGGCGTTGAGCTCCTTAGAAACGCCAGCCTTCTCGTTCATGTTGACTGCGAGGTCGTTCCTCCCCCTTAGCGGTAAAATCAATAAATCCGGAGGAGGAAGTAGATGAGAAGGAGGAAGCGCGACAACGGAGAAATGAACGGGATCTCCCCTTTCCTCTCTCTGTCACTACTGTATAAGGTAGAAGAAACGGCGTCGTTGATAAATTTTCTGTCCACCTTTTGTAGATTCTGTTTATGAATCTTTTTCTCTAGAGTTTTGCCCTGGCCATTGGCGTCAATCCTAAATGGTGGCGTGTGGCTGATAAATGGAGAGAAATCAAAAAAAGGGAATGCATTTTGTTTTATATATTAAAAGAAAGAAATTCCACCAAATTTCTTCTATGTTTGGTGTGTGAGCAAAAGAAATGAAAATGAATTAAAACCCAAATCATTGTCTCTGATTTACCGTTGATAAATAGTCAAAGGTCACCATTCATCAATAAACGTTTAAAGCAATAGGATTTTGGGAATATGGAAAATTAAATTAGAGAAATCTAACATAGGCCCCGTTGATGCCCCACAATCCTATATTGATCTTTTTTTTTTGGAAGGCATATGTTATTTTTTTTCCATGGACAAAAGTTTCATGTCAACTTCTTATTTCTTAACTACGGTGAACTATAAATAATCACAACTGTGTTTCGAGCGGGCGGCTGCGAACATCACCGTAATAATACAATAAATTGGCTAAATAAAAAGATTGAAAGAGAACAAATTGATTATATTTCTTTTTTTTTTGTCGTAAAATTGATTATTTTCTTGATCTCTGAAAACAATCACCTTGAAAAACTCGGTCTAACGAAGTTAGCGCCGGAGCCACCTTTCTCGGTGGCTCTTGTGCCACGTGCCGAAACACTATTGGCATACCACTTAAAATTATTTAACATAAAACAATAAGGTAAGTTTAGGTTAAATAATAGAGAAGCAAAAGTAGATATAAAACAAAAACATATCAAGTCGCTCGCACATAAAAGATGGTTGCGCAGATCAAAAATTGTCTTGAAATATTCCAAAACAGCTTAACAAATATGGAGTTCATTTGAGATTTTTGAATCATTTGACCTTGCATAATTGTATACCGTCGTGAGTAAGCACGCAATCTACCAACACTTGTAACATACCATATGTATCCTCATAACCACTCAGATCACTACGTATATCCCAATGTGAGATTGGGGTATCACATACTCCCCACTTAAAGAACGTGACGTTCTTGTCGCAAGCATAACATAACAAAACTGACATGATAAACTAAGTGGTTTGAATCGTCATATCTAATCACAAACGAGGTGACATTCTTACTTATATCACAAGTAGGGTTTAGAGTTAAAGATTTGGGGCTCGTTCGCCACACACGAGTAAGAGATTGATAACCATAAAAAGAAACTCCCATACAAATGTCAATATTTTATTGTATCACATTTAAATAAAAACACACATATCATGTTGGTGTTGGTGGATCTGGGTTTGGACGCCACTGGTGAACTGTTAAGATTATATAGTTGGGTGTTATTTATTTCCTAAGGTCGGTATTGTCTAGTGGACCTAGTTATTACTCAATTAACCGTGTTTGTTAGTTTATTAGTTCTGACCGTTGGGCTTAGGTGTCTAGGTTAGTATTTAAGTGTAGGTTTACTGTTTGTTTTCCTGGGGTTTTGTATTAGGTTGTAAAAGACTGGGTTGTTAGTAGAAGCCTTCCACTACGATTCTTCCCTTTCTTTAGTGTATCCTTGCCTCTGTACGATTCTTGTCTTCAATAAAGATTTCCCAATCCTCTTGAATTGTTTCATGGTATCAGAGCAGGAGATTTCACCTCACTAATTACAAACCCCTCGCCCAATTTCGACGATATGTTTGGCGAAATAAAGGAAACTGATGAGAATACTGATGCGGGTAATAACGATGAAGGCAAGGACGAACCAGGTCGCGGCAAGAACGGCGACGCCATTCTGTCAGGTGACCCCCTTTACTTGAGTAACGTCGACCAACCTGGAGTGCCAGTCGCCGTGAAGTTCACTGGAACTGGATTTCCATCTTGGAGAAGACAAGTCGACATCAGCAGTAGGAGCCAAGAACAAGACATGTTTCCTAGACGGCACGCTTGCCCGACCCACCGGCCCAGCATCCAAGATCCAGGCATGGGACCGGTGTAACAAGATGGTCATGTCTTGGCTGTTAGCGAGCGTGGAGAAGTCAATAGTGGAGACTATAATATTCCGGACTACGGCGGCAGGAATGTGGAGCGATCTGTGTACTCGCTACGGTCACAGCGATGCTACGAAGATCTACGAGCTGGAGCAGCAGCTCAGCGCTATCTCGCAAGGGAGCAGTACGGTAAGCGAGTACTTCAATCGGATCAAGAGCCTCTGGGATGAAATCAACTCCAGCGAAGTTATTCCCTCCTGCAACTGCGAAAATACAGAATCGTTTAAGGAGTATGTCAAGCAAAGGAGAGTCATAAAATTTCTTATGGGTCTTAACGATAGATATGCAGTAGTCAGAAGCAACATTTTAATGATTTCCCCATTACCCTAGATAGAGAAAGTATTCGCCCTACTAATCCAGCAGGAGCGACAGAAAAATATTACTGCCCCTGTCAATTCTTCATCAAGCGACGACGCGTCCATGTCTTTCGCCTTTGACCAGCGACGGCGAAACCCTAAGTTCTCTGCCTCAGGATCGGGAAAGCGTAACCCAACAAATTGCACTCACTGCGGAAAGATCGGACATACGGAGGATAAATGCTACCAGAAGCATGGGTTTCCCCAAAATTGGAGGAGCAGCAAGCCAAGAAAAACCAGTCGCCAATAACTGTGCAAGCGAGGGGAACAAAGAAGACTCTGTGCAAGACCCTTTTGGCGGAAATCTTACTAAGGAGCAAGTTAGCGCCCTGCTAGCATACATCAGCAGATCCCAGGGCGGCACAAATGATGCGACACCGCAGCAGGAGGAAGAACCCAATTGTGGGTTCGTCGGTACAGTTTCTAGCCCTAATACATATTCTGATTGTCCTGATTTCTTGAACAAAGATTCTATTAAGAGTTTGAATCTAATCGAATGCGAGTAAACATGAAACCCTAGATAAATCTACCTGGATTCTTGATTCTGGAGCAACAGATCACATGTGCTGCGATTTATCTTTGTTTAGCTATTATCGCATTCTTGACCAAGCTCATAGAATAGGAATGCCAGATGGCCATCCTCAATATGTCAGGATAATCGGTTTTGTTAGAATAAACTCCTTAATTATTTTGAATCATGTGTTGTTGTGCCTAAGTTTAGATTCAATCTGATTGCCATTAGTAAACTAGCAAATGTTCTGGGTGGAAGGGATAAATTTTGATCCCACATGTTGTGTATATCAGGCCTCTGATTTGAAGAATGATGTGCAAATTGGACATTTTCACAAGGGTCTGTATCTCCTTGATGTTTTCTATGACAAGAGGGCGATTGGAAGCTGTATAGATAAGAAAATCTCTTGTGCTAGTGTTGGCAACAGTTTTAGTCCTAGTTTTAACTCTAATGACTTCATTTCCCTTTGGCATTATAGATTAGGGCACTTTCCCAAGAGTAAGATGTTAGGGCTGAAACTTGTAGAAGGAGAGGGGGCAAGACATTTCATATGTGAACACTGCCATAGAGCAAAAGATCATAGACTGTCTTTTGGTAACAGCAATAAGAGGTCAGATGAAATCTTCCAATTAATACATGTCGATTTGTGGGGTCCTTATTCCCAAAAATCTTATGATGGCTTTCAGTATTTTCTCACCATAGTGGATGACAAGAGTAGAGCCTTCCCTGGGTTCATTTATGTGCTAATAAATCCCAATCTTTTCAAATTATTGCTGATTTTTTGGAAATGACTGAAAGGCAGTTTAACAAGAAAGTTAAGTGTATTAGAACTGACAACACATATGAGCTTGGAAGCTCTAAATTTGGAACTGATTTTTTGAAAGGTAAAGGGATAAACATCAAACTTCTTGTTGTGCCCACACTCCACAACAAAATGGAGTTGTGGAGCATAAGCATAGACACATAGTGGAATCAGGAAGAGCCCTAATGTTTCATTCTGGTGTACCTAGAAAGTTTTGGGCTGACAGTATCTTGACTGCAACTTACTTAATAAACAGGATGCCTCTCTTCACCTTTAAAAGGCCAAAAACCATTTGAAATAATTTTTGGTGAAAAACCTGATTATACGAATTTGAGATGTGTTTGGATGTCTGTGCTTTGCCAAAGTTAATTATAATCAGCATGATAAATTCGCCTCTATATGTGTGAAGGGTGTTTTATCGATTACTCTCATAACAAAAAGGGGTACAAAATCTATGACATGGATAATCAGAAGGTAATACATAACAGAGATGTTATCTTTCATGAGAATATCTTTCCCTTCAACGTGACAGATAAAAGTGTAATTAATGATCTTTTAGTACCCTCTGATAATCATGAAGATAATGTTGAGCTAACAGCACCTCTTGAGTTATTTGATGAAGATTCTCAGGAACCAAAGACAGAACCTCAAGCTCAGAATGAAGGAAGGAATACAAGCAGAATTGAAGAGGCACAGCAAGAAACACAAACCACAGAAAACTCACTTGAAGAAGCAGTGCAACCACACAGAGGAGATTTACCTGAGGCGTTCCCAAAGAGAAAGACATACACGTACATACCTCATAGATTATGAAGTTGGACAGACCTCAAGTAATGGAAAAGGGAAGTCCACACTTGACCCCTTTACTAATATTCTGTCTGACCGTATTATTGCTGCTACCGCTAAGATGAATGATAGTCACGATTACTATAAGTCTGATGATTTAAATCTTGTTTTAACTGATGACAGTGATAGTTTACTCTCATCCCTCTGTCCTCTAGAATCTGTCTGTCTGTTTACTGCTAGAACTGATGAAAAACAGGTTAAGGAAATCGAACCTAGTTCTTTTGAGGAGGCTATAAGGGACCCTAGATGGATAGATGCCATGGAGGCAGAATTTAGAGCCCTAGATAAGAACCAGACCTGGGAAATAGTCGACCTTCTAAGGGGCAAGAGACCTGTCAAATGCAAATGGGTATTTAAGTGTAAGTATAAAGCAGACGGTAACCTAGAAAGACATAAAGCCAGATTAGTGGCAAAAGGATTTACCCAGAATACGGAATAGATTATCAAGAAACCTTTTCCCCTGTTGTTAGATTCACAACAATTAAGGCATTAGTAATAATGTGTTAAGAAGAATTGGATAGTTAGCCAACTTGATGTAGTAAGGCATTTTTACATGGTGAACTTGAGGAAGAGGTTTATGGAATTACCTGAGGGATACAGTGTGAGTGATACCAATAAGGTTTGTTTGCTTAAAAGGTCCCTATATGGCTTGAAAACAAGCCTCGAGACAGTGGCACCAAAGACTGAGTACTTTCCTTAAAGATCTAGGTTTTGTACAGTCATTTAATGATTTTTTCTCTTTACTAACAGGTCTGATAATAAAATCTGTCTCTTGACTGTATATGTAGACGATATTCTTTTAAAGTGACAATCTAGGTTAATTAAAGAAGTCAAAGAAAGACTGGATAAAGAGTTCCAGATTAGAGGTCTTGGCAACAAATCACATTTTCTTGGAATGCATTCTTACATACTGCACAGGGTATAATTCTTACTCAGAACAGTTATGCAGAAACTCTAGTAAAAGAATTTGGCTGTTACAATGGTACAGCTGCAGTAGGCCCATGGAGATGAATATGAAACTATATAGAAATCAAGGGAAACCTCTTTCTGATCCTTCTATTTACAGAAGACTGGTTGGCAAATTAAGCTTTCTGTCACATAGTCGACCAGACTTATGCTTCTCAATACAAGTTCTCAGCCAGTTCCTTGAAAAGCCAAACTGATTTACATTTGATGAGTACTTACATACCTTGAGTTATGTTTCAGGAACACTGAACTATTGAAATACCTCAAACCTTAATATATTAATGAACTATCTAATTAGGAATACTAAGGCTATAACGTGCCTTAGAAACATTAGATAAGTGTTAAACAATAAGTACACCAAAACATGCTTTAGGAACAATGGAGAAAAAGGTGTTTTAAAGAGTACAAATAAATTAGGGGAACTACCAATAAGTTCTCAAGAGATTTAAAATGTGAAATACCTCTAAGATTAGTAATACACATTAACATAATTAGCGTTTTAAACTGAAAAACAACATTAGAGCACAAAAATGTGCTCTAAAGGAAAATGTGTTTTAAGAAACCATAGAGATTTCATCATGACCTCAATAAGGATCCAAAGTGAATTCATAAGTCTGATAATCAAGCTAAGAACATTATGAAACCATTACCAAAGAAAACCAAGCTCAAAAATAACTCAAGACAAAAATATGCCATAAAAACCCCTTAAAGCATATTTTGGATATATTGTCTTAAGAATGAGTCTTGGATGGTTTTAAAGGCTTGATTATATGTGAATGTACTAAAATAAAATAATAAAATTATTTGCAAAGCAAACCAAACTCTAAAAAGAGTTAAGACACAAAAAGGAGCCCGAAAACTCCTTAAAGCGTGTTTTTGCGAATTGTCTTCGAAATTTTTTGAGTGGCTAGTTGGCCTTGTATACATACTAAAATACATGTATACTACCTAATATCATATTAGGAATTTAATTTGAAGATTTTACCAAAAAGTTTACAAATATAATATTTAATGTGAATAGTAACCCGAAATAGTGCCCATTTAGTCAAACGTTGACCAAGAATGGTCAATGGTCAAAAATTTGACCATCCTTGACCAACCCAGTCGGCAGCCACAATAATGGGAAGGCCAGCTTGCATAATCAATCATTCTAAAAGCTTGCCTAATGTGGAGACTTTTGTTACTTTATATATTATAACATTACTTTACATTTTCTTTACTTTTCTCATTCTTTTCATCCCATTCAACGATTGCCTATAATTCCTTGCATTTGCTCCTGTCCCAACCGTGGCTATTCAATAATGAGAAGCTCCCTCCTTCTCTTACCTTTTGGTTTACCTCCATTGTTGCCATTTAGGAGCTTAAAGAACACCTTATCTTGTAGAAATCATAACTTTCTCATCTTAAGTCCAAATCATAAGCTTGATAGCTCGTTGGAATCCTATTTTCAAGAGCTTTACAACCATAGCTCATGAGCCCCCATATTCTCAGGAAAAACCACGAAGAAGTGCCTTTGATTCTCGAGGTAAAACATTGCCTTCTTGAAAACTTCTTGTTCTTTGGTTTTTATTACAGCCGATTGGCATGGGATACTAACCCATCTTATTCTTCATCTTGTTGTATAATTTTGGAGCCAATTTCTCTAGCAAATTGCTGTCAAAATTTCTAAGGAAATCAAGCTTAAATATTAAGCAAATGGTTAATATACAAGGTAAATCCTACAACTACCTATTTCAAGGTTCAAATTGTTGATCTATATATGATCTAATATGTTATTTATTTTGTTTAGGATTACCGAAATTATTGATGTGGTAGATTCAATTTTTAACACATTAAATGTTAATGTTTTGTAAATCTAAAATTAGATTTATACTCCTTATGATATAAGCTACAATATAAGCTATCATAATATACAAGAAAAGTTCACATACTAAAATTTAGTGTGTGGCCGAAAATTAAGAGATCTTAGGTGAGTTAGAAAAATTATATAACTAAGTTAAATTAAAGGAACTAGTATAATTAAGTGTAATATGTAAAGTTTGTGAAGTTTTGGTCACATAAATTAAGGCCGAAAATATATATGAATTAATATGTATTTTTGAGAGTTTAAGTGATGAGAAAATAATTGTAGAATTAAGTTTACAATTTATAAAGAGTTTATAAGGAATTTATAAGGGGTTTTGATATTTAAAGTTAATAAAAGATAGTATATATACACTACAACATAGATAGATAATTAAATCTGGTGATTTAGAGATGTTTAAGATGATTTTTGATTCAAAAATCTGTAGGAAAATTACTTACGAAAATTAGAAATTAATTGGAGTTAAATTGGTTAATAAATGAGTTAGGATAAAAGAAAAGACCACAAGGGTAAAATGGTAATTTCCCTGGTCAAACATGGTCAAACGTGGTCAAACTTGGTCAATGACAGTTTGTAAAATGTTTAGTGGAGCTATAATAAAATTGGTAGCAAAAGATTAGATATTAAAAGGATAAAGGAATAAAAAGTTAAGTTAAATTAACTTTAGGTGTAATTTTGTAAATTATGGAAAGTTAGGGGGTTTGACCATAAAAGACTGGTCAAAATTGGGTATATTTTGGTAATTAACCAAAAGTATAAAAGAGATTAATTAAGTAAGACTTTGGAAGAAATTAGAAATAAAAATAACAAGTTTAGAACTTATTAAGAGTAAAATGGAGATTAATAGAAAACTATGGGTAAGCAATATAAATAACACATTTTTTTTATGTGTTTAAGAAGGTTAAGGAAATTAAATAAAGAATTTAGAAACAAGTTGTAAAAGAAACAGAGTTAAGACGGGTTTAAATGAGACCCGTATATAAATTAAGGTATACGAGGGGTATACCCGTAATTTAATAAGTATAGGAGAAAATCAATACTTAAAGTATTTAATGAAAATACAAGTTATACAGGGAAAAGAAATAAATACGTATGATATAGAGTATCATACGGGCGTATACGAAAAAATCTTAGTGTACATGAATATACTCGTATACGTGAATAGTATACGTATAAATGAATAGTAAATACGTATACATGAATAGTAAATACGTATACATAAATAGTAAATATGCTTAAATGAATAGTAACTACGTATATATGAACAGTCAAATACGAGACGTATACGTGAATAGTAAAATACGGTGAATAGTAAAATACGGTGAATAGTGAAAAATACGAAAATCTAATACAAGGTCCGTATAAGTCTAAAGTTGCTAACTGTGCAACTAAATAACTGCTAACGACGTTAGTATGTTAATGAATTAGTATTGAGCTTGGAAACACTCTTAAATGAATGAACCCGTTTAACGGTATACTATTATACCCGGGTTAACCTAGTTAGAGGTTTAAGTTGAAAAGAGAACCAAATTAGTTCTAAGACACAGGTACTAATACTAGTTCTGATTACAGATCTAGATAAGTCAGAGGCGTTCGGCGGATTAGGCGAACGCGGGATTAAGAGCTAGCCAGTCTCCGGTGTACGGTATGGGATTCTTGTAGCTTGTTTGCTAACGAGGTCTACCTCGGTTTGTGTGCTATGTGTTATTGTGATACGACCAAACAAGATTAAGCATGTGAAACCGATTTACTGTATTGTTATTGTGTCCATTGTACACTAACATTACTTTATTCAGAGCTTGTTCATTAACTTTGATTAATAAACAATTGTATAAAGTTATCAGTACCCCTATTCAAGGGCGGAGCCACCTTATGGGTTAGGGGGGCCCGACCCCCCCAATTGTCCCCATGACATCACTTTTTTATTATTAGTTTTATATAATATAGTTTATTTTGTTATAAATTAAGTTGAATTTATTTAAATTGTCTAAAAATATCTATGATATTTATTATTTTTAATTAACATGAGTCCATTTTAATTTGTTTAGTGTTATAAATAGGAATAATAAACTACACTTTAAAATTAATTGATGTTATTAAGTGTCTTATTTTATACATTATTATCTTTATAACCATAATTTGAGCTGAAACTTGCTTCTAAAATATTAAATGTGCTTATCAAATTTTAGTTTAAAGTTAAGTTAATGAGTTCTTGTAATTGTCACCATGTACTACCTTTCTGTTCCTAATAAATAATGTTTCAAAAGTTGCCATTTTTTTCAAAATATAAGATGTTCTGAACTTTTTACCACTCAATTTTCATATACCCCCTTACTTTATTCTCTCACTCACAACTTCTCTATTCTTTATAAAAAATAAGGATAAAGTAGTCAAAAAATTGTCTACTACAAATTATCTATGAAAAATAGGATAGAGTATATTTTAGTGAGTTATATCTATATTTAAAATATAAACCTTTAAACCATATTGTAAGTATTTTTATTTTAAAATTTTATACTTATTTTCAGAATATATTTAGTATTGATGATATAAATATATAGCCAAAAAAATTTGGCCCCCCTAAATTTGAAATCCTGGCTCCGCCCCTGCCCCTATTGTTAGTTGGTTAATAGCGAGAGAGGTTTAACTAACCAATTGTCAAAGAGACTTCAGCTAACTGGAACTTGTGAGGAGAGGAATCCGGGACTGACTCCGGTCATGCATGTTCAGGTTTAAGAGGTCGGCATCTGCATCAGATCTGTCTTCCGCCTAGGGTCGACAAACTGACCCGGCCATCTCGAGTGAACAGTTCGAGATGGGAGGCAACTTCAGGAGGCGCAGGAGGGTCAAGCCTACACCCCTCATAACTTAAGAATTATTGTTTATTAAACCAATGGAGCTAATAACTCATTGGCTAGGGTTACTTTGACCCGACAAAATAAACAATTCAGTTAGAGAACAACCAATTCTAATAGGAGAATGGTTGACACTTATAAGGAATGGTCAAACACGAGAACTAAACAATTCTCAGGCCTCAGGATTTAGGAATCTAACTTACTCATTAATGGACGTCCATTACGACGTTCGATTTATTTGAGCTGTGAATGTTTCACATAAATGTGTTGTTTGTTATCGTACATCTTATTATTTTGTATGAATAAACAATTGCATGTATACAACAAAATAGTCGTGTGTAACCCGGCTAGCTTGTGGGCTGCACGTTTTCTATACCAGCTATATGTTGAGCCCCTTGGGGCCTGTGATTTAAACTTTGCAGGTAGGTACCAGACGAAGACTCGACCTGAGAGTAGGAGCGGGTAGGGTACTTCGGGTTGCTTTTACATTTGTTACACGAGTTGTGCATGTACACTCGTTTGGTATATTGATGAGACGTTAGTATGATGCATTAGGATGTGAGATACTCGGTATAAGTTGTGGTTTATGGATTGTAATGTTTTGGATGCTCGAGTAATTATCCAGTTAGTCAGACCGTGACTTGTTAAGAGAATAGGCCTAGTTAGTCACGGGTGACTAACGGCGGTAACACCAATTTAGTAGAACTTTTCCGTTGCGTTGTTAATGTACGAGATGGACTTAGGGAGACAATCATTGTATTTGGAGATGGGGTGTTACAAAAAGTGGTATCAGAGCGTAGTTACACTCTGATGACTGGAAAATACCGAGCTTAGGAATTACCGAGTTAGGAACTTTAGACTTTGAGTTAAGGGCTGAGTATTAGTGCGAGAGGTGCGTTAGTTAGGATTTCCCCGATGTATATCGGATATCTATAATACCTGACCCGCCCTCCGCGCCCCTGGCCCTATGATACCAGAGATGAACGCCAGAGAGATGACAAGCTTTCTCTTACTCGGGAAAACCCGATCTGGCAGTTACTTAGAATGGTGCAAATACGAGAAACACCTCGTTATGCAATAGTCTTTCAAGACTTGAAGGTCCTAATTGGAGCGCAACGTTGAATCAGGCGCTACTCATGGAATTCTACCAGTGAGAGAATAATAATTACCGACAACTTGGGTTGACGTGCTACGCAGTCGATATAACCCCGCCATACCAGTAAGAAGGAAATCACTACGGGTGCAATGAGAGGACAAGAGAAGTGACAGAAACACCGGAAAATAGTCCAAGGGAGCAGTAACAGCGGGATAACACCGCGCAAGAGCATAGGGACTACCTAAAAGTCAATTATGAAGCGGGTAACTTCGAACCTACAAAAAGGGGTTGTAAAGACCTAACTGCAATAGCCCAGACGACTACGAATGCATATGCAAGTCATACTCCAAGATAGGACTACGACGTAGTGCCAAAGGAGAGTCAATACTCGACAACCTCGACGAAGGTGTGAAAATGAGAGTGAAAACCATGGCGAAAACAAAAGAAAAAGGGTTCCCTCAGAAAGAGGAATACCCTGATAAGTAATTATACAATCAAAAGCAGTCAGGAAGCTGCCCAGATAATCAATTAACCAAAGCCAAAAAGGGCAAAGAAAGAGTCCCATGGACTACCACCTACATGGAGTTTAGGAGAATGTACCATTACCGACGTACCCAGTACTGATAGCCCATCTTGCAAGGCGCACTTACCTTGGCAAGTGCTGCCGCAATGAAGCTATACGGGAAGCCGTGAAGACCAAAAGGTAAAAACCACGGATATAATACCTATTAACACCGGATTACAATCCTTAAGACTGGAGAGCGAAATATTGGGAGGGCCTGACGGCCTAACCATGACAACTTAATCAATACACCAGTTAGCAGGGAGCTGGACTTGGTCAGGAAACTAAACGACGTGAGCATCAGCAACAGACAACCGACACTACAGGTAAAAACATCAGCCCGAAACCAAGCCTAACCTCGAATGGAAGAACCGAAGAGATTACTCAACAATGTGAGAAGACCAGATGTAAGTAATAACCTGCGAGTAAGGTATTACGACATACAATGAAGATGGAGGACATAACAACTTTCAATAAAAACGGGATGAACTTCCAGAATAATACCATTAACAGCACTCTTCATTGAGGATGTTGATAAACCTCAGAAACAGAATCAGAGAAAACAAATTTAAACAATGATCTACCTAGGATCAAAGACGTGCAATCACAAAAGAGAGAACCTCAAAAGGACTACACCATAGAGTTGGTGTAGTTGAGTAGAAAAGGACCCATAAAACGATGGTTAGTATTGCTTGCCTAACTCATTAACACCCAAATATGATTAGTCATTAACGGGTGGCATAGTCAACAAAAGTTGAACAAAGTATTGACATGGCAGCACATGATATCCAGGGTAAATATACGACTCAGACACCTGGAGGCAGAGGCCTAATGAGAACTAATCCTTAATTGCTAAAAGACGCAAGTCTATGAGAGTGAAGGTATTGTCACAGACACTGATTAACATCGGATTACCTAAGCGAACTTCCACAACAGGAAGCGAGATACAGCAACTTATTGTGAAACCCAATAGTACATCCAATGATGTAACCCAACATTGACAGAGTTCAGAGAACAAGAGAATCATGTGGATAACCTACAGATGATTAAGAATGCAACAGCGAACCGAACATCAACTATCACTTGAGACTAATCAAGCATAAAGGGCCTACGAGCCAAGGATGTTAAATACATCAGAGCTCGAGGCACAGGAAAGCATAAAAGGCTGATCTAGGCCATGAATGAACTACAACTCGTACATACGAGTGGTTATGAAAACTTATACTAAATTGAGGAAGAATTGCCAGGAAAGGCCACCAATGAGAATGTTGAGATAGTGCTATTGACAGGGGTGGAGAACGAACCATTCCTTTTAGGGTGGGGATACCTCTCCTTGTTGTGAGGCCATGAGTGGGAATAAACCCCTCAAAAAGGGCTTTCACTTCTTAGAGATTGAATACTCTCTATTAGAGAATGGGAACCGTAGACCTTGAAATTACCTTAGAACATTCCAGTTACACATAAATAATATGGAAGGCTGCAGAGACAGACCTCATATCCAACACCCAGGATTTAAGAATCAGCAATCGTCAGAGATAAACATTGTGGGTGCGCAGTATGGCACGTCAAGTGACCAACGCTCAAAAGAGCTTGTGATTCAACGGATGACTTCTTCAGTAACCGGTTAAATTACATGGTAAATAACATCACAAGGGATGAAAGAATGTGAGAGAAATTAGCCTACTTACAAACCTGAGATTGAAGCAGAACACCTTCATATTAAGAGATAACCATTTTGCAACACGATATGGCAACCGCCAAACACCGGAAATTAGAGAACTTCTAGTCTGTTTGCACCATGAAGGGGATTGAATATGAGACAAGATGTTGAAGAAAAACGATTGAATAATTGTGCCATCAATGGGCAATACAAGACAGCTAAAGCTACTTCGGTAGTAGAGGCCATGGGAAAAATACCTTGCAGGTAGATTAAGTTACGGTGCACAGCAAAGCAACCACTATATATAAGCCATCAAATATTGACACCAAAGCAATCAGATTTATGAATTAAAACACGATGTAAGTAAGGTGATGAAATGGGAGACAGACTGTGCAGTAACGCCAGTAGCCTGGGCCATGTGATGAAAGGTTGCAGATGAAGCACACTGTCCATTCCGTAAGGAGCTGGAAGTGCATTCCTAGTGGATCGACTTGAGAAATAAGATAAGAGGCTCTAAGGAAATAGACCTTAAATTACTACGGGATCGAGTCTGTACTAAATACAGAAGGTATAATGTAGTTATGAACCCAGTAGGAGGATATTCCTTGATTAAGTTCAAGAAGAACGACAAGTGCGTTATCATGGAATGATGAAAGAGGAGATCAACAATAGAATACTTCACAAATTAGCTGTAACTAAGCATGTGACGAACACTACGAGGATACTTAAACGAGATGTGGGACGACCGCACTCCAAAGGAGCTTGTGGGCCCGATGGACTTATTTATAAGTTAGTCGGGTAAGTAGCAATGTATCATTAAGGTACCCCATATATGTAAACGAGTAGTGTAAGGAACACGAGAAGTAGTCGACCCCGTACGATAGTCAGCGATGCAAACTCACACCAGAACAACAAGTTACCGTGAACAGTGGAGGAGGAAGTACTCAGTTAAAAATGAGATTAAAAGAGTCAAAGAACTCATCCCAGGAGGAAACAATTAAGAGTTATGAAGTGCGAGAAGCACTGATTAGTAAGTATGAACAGTTTATATGTCTCAAGATTTTTGAGGAAACTGTGAAGAGCAATAAGCACTGAGCAGCAGCTCCAGATAATACAGAAATCTCAGACTGAGGGTCAGTTAGTAGGAAACAATTCAGACGCTGAAAGGCGTAATAACAGCATGAACATCAGATCTCTAGAGAACTAGATAGACAAGCTATAACTCATTAAGACCGTGTATACATAAAGATACCACACGTCCATTAAGTGAACTTTATTCCTAAGTTATAAGGATACAAAGGAGCTGTAAAACCTATTAAAGAAGAAGATAGGTAGGGCAAACTAAGCCCCCAGGATTATCAGAGTCGCGCAGCAGAAGCTTGTGGACCATAGCTTAAAGGTTGATATGCCTAACAAAAGGGAAAAAGGAACGATGTATTGCACATCTTCCAGTCGAATAAAATATACGACTTATCTATCAAATACTTTGGAGCCTTAGAGACTACACTGGAACACAGTTGTAAGATTGGTATGAACACCAATAAGGATTCTTGATATAGAGACTAAGCCATTACCATGGTGAAGATCCTCTGACCCAATCATAATGTGAGATAGACTACATGGAACCTAGAATGCTCCATGACACATAAACACCTTGAACCTATGTTCAAGGATGATATAATGTTGATTACGTGGGCGTAATCCATTTTAAGGGGGGTAGAGCGTACAAACACTTAGCCTATATTTCACGTATTGAGTACGTAACCTACAGTGTGCATAGCACAATATAATTAGTTGTGATGTTTGATACGTATGTTATATAAACACATGTATTCATTCTAGGTGGTTGTGGTTATTACGCACAATTAAATGCGAATACCAGATGTATTAGAGGACGACCTCGTTAACTTCGGTGCGAGAATTCAGGAAAAGAGGAGTAGAAACTACAGGGAATTAAAATCCCTATGATATGTATTGATATGAGACCAAATATGGTAATGTTATGAGGTAGGAATCAGTATGAGACCGATATAGAACCTGGTAGGAATTAAATACTCTAAGTAAGTGCTGAGAGGTGAATTAAGAATGACTGATGGACTGAGTTCCATAATTTGGAGATGTATTGATTTATGATTATGACTAGAAGGACTAAAAGATATAAAATGCTACATGAATATTTATTTGGATGTTTGAAGTTGACGTGGGAGGTAGAACTTGATCTTGGCCAGATCAAGGAAAACTGAACACAAATTGGGGTGAAAGGATAGTTCAACACTGACGCTGATCACATCAGGGTCGGATGATTCCTGAAACTCCCTACAAGTGGTCACAATTAACCACGTTAAGAGTAGATACAGTAGCATAAAGTGGATTTGGAGTTGACATGTATTTACTGTATTACTCACTCATGAACTTGAGGACATGAAAACCTTTGTCTCCGGACCGGTTACTTGAGGAGTATGCATCTAAGAATATACAAAGAGTATTTTGATTACTAAAACATGCAAAAGACATGTTGTGTGACAAGTGTGGTAAATATATATATACATATGGCAAACCTTATGAGTCATAATGCCTATACAGATATTGAGTGATCTATATGATCTTTTAGTGTGAAGTTACCTGTGTATTCTAAGTGCTATAGATACATAGGAACTTTGGGGACAAAGTTCTTTTAAGGGGGGTAGATTGAAATACCTCAAACCTTAATATATTAATGAACTATCTAATTAGGATATACTAAGGCTAGAACGTGCCTTAGAAACATTAGAAGAAGTGTTAAACAACAATTTACACCAAAACATGCTTTAGGAACAATTAGAGAAAAAGGTGTTTTAAAGAGTACAAATAAATTAGGGAACTACCAATAAGTTCTCAAGAGATTTAAAATGTGAAATACCTCTAAGATTAGTAATACACATTAAGCAGAATTAGCGTTTAAACTGAAAACGCACATTAGAGCACAAAAATGTGCTCTAAAGGAAAATGTGTTTTAAGAAACCATAGAGATTTCATGACCTCAATAAGGATCCAAAGTGAATTCATAAGTCTTATAATCAAGCTAAGAACATTATGAAACCATTACCAAAGAAAACCAAGCTCAGAAACAACTCAAGACAAAAACATGCCATAAAAACCCCTTAAAGCATATTTTGGATATATTGTCTTAAGAATGAGTCTTGGATGGTTTTAAAGGCTTGATTATATGTGAATGTACTAAAATAAAATAATAAAATTATTTTCAAAGCAAACCAAACTCTAAAAAGAGTTAAGACACAAAAAGGAGCCCGAAAACTCCTTAAAGCGTGTTTTTGCGAATTGTCTTCGAAATTGGTTTTGAGTGACTAGTTGTCCTTGTATACATACTAAAATACATGTATACTACCTAATATCATATTAGGAATTTAATTGAAGATTTTACCAAAAATTTTACAAATATAATATTTAATGTGAATAGTAACCGAAATAGTGCCCATTTAGTCAAACATTGACCAAGAATGGTAAATGGTCAAAAAATTGACCATCCTTTACCAACCCAGTCGGCAGCCACAATAATGAGAAGGCCAGCTTGCATAATCAATCATTCTAAAAGCTTGCCTAATGTGGAGACTTTTTGTTACTTTTATATTATAACATTACTTTACATTTTCTTTACTTTTCTCATTCCTTTTCATCCCATTCAACGATTGCCTATAATTCCTTGCATTTGCTCCTGTCCCAACCGTGGATATTAATAATGAGAAGCTCCCTCCCTTCTCTTACCTTGGTTTACCTCCATTGTTGCCATTTAGGAGCTTAAAGAACACCTTATCTTGTAGAAATCATAACCTTCTCATCTTAAGTCCAAATCACAAGCTTGATAGCTCGTTGGAATCCTCTTCAAGATCTTTACAACCATAGCTCATGAACCCCAGATTCTAAGGAAAAACCACGAAGAAGTGCCTTTGATTCTCGAGGTAAAACATTGCCTTCTTGAAAACTTCTTGTTCTTTGGTTTTTGTTACAGCCGATTGGCATGGGATACTAACCCATCTTATTCTTCATCTTGTTGTATAATTTTGGAGCCAATTTCTCTAGCAAATTGCTGTCAAAATTTCTAAGGAAATCAAGCTTAAATATTAAGCTAATGGTTAATATACAAGGTAAATCCTACAACTACCTATTTCAAGGTTCTAATTGTTGATCTATATATGATCTAACATGTTATTTATTTTGTTTAGGATTACCGAAATTATTGATGTGGTAGATTCAATTTTTAACACATTAAATGTTAATGTTTTGTAAATCTAAAATTAGATTTATACTCCTTATGATATAAGCTACAATATAAGCTATCATAATATACAAGAAAAGTTCACATACTAAAATTTAGTGTGTGGCCAAAAATTAAGAGATCTTAGGTGAGTTAGAAAAATTATATAACTAAGTTAAATTAAAGGAACTAGTATAATTAAGTGTAATATGTAAAGTTTGTGAAGTTTTGGTCACATAAAATTAAGGCCGAATATATATATGAATTAATATGTATTTTTGAGAGTTTAAGTGATGAGAAAATAATTGTAGAATTAAGTTTACAATTTATAAAGAGTTTATAAGGAATTTATAAGGGTTTTGGTATATTTAAAGTTAATAAAATATAATATATACACTACAACATTAGATAATTAAATCTGGTGATTTAGAGATGTTTAAGATGATTTTTGATGTTCAAAAATCTGTAGGAAAATTACTTACGAAAATTAGAAATTAATTGGAGTTAAATGGTTAATAAATGAGTTAGGATAAAAGAAAAGACCACAAGGGTAAAATGGTAATTTCCCTGGTCAAACATGGTCAAACGTGGTCAAACTTGGTCAATGACAGTTTGTAAAATGTTTAGTGGAGCTAGAATAAAATTGGTAGCAAAAGATTAGATATTAAAAGGATAAAGGAATAAAAAGTTAAGTTAAATTAACTTTAGGTGTAATTTTGTAAATTATGGAAAGTTAGGGGGTTTGACCATAAAAGACTGGTCAAACTTGGGTATATTTTGGTAATTAACCAAAAGTATAAAAGAGATTAATTAAGTAAGACTTTGGAAGAAATTAGAAATAAAAATAACAAGTTTAGAACTTATTAAGAGTAAAATGGAGATTAATAGAAAACTATGGGTAAGAAATATAAATAACACATTTTTTTATGTGTTTAAGAAGGTTAAGGAAATTAATAAAGAATTTAGAAACAAGTTGTAAAAGAAACAGAGTTAAGACGGGTTTAAATGAGACCCGTATATAAATTAAGGTATACGAGGGGTATACCCGTAATTTAATAAGTATAGGAGAAAATCAATACTTAAAGTATTTTAATGAAAATACAAGTTATATAGGGAAATAAATAAATATGTACGATACGGAGTATCATACGGGCGTATACGAAAAAATCTTAGTGTACATGAATAGTACTCATATACGTGAATAGTATATGTATAAATGAATAGTACATACGTATACATGAATAGTAAATACATATACATGAATAGTAAATACGTATATATGAACAGTCAAATACGAGACATATATGTGAATAGTAAAATACGTATACGTGAATAGTAAAATACGTATACATGAATAGTAAAACACATATACGTGAATAGTAAAATACGGTGAATAGTAAAATACGGTGAATAGTGAAAAATACGAAAATCTAATACAAGGTCCGTATAAGTCTAAAGTTGCTAACTGTGCAACTAAATAACTGCTAACGACGTTAGTATGTTAATGAATTAGAATTGAGCTTGGAAACGCTCCTAAATGAACGAACCCGTTTAACGGTATACTATTATACCCGGGTTAACCTAGTTAGAGGTTTAAGTTGAAAAGAGAACCAAATTAGTTCTAAGACACAGGGTACTAATACTAGTTATGATTACAGATCTAGATAAGTCAGAGGCGTTCGACGGATTTGGCGAACGCGGATTAAGAGCTAGCCAGTCTCCGGTGTACGGTATGGGATTCTTGTAGCTTGTTTGCTAACGAGGTCTACCTCGGTTTGTGTGCTATGTGTTATTGTGATACGACCAAACAAGATTAAGCATAAAACCGATTTACTGTATTGTTATTGTGTCCATTGTACACTAACATTACTTGATTCAGAGCTTGTTCATTAACTTTGATTAATAAAAATTGTATAAAGTTATCAGTACCCCTATTGTTAGTTGGTTAATACCGATAGAGGTTTAACTAACCAATTGTCAAAGAGACTTCAGCTAACTGGAACTTGTGAGGAGAGGAATCCGGGACTGACTCCGGTCATGCATGTTCAGGTTTAAGAGGTCAGCATCTGCATCAGATCTGTCTTCCGCCTAGGGTCGACAAACTGACCCGGCCATCTCGAGTGAACAGTTCGAGATGGGAGGCAACTTCAGGAGGCGCAGGAGGGTCAAGCCTACACCCTCATAACTTAAGAATTATTGTTTATTAAACCAATGGAGCTAATAACTCATTGGCTAGGGTTACTTGACCCGACAAAATAAACAATTCAGTTAGAGAACAACCAATTCTAATAGGATAATGGTTGACACTTATAAGGAATGGTCAAACACGAGAACTAAACAATTCTCAGGCCTCAGGATTTAGGAATCTAACTTACTCATTAATGGACGTCCATTACGACGTTCGATTTATTTGAGCTGTGAATGTTTCACATAAATGTGTTGTTTGTTATCGTACTTCTTATTATTATTGTATGAATAAACAATTGCATGTATACGACAAAATAGTCGTGTGTAACCCGGCTAGCTTGTGGGCTGCACGTTTTCTATACCTGCTATATGCTGAGCCCCTTGGGGCCTGTGATTTAAACTTTGCAGGTAGGTACCAGACGAAGACTCGACCTGAGAGTAGGAGCGGGTAGGGTACTTCGGGTTGCTTTTACATTTGTTACACGAGTTGTGCATGTACACTCGTTTGGTATATTGATGAGACGTTAGTATGATGTATTAGGATGTGAGATACTCGGTATAAGTTGTGGTTTATGGATTGTAATGTTTTGGATGCTCGAGTAATTATCCAGTTAGTCAGACCGTGACTTGTTAAGAGAATAGGCCTAGTTAGTCACGTGGGTGACTAACGGCGGTAACACCAATTTAGTAGAACTTTTCTGTTGCGTTGTTAATGTACGAGATGGACTTAGGGAGACAATCATTGTATTTGGAGATGGGGTGTTACAACTATGGACTGTTATTTAATAAGAGAAAATGTTTTGATCTCATTGCATTTTGTGATGCAGATTGGGCCAGCTGCCCCAAAAAGAAGGTCGGTCAGTGGTTACTTTATCTAGCTCGGAGGGAGTCTCTTTCATGGAAATCAAAGAAGCAGACCATCGTGGCCTTATCATCAGCGGAGTCAGAGTACCGTTCCATGAGGCAAGTCACAGCTGAGATTGCATGGCTGACAAGGCTGCTGTCTGAGCTAGGGGTTGAAGGAATTAAGCCTGTCCCAGTGAAATGGGATAGTCAATCAGCAGTATATATAGCTATAAATCCCGTTTTACACGAGAGGACTAAGCATATAGAACTGGATATACATTATGTCCGACAGCAACTGCAAGAAGGCTTAGTTTCTATACAGTTTGTTCCATCAAGTTCGCAGCTCGCGGATCTGCTAACCAAAGTATTGTCGGGAAGGAACTATCCAGCTCTCCTTCAGCAGTTGGGTGTCACAGAAATGACCTCTGGTAGTGTAGCTTCAAAACAAACATCAGATGTCTGTTTTGAGGGGGCATGTTAAGATTATATAGTTGGGTGTTATTTATTTCCTAAGGTCGGTATTGTCTAGTGGACCTAGTTATTGCTCAATTAACTGTGTTTGTTAGTTTATTAGTTCTGACCGTTGGGCTTAGTTGTCTAAGTTAGTATTTAAGTGTAGGTTTACTGTTTGTTTTCCTTAGGTTTTGTATTAGGTTGTAAAAGACTGGGTTGTTAGTAGAAGCCTTCCACTTTGAAGCCTTCCACTACGATTGTTCCCTTTCTTTAGTGTATCCTTGCCTCTGTACGATTCTTGTCTTCAATAAAGATTTCCCAATCCTCTTGAATTGTTTCATGAACGCCCCCACATAGTTTAGGATTTAGGTGTCGTTTGCTCACGGTGAGGAAAAGTAAGCAAACACAGTAATAGTTGCGTCTGCATAAATCTTGGTATAGTTAACCAATGTTGGTTAGCCATGTGGATTGAGGTCAAATTTTTGTGGACCGTGATTATAAGTAGATCAAATCACAATATGACACTTCTCCTAAATTATTTTAAAAAGAGATTAATGTTTGAATAGTGCGCACCAAACGCAACCTTAGACCCAATAGCATGAACATTTGAAGGGTTTTTTTTTACTTTTGACTAACTATGTGTCAATTACTTATTAGATTTATCACAAGCCATGATTATCCACTAACTTCCACCTGATTTGTTAACCACAGTTAACTACGCGGAACAAACAAACGTAGCATATTGCGCATATCATCGAACGCCCTCCTGCAAGATGTAATCACAAACACGGTATCAAAAGTAGGGGCTCGGTTTTTCATATACGTATTTAAAATCGGCATGGAAACCCTGGCTTTTGCGCCAGGGTGGTATGTGGAGATGGACATGTGTCAGATTGTGATTAGGGGAATAAATGAGAAAAAATTAATAAAAAGAAAAAAAGGTGCTAAAAGAAAAAAAGTAGAATAAAAGATGTAGTCACGCGTGAGTTTTGAAGGGGGTTGTATGTAATATTATTAGTAGGAGAGAGAAATAATTGTTTTTTAAATGTTATAACTTACAAAATATAAGTGTAAAAATGAAAAAAATTATACTATTGTTCATTTTCCGTGCTCTTCAAAATAAAATGCATCATGGATATGTTTTGGTAAACTTAAATTTTTTTTTAGAAGGAGTATATATTACATATTTTTTAAGTGAATCTTATTCATTAACAAAATGAATCTTCTTTAACAATAAAATGAATCTTATTCATTAACAAAATGAATTACCCCAAACACTATATAACCCACCCTAGAAAAGAACCACAAACCCTAAAAATCTGTCGAGTTAGTAACGACAATATAAAGTGTAGACTAATGCCAAAAAGATTACCTTACCCCCCAAACACCCTAAAATCCACCCCTTGCATAAGTTTGTGGTAGGATTCTCTTCTATTAGTATTAAAACAAAAATATCACTGTTCTTAAACCTTTGATTCACCTTAAAAAACCTTTGATTCACTTTTCTTAAACTCTGATTCACTTTTCTTAAACCTCTATTCACTTAGTTAACAATCTCTATTTACGAGAATCACTTTTCTTAAATCTCTAATTCACTTTTCTTAAACTCATGATTCACTTTATAAAAATCTCTGATTAACATTTCTTAAACCTCTTAATCACAATCTATGCTTACGAGATTCACTTTTCTTATTACTCTGATTCACTTTGTAACAACTTGTGATTCACTTTTTAACAACCTTGATTCACTTTTCTAAACCTCTGATTCACAATAGTCAAACAATCAGAATCACTTTAGTTAAACAATCTCTGTTTATGTGATTCACTTTTTGAAAACTCTTATTCACTTTTACGTAACTCTCTGATTCACTTTTTAACAACTTCAATTCACTTTTAACAATCTTTGATTCACTTTTCGTAAACTTAAGATTCACAATGAATTTAAAAAATATATACATACAAAAAAAAAAAAATTTGAAATTTATCAAAACATACTCATGTTTGGTCTTATTTTGAAGAACTCGAATTATGATGAACAACGGTATAAATTTTATGTTATTTGGACTTATATCAATAATCTACAACATTTTAAAGTTTTACAAAAGTATAAAGCACAAAAGGACAAAATAGATGACAAATGATCAAATGGTCATCACCACCTTACAATATGGCGTAATCGCCAACTTCGAATTTGCGATTTAAAATTAGGGGTTGTTCGCCTTCTGCGTTTCGGATAAATCCACCATCAGTTACATTATAGTCTAGTTAACTAATAAGAAATTTTCAAGTGTACTTAAGTTAAATTTTAGTGAGGATCTAATATATGTTGAACCAATCATATTAAGACATGTAAAGCTATTCTATTTTTTTCGTAAATCCAATGAACGAACGGGAACTACGGGTGACTATTCGCTTCCTAGTTATCATCAATCATCGTGATATATACCCCACCTACACCGCCGGAACGTACACAGATTCCTAATCTCCCACAGGGACAAAATAGTCATCCATATGTTGAGAAAGAACGAACTCCTCCAAATCCGCCATTTCCCCCCTCCCCACCTCAAAACCCTGAATTGAAATAGCAAACCATATCCCTCTTTCAATCGAACCAAAATCTCGCTCGCCGCCGCGCCAATGGGCTCCGTAAACTGGAGTTTGAACATCAGCGCTAGTAGGCGCAGCGACAACCGTAGCCGCAGTAGCAGCAATCTCAGCAAAAACCCAAGGACTCATCCTTCGAGCTAATAACAATCAACCTCACTTCCTTCAAACTCAATTTTACAGTCCTTGACACGGAGCTAATCCTAACGTTCATGTCACAACCCAAACCCCGTCCCTACCTGGTTCTCCCCAACCACAATATTAATCTTCTACGATAGCTCTATGCTGGGTTCAGCCCAGGTCAAGGCCGGTTCCGATCCGTCCGGTCATGCCAGATGATATGACTGCCCGGAAGACTGAATGGGCTCGAGGGTGCACATCACGTGAGTAAGTTTCTTGGGGATGTGGCGAGAAGGGAAATGGTGTTGGGTGTGATTGTGGAGGTTTGCGGGAGTGCGAAGTTGTTGTGGAAGTGGGAGCATCAGTTTAGGGTTCATGTTGAGAACCGGATTGTTGTTGATCCAGTTTTTCTTGATGTTTTTGACCAAGAAAATTTGTTAGAGATGGAAGTGATGTTGACGTGAGGTGTTGGTTGGGATGGTATTGGTAAATTAGGGTTATATGATTGTTGGGGGTTCTGTAATTATAGGTTTTCTCTATATTTTATTGTTTAACATGTTTTGGCTACACCTATATGTAGTCAAAGATAGCTACATTACATGTACATGTAGTAGACGAAACATGTACATTACACCTATAAAACATGTACATTACTTATATAACAAATATTGTACACAAAAATAGTACTTTCAGTATAATTATTTATTGTACATGTTTTCCTTATTCATGACATGTATACAATAAATGTAGCTATCTTTGGCTACATATACATTAGCCAAGAATTTGCCTTTATTTTGTTATAGTGGATACGAATGTCAGGCATGACATGTGAGGAACGTGTGAACATTATTTCCATATATTGTTTTGAAGAACACATGAAGTAGAGATTTGGCGTTTGAGATCTGTTTTCTTCTTTTGATATATGTTGTTTGTGTAGATCAAGCCCTTCTTCTTTTGTGAGTTTGTGTATTTTTGGGCAAATTCTTCCATATCCTTCCAGGTTATAGAGGGTTCTTTGTAATGTGGACTAGGAATACTGATAATGTACCTAGTAGACAAGGCCCCCAATATTTGGGGCCCAATTTTTATTTCCTCTCTTAAGATTTTGTCATGATGAAATTATTTAAGGGTCCAAATTTATTTTAAACGGAACATATTTTAAGTTTATATTTGAGATACATTCAAATGTTGTAAACGTAACTATCGTAAATGGGTAATTTAATTTAATATTTTTGGTATATTTCTATAATTTGTCTCATTTTAAATTTTATCACAAGGCAATCATCAAGACGCCCTTGGTTTTGGGAAGACTTAACCTAGGAGGCCCAAGAGGAATACACCTGAAGGTACGCATATAGATTTTCCTATGGTTTCTCATATATGCATGGTAAGACCAACACAAGTCACACACTACTCGCAAGGAACATATCACTTGATCAAAGTGTCTGCCCACTGTACAGTACAACCAAGCCACAAAGACAGTAGTTGCAGACGTTGTAAAGTGAGTGGTTAAACTGGTGTAAAATTAAAAGAAAAGAAATTAAAACTCAAAATAAACGTCGGGCTGCAAACAAATCCCGGTCGCAGTAGTATAGTGAAATGTAAGCGACCGGATATCGAACCGTGGGACTAATGTACATATTATAGTACCTAAGCGTGTCACAGGAGGGGGGGATTAATTGACTTGTTTTATAAATAAAAGGAAAAATAAAATGACTAAATTAACAGATAAACTAAACGGGACTCTGGTTCTCGTTAATATAATATCTGCTCTTTCATGCTAGGTCTACTGGTTTAATTATAATTGTTTGGCAAGATTCCTGTTATTTTCTTAAGGTCCGATGAAAACTCATAAGAACTCGTTCACCTGTAATTCAAGGTCCGATGAAAACTCAAGCAAAAGCCTGCAAACGGCAGAGGAGTGTTGAGGGATTACATTTGCAACTGAGTACTAACTTAAACGATGAAAATAAGTTTCCCCTAGTTTTACGGCTTAATCAACCCATCTGTTTCCAACCGATGAAATCAAAAACAGACTTAGTAAAGCATTTTAATAAATTCATGAGGTTTATTAAAAAGATGCGAGAAAACCTTTAAACGTAACAAACTTCATTAAAATTAAAACCAGTAAAACATATTGCATAATTAATACAGATAGATAATAATTATTCCCAGAGTATACGTAATCTAATGAAATGAAAAGAAAACAAATGGAGAAGCGGGAGATTAGAAATGGAATGAACGAGTGAGTGAAGGTGAAGTGGTTCGAAGATGGATTGATGAGGTGAATTGGAACTCCGGAAGGAACCACGGAAGGAGCCTCCGGAAGGACACTCGAGAAGGTAAATGGAGCGTGGTTTATATAGAGGAAGGAGAAGAGGCAGAGTTTGAGCTCACTGATTGCATCTCATTGATTGCAGGGGACAAGATAAACAAACGCGTGAGTGATTTCTGGTAGGCGCCGACTACTAAAGGATATGGCAGAATCAAGTTGGAGACAGTCGGCGCGAAAAAGATAACCCGTTGATTCCCTGGACATTTACACGCGTCCACTCAACAAGGGGCGGTTCTCTCATCTCCTCTCTTGTCCGCATGTTAATAGGCGGTCTCCTATCTATTTCCTTGTCTCTTGTCCACCTCGTATGTGGCGGTTGCCCATCTATGTGTTGTCCGCCCATTATAAGGCGGTACAGAGGGCGGTCACGACACAAGTGCGTGCTTCTCGTGTGGCTGTTTAATCCCTTAATAATATATATGTCTTTGTTTGTCATTTTTCCTACATTTTAACACATATAATACATCAGTTAATATAACAACATAAATATAGGAAAAACCCAAGATAAGTGAGAAACATTACTAAAAATGCTGCAATTAATAAGGTGATTAAACCTTAAAAAGTCTATATGTTTTGCACTTATCAGTAGTGCACCTGAATTTTCATTGTAAAGGTCTGGCATGGATATGGGAGTTGTTACTGTCCTGGTGGAGGTAGGATTTAACTCTTTATTTGTTTTGGTTCTACATAAGACTTATATAGAGACCATCTATTTATGCTATAAATATATTATCAAATATTCTCAGATTTGACAATGAAAAACAATACTTCTTCTATTGAAAGAATCAAGAACGTCTACTAAAGAGAGCGTTCTATGTGAGTCTTCTGATTATACAGAAAGTGAATGAATGAAGAAAAGGGAGATAGACTTCGGGAATAAAGAGGGGAGGACCGGTTTCAGTGAACCGGGTCCGATGCTTACAAAGTTACAATATAACCTAGTTACACATTAGAAAAGTACATTAGAATACCTAAGTACAAACTAATCAGTACAAGGTTGTAACATAACTCTAACACCCCCCCCCCCTCAAAAGGTGCATCTTTGAATTGATGCAAAGTGTGCCTTTTGCACTGAAGAAAAGTTGCTGCTGAGAATAATTGCTTTAGCCAGGTTCTGTATGTTCCTGCAGACCTAAAGGTTTGAACAGACTGTGATAACTCTTACCTGACAGAGATTTCGTCATGACATCAGCCAGCTGATGCGTGGATGGCACATGATGTACCTGTATAAGACCTTCCTGCAATTTCTCACGCACGAAATGGCAGTCTAATTTGATATGTTTTGTACGTTCATGAGAAACCGGATTTTTAGCTATATGTATAGCTGCTAGGTTGTCACAGTTTAATGAAATTGGTGGGATGTTGTTTAAACCTATCTCAGCTAGCAATCTACTCAGCCAACTAAGCTCACTAGTTACTTGTCTCATAGCCTTGTACTCCGCTTCAGCAGAGGATAAGGATACATAAATCTGTTTCTTAGATTTCCAGCTTAAGGGTGAGCCACCTAAAAGAATATAATAACCCGATATTGATCTCCTTGTGATAGGGCATGAAGCCCAATCGGAATCACAATATGCTATCAGATCATTGAAAAACAAACCGAATCCTGGTGTCCCCTTTATGTAGGATAGTGTGTGATAGGCAACCTTTAGGTGTTCTGTTGTGGGGGACTGAAGGAATTGGCTTAAATACTGAAAAGCATAGGCTATATCAGGTCTTGTGTTAGTGAGGAAATTCAATTTTCCAACTAAACACCCGTAGGTTGTGGGGTTCTCAAGTGTGGAACCTGAATCCTTAAGAAGTTTCAGATTCATTGGGAGAGGAGAGACAGAAGTTTTGCATTTTTCCATTTCGAAATCTTTAAGAATTTGATGTGTGTATTTTTGTTGGGTCATAATCATGCCCTCTTTTGTTTCAAGGAACTCCATTCCTAAGAAATAATTTAATCTACCAAGATCTTTTATCTTGAATTCCTTATCTAATTGACCTTTCAAGGTTTTTATTTCTTTGACATCATTTCCAACAACTAGAATATCATCCACATAGATGCCCAACAAAATAGTGATGTTCTTTTTGTTTCTAACGAATAGAGAATAATCATTTTGGGAATGGTGGAAACCTAGGTTTTTTAGGAAATTTGCAAGTCTCTCATACCATTGCCGAGAGGCTTGCTTGAGGCCATAGATAGACTTATGGAGTTTACACACTTTATTGTTTTGGTGAACTCTTAGACCCTCTGGTATTGTCATGTAAACATTTTCGTGGAGATCTCCGTGAAGAAATGCATTGTTTACATCTAATTGGTCTAATATCCAACCCCTTTTTAGGGCAAAAATAACTAAGGCACGGATTGTGGTGAGTTCGACAACAGGGGAGAAGGTCTCTTCATAGTCTAAGCCATATTTTTGGGTGAATCCCCTAACTACAAGTCTTGATTTGAACCTTTCAAGACTTCCATCAGATTTGAATTTAGTCTTGTAAACCCATTTGCAAGTGATAAGTTTCTTTCCTTTTGGTAGGTCAACAATAGACCAAGTGTTATTTTGTTTAAGAGCTTCAAATTCCTTAGTCATTGCCTCTACCCACCTAGGATCTCTGCTGGCTGATTGATAGTTAGGGGGTTCACTTAAACTTTGGAGCTGGTCAAGGAAAATGTTTGTATTTGGATCTAGAGAGCAAGATAGAATGGTGTGTTTTGGGATATGATCTGTGAGAGTGTGAGAAACAGAAGTGTTGTAATTGTTTGGATTTCCTTGATCCAGTCTTGAAGTTAAAATGGCAGAGAACAGGTCCTTGTTGTCTAAACTGCTGGAACAGATATAATCATCATATCTCGATGGGGCTTTGTGTGTTCTGGTGGACCTTCTAAGGTTTGTTTCTTCAGGGGTTAAGTCTTGTTGTTCAGTGACTTGGGTATTATCTGGTGGATCAGTAACAATATCGTTTTGATTTTCTGAATTTTGTGTTGTTTCAGTAATCTGATGAACTCTCTCTGTTGTTTGAGTGTACTGGGGAACTGTATCCTCAATTTCAGTGTATTGATTAGTGGGAAAAGGATATCAGTATCTTCCTGTGTGGTTGTTATGGTGTTTTTCCACTCACTGTCTCTTAAGGGATAAATATGTTCAAAGAAGGTAATATCACGACTGATTTTGACATTATTATGCTCCAGAGAGAGAACTTTGTACCCTTTTGAATTCTTACAATCTCCTAGATATACACAAGTATGAGACCTAGTATCTAGTTTTCCTTTGCTAGGATCAATATTCGTCATATAGCAAAGGCAGCCAAAGCTTTTTATGTTTTTGTAGTCAGGTTTGTTTCCATATAATTTTTCAAATGGGGTTAGGTTATCAATATATTTGCTTGGTATTCTATTTATGATATGGGCTGCTTGTTTGACACAATATCCCCAAAAAGTGGTATCTAAACCTGACTGGAAAAGAAAAGCTCTGGCAACCTCCATGATATGCCCTTGTTTTCTTTCCACCATCCCATTCTGTTGGGGTGTGTGAGGGCAAGTTCTCTGGTGGATAATTCCTTTTTCAGTGAAAAATTCAATTCCTTCTAAAGATTTGCCTAATTCTTTTGCGTTATCACTCCTTACAATCTTAACATGTCTGTCCATCTGTTTTTCAATCAGGATGATGAAATCCTTTATCTGTTTAATGCCCTCTGATTTTTGTTTAATTAGTTTGACCCAAGTCCCCCTAGTGAAGTCATCTACTATAGTCAGAAAATACCGAAAACCCTCTGTTGTTTGAGATCTCATGGGACCACATATGTCCACATGTATCATTTCGAAAGCTTGAGTGGTTTTTATTGTGGATGAGGGAAATTTGGGCCTTTTGTTCTTGGCCTTAAAACAGACAGTGCATGGTAATGTATGAGACTTAGAAACAGAAGTTTTTCCAACATTTATTTCAGGAATGGCATACAATTTGTTCATAGGGATATGGCCTAACCTGTTGTGCCATAAGGACAAAACCCTAGAATTCTCAACTATTTCGCATTCATCAGAAATACTTGTACAAGTAATTTGCCTAGTTCCTCTATCAGAAATGTAATCTTTCAAAATAGAAACATCCAGAAATACAGGCCAGAAATTTGTTTCCCAATCTTTCTAGAAATCTTTCCATCAGAGTCCTGTAATAAACAACAACTTGCGGTAAAAACAATCTGAACATGCAGTTTTTCAATCAATCTGTTTGCAGAAACCAAGTTAAATTTAAAAGAGGGGACATACATTATGTCCTCAAGACATTTCACACCATTTACAGTTAAACAGGCAGTGCTATGAACATCCTTTTTATGACCATCTGGTAAGGTTATTTGCCTATTATTTTTCAGTGTTTTGTGACCAGATAATAGTAAATAATTTCCACTTATGTGCTCTGTTGCACCAGAGTCTAGGATCCATGCGTTTTTCAGTTCATCAAGGACAGATATTCTATTCAGAGTTAAGCATGGAGAAAAACTAGATATAAATTTCAAGTTACCTGAAAAATTGCCAAAGTTGCTTGGCTTGTTGACTTGATTATTCTGTTGTTGTTGAAGATAAGTCACGAGTTGACTTAATTGATCGGGACTGAAACCTCTCATAGGTGATTCGCCATTGTCCTCGTTTCTTGATGAGCTTGCTCTCTAATCTTCATCAGCAACAGACCCAGCCTTGATCTCTCTATTCTTCTTTCCTTCATTTGCTGGGAAACCAATTAACCACCAACAATCGCTTCTGTAGTGGCCAGTTTTACCACAGTTTGAACACTTCGGGGGCTCTTTCTTGTTCGCGGTTACATTCTTGTTGCTGGGTTTCTTGATTTCACTTCTAGGGTTTCCGGAACTTGCAACCTGTTTCTGTCTGTTTGTGGTGTATTGGTTTCCCCCTCTCGCAGCTAGGGTTATGGACTAACTTTCTTCCTCATTGAGATCTGGTCCAGTTCTTTGTTGTTCTTCCTGAATCACCAGAGCAAAAGCCTCTTCAAGTGTCGGTATATCCTTCATGGCAAGTATCTGCCCTCGAATATGGACGTAGGTTTTGTTTAATCCCATCAAAAAGTGGATTAGCTCTTCTTTTTCTCTAAATTTTCTCTGGTTTTCTTCATATTTGCACTCCCCGCAACAGCTACAACTATCGGTAGGTAGAGCGAGTTGGTATTCTTCCCAAACTTCTCTTAATTTCATAAAGTAGTATGTTATTGTGTCGTCGCCTTGCCTGAGAGTCGCAATTTGGTTTTTGATGTTATGGAGAGTCGTGAGGATTTTCTTGTCGAAACGCCGACACAACCAGTCCCATACCTGTTTGGGATCATTGTTGTACATCACGCTCCTTCCATTGTTGGGAGCAACAGATGCAATGATCCATGATGCAACTAAGGAATTTGCGCGTTCCCAGACGGCCGTTCTGATAGAGTCTTCTTTGTCGGGGCGCTTCAAATTTCCCTCAATAAACCTAATTTGTTCTTGGCTCGAAGGGCTCTGCGCATGCTCCATTTCCAGGATAAGAAACCGACACCAGTGAATTTGGATGCCAGAACTTGACCAGGTTGCTCTCGGTTGGATGCACATAGAGAGGATCTGCTGGGTCAATCGAAGTCGATGCAGGCGTCGCCATTTCTGGGTTTTTCCCACTTCTTTTCCCGTGCATCTCTGAATCTTTATTGAGCGTCTATGAATCATTGTCACTCATTTCTTTGAATTGGACGAGCTGGGCTCTGATACCATCTCAGATTTGACAATGAACAACAATACTTCTTCTATTGAAAGAATCAAGAACGTCTACTAAAGAGAGCGTTCTATGTGAGTCTTCTGATTATACAGAAAGTGAATGAATGAAGAAAAGAGAGATAGACTTCGGGAATAAAAGAGGGGAGGACCGGTTTCAGTGAACCGGGTCCGATGCTTACAAAGTTACAATATAACCTAGTTACACATTAGAAAAGTACATTAGAATACCTAAGTACAAACTAATCAGTACAAGGTTGTAACATAACTCTAACAAATATATTACAAAAATGTTAAGGCGAATGAAGTCAAAAGAAACAATGCTGGAAGTTTATCATGACTAGCGAGCAACTACGATGAGGAAAAAGATGAAGAAAGTATGGATGTAGGACAAAATGTGTCTGTTCGCGTTGACATATTTGTAACTGTTTTTATCTTAGTTGTTTTATATATAGAATACAGTATATTATTGAAAAATAATAGAACTCACATGGGACCCGTGCAGGACCATCTCATGTTACAAATGTGTCATCAAATATACCACAAAAATGCCAATAAAACCAAACCCTAATAATGGTGGGAGATCATCTAACTGAGCACATTCTGCGCATGTTTTTCTTGTACGATGCGTGTATGCCTTGTGCCCAATTATTAAAAAAGTAGGTGAATGTTTTAATTTATCATGAACGGTCAAGGCAGATTTAAATTGGGTGAACATTTTTTCCTGGTTTATCTTAATTTACCACGTTTTTATTAGCTAATAATTGAACAAAGACCTCCGGGTGAACATAAGTGGCAATTACACCGTTCTTCAATATGGAATGTTTTCTTGCTTAGAAGCAGCCGCGCGTATTTATTTCATACCTACATAGAGGGCAAACGTGATTATTCTTAAGCCACTCAAGAATACAACCTTCATGAAACAAATGCTTACATGGCATCCTGATAATCACTACTAATCCTGCAGCTGGGTCTTCAATCTGATCATCGTTGTCTCTTCCTCCAAGCTTATCCAAACAAATCGAACACGAGTCAGCATCAGTTGATGAAGATGATGATGTCGAACAATCAACAACATACATCCTCTCCAAATTCTCGATTGCCTGAACATCAGCATACCTAGGGATGAACGTCAGATCTTCTTCTTCCTCATTAAAGAATCTATCAAATGTAGTTACCAAAATTCCAAATTGTTCCGACTCCTCCAATTGAATCACAAGATACTCTCGAGAGGCTAATAAATCCCCATCCTCCACAACAGAGGAGACGGAAACATGATGCACAATTGATTCTGATGATGACGTATCAAGCTCGAACAGCGTTACTTTCATCGCCAGATTAATACGCCTTTGATGCGGTTGACTCTCTACTAGTAACAGTGAGATCGATTGTAGGAGTGGAGATACCACGGCCGTTAAGGAATGCAAGAGACTTACTCTCTGAAAGTTAAAGAGTGCAGGGAGAGTCCTCAACTCCCTCCAGATGAACGATCTTGCTATTCTAGAGAAATTAATTTGCACCGCTGGTATGTGGTCGTGGCGATGGTGAACATTAACTGGGATTGTGATGAATATATCGTTGAAGTCGAGGGTTTCTTCCGTGGATCCATTGTATATTGAGATTGAAACTTTAGAGTCGCGATGATGAAGCGTGGAAGATGATGATGAAGTGAGATATGCGGTGGTAAGGAAATTGATCTCTGGATTCTTGTAGTCATGTTGGTGGAGTTGGATGTGATTCAATCGGGGGATATGAGGATTCGAGTTTGTGAAGGAAGCAGAAAGTCATTCGTAGTTCAGTGTATATGATCGGGATTACGGCGTAAGGAAGGATCCTCGCTATATAAGGTATTGTGGAGTCGGTTAATTATGTGATTTTTCTCAAACAGATAAAAAAAAACTTTCTATCATTTCAAATAGATCAAAATTAGATACTGCTTTAAGCGATGGATTTATAAATATTTACAGATTTGTTAATTTTGAATCATTGATTAAATTTTTGGTTGCAAATCTGATGTGATCTCTAACCTACATATCCTTCTTTTATAGTATATTTTAGTATTGTGACAGGAAAACCAATAAAGATAGATGTAAAAGTCGGATTTTCAGTGATTTAAGGCAGGAAAAATCTAAAAAATGGGTTACTGTAAGTCTGTAACTCTCTATTTGATTTGTATCACACATATCTTTTTGAATTGTTTTAATACTAGGAACCCGTAGTTCATCATGCTCGTTGAGCGCGTTCGTCCAGGAGCTCCAACCGCAGATATATGTAGCTTTTTGATAAAGCCCACTCTGATTAACCAATGTGAGTTGGACACGTATTATTTTTTTACTCGAGTTAAAAATCTGATCAATAATAAAAGGACATGTGGCCTATAAAGTAATATAAAGCTACAGCTTTATAAAATTGTTGCCATCGAACGATGCCATAGTGCGCGTTCGATGCCGGCGATAAAAGAGGAGCAAACGCAGGAATTGCTGCGTTACAAATAATGCTCCTCTGGTTAACCAATCAGAAGCTTAGAATGGTTTAAATGGTGGGTTCCACTGAAAAAAAAGACCACTAATTATCTAACACGTGTACAGATATGTCTCGGGTGCCGCGCCTCTTTTTTTCGCTGTTAACGAACGACTCCATAGTCTTAGATGTTGCTACCGGTCATCTTGAATCTCGACAATAAGGGTTCATATCATCACCCTGACTTAGTTTAAATCGCCAAGTATAAACCGTGTAGAACCAACACTAGTAGAAAATGAGGCTTTTTCGGCACCACATTTTCGGCGGTTGCGGTAGGAACCACCGAAAATAACTCGCTGGGAACACATTTTCCGGTGGTTTTTAGAGAAACCGCCGAAAATAGGTCTTTTTCGGCGGTTCCAAAGAAACAACCGCCAAAAATTGTTAAAGATTTTCGGCGGTTCTTCGTTCTGAACCGCCGAAAAAGACCAATTTTTTGTTTTAAATAACCAGGGTTTTTTGGCGGTTTCTAGCTTAAAAACCGCCAAAAAGGGTCTTTTAACTCGACCCCGACCCCGACAGAATCCCTAGTCATCGTTCTTTCTCCTCTCACACAATACGTCTGCGCTCTCGAAGCCTCTGTCGCCTCCACCTCCACCGGCCTATTCCGTCCATTCATCGTCGTCGTCGAGCTGGGCGCGGTTCGACACCAACTGAAGCAATATCAAGTCCGAAAATTAGGTATTTTAGTCCGAATTTGAAATTTTGATTTCTGGTCGAATTGGGCATTATTTTGGTGTATATGTATAATGGTTGCTTGATTTATGTCATTTGGAATGTAGAAGATTGATTGGTTTGATTGGAAATGCTATATGTGTGTTAGTTTACAAAATAATGTATATGCCCGCAATGTGTTCGATAAAATGTTTGAACCAATTTCAGTGACTTTTTTTGCTTTATTACCATTGTTTGTGTGAATTAATGACGAGTAAGTGTCCTTTATGAACTGTTGGTATGAATTAACATTAAAAATGTTGATTTATAGTTAGTTGTTTTTATGTTTTGATTTTCCATAAGTCATAGTATTGATTATATAATGTCAACGAACTAGATACTATACAAGTCGTCGGTGTAATCTACTCGCGTCAGCTCCTCGCCGCCTTCCTTCACCGCGCACCTCTGCTACTCCCATCCGCCTTGTTATCTCCCTCTGAGTTCCACCTGCTCCTCATCCTTCCATTATCCACCTGCTCCGAGTTTGTGAATGAAGCAGAAGAAAGTCATTCGTAGTTCAGTATATATAGGTTGGGGATTACGGTGTTATGGAAGGATCCTCCCTATATAAGGTACTGTGGAGTCGGCTAAATATGTTATTTTTCTCAAACAGATAAAAAAAACTTTCTATCATTTCAAATAGATCAAAATTAGATACTGCTTTAAGCGAAGGATTTATAAATATTTATAGATTTGCTAATTTTGAATCATTGATTAAATTTTTGGTTGCAAATCTGATGTGATCTCTAACCTACATATCCTTCTTTTATAGTATATTTTAGTATTGTGACAGGAAAACCAATAAAGATAGATGTAAAAGTCGGATTTTCAGTGATTTAATGCAGGAAAAATCTAAAAAATAGGTTACTGTAACTCTCTATTTCATTTGTATCAAACATATCTTTTTGAATTGTTTTAATACTAGGAACATGTAGTTCATCATGCTCATAGTCTTAGATGTTGCTACCGGTCATCTTGAATCTCGACAATAAGGGTTCATATCATCACCCTGACTTAGTTTAAATCGCCAAGTATAAACCGTGTAGAACCAAAGAAGGAAAACAAAAGAAGGTAAACAAACGGATGTTGAATCAGCCTAAAGGTGGTCACGGTTCCGGTTCTGGTTCCAGTTCCAGTTTCGGTTCCAAAACAAGTGTATTCGGATTTCGAACTAGTCAAGAGCAATTCCTATTCCCTAGGATGCATTCGGCTTCAGATTTGGTCAAAAAGCAGTTCCGATCAGTTCCTTACCAGTTTCGGTACCGGTTCCAGATTCGGGTCTCGAACTTTTAGCCCGACCGAACCACAGTGGGGCGGTCCTCGCTAGTGGAACAAGAAAGACATGGTTCTATGTTATATAGGGTCCCCCGAACCCGTGTATAAAGAGATCATTATTTTAGAATTTGGATCGCACGTTCGATCTGTTTAAAGAGACGACTGTGGGCAAAGTTCTCGTTCATTTGCTCTAGATCGAGGAGCAAGGTTTCCGGACGAATGACTTTCCCATTCGGATAAAAACGAACCCCCAGATTTGATTTCGGTTGTCATCAACATTTTTTACTTTCTGTCTTCGACCGCCCCATTGTGGGTCGGTCAGGTTATTTTTGCAACGTTATGACCGACCCACTTGGGCCAGTCCGGTTGAGGAGGTCGGCTCTAGTTTTTTCGTTTGAGCTTCGATTTGAGATCTGTTTGCGGACGTGTTGCTCTCTTTGTCTATTTTGCTCCTAGCTAGGCCTTTTCTCAAGTTTAATGTAAGAAGTACTTAGAATTTATGATTGAATTTGCAATCGAAAAGTAACAAAAATTTTATTATGTGATATGAATTCACTGCCTCATTAAAACCTTATTAGGTAAAAACTTATCGAAAACCCTAATAAGGAAAAAGATTACAACTACTAAGATGTTACATGATTGCAAGTCCTAAGAATATTACATGGAAAGAAAATTAATAATAATACATTCTAAAAGATTACAAGATAGAAGTTCTAAAGTGGTGTCTTCTCTATTCATCTCAAACCAATCATCAAATTGCCCTTCGTACTGCAATGCGCGCGCTTGGGTCACAACTCGGCTAAGTCCCAACCATACTTCTCAGCACAAACCTGGGGTAAGGCCTGTGCAAGGCTTGATATTTTTTTTGTCCAACACTCGTTCGCCTACACTAAAGGCTGACTCAGAAGCAACAATTGATGTTGGAACTGCTATCACATCTCAAGCTATCCTTGCAAGGATGGAAACTTGCCTTCATGAGTGCTTGCCACCACTTAAGAACATCTATATCATCGTCATCATCACTAAAAGTTAAGTTAAGATAACCATCATAAGTACGAAATTTGTAACCCGATTTAACATATTTTGATCTTTTCAAAATACTAGCAATCAAAGAACTTCTTTTGCTACTGGGGTGTGGTGGTTTAGAAAAAAAACCACTACTACTACCACCAACACCTGTAGAAAGCTCACTTGGACGAAACTTGAAAGTATATTCCTCATGTAGCCTTCTCAAGGCTTTATCAACCTTTGCAATATGTTTCTAAACATAATCCTCCTCGGGTTCACCTCCTACAATAATACAATAATAATAATCTAGCAATTTTGTTAGCCCATCCAACTTTATTTGTGGATCAAGAACAGTTGCAGTACAATAAATCAAAGGAAATTCATTAAAGTATGTAAACCATTTAGACATCATATCCTTAATAACCCCATCGATCCCACTAACATTCTTGTTCTCATGCAAAACATTGAAATAGTTATGCATTCCTTTAGGACGAGATACATATTAGGTTCATAAACTAATGAAAAGGCCATAGTTGCACCATCAAAGCATCTTAAAACATTGCACACACCAATAGCACTAGTCCAAAAATCCGGAGTCATTAAATCATCATCGGATTGAACAACCATAGTGTTATAAATATGAGATAATATGGACTGATATTTCTTAGTTTTAACTAACAAATCATAAGTGGAGTTCCATCTAGTGGAGGTATCAAGAGCAAAATGACAAGGACGTATACCAGCTTGCTCACACAATTTTATGAATTCACTTTTAACAAGATGCGACATCCTAATTTTTCTTATAACATGCTTTAGTGGTTCTAGTGTAGCAGTCAACTGATGTAACCCATCTTGTACGCACAAATTTAAAATATGTGCACAACATCAAACATGTAAGAAATCTTCATCATGCAAGAGTGTGAGCTTCTTATTAGATTTTAGATAATGTGCACACTTAGCATTGTTCGAAGCATTATCTAAAGAAAGAGAGAATAACTTGTATAATGAATTTCACTCAGATAATACTTTACTCAATTTTTCATAATGTCATTACCAATATATGATCATCAAATATATCAAAAGCAATAATAAGCTTTTGGAGCGTCCAAGAACTATCAATCCAATGAATTGTAACCCAATAAATGTCTCATTAGATGTAGACGTCCACATATCGCTAGTCAAAGAAACACGACCATCAAAGTTATTCATCTTTCTATTAGGTGGTTTCTAGTGCACTTATGTTGTGCAAAAGCTCTATGTTTAAGTGCGTTCCTAGCTACTATATTATATTGTGGTAGCAATGTGGTGCAAACAAAATTTTAAAGTGGGAGCTTTCACCAAAATTAAAAGGAAATTGTTTAGCAATCATAAATCTAGCCACCATCTATCATTCTTTCTCTATCATATAGAAAAAAAACTTGGATCTGGTTGTCGTTCAGTAAACCCAGTAAGTATAGTTTTACCGCTAGTGCCTCATTGCCGTATCCTTATAGATGTTGTGCATCTTAAAGTGATTTGCAAAGGATTCGGTTTCGGTGTCCACCGCCCATACAAGTTCCCTATTATAAATATTGCAATATTGCTCGTATGTTTTGACCTTCTTAGGATCTTCTTTCTTTAATATAAGGCACTTGAGGCCACTCATAAAAGGAAGAAGGCAATCCCTACTTAGTCTTGAGGGTGCAGGACACCTCGATCACGATCCGCAAGAGCTAGATTGCTCACATTTTCCTTCTAGAGACAAGGGATTGGTAGTATCCAAGGAGATGTGGTCATCTCTTGGCAGCAAGGTAGACCAGATGGTGGAAGAGTTTAACGGAGGACCAGTGAAGAACTTCCCCACCAACATCATGATGGAAAGCAACAGGATACTCCATAGTATCCTTGTCCACAACATCACTCCGCACATTCAGAGGAAGCACAATGTATGTGTTCGAGATATTCGGCTGATTTACCCTTTCAAGAATTTCTAGAAGGTAAATTTTCCGGGAATGATCCTTCTCTTCTTAGATGACAGGTCGACAAGTGAATTAGGGTCTAGTTCATGGTGGTATTGTAACTCAAGCCTTGCTTGAGAATGGTCTCGATCTCAGCCCACTCATCCCTATACCGTAATGGTCTACGATAGCATGGGTTCAGAGATGCTAAAAAAATGGGAATCAAGACAAAAGGAAAAATCATCAAGGCAACTCTAAAGGTTGCCAAGAGGGAGCAAACAATGTCGGAGATGAGGCAAGCGGCTAGATTGTCTACCAAGAAAAGAAAAAGATCGCTCTCACTGGTGCACGATAGGTCAAGACACTATAGATCAGGGAGTACTCAACAACGTAGTAAAAATTCTAGATGCTAGAGTCATGTTCTCTGAGCCCCATAACATAAACCTGGCTCAAGGCGCAATATAGTACATATCCCAATATCTTCCCTCAGTGAATAATACCTGCTAGAGGCCTGAGCGACACCTGAGAGACAACTTAGTGATAGGCTAAAATTTTCAGATGATCTCTATGGCTTTGTATAGTTAGTTGTCACTCGATTAATGCATATTTTTTTGAATATTCTCTAAATCTCAATGCTTAACTAGCTCATTTCCCCTCTTTTGTTGGATGACAAAGGGGGAAAAAGAATCCTTACTTAACTTTTTGAATAACTACTCTTGAATGGCTTATCCTTGCGAAAATGACTAAGGGGGTGTTTGTTTCAAGCGGAGGAAACGGAATGGAATCATGAGAGGGAATGAAGAGGAATGAAAATGAATTCCATTTGATTTTCCCGGTTGTTTATTAGAGTTGGGGGAAATAAAATTAATAACCAGTCAGTGGCCATCGTTCAATAGTCAACAACAGCCGGCTGCCGGTCAACGGTCATTTATTATTGGTCAACATTCACCGGTCACCGGTCATGAGTCATCAGTCAATGGTCATATGTCACCGGTCAAAGTGTACTAGGGAAAGGGAATCTCATTCCTTAGTAGGGGTGGGGAATCAAGATAGAGGGTTTTGGGATAATCCCATTCCCTTTGCCTTTCTTAAAACGAGGAAAATCTGGCAAACAAACAGCAGGAAAAGGAATCATTCCGATTCCCTTTCTTGAGTACCCCAAAACAAACACCCTCTAAGTGTTTTTTATCTTGCGGAACCACTTATCTAGCTCAGGGGGAACCTTTTTACGGGGGACCCCTATCGGGAGTTAAGAACTTTCAAGCTTGAAACTCACTTTTAAAACACTTAGTTAGTTTTCTCTTTTGTTGTTGTAACTAGGCATTCTATACACTAATGCTTGAATTGTTATTGCTGGTGATCATCTTCTTTGTCCCGGTAGAGAACTGATCATCGAGTGCTTTCTTTCTCCATTGAAGTTCACCATCATCTTCCTTCCCCATCCATCACTCTGGGTTCGAGTAGCGGTCCGACAAGTTGAGACGAAAGATGTGAAACTTCATTCAGTGAGATCGGGTTAGTGCTTGTAGAATTGGAGAGCAAGATGGGCTTTGTGCCTGCGGAGATCTTCTTCTTTATATATGCTGAATAATCAATTTGGAATGTATGGTCTTATTTTTCTTTGTTTGGTTTTCTTTGTTGTGTTTGCATGTATGGGCTAAAACCGTCTATAAAGTGTTCCATGCTTTTTTAATATAAAGATCCCTTATCGGATTGGTTGCCATCATCAAAAAGGGAGAAATTGTTAAGTCAGGTTCTTTGTAGTTTTGATCATAGCAAACTACCCTTGTTATCTAATGTGCTCACTTGAGTGTTTCAGCAATAAGAGGCAGAATCCATTGTTTGCAAGATGACAAGGTGGTGTTCAATGGAGATTCTCAGGATCGCTTGTATGCAAGATTACAAGCTGGGTCCTTCCATTATGATTGTGCCCAACTGTCGGGCACCTGTCCACGATAGCTAGGACGATACTCTTAAGACAACTCACTGCTAGGACTCACTATAACACCATTAACTGATGTAGGAAGTCTGCTACCCCTGCCAGCAGTGCACTACAACGTCACCTGAGGATTTGATCTCTTAAGATCAAAAATACAGACGCATGGGAAAAGCAACTCGTCGCTATCTTCTCTCTTGTATCTTCAGCGGCAGACTTGATTTGTGGTCCCAACAAACTTGCACGGAAATGGCTAAGATAGAGAGGGTTGGACTTCAGAAGTCTTATGAATCAACTTTGAAGTCCACTAATGAGAGGAGATCAACATCTCCTACAAGAGAGAACCAGCTTCATTCTGAAGCGGGTGTGCTAAGGGGATGAAACGAGCGCATATTTTCTCTAGAGAACACAAGTTGTCTTATGAGCTTTTCATTGTATAGTTTCAGTTATTTTGAGAGTTTAAGTGAGGTCTTGTAATTGAGTGATCGTGGAAGCAAAGTGGTGCAACTAACTCAGTGTGTTGAGTTTGCTACGCGGGTAACTTAGGTACAGTCAGGGGACTGTTGGGATATTGTTTGGTCGTGTATCGACCAGGGTAGAAAGGGCTTCAATGGTAAGTCCTAAACCGTCCCGGAGTTCATCAGTGGGCGTGGAGGGGGATTTATGGGATTACTAGGGAATAATTCTCAATCAAAAGAGGTTTCCGGTATAAAGTAACTTACAAGTCTTCTACCTGATAAGTTTACATTTTGTTGTATTCTTACAATACTTGCGCGACACGTCAACGACCACTCGGGGACGTGTCTTGGAGTATGAAGGGACCAACAAGAGTCTTAGTGGTGAATTATGGAGGTAAGGAGAGATGTTATCGTATTTCTTACGAAAACCTCCCTCATATTTTTTTAGATGAGGAAGGCTGGACCACGTGATTGTAGAATGCTTACACACAATGAAAATGACGACCCAACAAAATTTGGAGGTTGGATTAGAACTGAATTTGAAGGCTCTCTCTCTCTCAATAGTTACCGATGAATTCTTGAAGAACCAACTCCTTCCCCCAACTCCTCTTTTTCCCTTGCCCAAACCCCCACCTAGTCCCTTGAGCAGCCTACCCGTATGGGTCCCTCCCCTCCTATCACAAACCCAGATCTCGCTCTTGCGGTCAATAATCTTTCTTCATCTGAAAAGGGAAAGAACATTCTTGTCATCTCTCCCTCTAAACCAAAATTGTAATTTCCTCATCCCACATCGAGATATGAGTAGTAAAGTTATTGGTTTATATGGATATGTATGGGTTGACTACAACAAGAAGGCCTTCCACTTTTAAGGTTGTAGCAGTAAAAATATATGTTATTATATCTCTACCACCTAGACAGTGTACCTATCATTATGTAGGATAGTGAATGAGTGAGGATTGTCGATCTCAGGGACCTCGTTCAATTAACTAACAATTATTAATTAACTGAGAAACCTAAACTAAACTAAGAAAACATGAAATGTCACTTTTTAGGGTTTTTAAATCTAACTAAATTACTGACTCAATAAACAAACATAAAATAATAAAACCCTAAAAATAAAGATTGAAACTATGAATTCTAAGGAAGCACCCCGGATTATTTTGCAAACCTTCTCTTTCTAATTATACTAATAAACTCTTCTATAATTTTGCATTTAACTCGACATCTTAAATAATCCATTGAGCGGTACCTGTAAAACGAATCCTAACTGGCAGAAATAACCATGCCCAAGTCAAGTCTAACCAATCGCCTTTTAACCAATTCCTATTGAAGATGAATTAACCTATATGCAAACCATGCTTCTAGTCATCAATCCGGTTTTACTTCCTATGTCTTATTAATTAATCTCAGGGCCGCATTTCAATTAGAAAACTACAAACATTACTTTAATAATTGATCTGAATATTAAAGCACATGAAGAACATGAATTAAACTAGTACGGCATTAATAATCATAGAAAAGATTACAAAAAAATCTAAAGTTCCCATTTACTACCTCAATCCGGGAAGCATAACTAACTACTCTAGCATAAATATAAAAACAGGAGATATAATAGACAAAGACATTAAACAAATTACGAGAAAGGGAAGATGTTATGCCCTACTATTTTTTATTTTCTTTCTGATTTGCAAGGGGAGTTCTTATTAATTTTCGATCTTATATTAGTATGTCTATGACATTCCTCTAAATGTTATTACGTTATCTTGGGAAAATGAGGGTTAAAATTGTCCTATTTGTTTTTGGTATTTGCTAATGAGTTAGGAAACACATTTTCCCCTATATTATTTCCTATCTCTCTTTTCTTTATTTTCTGTTCATGTTCATTCAGTGGTTCCCTTTTCTCGCTCCCATTTGCTTCTCCTTCTCTCCAATCTTCTTCCATTATCGAATTGCTAGAGTTATCAGTATCGGTCTTCAGGTTTCGTTTGAGGATTCGATTTCGTTCTTTGTTAAAGTTCCTCCCTCCTTTGTTCCTGATTTGTGTCCGCGATTCCGGATTTGTTCAGTTCGGGTGTTCATCGTTCCAGTGGAGACTCGAGGAGGGCAACCACGTTGTGTAGAATCCGTAGAGACTGCTTAGCTTCGGATGTAAGGTAGGTGGTAGATAGATTCGGTTGTGTGTGTTCACCCACGGGGGTTTCGAATATTGTTTCTGTATATGTTTGTTTTGACTCTCTAATTTGTGGTGATTTTGGTTGGTCTCTAATGTACGTTTTCAATGCGTTAAAACCCCGTGGGATTGTGTTTTGTTTCACGTATTTGTATGTAAGTCCATGCTTTGCTAATGGTGAATTTAGCCCTCTGATTTACCTCTGGTTTGATATTGAAATTCTGGGTTTTTCCTGTGTCTAGACATCTGTCCAGACTTGTATGTCTGGACAGGTGCCTCAGATGTGTATTTTCAATCGCCTATTCTGTGCGAGAACGGTCTATGGGTTTGTAGTTTGACTTGTGTCCGAACTTGTAAGCCCAGACACAAGTCCGTACACCCTCGTAACTTTTTCTCGGACAAATGTCCGGACGTCTCTCTGCTTTCAAACCAGACATGCGTCCGGACGTGTTTGCTTTCGCAGTTCGGCTTGTGTCTGAACTTGTAGGTCCGGACACATGTCCGGACAGCCCTCTGTTTTTGTGTTACTTCTTTGTTTGAGCTCAGATTTGAGTTTTGTTTGCGGCGTTGGATTCCTTTTAGTGTCTTCTATCTGTTTTGACATGTTTTAGCATGTGGATATGTATGTTTTTTATTTGAAAGCCTTTGATATGCTTTTGAACTCTGTTTTGCTCTGAAAGTGTGTTTCGGTTTCTGAATTCGTTTTGATCCTCCGTATTTTGCCAGTCTTGATTAAGGACTTCTGTTTCATCTATTGAGTTCTGTTTTAGTTGTGTTTAAGACCTTGTGCTTTGGTGTTAGTGCTCTGCAACACCCTCTGTTCTGATTTGTTAAGCCTATGTTTTGGGACCTAGTCTTCTTTGTGTTTGAGCCGTGGATGGCTGGGTCTAGCTATCCTGTAGCATGCTGCGTAGGACGTTCTTCTATTATCTGTCACGAGTGTCTCCCCCGTTCTGTTCTCGGATATTACTTTCCGTTCTGTTCACAGGTGTCTCCCTTGTTGTGCATGTTCACTGGTATCTTTCCCGTTCTGTTTATATGCATTGATCACTAGTGTCCCATCTCTGTTTGTATATTGTTCTGCTTTCGTCTGTTCTGTCTGTTTCCGAATTCTGACATACTGCTGTGTGCTTTTTGTCTTTTGAAAGCTTCTGATTGTAAAATGCTCTACTATGTCTGCTCTCTCTGTTTTTGGTTTCAGACGGACTGCTGTGTGATTTCCGCCTTCTGAAAGTTTCTGATTTGCTAAGCTTCGGTATTATGTTTGTCTTCTGCTGTTAAGTATCTGTTTTAACCATCACTTAGCTCCTTCTGCTTTAGATTTATTTATGTTTGAAAGACTTCCGTTTTGTCTCTGATTTTGCCTTGGCTAAGCGCTTTCAAATATGTATATATATTTGTATGTTCAGTATCTGTTTTGAGCATGCTCAGCTGATAAAGTTTATCACTTAGTGAGCTATAGTTTGGATCACCCCTATTTTCGTCTGACTTGCAAGTTTTAGCTTCTGTTTGGAGATTCGGCCTCTGTTTTCAGTTTTACTTTTGGATTTTGGTGTTCAGTTTGTTCGGCTTTGAGGCCCATTTGTATTTGACTTCTGTTATGAATTTGAGTTGGCTTCCACATTGTAATCAGTGTACGAGCTTGTAACGGCTATTTGTATAATATAAGAGAATTCTGTTTCTATTTTGGGTATCGATAGTGTAGCCTTGCGTGTCTCAGGTAATAAGCGTGCGACGTGTAACAGTCTCTCAACCAGGGTGGTTTTTGGGATCGTTACAGAAGAGAAAACTTCAATTAACAAGCTTAACTTCGGAACCCCGCTCCATCTTCGTCTTCACGTCGATTCTTTGTTCAAAAGGCGGTGCGACTATGGTATGTGCCAATGTGGTATGGAATATGTGGTGATCGATGTTGATAGTGGTGGTGGTACGTGAATGGTGTTGGTGATGGTATGTGATCGATGAAGAAGATGGTGGTGACTAATGAATTGTGGTGGCGGTGATGTGAACTGATGGAGAGACGCAGAGCCCCTGTGTTGAGCGTGGGTTTCCATTCTGACCTAACACTCTTTATATAGTAGTATGCATGATTGGATTAATGAAATATTTATCTTCTTCTTCTGATCAAAACGTAGCACATGAGTCTGAAGCTTTCACCACGTTCGGACTTGTGTTCGGGTGAGCAAGTTCGGATGCCTTTGAAAACGCTCCACTCGGTTGCTTTATAATTCTGTCTGGTTGAGAAATTATGTGACATGTCTGGGTCAACATGTCCGGACGTAAGTCCGGACACATCAGGTGAGACTTGTCCGACATTCCATCCGGGTAAGCATGTCCGGATGACTAAAAGTTTCGACTTGCGTCCGGGCTTGTATGTCCAGACATGAGCTCTAAAACTCCCACAACTTCATCCGAGCTTAGATTCTTCGTTTGGACTTCGTTTTGCTCCCTGCATGTTGTGTTGGAATCCTTATGAGAAAATCTATGCATTTCCTAGACTTTTTCTTGCATTTGACACATAAAATGTATCAATCCACATCAAAACATAAATATAAGGAAAAACATATGATAAGTGAGAAATATAGCATAAATTATTACAAATATAGGAAGAATTAAAGCCCTGAAAATAGATATCTTTCGCACTTATCAAAAGCCCTAGTGAGGATAAAGGGCTTAAGGTGGCTAGGTTTCAAGCCCAAATGGTTTGAGAGCTAGGTTGTTGGACAGTTATCTAGTTGGGGTGTTACAAATGGTATCAGAGCGGACTCGAGACCGGTCGGAATGAGCTACCCGAAATCTACCGAGGAGGTCCATGGGACTTGGATGTTAGGCTTGCGATGAGGACGTCATGTTCTTTAAGTGAGGGAGTATGTAATACCCCCATCCCACATCGGGATATGAGTAGTCACTTGAATGGCTTATAAGGTTACATATGGGTTGACTACAACAACCTGGTCTTCCACTTTTAGGCCCAAGTGAGGACAAAAGGCTTCAGGTGGCTAGTTTTCAAGTCCGAATGGCTTGAGAGCTAGGTTCTTGGACAGTTATCCATATGGAATGTTCCAAATGGTATTAGAGCTGACTCGGGACCATGTCGGGGTGGACTATCCGACACCTACCAAGAAGGTCCATGGGACTTGGATATTAGGCTTTTGACGACGAGGACGTCACGTTCTTTGAGTAGGGGAGTATGTAATACCCCATCCCACATCGCGATATGAGTAGTAAAGTTATTGGTTTATATGGATACGTATGTGTTGACTACAACAACAAGGCCTTCCACTTTTAAGGCCCAGGTGAGGACAAAGGGCTTAAGGTGGCTAGTTTTCAAGCCGGAATGGTTTGAGAGCTAGGTTGTTGGACAATTATCCAATTGGGGAGTTACAAAAACCCCATCCCACATCCCTCCCTTCAATTACTGAAAAAAGTGTATGTGCTTCAGTCTTTTCCTCTTTCTGACCCTGGTAAGTATATTCCGCTGAATATCCTTCCAACGTTGAGCTCCTTAAAATGTCCTAACCCCCCTTCCCCATTGTGCCCGAGCTTGAAAAGTACAACAACTTATCCCCTACTAGCAATAAAAAAGGTATTTCTATCAGTTGAAGGATTGGGAAAATGCTCTCCAAACTTTCCAAACTAGCACTATGAAAAAAACTAAAATCAACCCAGATTTTGGTAATGATATCCACCTGTCCATCTCAGTCATTTTGAAAGAGGCGGATCTGAAGTCTACTAAAAAATGCTTCATAGATATTACTCTTTTTTCTGAAGATACTTATTTCGCGGACCAAGGAAAGAACCTTTCTCCCTTGTTATTACTTCTATCCATAGGAAGGAAAAAGCCCTTAGGAAGAGGAGATTCCAGAGACAAAAGGATCAGGTAGGGAATTCCAAAGTTGCTAGAAGTTCTTCTTATGATCCCAATGATCTCAATGATGTCCTAGATCAGACAGCCCCTGTCAATGAACAAGGCTGCTACCGAGAGTATATAATGACTAGAGGAATTAAAGGATTCGAATTCTAACCTGTTTTGACTTCAGGAATCAGAAATTTCTTCACGTCGAGATTCTTCGATGGCTTCGTTGATGGCCGATCCAGTTGAACTTCAACCCGAGCTTCTGACTACGTGATATTGATGAAGTTTCTCATGTTTTGATGGTTATTATGATGATTTTTGATGATTGGATTGATGGTGAAAGTTCAAACACTCCGTTTTTATGGATTTTTGAAAATTTTGGGTATGATTCGGTGATCGGGAGTGGGAAAAACGTGGGAGATGACTTTGTGGCCATCTTTTCTGACTTCGTAGGGTTTGAGGATCTTATTTAAGTTAGTAGGAAAGGTTCCTTACATAGACAACAAATGAGATCGAATAACCTCGGTAAAGGATCCAAATTTACCGAAAGTGGTCGGGTAACTTCTTGGTGGAATCTTATCATGAAAATTTACCAACACGTAAAGGATGATATTTCTGAATGTTCCAATGGAATATTATTTTATTTTGATAAAATTATTTTGTAAATCAATTTTTTATCAGATCTGTTTAGAAATTAATAGTAAATTATTGGAAATTTGAAAATTCAAAATTCTAAAGCCATTAAGCTCTAAATGTCATCATTTATTATGTGTTAAAATTTCATGACATTTTGAGTTATTTTGGGCCATTTTTTGAACGAGATAGAAAATTACAAGCTACCTGGTATTTTTTCTTTAATTTTGGGCTTCAGGTTTCAAATAAAATTTATTGGGCTTTAGGTCATGAATGAGCCTAATAACTAGGTTGCAAGTTTTATTTTAATGGATGAAATCCTTTTCTTTTTTCTTTTCAAAATTTGAGGCTTTGATTATTAAAAAGTTAGTTTATAATATGTATTAAAAGCTAATTTTTCACATATAAAAACTCCCAAAAATTACAATGCTCTTCATGATGATACAATCGCCATGACCGCTCTGAGGTGCGTGAGTTAATCATGCAAAGATAGAAAATTCCAATAACGCCCTTACCATTTCGAGATTCAAAGTCTTTTGATCATTTTGCCCTTCTACACATTCGTGCCTAGCGTGACTTCTTCCGGGGGTCAAAATTTTAGGTATGACTGTTGTCGAAGCGGGCATCCAAGACATTAGCATTGAAGGCCTGCAGTTAAAGGCTTATAATTATATTTATAATCCTCGTGTCTAGTGGTGGATCTAAAAGGGGGGGTCGGGTGTTGCGGAAGCGACTGGGTAAGAGAGTAAATTATTGTACTAGAAAATCACTCAGTACAGGAAAATTCCTAGGTCGTGGTAGGGTCACAATGGTCCCGCTTAAGAACTACTTCCTTAGACATAATTCCCCTGACTGTAATTTCTTATCACAATAAAACACTACAAAATTACCCACAATAGCTGCTAAATAAAACTATAAACGAGACACCGGAACTATAACTGATTTTGCTATTACTTCAGAAATAGAAAGAGAAGACAATACAAATTAACTATGTAATAAGTTGCTAGTTGAAGGGATGAAGATAAAGGAGAAGGAACACTTCATTTCATAACAAAGAAAGTGCTCCTTGGTTTTCTAAACCCACGATGTGGGATGAACTACACTAGCTCTATATATAAGCAAGAGACTAGTATCTCTATTCCTATATTTTTGATGTGGGATGAACCACATCTCACAATTCTCCACCTTGGTTTATCCCACTCAAAACAAAGCACACTCTCTCAAACCAAACAAAATGGAAAGTGTCTTCAAATGCGCCTTCAAGCGCCAGCTTCAGTGTGCAGGATGTTGGTCAAGTCCAAGTAATGTTTTAACTTAACTGTGATCATCACCTTGGTCATCATGTCTGCGGGATTCTCAGCTGTTCGGATCTTCTGAACTAGAATATCCCCTTCTTCGAGTATCTCCCGCACAAAGTGAGCGAACGTCAATATGCTTCGTCCTTGCATGATAGACTTGATTCTTTGCTAAATGAATAACACTTTGGCTGTCACAGTGCACCGTGATGTGCCTCTGACCAATTCCCAAGTCTTTAAGCAACCCATGAAGCCAAATACTTTCCTTCACAGCCTCTATCAGAGCCATGTACTCCGCCTCGGTCATAGACAAAGCAACTGTAGACTGCAAGGTATATTTCCAACTCACTGGCGCCTTGGCTAGTGAACAAGTAACCAGTAGTTGATCGTCGCTTATCCATGTCACCTACATAGTCAGAATCGCAATATCCAACCATACCTTGACCACCTTTAACATCCCGTTCAAATAGCAGACCAACATCTACAGTACCTTTAATATACCGTAGAATCCATTTCACAGCATGCCAATGACCTCTACCAGGGTCCTGCATATACCTGCTCACTACTCCAACTGCTTGTGAAATGTCGGGCCTCGTACACACCATGGCATACATTAAGCTACCAACTACATTCGCATATGGGACTCGTGCCATAATTCTCTCCTCTTCGGTATTAGGAGATAACTGGGTACTTAGCTTCAAATGAGGTGCAAGCGGGGTACTCACAACCTTTGAATCAGCGTGCATGCCAAAATGTTGTAGCACCTTCTTCAAGTATTGCTTCTGAGTCAATTGGAGCTTGCCACTCCTTCTGTCTCTGCTAATCTCCATCTCGAGAATCTTTTTGGCTTCTCCCAAGTCTTTCATCTCAAACTCTTGTGCTAACTAAGCCTTCAATCTATCAATCTCTGACTGATTCATTGAAGTTATTAGCATGTCATCAACGTACAATGGTAGGTAGATATAAGACCCATCATGTAGCTTGCGCAAATATACACAATGGTCATATTTGCTTCTTGTGTACCTCTGCTCTTTCATAAACAAATCAAATCGTTTGTACCATTGCCTTGGAGACTGCTTCAGCCCGTACAATGATTTGTTCAACCTACAAACCCAATCCTCTTTACCACGAACCTTATATCCTTCCGGTTGAGACATATAGATCTCTTCCTCCAGATCGCCATGTAAGAACGCGGTCTTCACATCGAGTTGGGTTAGTTCCAAATCCAACTCCGCTACTAATGCCAACAGAATTCTAATGGAAGAATGCTTCACAACTGGAGAAAATACCTCATGGTAATCAATTCCTTCCTTCTGTGCATACCCTTTGGCCACTAACCTGGCCTTGTAGCGGACGCTGTTTTCACCTGGAGTTCCTTCTTTCTTTGCAAACACCCATTTGCAGCCAATTGCCTTCTTGCCCTTAGGTAGTTGTGCCAATGTCCATGTGTTGTTCTTGTGAAGAGAATTCATCTCTTCTTCCATGGCACCTTTCCACTCCTTACTTTCCGAGTGCTGACTTGCTTCTTGGAAAGTAGGTGGTACCCCTTCATCTACAACAGGAAGTGCATAAGCCACCATTGTAACACCCCGATTTCTAACAATATATAACCTCGATTTATTAGTAACATAATTATTGGTTCGCAACGGAAATATAAATAAATAAAACAAAACCTAACCGGGATGTTATTGCCATACTCTTCCTATGAGTGCCAAGGCTTAGAAAACTATAGCTGACAAAATAAACTTAACGTCCACAAAATCAATATAAATCCCAAGTGTAAGTTAAAACATTAAAATCTCCTCAAATGTTCCTGAACCAAATGATTAGAATACTAGTCGTTACGCGCCCTCTAATCCCAACAACTTAATCATCCACACCTGCAGTCATAAAACATAACAACACACAAGAAAGGACCGCGCAAATCAGAGAAACTAAGTAAACCCTGCAACACCTTGTCAAATATTTTGAAAACTCATTTGAGTATAATAGACACCAACAGGCACATAACTAATCAAACAATAACATCACAATAATCTCAATCACCAATCAACAATATAACAAATCAATTCTGGAATGACGGGAGTCACCAAAGTTTCACAGTTCACAAATTCCAATAATTGGTACCACAACAGAGTTGGGACCGATCCAGTTCACAAATTCCAATAATTGGTACCACAACAGAGTTGGGACCGATCCAGTTCACCCTCACTCTAAGTCCTTAAGTGTGCACACCCCCTAAAAGTTTTTTCTGACTAATGGAGTAGATCATAGAGCTTAGCTGCGGTCTAAGACTCAATAACGCCAATATATATATAAATTATCCAAAGGCCTTTTCCAATTCCAAAGTCTCCCATCAATTCCAGAATAAAATAGCCACATATGCAATGTCAAAGTTCTCAAATCAGTCCACACCATCAATATCGTATAAGCATAATTTAACAATCTCAACCAATACAACCAGTGTCAAAATAGCACACACAATCACAATGTAAAGATAGGTGAACCCAAGGTTTACTTGGAACCCACTTCAAAGTAGACAAGCAAAACAATCACCAAGAGTCAACTAGCACGCTCCGTCGAACTATTCAAAATCTTGGTATAGTAGCCAGAAGGTAGTGGTCAAATTCTGAATTCACCACCCAGAAGATAAGTACAAAGAATGATTTGAAGGAAAAAAATGTGAGAAAGAGACAGTGAAAGTAAGATTTCATGGGGTTCCTGAGAAAGACGCCTAATAGGGTTATAAGGATGTCACACTTCCAAAGTAGGGAAAATATATGTTTATATAATGCTAATAGTTGGGAAGATAATCTTTCTTTCGTTTATTTTTTTTTTAAAGAAAATTCTGGAATATGGATAGTGATAGGATTTAGTAGAAATAAATAAGATAAAATATGAGGAGGATAATATATATATATACCATGTAAAACACTTATTCTAGATTCATTAATTAAATTACCGTAAAATATAAAGTCGATATGTAGCAGCTTTCTTGACGAAGGAGTTTTATATATACGATATATATTTATATATATATACCAAATAATTATCACTCTATAAAATATACTAAATAAACTTATCAAAATATATAGTAATAAGCCATCTAATTCCTGATAAACTTATATCAAAATAAATAATAATAATTCATTTAATTTTCTGGTATTTCATTCTTCCCCCGTTAAAAAGAAAGCTTCGACCCCGAAGCTTAGCTTATCCCGATAACTAAAACTAACTAGTCAATTCTCACCAACATTTACTAAACGTACTTGTTATTACACTCCATCCCCCTTAAAGAAGGTTACGACCTCGTAACTTAAATATGTACCTTATCAAACAAATGCGGGTATTTATTTTTCATCTCGTCCTCCGTTTTCCAGGTGGCTTCCTTAGTACCATGATTGGACCATAGTACCTTGACCATTCAAGTAGTCTTTGATCTTGTATCCCTCGTCTTGGTATCAAGAATTCTGATGGGGTACTCCTCGTACGAGAGACTTTGATCTAACTCCACCACCTCCGGTTGTAGAATATGAGAAGGATCTAGTATATACTTTTTGAGCTGAGAAACATGGAAAACGTCATGTACTTTGTCCAGTTCCATGGGCAATGCAAGTCTATAAGCAACATTTCCTACTCGCTCCAAGATCTCATATGGTCCTACAAACTTCGGACTTAGTTTTCCTTTCTTTCCAAACCTCGTGACTCCTTTGGTGGGAGATACCTTCAAGAACACCTTTTGTCCCACCTCAAATTCTACATGTCTCCTTTTCAAATCGGCATAAGACTTTTGTCTGTCCTGAGCAGCTTTCATTCGGTCTTGTATTATTCGGACTTGACTCACAGCCTCCTCAATCAATTGTGGTCCAGTTTCACTGATGTCACTCCAGCAAAGTGGGGTTTTACACTTCCTTCCATAAAGAGCCTTATATGGGGCCATTTTGATGCTAGTGTGATAACTATTATTGTATGAAAACTCTACCAAGTGTAGCTTATCAACCCAAGAACCTTGGACGTCCATGACACAAGCTCGAAGCATATCTTCCAGGGTCTGAATAGTTCTCTCAGTTTGCCCATCTGTAGCTGGGTGGAAAACAGTACTAAGATTTAACTTTGATCCCATTACCTTTTGAAATGACTCCAGAATCGAGACAAAAATCTAGAGTCTCTGTCAGAGATTATTGTTGTCGGGACTCCGTGATACCTTACCACATTTTTTATGTAGGCATCAACCAACTGCTGCATTGACCAAGTATCCTTCATCGGTATGAACCTGGCAGTTTTGGTGAGTCTATCAACAATTACCCATATTTGATTCATCCCACACTTCTTTAAGGGAAGTCCAACAACAAAGTCCATCGAGATAGAATTCCACTTCCACTTGGGCACCTCCAATGGTTGTACTAGACCTCCCATTTGCTTGTGTTCAAACTTCACCTTCTGGCAAGTCAAACATCTAGATACAAATTCAGCAACTTCCCTCTTCATTCTCGGCCACCAGAAGTGTTTCTTGAGATCTTTGTACAGCTTATCACCGCCTGGGTGTACTGAATACGGAGTATTATGCGCTTCCTGCATTAACTTCTCTTTTACCTCTCCGCATTTCTGTGGTACACACCACCTGCCTCGATACCTTATACTTCCATCATCATGAATTGCAAAATCGGAAGCTTTACCTTCCTTCATTTTCTCACGGATTCTCTCAAGCTTTACATCTCTAGGTTGCCCTTTAATAATCTCGGCATAAATATCTGAGGTGATAGTCATGTTAAATAATTTAATCTCTCTGTCAACTCCACCAGGTTCCATCACCTCCAAGTTCATCTTTTCAAACTCATGACACAACTTCTTACTGAGGACCCACATAGGATTCATAGTATGTGTCCTCTTCCTTCTCAGTGCATCCGCTACAACATTGGCTTTGCCTTCGTAGTAAAGAATTTCTAGATCATAGTCTTTGATAAGCTCTAGCCACCTTCTTTGCCTCATATTCAACTCTTTCTGAGTGAAAATGTATTTCAAGCTTTTATGATCAGTAAAGATCTTGCACGAAGTGCCATATAGATAATGTCTTCAAATTTTTAGGGCAAAAACGACCGCTGCTAGCTCCAAGTCATGCGTAGGATACCTGGTTTCATATTCCTTCAACTGTCTTGAAGCGTATGCGATCACCTTACCATGTTGCATCAGCACACACCCCAGGCCATACTTTGAAGCGTCACTATAAACTGCAAAGCCTTCAGTCCCTGATGGTAAGGTCAACACTGGTGCTGTAGTCAACCTCTCCTTTAGAACCTGAAAAGCTTTTTCACAATCTTCATCCCACAAGAACTTCACTGACTTCCTCATAAGATTGGTCAGAGGCCTAGCGATCTTCGAGAAGTCTTTAACAAATCTTCTGTAATACCCTGCCAGCCCTAGAAAAATTCTAATCTCAGTCACGTTGGTCGGTCTAGGCCAATATCTTACTGCTTGCACCTTAGCTGGGTCTACAGAAATGACAGCACTTGTGATAATGTGCCCCAGGAATGCGACTTTCTCCAACCAAAATTCACACTTTGACAATTTGGCATATAACAGATTGTCTCGCAATGTCTGCAATACCTGCCTCAGATGATTTTCATGCTCCTTCAAACTCTTAGTATATATAAGTATATCATCAATAAATACCACCACGAACTGATCAAGATAGGGCCCGAAAATCCTGTTCATCAAATCCATAAACATTGTCGGGGCGTTAGTCAAACCAAATGGCATTACGATGAATTCATAGTGCCCATACCTCGTCTTGAAGGCAGTCTTTGGAATATCCTTCTCAGCAATCTTCAACTGGTGATATCCAGACCTCAAATCAATCTTGGAGAATACATCTGCACCTTGCAATTGGTCAAACAGGTCATCAATTCTGGGCAAAGGGTATTTGTTTTTCACGGTGACTTGGTTGAGCTCTCTGTAATCGATGCACAACCTCAATCCACCATCCTTCTCTTTTAACAAATAAGACCGGTGCTCCCCAAGGTGACACACTTGGACGGATGTACCCCTTGTCTAGTAACTCTTTGATCTGAACTTTCAACTCCTTCATCTCAGTTGGTGCCATCCTATATGGCGCTTTCGAAATCGGTCCGGTGTCGGGCACTAGATCAATACTGAACTCCACTTCTCTGTCAGGTGGCATGCCAGGGATCTCCTCATGGAAAACATCAGGGAATTCGTTCACCACTCGAATCTTAGAGATTTTCTCTGCCTCCACATTCAAGTCTTGGACATAACAGAGGTATGCTTGATTGCCCTTCCTGGTCTTGCCTAAGATGCTCATGGCTGAAACAATCTTCACCCCTGGTTTGCTCTCTACCCCTCTGTAAGATATTCTTTGCCCTGAAGGTCCTTTGAGGATGACATTCTTCTCAAAACAGTCCACCCTTCCCTTATGCTTACTTAACCAATCCATCCCAAGAATTACATCAAAATCTTTGAGGTCAAACTGAATCAAATCAGCAACTAGGTCTACCCCTTTTACATTCACCCTTACTCCCTCAAATAAATTAGAACATTGAATCACCTCTCCGGACGGAATAGATACATAAACAGATATAGGGGCATTCGCTACCAAATTCAAATTTTTCATAAAAGAGTATGCTATGAAAGAATAGGAAGCACCAGTATCAAATAGGATAAAAGCGGGAGTGTTCTGGACAAGGAAAGTACCAGTGATCACATTGTCCCCAGCTTCGGCCTCGGCTAGACTCATCACATTAATCCTTCCCGGATTGCGGTAGTTGTTATTGCCATTATTGTTGTGGTTGTTGCCTCCCACACCAGTATTCTGCTTGTTGTTGTTTTGGGCAGCTCCTCCAGAGTTGTTCTGATTTCCACTTCGATTCTGGTAGTTCTGATTGTTCCTACTCACATCATGTCCACCTTGGCCTCCATTGTTCCTCTGAGGGGTACCACCTGGAGTATTTTGTAGCACTCATATGATTTGTGGCCCTTCTTGCCACAAGTATAACATTTGACCCGATTCCCATTGCAGTCTGTCCCTGGGTGATCTTGACCGTATGTCTTGCAATGGTAATGCCTTCTTCCTTGGTTCCCTGATCCCTGATTTTGATTTCCTCCAGACTTTGGCCGCTCATCATAGTTGGAACGAGGCCTCTTCTCTTGGCCCTGGTTATGAAAGGATCCTCTTCTATCATAGTTCCCTTCAGCTTTCCTCTTGTTTCCAGCCTGAACTTCTCTCTTCTTCTGCTGAATACGATCGAGGTTAGCTGCTCTCTCATATGCCTCGTGGAGGGTGGTAAAAGTGAAGCAATTGAGAATCTCCTACAGCCGAAAGGCTAACCCACCAATGAACTTCTCTATCTTAGCTGCTTCATCGGGAACAAGTGTCGGGGCAAATCTGGCCAACTCCATAAATTTGGTGTAGTATTCTTGAACTGACAATGAGAGCTCCTTCAACTCCTGAAATTCTTGGCATCTTCGTATCCTCACATGCTCTGGATAGAAACGCTTTTGAAGTGCCACCTTCAGTGCTTCCCAGTCAAAGTTGGGTTGAGCTTGGAAAGTGGCTCAGTTGGCAGTCCACCAGGTGTCAGCTTCCTTTTTTAGGTAATACACTACACTGCTCACCCTTCTTTCAGCAGGGCAATTTACTGCCTCAAGAATCTTATCCATGTCACGGATCCAGTCTTCAAGAATAACCGGGTCCTCTTCTCCAGCTTAGAAGTCCGGCTTCATATTGGCAATCCTCTTGGAGTAGTCTTCATTGACATGGGCTCCCTGATTTTGGTTAAGAATCTGAGCATGTCCTTGAACCAGTTGAGCAATGTTGACAGCCAGCTGTCACAATTCATTCAAATCTGCATTTCCTGCCATTTGCCTAGCTCTTTGCCTCGTCTGGTATGTATGAACGATTTGATCTATTCTTGAAGTTCCATGCCTTAAGTCTGGATTTCCAACCATTAACCCTAATCTAAATTAGTGTAATTAACTATTGACCCAAAAATTTCCATAAGGAAATATACATGTAGATACTAAAGTCCATAATATTTAACAAATTCGTAATCCACAAATAATCACCAAAAGGCTAGGTCTCAAAGGACATTAATTCATTCAATAGTTTAAACAATAGCATAATTCATAATATCTTATCATCCCATCAAGTAATCAACCAAGCAATCAACAAGGCAATCACCAAGTCAAAAACATCATAAGAGTAGACAAAATTCCCGATTCCCCAGAAACCGACTTATCAAAATTTTAAAACCTAACTCATTTATTCCAAACTAAACCTTTCTTATGCTAATTCCCAGTCTTGAGCTCTGATACCACTTGTAACACCCCGGTTTCTAACAATATATAACCTCGATTTATTAGTAACATAATTATTGGTTTGCAGAGGAAATATAAATAAATAAAACAAAACCTAACCGGGATGTTATCGCCACACTCTTCCTATGAGTGCCAAGGCTTAGAAAACTATAGCTGACAAAATAAACTTAACGTCCACAAAATCAATATAAATCTCAAGTGTAAGTTAAAACATTAAAATCTCCTCAAATGTTCCTGAACCAAATGATTAGAATACTAGTCGTTACGCGCCCTCTAATCCCAGCAACTTAATCATCCACACCCGCGGTCAGAAAACATAACAACACACAAGAAAGGACCGCGCAAATCAGAGAAACTAAGTAAACCCTGCAACACCTTGTCAAATACATTTTGAAAACTCATGTGAGTATTATAGACACCAACAGGCACATAACTAATCAAACAATAACAACAAAATAATCTCAATCACCAATCAACAATATAACAAATCAATTCTGGAATGACGGGAGTCACCAAAGTTTCACAGTTCACAAATTCCAATAATTGGTACCACAACAGAGTTGGGACCGATCCAGTTCACAAATTCCAATAATTGGTACCACAACAGAGTTGGGACCGATCCAGTTCACCCTCACTCTAAGTCCTTAAGTGTGCACACCCCCCAAAAGTTTTTCTGACTAATGGAGTAGATCATAGAGCTTAGCTGCGGTCTGAGACTCAATAACGCCAATATATATAAATTATCCAAAGGCCTTTTCCAATTCCAAAGTCTCCCATCAATTCCAGAATAAAATAGCCACATATGCAATGTCAAAGTTCCCAAATCAGTCCACACCATCAATATCGTATAAGCATAATTTAACAATCTCAACCAATACAACCAGTGTCAAAATAGCACACACAATCACAATGTAAAGATAGGTGAACACAAGGTTTACCTGGAACCCACTTCAAAGTAGACAAGCAAAACAATCACCAAGAGTCAACTAGCACGCTCCGTTGAACCGTTCAAAATCTTGGTATAGTAGCTAGAAGGTAGTGGTCAAATTCTGAATTCACCACCCAGAAGATAAGTACAAAGAATGATTTGAAGGAAAAAATGTGAGAAAGAGACAGTGAAAGTAAGATTTCATGGGGTTCCTGAGAAAGACGGCTAATAGGGTTGTAAGGATGTCACGCTTCCAAAGTAGGGAAAATATCTGCTTATAGAATGCTAATAGTTGGGAAGATAATCTTTCTTTCGTTTATTTTTTTTTAAAAAAAAGAAAATTCTGGAATATGGATGGTGATAGGATTTAGTAGTAATAAATAAGATAAAATATGAGGAGGATAATATATATATACCATGTAAAACACTTATTCTAGATTCATTAATTAAATTACCGTAAAATATAAAGTCGATATGTAGCAACTTTCTTGACTAAGGAGTTTTATATACGATATATATTTATATATATATACCAAATAATTATCACTCTATAAAATATACTAAATAAACTTATCAAAATATATAGTATTAAGCCATCTAATTCCTGATAAACTTATATCAAAATAAATAGTAATAATTCATTTAATTTCCTGGTATTTCAACCATATCCGCATAGCGAGCAGGTTTACAGATCTCTCTCATGGGTCTTTCCTCTATAATCGGATCTAATTCTGTTGTTGGAGGTTCCACATATGACTCATCTACTCCTTGAGAGTCACTATCATCTCCAACCAATGGGTTTAGCAATGTCTCCTCAAACTACACCTGCTTTGGTGCTTTCTCCACCTGCTTCTGAGTTCCCTCTGTCTGGATGGAGTCTACTGTCACCTTCTGCCACAACGCAGATTCATCAAAGGTAACATCTCTGCTAATGATTGTCTTCTTTGCTTTTAGACACCACAGCCAGTATCCTTTTACCCCAGGCGCCAACCCCATAAATAGATCCTTCTTTGCCCTTGGGTCTAATTTTGATTCCTTCACATGGTAGTAAGCCACAAAACCAAACACTCGCAAAGAACTATAATCAGTAGCTGGTTTTCCAGACCATGCCTCAAGCGGTGTCTTTCCACCAATAGCCGACGACGGTAACCGATTCACAATATGGCTGCAATATGTTACTGCCTCTGCCCAAAATTGTCTGCCCAGCCCAGCATTTGACAACATGCACCGAACCTTCTCCAACAATGTTTGGTTCATTCGCTCTGCCACTCCATTCTGCTGCGGTGTTTCCCTGACAGTGTGAAGTGTCGGACGATTCCCACGGCTTTGCAAACCTTCAAGAATGGATCACTCTTGTACTCTCCCCCATTATCTGTCTGGAGATACTTGATCCTTCGACCTGTTTGCGTCTCGACCATCTTCTTCCATGTTAGGAAGATCCCCATCACTTCATCCTTAGTCTTCATGGCATACACCCAAACCCTTCGAGAGAAATCATCCACGAAGGTCACATAGTAGCGGTTCCCACCCAAGGAAGGCATCTTGGCGGGTCCCCAAACATCAGAATGGACATAATCCAAAATACCTTTTGTATTATGGATGGCAGTGCCAAACTTCAATCTCTTTTGCTTCCCAAGGATACAATGCTCACAAAAGTCTAACTTGCAAGCCTTTACTCCTTTCAGCAATCCTTGCTTCGCAAGAATCTGTAAGGATTTTTCACCAGCGTGCCCCAGCCGCATGTGCCATAACTGGGAAGCACCATTCTCCTTGGAAGCGTTTGCAATAGCTGTTGTTCCAATAACTGTATTACCCTCGTAGTAATACAAATTATTTCTTCTGGTGCCTTTTATCACCGTCAATGCTCCATAAATGACCCTTAGAACTCCATCATTAGCGGCCCATGAGAATCCTTTTGACTCCAAGTGTCCTAGAGAAATGAGATTTTTGGTCAAGTTTGGAACATACCGAACATCTCTTAGAACTCTGGTTGATCCATCATGATTCTTCAACCTGATTGAACCTATACCAATTGTCTTGCATGGGCTATTGTCTCCCATCAAAACGGTTCCACCCTTTAGTTCTTTGTAGTCAAAGAACCATTCTCGAACGGGGGACATGATAGGTTGCTGCTGAATCCAGAATCCACTCATCCTGGTTAATTGTTGAAGTCGATGCCACCAATGATAGTCCTGATCCATCACTGTCGCATTCAGCCACACATGCATCTTGAACAACCTTGCCTTTCTTCTGTTTTGGACAGTCCTTCTTCCAATGTCCCTTCTCTCGGCAAAATGCACATTCATCTTTACCGAGCTTGGCTTTGGATTTTGACCACCCTTTCTTCCCCTTTCTCTAAGCGGATGAACGACCTCTCACCACCAATGCTACTGCTGCTTCATCAGTACTGGCCTTCTTTTCTTTTCTTCTCAACTCATGGCTATACAAAGCTGCAGTAACATCCTTCAGAGAGACTTCGTCCTTCCCATGGAGTAGAGTTGTTTCGAGAAACTCATACTCATCAGGAAGAGATCCCAACAACATTAAGGCCAAATCTTCATCATTGAATGTCACATCCAAGTTTACCAAATCAGCTACTAGTTGATTGAAACTGGTGATGTGATTATTCATCGTGGTCCCCGAAACATAAGAAAAATGGAATAGTCTTTTCTTCATAAGAAGCTTATTCTGACTACTTTTCTTCATGAATTTTTCCTCCAGTGCCTTCCACAATTTACATGCTGAATTTTCTTTAGAGAACGCATACTTTTGTTCTCTTGACAGGCATGAGCGAATTGTACCACAAGCTTCTCGATTCATGACCTCCCATTCCTTCTCTTGAATTTCTTCTGGTCTTGTCTCTTCAATGGCAATGTCAAGACCTTGTTGAAAAAGAACGTCTTGGACTTCACATTGCCACATACCGAAATGGCATGTACCATCAAACGTCTCCACCGAAAACTTGGCATTAGTCATCACCTTCCTTGTCCAAATCGATGACGAGGAGGTTGATGATGCCGTCTCCGGGGTTCTTGATTTGGGGATCCTCAATTTCTGCTCCAATTTTCATCTAGCAGCGCTACGACATATCAACTGAACAAAGGAACGCTTTTTTGATGTGGAAAATCAGCCTAGCTGCAACCACAGAGCATACTAAGACAGAACATTGGCTCTGATACCACTTGTTGCGGAAGTGACTGGGTAAGAGAGTAAATTATTGTACTAGAAAATTACTCAGTACAGGAAAATTCACAGGTCGTGGTAGGGTCACAATGGTCCCGCTTAAGAACCACTTCCTTAGACAGAATTCCTCTGACTGTAATTTCTTAGCACAATAAAACACTACAAAATTACCCACAATAGCTGCTAGATAAAACTATAAACGAGACACCGGAACTATAACTGATTTTGCTATTACTTCAGAAATAGAGAGAGAAGACAATACAACTTAACTATGTAATAAGTTGCTAGTTGAAGGGATGAAAATAAAGGAGAAGAAACACTTCATTTTATAACAAAGGAAGTGCTCCTTTGTTTTCTAAACCCACGATGTGGGATGAACTACACTAGCTCTATATATAAGCAAGAGACTAGTATCTATATTCCTATATTTTTGATGTGGGATGAACCACATCTCACACCAGGGGCACCGGTCCCCCGAAACTTTTAAAAATTTATCAAATACTCTTATAAATTTTTGAAAAAGTATAAAAGAGACATAATGTTTTAAAAAGTGATAGTGTCAACAAAAAATTCCCCAATCCCCCGAAACAAAGCTCTTGGATCCGCCACTCCTTATGTCTATTGTTCAGAATTGATATCCAGAGTCATAGTCATTAGAGTGTGAATCTGTTAAACACAGTTTACAATTCCCCGATGAAGTCAATAAATTTCACTACATGGCTGGTAGCAGATCTGGAGGCATACTTGACTTGTAAGTTGTTATCTTTGTTCTATACTTTGCTTGTATTTCCCTATTGTTTCGTAATGAGGTTGTCCCAATGGCTTTGACCCAAAATTCCAGCAGCAAATAAGGAAGAATTCAAATCCAACAACATAGAGAACAGCATGTGAAGGAGGGACCTGTCCGGAAGTCCTTGAATAGGACAAGCACACCCAACAATATGTAAGTAGAAGGAACAAAAGCAAAGGTCAAAACTCATAAATACTTGACCAGACCGGACGGGACGGGACCCCGCTTTCTCTGCCCCTCTCCCCACTTTCGACCCTCCATGGAGAGTTTCAAATCGTGGCCCGGGAGAAAGGTACATTCAAATCCAGTGATGAAGTGCACCGAACCGGGATGAGAGGAGAGGGTGAAGACAAATCCACCGATAAAACATCGCTCTTCCGGCGGAGAAGAAATCGTCAATGAACTAATATATTAAAAACAAAAGCCTCTAAGCAAATGAAACCCGCTCAGAGGTCTTCATGATTCCCACGTTGTTGTCCTATTACCCATTCCTCCAAATCCCAACTCCCAACTCCCAATCTCGTTCTATCGCTTTCCCCTTTCTCTATCAAGAAGAAGACCGTGTATCCAGATCTCTTGCTTAGGAATATTTAATCTTTGTTACAAATTTTTATTTTTTCTTGGGGTTAAAATCACCCATTTTCTTCCAATTGCCGGCCATGACAGAGGTTTTGCATTCTCCATCTCATTTTCCCTCATCGCCCAGAACGAGCAACACATTGTTCCTCAGCCAAACACAGCTGCATGACCCTAACCGTAACCATGGTTCTTCTCCTTCTTCCCCTGTAGTTCTAGTCGTGGAGGGTGGTGGTGGTAGTGCGGCTGAGGAAGGGAGTGGGATTGGGAAAATTAAGCATAGAAGAGAAAAGGACAGAGAAGAGCTATCCTTGTTAACCCTTGCTGTCGCTGTGCTTAGAAAGTCTTTGGTAGCTTGCAAGGTCGATACCAGGGAAGAGATTTCTGCTATGGACATTGGATGGCCTACCAACGTCCGTCACGTGGCTCATGTAACATACGATAGGTTTAATGGGTTCTCGGGTTTGCCTGTGGAGTTTGAGCCTGAGGTTACAAGGGCTCCTAGTGCAAGGTACATGACTACATGATTGTTTTGATGTCTTTAACCAATTTGGCATATGCTCAGTTTGAATATCCTTTTGCTTCAGGGCGCCTATTTTGCGATCACCCTGTAAGACAACTTCACTGGTACTGTTTGCAAGATTGTTCTAGGGATAAATTGTTGCTTATTTAGTAAATCAGTTAATATACTAGATGATCTGCTAGATAAGTTTTGGCTGGGTACTATGAGCTGCAAACTGATATAGTAAAATTAAGGCAGTTTTGCAGTAGGAAGCGTAATAGTGATTCAAGGCGTAATAGTGAAAGGCAATGCTTACTCGTTACTCGTCAGATGCAATCTTGCATCTTAGAGGTTGTGATTTTATTGTTACTTTGGTCAATCTTTCAATGTGAGACTTATTGGCTGCTCATTCTTCTTAGCACATCTGTCTTTGGAGTTTCCACGGAATCTATGCAGCTCTCGTACGACACAAGAGGTAACTGTGTGCCCAGTATACTAGTTTTGATGCAAAAGCGCCTCTACACTCAAGGTGGATTGCAGGTGAGTTTTCAACGAAGTTTTATGCCTTTGGTGACTCTTCATGCTGTTTCATAGCAGTAATGAAACTAGTCTGACTTCACATCTTACGTCAATCTGGACTGTGTTATGTTCATTGACGTTTAAAGTGTAGGAATTAGTGATTTTTTTTTTAAAGCAATAGACCTCAAAATGTGCAGGCCGAAGGAATTTTCAGAATCAATGCGGAGAACAGCCAAGAGAAGTTTGTGAGAGATCAATTGAACAGGGGCATTGTTCCTGATGACATTGATGTGCACTGTTTAGCTGGACTTATCAAAGTAAAATCCTATTACAATCGTCCAACCTCGCTCTATTTTACAGTTGTCTTGATTAAACTAAATGTATTTTTGTAGTTCTGCTTCTTTTATCATCATGTAATGGGCTTTTGTGCTCTGCTATTACACGCCATTACTGCTGAAAGTTATTCGTTCTCTCATCCATCTAGAAAGACAAAACTATGTTCGATATAGATAAAGTAGTTTGCCGTGTCTTTCACTGATTTCTTTTAAATGTCAGGCTTGGTTTAGAGAACTGCCAACTGGGGTTATGGATCCGCTGTCACCTGAGCAAGTGATGCAGTCGGAGTCCGATGAAGAATGCAGTGAACTCGTGAGGCTTCTACCTTCGACAGAGGCCTGTCTACTGGACTGGGTTATCAACTTGATGGCTGATGTTGTCCAAGAAGAGCCATTCAATAAATGAACGCTCACAATATGCAATGGTGTTTGCTCCCAACATGACTCAGGTAAAAATTGAAAAACCTTATCTCATACTCACTTCATTTTACTAATCTGGTTTGTGTTCAAGTTTTTCTTCTGACCTGTCTTCCTGTCTAAGAATTCTTATCCTCTCCAACCTCACTTTAAACTGCTGCACTTTTGCTGTTGAATTTTCCTTAGCTTTCTCTCGTGCCGTGCTTGATTTATCTTGTTGGTTCCTAGTATTGTTGAGTGGAAAGCCTTCGTTTGTCATATAAAAAAAAAAATCCTTGGAAGCTCTTGTAGTGTATCCTTGTGTTCTACAGTGGATGATATGCATATTTATCAACTTTAGTTTAATTGGCAGATGATGGATCCCGTGACAGCAATCACATACACGGTTCAAGTGATGAACATTCTGAAAGCCTTGATCACAATGAAACTACAAGAACGACAGGAATCACTGATCCAACAAGGTGGCATGATCACTTATACCGGCCCCTCTGATGGAAGTGGGCACCAGAGCCCTTCCCAGCCTCAGACTACTACTAGCTTGGAAGATCACCTCAGTGACGGCTGTCACAGAAACAACAACTCAGAAGAACAGTTGTATAGTGATTGTGAAGATGAGTTTGATGATTTTCCCCTTAAATCTGAGGAAGTGAGGGAGAAGGTTGTGGTGTACTCCAGTGAAGGGAGTGGATCGAGTAATGCGTCGTTGAATGGAGGTAACAGGAAGGGGTTTGTGAATGATCGTGGGGAGCTCATGAGGACCGTGACTACTCCAACTGAGAAGGCTAAGGTTAATAAGGGCGTTTGTAGTCTGAACCGTATGAGCTCCAGAATAGAGCGGATTGAAACTTGGATGAAAGGGAGAACAGAATGAGTTGATGTGTTGTATATTTGTTTTTTCTTCTTCTTATTTTGACTTTTGGGTTTCCTTCTTTGATGGTGGAAAGGGACAATTGAAATATTGGTAGTGTATTGTGGTTTGCTGGTGGGGTTTGTTTAATGTCAGTACTGTTGAATTTCTCATAGCCCAAGTTCTTACTTATATAGCCAGCCTATCACTGTCGTATGAATGAAGCTTTTGATGTCCGTTGCTATGGTTGGTTGTTGTGATTCAGTTCTTTCTATTTGTGTTAGTATGGGTTGTGCTAAAACGGATCATTGGGTCGGATGATAAATGCAAGGAGTTGAAGAAGAGCAAAGCCAAGCAACGGGTATGGTTCTCAAGGCACACACGCGCACCTTTCATTCTTCAAAGATGATCCCTGTTTGTTCAGTGTCTGTATTGCAATAATAAAATGGACAACTAGAAATGGTAAGATTTGCAGATTTCATGTGGGTTGGGGTAAAGACACTAGAAAAAGACTAGACTAAACCAAAAACAAATTGATCAACTTGGACAGTAGTGAAAACAAGTGGGTGTGTAAACTAAAAGAGGAGTCAAATATACATCAGGAGGCACTGAGTGCGGATATGCAATAGTGGAAGCAAAGAACGCAGACCACCTTCATTTGATCTTGGGCCTTTCGCTATCAGTTATCCTTCTAAAACTAATAATGCAAGATTTCTTTTCCTGCGCGCACACCACGATCCCGCTTTGTTGCAGAAGGAATATTCTAGCCCATACTCCTTGCTGGCAAATTGCAATCAAAATCTCTTTTCTATTCTTGATGGGGAATTAGTCATTCCGTCTGGTGGACAGAAGAAAATATCTGATCAACTGAGAAGAACAAGATACCATAACAACAAAGTGTTGGAAATGAATAAATGAACTGAGGGGAAGGGTGACATGGCGGAATAGTATTGGTGTAGATGAGAGGTTGGTTGGTTGGTTGGTTGGTTATATCTTAATCTTCTTTTTTTATTTTCCCTACTTAACAGGGAGGGAACACCACAACCCTTCAACCTCTGAACTTGTCAAGAGTGAGTGAGGGATCCCGTGTTATTTCCACCCACAAAAATCTCAACTCACTTCTTTTCTCTTCTTCGGCCGCCAAACCCAACTAATCCATTTGCGGTGTTTTCCTATTTCCAGTCCTCACTATTTTAAGAACAGAGCTTGTGTTGTTGTAACTACCTCCTTTCTTTTCAATGGCAGCTTGTGGAAGCTTTCAACATATGTTTGATACTTCCTCCTTGCCCGAAACCCACACCACCAGTCTTCCTCTCTCATTGATTCCTTGTCTTCAACTTCTTCTTCTTCCCCATCCCAGAACAGCTCCCTTATCTGCTCTTATTCTGTAACATCAACCAACAGTGATGGTTTCCGTTCCACAACATACAACCGCAATAACCTCCAGCTGTGCACAGAAGGGCTCGGGTTCGAGAGCTTAGTTGATGACATGAAAGACCTCAAGAACGATAATACTACCACTTGCTGCACCACCACCACCAACCAGACAATCAGTACGAATCTTCATGACAGCAGCATTCCAACAATGGATTTGAAACATGTAAATTCAACACCAGGTAGTAGTAGTACTATAAGTAATCAATATAAGATATCAAGGAACTGTGGCAGGACATTCCCACCTCCAATATCATGCATTGGTAGGACAGGAATTTCGTTCAAGTCATACAGACAGGACGGTAGATTTGTGCTCCAAGAAGTCAGGATTCCGTCTCAGGAGTTCCTTCATGCTTCCAGACAAGATGGTAGGTTAAGGCTGAGATTTGTTCAGCATGATGATGAAACAGAAGAGCTAACTGATGATGTTGAAGAAGATGAAGATGGTTTTGAAGAGGAATGTGAAGAGAACAGTGGTGGTGAGGGCAAGAGATCGGTAGTAGATATGAGGGGTGTTGGGTTAAGTAAAGAAGAAGATTCATGATGTTAAACGATAAGTGGACATTAAAATCTTTTTTAACTTCATGATCAAGATGGAAAGCTTGTACGAGTTTTTTTTTTTTTGAAACAAGAAAGCTTGTACGAGTTAATTCGAAGTTCAAGATGGAAAGCTTGTACGAGTTAATTCGAAGTTCAAGATGGAACTAAGCTAGATATCTGGGAAAACCGACCAGATTCTATCAGCCAATTTCAATTGATCAGGTTTGTTTATTTATACCCCACGTTGTTAGATTGCATCATTAATTATTCCAGGTAATCATCCAAGCAAATAATAAAGTCTAAACAAGTTAGCACCATACCAAAGATGACGACGAATCTAAATTAATAGTACCAAATCAAGGAAGCTGAATGGTTTCCTATTCCATGAAAGCTAACAGTCACAACATGATCCTAAGATCTATCTCGAAGTTTCACCCACTTCAACGACAACAACCCCATCCATACAAAATCTGCCAAGATCACAACTTGGGTTTTATAAAGCAATATCTCAAAGGAATCCAACAAAATCTTCTCAGAAAAGATATGCTGATATTTCACACTACCAAAAAAAAAGCATTTCCCACTGGCTAAAGCTTCCTGTCCACGAGCGGAACATACATACACTGCCCAGACTACTGACCACCGATGGATACACAACCAAGTCTCATTTGGCACTTCACCTTCATAATTCGGCAACAAGAGCAGTCTCCTCTTTGTTACCAATACCGGCTACAAGCTCCCCAGTTCGACCAACGTGCGATGTTGAGTTTGGTTGAGTAATTAACCTGACAAAGCCAACTCTGTCCAGTACTGAAACGAAATTGTATATATGTAACTGTTAATACGCTAGGAAAGAGTTTCCTATAGAATGTGATTTCGCTCTTCCCATCCTCGATTTCAACTATTTCTTCCAATTCGGTTTGAAGCGATTAAAGGCACCCAAAGCGGAAGAGGATTGGTGGATACTCAGGTAAGCTACCCCTTAGGGTGAACGATAATTAGTATTTGGGGCTCGAGTTGAATTATGTGCTTAGTTGAAAGTCCCAGCGCAAGGAAGGTCTGGGGTCTGGTTGTACCATGGGATGAAAGTGCGACGAAAATGGGGGTCGGATAACTAAGATCTGCTTGGCTAACAGTAGGTGTGACTTTTGACTAACGGGACATGTGTGATCTTTCGACTAACGAAACAGGTTTGATCTTTTGACTAATGAATCCCGTTAATTAATGGGGTGAATACATGCGGTGGGGTTTCTAATCTATGTAGTTGGAAAGTGATCTTTTTTATCCTTATTTAAAATGTTTTTAATCATGAAATGTCACTATATTTTTGCCTAATTCATGAAATGCCACTAAAAAAAGAAAGTCACGAAATGCCACTATATTTTCTGAAAAGTTCATGAAATGTCCCTCTGCCTGGATGGACGTTAATTTTCGTCCAATATCAGTTTTTTTTTTGCAAAATGACCTTTTTGCCCCTAAAAATTTATGTCACTGATCAACTGCTACTTTTGGGTTTCAACGGTCACTTTTCTGAAAAATTTACGAAGTACATGAAATGTCACAACTTTTACAAAAGTACACGAAATGTCACTACAACGTTACGAAAGTACATGAAATGCCACTACTACTTTACGAAGTACATGAAATGCCCCTGTAACACAAAAAACGGCTATTTTTCTGTTTCTAACGGCTACATCTTCATTCAGATGCCCTTTTGTGCTACAGGTCTTGTAATGGACATTTGTTGTGTGGGATTTGTTTGTGATGTACTCTCGAGTTGAGAAGTTAAGCGGGGATCATATCGATCTTCCATAACCGGTGCCCACCATTTGAAGAACCCACAGTTCCAGCAATTATAGTAAATGAATCCTGCTGATTTCCGGTTGTATGAAACTTTGAGAGTTGCTGGAACTCTACACTTGCAATGTATTGTTTGAAATTTCTCTTCTATTGTGGTTGTGTATGTGGGGGATACATGGTTGATGTGCTATGGGTGAGTATGGGAGAGATATGGACATTATACAGCCCTACAATGAGTTTTTATAGCACAAAAGGGCATCTGAATGAAGAACTAGCCGTTATAAACAGAAAAATAGCCGTTTTTTGTGTTACAGGGGCATTTCATGTACTTTCGTAAAGTAGTAGTGGCATTTCATTTACTTTCGTAAAAGTTGTAGTGACATTTCATGTACTTCGTAAATTTTTCAGAAAAGTGACCGTTGGAACCCAAAAGTAGTCGTTGAACAGTGACATAAATTTTTAGGGGCAAAAAGGTCATTTTACAAAAAAAAATCTGACATTGGACGGAAAGTAACGTCCATCCAGGCGGAGGGACATTTCATGAACTTTTTGGAAAATATAGTGGCATTTTGTGACTTTCTTTTTTTAGTGGCATTTCATGAATTAGACAAAAATATAGTGGCATTTCATGAAATTTCCCTAAAAATTATAATACTACAAACACTGCCACACATTATATGAGGATAGGTTACGTATAAAGGAGAAGAGAGAAATGAGACGACATTGTAAGGACATCTCAGGAACACTTGAAAGACATTAACATCAACAATGACGTATGAGGGGCTCATTCAGAGGTATTTGTTATATATCTTTAGTATGTTTAAATTAAATTTAGGTAACATAGTAGTACAAAAACAGAACAAACAGTCAAAAGCATAAAAAAGGGGGACAAATTCTACCCCGGGTGTCAGCGTCAACGCCCACCCTTTGTTCCTCGCGTCAGTGCGCGCTCCTCTATCCATGCATAGAGCCCGCCTTCATTGACCCGTGCCAGATGTCCGCCTCGACGCCCGCCCCTCCATTCATGCACCGAGCCCGTCTTCATTGATGTTTTTGACTGATATTTTCTTATTTTGTTCTATTCTGGAAAAGTAAATCTCAGTCACTGGCAATCGAACTCCGGTTTTAGCACTTGAACTTTCGCTCCCGCTCCTGATTCTAAAAAGAAGTTAGATGATTCTAGAGAGATAGAGAGTTTTTTAGAATGGTGGGGTTATGGGTGTATTTGTAGAAAATTTTGAATTAAGAGCAACCTTGTAAAGTTCTTTTAAATTTTGATTATGCGAATTAGAAACTCGACTGTGTAAACAATGTAAGTTGATCTTTTGGCTAATAAGGCAGATGCGAATTTTTTTTAAAAAACCAACAAACCTATATATTATCGAAGGAGTACATACCTAGAACCTTCTAAATATAGAACACGGGCAAGATTAAACACCTACTTCAAAAACACCAAGTCTAAAGCAACTAACCACAAGAGCTCTCATACAACTCCGTTGCGGTTGTCTGTCGTTATTCAAGTTTGAGATGTGGGTTTTGTTTCGTGTTCGTTCTTCATTTCGTTTCTCGCCGTTTCTGAATTTGGTTCCGACTCCTGGTTAATTCGATTAGTGTTGCAGGGATTAGTGTAACACCCCTCTCCTTAAACACGATATAATATCTCACGTAGCAAATAAATAAAACGTCTCGCAGCGGAAAATAAATAACAATAACAATACTCACTCGGGTGTCACCGGCCATTACTCGCCCATGCGAGCAACGAAGCCAAACTACATCCAACTTCCAACCTAAACAAACTACTAACCGCCGTGATAACGAGAAACTCCTATACATCATACTAAGTCTATAAATCATAAACATCAAAAAGTGAGCGTCTACCCAAACCTGAATATACATAACCTTACCATAATACAACTCACCATCTTCATTGCTATATAGACAACCTCCATGTGCAGTAATTAAGGTAAACTTTAATTACCCTGTTCCCGTGCTTCGGCTTCGACAATAATCAATAACCTGCAGTGGTGTAGTATCAGCGATAGACGCTGAGTATGCCGGGCCTGGACCCTAATGGTCACTTGTCATTTTAATCATCTTGTTATTAGATTGGTTTCATGCTTTACCATTTTACAGTTATAATCAACACTGTAATATAAATGTATAATATACATAATCATCCATCCAAATATCCATAAACATTTAACCATTCATCAAATCCAAACATTCATTTAATATCACAAACCACAATTGTATATCGACGTATCGAAATAATAACAGTATAATGTACAATGTACAATCGCCGTAGCGTTCACCATCCATTGTTAATTTATCTAGTTTGGCCTTCAAGGCCCCATCCATATGTACAATGTACATTCGCCGTAGCGTACAGTTTCCATAGTTAATAATGTACAATGTACATTCGCCGTAGCGTACAGTTTTCATATTTAATTTACCTTAGCCTTGTAGGCTCCATCCAACCGTGTTTAATTAATACCAGTAGGGCGTCATGTTAAGACAACCTGATAACCTCACCATGGACAGTAGTCCTCCCGTACACACAAAGGTGCTCATTTCGCCAGAGGTCCGGAGGCCCCTGACTCTCTTATGTCTCGTAAGACGTCCATATAAAGGCCGTAGCTTCCTGACCCATGATCCAGTTTGGGCTCGTTGGGTATAACCTGGAGCGGAATCCAATTAGGAAACCCCTCAGTGATCACAAATGCGCAACCAAGTAGTTCGTAAACTACCGGGATTCCTCACCTCAACTCATACCATCTCTCTCTCATAATGTTTAAGATCTGCTCTTAGTCTTATGGAGAATAATTATTAATTAGCTGCCCAATGGGTCTCACGCATACCTAGAAGTAATCTAGGTTATATTCATGTTCGAGATCCATGCTCTAGAGACCGACAATGTCGTGACTCATCCCTAAGTGTTTTACTTAGGTTACCATATACTTAATATTAATACTATGGTATTATATCAAGTAACCGTCATGTCATCACAATTACATATATGTATGTTTATATAAGTCGATCTATAGTCGATGTAGTGTTAGTCCCGTAGGACGCTCGTGCATAAATAAATAATGCAGTAACACTTAATCACATACATGTATCCACACACATAACACACAAGTTATATCAACCAAATCCGAGCCCAAGGAGCTTCCTTAGGACAACTCGGATCAAACCCCTTTACATACCGCTCACCAAGACCTAGGATGCGCAGTGTAGTCCACTAGCTCGTCAAGCGTCCTCGTCTGAAGTATGATCTAAACGGTAATAAACTATAAGTCAGTCTCCATGACTAACTACATCCGGTATTTCCGAATAACAAGTAACCCCGACAGTTCATCCCTGTTTTCTACAGTTGTTTGTTACGGTTTCTCTAAACCAGCCGGCTTTGTTACTAAATTCGTATGTCAAAACATTTCAACTATTAAGTTTAATTCATTATTTTTCTTAAATCTTATCCATCCTTTAATTTAGGTACGTAACCTATAGTTGCATGTATGCATGCATTATTATATTGTATTATTTCCCACCATCCATTATAATACATTGTATTATATTATCCATTATCTTTAGCAAATAATATTTGCATCCAAAGACTCATAACTTATAGTTTATAAACTATTTCCATGTAATAACTACCACCATTATATTATATGGTTTCCAACCATAATATATATCCATCCTTTATATACATTCTTCTTGTATATGTATATATTTACCACGTAGGCAAGTTCCATGAGTTTAATAAACTCCTATATCATATGTTACATTTTATCATCTTCTTTTAGATGATTATTCCATTAGTCGTATTATATTACACAACTTATATTAAGATTATTATCCTAATATTATGTAACATTTTATGTTGTATAAATACAACTCCTAAGGTTTATTCCATAAATACCTTAGTTTATAAATCCCATTATTTATAGTTTGTCACATTATTTTATGTGAATATCCTTACTTATTAATCCCACCTAAACTATATAATTGTTATAACATTTATAACATCATAGACCTTAGTCTAAAATTCATTTTCCAACCTTATATAATTCGGTACAACCCTTGAATTTATTTAAATTCTATTTTGACCACAAAACATTATGTAATGTTATACCTTATACTAATATCATTTGATATGATATTTTTATTTCCTTTAACTTATAACCTATAGTTTTTATACAAAACTATTATATATTGCCGCATAGGCATATATATTAAACCTTATTCTTTTCCATAACCATAATCTCCTTTATTTACAAAATCATCCCATAATTTATACCATGTTATATATTCCATTTAATATAACATTCTAACCTTAATATAAATATAACCTATGGTCAATATTTATAAAATACCGAACAGACCCAAAACTGTTCAATAATTGCCATTTGGCCCTATTTAAACATATAGTTTAATAATTCATTAAAACTATATATTATACATATATCTTAATAAATACTCTTATATAATTCTAAAATTCACCAAATTTCACCAAAGGGTTATAATTATCCTTATTAACCCATAAACTTTCGGTATTTATAATTCCACCACCTATTTTTCTCCAAAGTGTCATAATGACATAATAACTATATATTATACATATATAGTTTATTTTAATTCCAAAAACAACCCAATAAATTCCTAAAAATTCCTAATAGCCCATGGGTATTTATAAATTATAATACCATTTCACACCCTTACTTTTCAGGTAATAACATATATACCACATATGTTATAAAATTGTTACAATTAAATACATAACTTATTCTAAAACCTTAAATAAGTTATTTAACTCATCTAATTTGGTCAAAACCTACCATATGGTCAAGGTTGACCTCCTTAATATTTCCTTGACCATTAATCCTAATAATTACGGTTTGCACCCTACTCTTTAGAAATTACCATTTACCACCAAACTTTATATAATCTTATAAACTTTATTTTAATCCTTTTTAACTTCTAATTTTCGGCCTTATATTATAAAGCCCCCAAATTTAATTAATTACACCTGATACCCCACTTCTTTTCGGTAATTTTGCATTTCACCACTTAAACTTAATTAAAAGCTTATAAATGCATAAATAAAATGACCTAAAGTACATGGCCTTATTACAAACATTTGCTCACAACATAAATTACACATAAATGTCTCAAAATGCTTATAAATCTCGGCCTCACCACATATTTTTCATTTAATTACCAAACTTCCCACATAATGTCTTAAATTTGACAATTATGCTTGTTTAATTAGTTATAAATTTATTAAACCATTCCTTAATCACCTAAGGTCAAATAAGATCTTAATATACTCCTTCACTCACGACATATATGTAAATATGTATAACACATATTAAAATACCAAGTGTAGATTTAAGTGATTTATACCTTGATTTAGCAAGGTTAAGACCTTGTTTGGTCTCGCCACCTTAAGGAGAATTTCTCCACAACTTGATTTACTTGTCTTCATGTAGAAAACAAGACATGATTAAACTCCAAACATGAGCTAACCACGGGAAGTAATTAAGTCATGAAAATCATGGATTTTTCCTTAGATCTTCAAGTTTGTTGGAGATCTACCTCGGCCCTATTTTTCCAGTAGAGAAAGAGTATCAAAAACTCTTAAAAACAAGGTACAAAACCGTGGGTACTAGCTTGGAAGATGGCTAAGATTTACCTTGTTTAAGATGCCAAAATGGTGTTTTTGGCATGGATCTACTCCTTGTAGATCTTGGTATACCAACTGAATCCACATGAAAAGGATGAGAAAAAAGGCTAGGGAACCAAGGTTTACAACCGAAATTCACAAGGAAGAAGAGATATGTGCTTAGAGCACATTTTTACCTTAAATGGTCAAGACTTGAACTTTACTCCTTAGATCTTTTTACAGCCGAAAATAACCCTTCATTTAACCTCCAAAACACTCTACATAAATGTATAGAAATGTTGGAGTCTAGATCAATGGAAAAGGAAAGAAAGATGAAAAAGGACATTTTTATGCCTTAGGAGCTTACCTAGAGCAAGAGCTCTCACCAAATGAACTTGGCTGCTTACCTACGGTCAAAGAGGAGCCAAAGAGAGCCTTTGGCTAATGATCTCTCGGCTGAATGGAGCTAATGAAGAAGGTAAGCTAGTTTTGTCCTTAAAGTCATTTTTTGCTTATTTTATGTTCTTTATGATTTGATGAATCATTACTGATTGATTGTAGTTTATTAATCAATAGGGACAAGGATCATAGGCAGCCGGCCATGAATGGAGTGGTGGGTGAATAATTGGTACTTAATTGATTCAATAATGGAGTATTATTATCATTTTAAACAACTAGTCAAAGGTGAGTCACCATGCATTGTTGTAACACCCCATCCAACAATAACACACTTACAATAAACTGCAGCGGAAAAACAACCTCATCATATTACTTATCTCGTTGGTGTTACACGCCGTTAGCCACCCACGTGGCTAACAAGGCTAATACATACACATTGTACCGGTCTGATGGGCTAAATTCCCGAGCGACTAACATTACTATCCCTTTCCATTAATCACAACAACAACATACACCTTCCAACTATACCGAGTATTATAACTAATGCCGATAACAATCTCGTCTTACTACACCTACTGTATATATACAACATGAACGATTACCCATGTACAACGACTACCCCTCCTACTCTCGAACGGCTTCCAGCTCCTTGTACCTGAAATAGGAAAAGAAGAGAAAGGGTGGCCCCCAAGGGCTCAGCACCTTTGCTGGTATGGTAATCCCCAGCCCACATGCTACCGGGCCACGCACAACTAATTGTCGTCTTAACATGCGATTGATTATATTAGTCATGCACGCAACTGTAAACACACAACACATAACATTTCGCCTCAATGGGCTCAACAAACGGATAATATATCCTTACTTGATAAGTCACTCATGATATTCATTATTCCTAGAGTGTTCCTCCTCTAATGGAGCTACTTCCTTAATAGACGACACTTACCCTTAAATCGGGTTATCCTTAAACGCCTCTTATCACAAACTGGGAATCATATCCATGATCCACTCACTCCATTATACAACATATAACATACACTACATACAACACCTAACAACACTTTGCACGTTTCCACGTGCACAACATAATACCGCAATAGATATTGCATCACAAACAAAATACATAACATAACGGGAATGGTTCTCTTAGGAACCGACCCAAACATAGTTAGTTCACTGGAGAGCCTAGAGGATGCTGTCAAACTCATGCTAAGCTCGTTTACATAACTCATTACCGTTTCTGTTAGGCGAACGAATAACTTAACACATAAAGATGGATCAGGTTTAGTGACCCGAACAAACATACATAATCCCCAACAGACGTGAGTCAAGAGCCTTGGTTAAGCTCAGGGGTGATCGAAGACCAATGAAGGAACAATCAACAGAGAGGAAGCTGAAGAAACTGTATACAACCTCCCAAACAACGCGCGACCGGAACAACCGGATTCCTCACCCCCCATAATATATAAATATTCACAGTTAAAGACTCCGCTGTGGAACCTATCACATCAGCACACAATACAGTATTAGAACTGGGTTAAACATACAAGGGAGATCCCTACATTCACTTACACAACATCACATAATCAACTCACGCATAGCCGTGGTTAGAACGCCCCATGGTTCGGGTCGTTTAATCCGAATACCGAACTCTCATGTGATCCTAGACTCAGTTAACTAAGGTTAACACTGCCGAGGTTAAATGGTATCGGAGTTGAACACGCCACATATATGAATTACTGTAAACTCATTACATGTTTTATCTTACAACGTGGCAAACATACAGAAAAACACATTGGCATACAAGCCGGTGTAATCCGTAGGACACAGGTTGCAAGAAACCATACCTGTCACCGGAGTCCACTTTATCACGTCCACTTATGTTCCTCGAGCAATTCTCGAACAACTGTTAACATCACATGTGTTTTCATTAACATCGGGGTTGCTTGATTATTTAATGTCTAATGCCTATAATTTTTTCCTCGTTAACTTAGTTACATAACTTCACTTTTTAACTTGTTTTACTTTCACATTTTATTACAACTTTTCACCCACTTAATTGTCATTAAAACTCACCTAACAAGTCCTTAACAACTTTATAACATCATTACCTATCAATCCCCATCATTACATATCATTTTATAACCTTAAACAACATTTTTGGTCCGACCGACCTTACCGACCGAACTTGTCCAAGTTCGGTCCATTCCAGAACACATTTCCGTCAAAATCTTCTACTCCGACCGACCTGTAAGTTCGGTCGCATGTTCGGTCTATTCCCGAGAGTTTCTTCCCTTTGAAAATTCAAGCCCGACCGAACTTGCCAAGTCCGGTCCTATGTTCGGTCGGTTCCAGAAACTTAATCCGTACACAAAATACAAGCCCGACCGACCTTGCAAGTCCGGTCCCCAAGGTCGGTCCATTCCAGAAGCCAATTCTCGCAGGGTAAACTGGGCTCGACCGAACTTGCAAGTTCGGTCGCAAGTTCGGTCTGCCCCAGACCCTTGTTTTCCTTTTCTCATTCAACTCCAAACTTCACCCCTTATATCCTAGTACACCCTAACCTCATTTGGGCACTTCAAACACACCTTTAGCCATGTGCTAAACTCTTTAAATCACTCACCAAAACCATTTTATCATTCACAAATTTCTTACAAAATTCTTAGCACTTGGGATGTTTTCTCCTTAAGATTTCTAAGTGGTAGTTCACCAATAATGACCACTACACCAAGGTGTTTCCTCTACACCTTAACATCTTCTCTCAACTTCTTTTCTTACTAATTAAACCTCCTTTTTCACATCTTACCTAAACATCACTTATTCCTTGGATATCAACATTACCTAAACCTTAAACAAACTCCTCCAAGACTTAAATACATTCTCAAAACACACATTGAATTCCTAGAACTTCCAAGATAATACCTAACTCCTTGCATCACTCTAAATCACCTTAATACATGTTTTCTTCTCAAGTAAACATTTATTCACCTTTAACACTTCCTAGTTCACCAAAACTTACTTAAAACACTTAGAACTTCTTACACATTTTCCCAAATTTGGCCATAGCTTCTCTTGTGTACACTCACATCCAAACACTTAGGTTTTTACCTTATCTCATTCAAGAACACCTAAAATCCATCAAACACATTTTTATACACAAACTTCACACATTTAGCACTACATCACAATATAGTGCATAACTTAAATTGCTTGGCACTTAGGCCCTTAAATAACATGGCTCTTAGGCCCTTAAGTTGCTTAAACCATAAACACTGAATTTCCACAATATATAAGCCTTTGACCTGCAATTACACACACCAAGACATATGTTCTTTTACTAGTCTCTTAAGAACACTTTACTAAGTCATTCACCATTTGCTCTTTAGGTAGTTTTTAACAAGCATTATAAGCTCATTTCTCCTAAGGCATTAAACCACATTGAGATAGCATATTTACCTCTTTTTTCTCACAACTTCTTTCTTGTTTCCTTGTAAAACCGGTAAGGTATTTGATGTCCTTGTCAAGTTCTAAACAATATACAAACATAATGAGTATTCAAGCTTTAAGCTTCATCTCATTGTAAACCCTAATTTTACATTGTTTCAAAAACATTAATGTAGTTGTTTTACCTTGATCTTTGAAGAGAGTTTGAATATCTATGAAGAGAGGACTCCACCTAGTCCATGAAAGGTTGGAATGAAGCTAGAACAAAGTCACACAAAGAGCACCATCAATGTGCATTTTCGGTCAAGGTAAAAACATGGAAGAAACTTGATTTTTCTTTGAGATTCCTTACCTAGAAGCAAAGGAGAGTAATAATATGTAGAAAGGTGAGCTCAAGCTCCTTCAATGGTGAATCTCCATGGCACCAAAATTGAGTTCTTGAAGATTTGAAAAGGTAGAAGTGTAGAGCTTGACCTAACTAAGACAAATATGGTCTTAGAATTTGATTTGGAGCATGGAGTTGGATTTGGCAAGGAAATGAAGATGGAGAAGAGAGGAGCTGTAGCAAATCGTAAATGGAGGAAAGGAGAAGATGAAGAAACCGTGTGAAATGAAAGAAAAGAAGGGAATGAGAAGGTAAGTTTGCTTTTGGAGATATTTATGTTATAAAGCAAAATAGTACTTTACTTTAAGCTTTACTTTACTTATTTGATATGTTAACAAGAGTGGTGAGTCACCACACTTAAAAACCGGCCCCCCTTTTAGTTATAAGGGTATAATAGTCTTTGTTGACCAATTTAATTACTTATAACAATATATGTTACAACCTAGCTTATAAAAATCACTATTCACAAAACAAGGCACATAGAAGTGAAAATTTTGATTTCCCATTGATATAGACTTCCAAATGTGATACTATATAGTACACATGTTAATTAAAGAGTAATGATGGACATTTAGCCATTCAAAACTCATTTACAAGACAATTTTTCAAAAACGTGCTTTAAGACTCCTTAAAGCACTTTTTGTGTTTAACTTGTTTTCAAGCTTGGTTTTCTTTAGTAGATTTAATATGTTCATTAACATATTTATAAGGTATGGGTATGACCATTAGGTCTTTTACAAATTTATCCCAAGCTTAGAGCACATCTTGCTCTTATTGACTTTAAGGTATTTATTTATGTTTTGTTTGGTTCCAATGTCTACTAAGGTTTCCTAAGGACTTAATTAGCCCTATTAAATCATAATTGAATATTATTAAGTCTTGGTAGGCTCTTTGGGTCCTAACCAAGTTCACTCATAGCTTAGAGCATGTTTTTGCTCAAACTGTATCTTAGCGTTTTATTGCATTTACTATGGTTTAAATTGTTCACTGATGTTTCTAAGGCACTTTTTAGCCTTTATATAACATAGTTTGATATTTAAACCACATATCAAGGTTTGGGGTATTTCAATTGTCTTGTCTTGCTTGGAACCACCGTATAACAAGGAGAAGGGAGCTCTTCAATCGGCCGCCTTCACATGGGTAAGGTAAGCAAGTGGTAGACAACTTTATGTTTAATATGTTAAAGTATACTTTTTCTTATTTTATGTAAAAGTAATGAGGTATATTTAATTATCACATGGGAAAGGTCACATGGCTTCTTAGGAGCCTTAATGAACCGATTTTATGAGGTCCAATTCATGGTTAATGGTCAACATTGACCAACTTAGTCAATGTTGACCCAAACGGGCCCCCTCTTAGGGTTTTATTAATATTTTAATATTAAATTTGTAAAAATTTGTAAATTTCTGGAATTAAATTCCTAATATGTTATAATATGATATATTATCATATTTAAAGGTAATTATGACCTTTAAGCCCATTAAAAACCAATTTAGAAGGCAATTACACAAAAACGTGCTTTAAGGTGTTTTAGTGCGCATTTTGTGTCTCAAGGAGTTTCTGAGCTTGATTTTCTTTGATAATGGTTTTTCTGTGTTCCTTACATGATATTTGATCATGGTATCCAATTTTATATCATTTAGAGGTCATTAGACCTTTAAGGTATTCTTAGAGCACATCTTTGCTCTATTTGACCTTGAAACATGTACATGCTTGTTATTTGTGTTGGAGTGTTGTCCAACAATTGTAATATGTTTAGTAATGTGTAAATATTCTTAGGACAAATTTTTAGGTCCTAAGTAGTTCATTTGGGTATTTATTTACCCTAAACAGTCAAAGGGTGCAACACCTTGTTTTGTGTTGACCACTGTTGTTCTCAGTTGACTTTTAAGGCATGTTTAGGCCTTAATCAATGTGATTAGATGTTTAATCCATGTTTTATTAGTTTGGGGTATTTCAATTCGAGTGTGGATTCAAAGAGTGTGCGATGTAGATTCTGTAGAGGTTTGTGGGTTCTTCAATTCGAGGTAGGTGGTAGATGGATTCGGTATGGGTGTGTTCATCCATGGGGAATTCTAGGGATTTCGTTTCTAAATGTGTTTGAGGATCTCTCTGAATTTTGTTGTGATTCTGAAGTGAATTTGATTTGTGTTTTTGCTCAGTGAAAACCCTATAGAAATGTGTTTGTATTGTCTACTTTGGTATGAATAGTACTTATGTTTACAATGGTGATTTATGTGGTTGAACTCGTCGGTTTTTGCTTCTGATTTTGGCAGTTTTGCCGTGTCTAGACTTCTGCATGTTCTAACAGGGTTCTTGAAGTGTTCTGGTTTTCACTGATTTTAGTGTCTCCCAACTTCTGTTCGACCTTGCAAGTTCAGACGAAGTGCGAGGACGGTTAAGTCTCAACACATGTTCGGACTTGTAAGCCTAGACACATGTCCAAACACCACCATGAATGTTTTATGCGGACTTTGTCCGAACTTGTAAGTTCGGACACAAGTTCAGACATGTGTGTTTTGAAGTTTGGCATGCGTTCGAACTTTCATGTTCGAACACATGTTCGGACTCCCCATGATTTCGGCTAAAATTTTCATTTGACTTCCATTTACGAGGTTATGATCCCCTAATTTTCTATAAGATATTTTTGACATGTTTAGTATGTGTTTTCATGACATTTTCATTTTGAAAGTATTCCTTTCTGTTTATGGTATATGAGTTGCTTTGAGGATGTAATTTCGGTATCCGTTTCCGTTCGGTTTTCTATGCTTTGATAGTCTTGGCTTAAGACTTCTGTTTTGCAAAGACTTCGGTTTCATTACGTAAGGATATAAATTGTGCTCTGGTGTTTGTATATTACAACACATTCTGTTATGAAAGAGTAAAGCTTATGTTTTGGGATCTAGTTACTTTGCTTTCTAAGCCGTGGATGGCTAGGTCTAGCTATCCCGTAGCATGTTGCGTAGGATGTCCATCTGTTTCTATCAATGGGTACTCTCCCCGTTTTTATTTGAGGATTGACGGGTCTATTGGTCTTCGGACCTTTTCTGTGTTGATGATAATCTTTCGATCCATGGGTCTTTGACCCTTTCTGCCTTGTCGAGGATCTTTAGATCCATTGGTCTTTGACCTTTTTTCGTGTGTGCTCTGAGCTAGTGTCCCACTCTCATTTGTGAACGGTTTGACTTGTGAACACTCTGATTTGTGAATTATGATCAGTTATGCTAAGTGTTTTTTGGCTTTTGGTTTCTGTTTAGTTTTGAGCTTTGACAAATTTTGACATGAGACCATGCTTTGTGCTCTGCCTCGTTCTGGAAGTGTGGTCTCTGCCTCTGTTCTATTTTCTATGTTTTAACAGTTTGGGTTGTGGTTTCCGTTTTGGAAAGACTGTGATCTACATTGTGAATGAGCTCTGATATGAAACTCTACTTCTGCTTTGGTTTATTCCTTCTGATAGTTTGAGAAATGACTTCTGCTTTCTGAAAGGCTTTGTGGTTCTGTAAATGTTTTCCGCTGGTAAGTGACTTTCGTGACTTTCGTTCCGTTAAGCTTAGTATCCGACTTTGAGTGTTTTAAAGTGCTTTCCGTTTGATTCTGATTATGATTTTGATTTGCAAAACATAAGTATATATAAGCTATGTTCTGTAAAAGTTTTTTGAGCATGCTCATGCTGATGAAGTTTATCACTTACTGAGTTGTGGTTTGCTCACCCCTATTTATATCCTCTAATTTGCAGGTTCTTTAGTCGATTGGCTGGAGGTTTTCTGTTTTCTTCTTCTAGCATTTGAGTTTGTATTTGGATTGTCGACCTTGTGGTTCTTCTGTATTTTGGAGCCTATGAGCTTATTTCCGTTTTGTTAGTTTCTCGTTTGTGAACCATTTGATTAAGCCTTGCAAACTCTTGAATGTGTATATTGAGTTATTAATTTTGGATTTGGGTATCAATTTAGCAGCCTTGCGTATCTTAGGTAATAAGTATGTGGCGTGTATCGACCTTAGAACTAGGGTGGTATTGAGTCGTTACAAATTCAATTTATTAACATGTCAAAATAACACCCTCCCCACTCTTATTGTTCCTTGAATCCACAACTAGCACTGCATATCCATACTATGCTTGACCACCAACTCCAACTTTGATTCACATCTCCATTCGGTACAGAAAAAAGCAATGGAACATAGAGCACCTTATTAAAATCAAGAAAAGACCATCTTGCAACTTCGAACTGCCTTTTTTTTCATATCATCCATGCAAGCCTTGTGAACGAAAGAGAGTAGCTAGTGGAGCAGATCGTGCCGGAGTTCTCGATACATGACAGCCAAGAGTCGTAGGTCTTGTGGCAGAGGAAGACATGGCGGTCGTAAGCGTTGACGGTATTTTCGAGCGAAGACTGATACAACTTGATACGATTGAAGCCAAACTTTACGTTGTCTTCCTCTGAAGCCATCCATGGTTGCTAGCTTTTTACCGAGAAGTGTTGTTCTTCCATGATGTACCTAAAACGTCGTTCGCTAATGTCGAGACAGGTAGCAGAATATTCTGCTGATTTAGTAAAACACAATCCACCCAAAACCCAAAAAGAAGCAAAACCACACAAAACTCAAACCAAAAGCTAAAAATGCTCTTGCCAAAGAGGAAATGAGAGTAATTGGTAATAAGAAATGGAAACAAAGAAAAGGAAGAGGAGAGAGTGTTTCCGCCGCCATAGACTACATTTCCCTTTTCTAGTCTTTCCATGGCGGATACGACCTTTTGATTACTGAGACAAGTGAGATGTTTTGGCTAATAGGACAAGGGCTCACTGGAAATGTCGTTTTGTGTAGTGTAAGTGTTGCCCTTACCTGCGATTGGACTTACTTAGAGTTAGCGGTGGGTGAAATACCCATTGTCGCTACTATCAAAATAGACAAATATAGGGTGTGTAGTTGATCTTCAATAGCTAATATATAACTAATAATCTTCTAATATGTAGACTTACATACTAACTAAATTGAAAAATTACTTAAATTTTGTAATCTAATTATTTAATTAGCAGTTGAATAACATTTTTCAGTAACAACAATTGATGAACATTTCAGTTATAGATCAGTAATCCTGAAATCGTGAGTATAGATTACCCACAAAATCCAACCTATCTTGACACTTTCACTAACTTCAGACAAAACTGTTATCAAATATAACAAAAAAGTTACTCTCTACGATCGTTTTAGAAACTTGTACACTTAATAAGAAAAGTAGAAAAATGACACATGCTCATACTTTTACTTTTCTATCTAGATATTAATTACTTTTGTGTTGAGTAGTAGGTCAAAAGTAGAAAAAGAGCTAAAATGATTTATATTTTTAAATAAGATTCAAATCTTAAAACCACATATATTGATTAAGAGAGAGTAAAATGGTGGAGAAGTGTAAATGGAAAGAATTGGAAGCAAATTTAATAACTAGCAAAATGCCAACCGACATTTTTGACACAACATGCTCATTTTCCTTTTAGGAACGCTCCTATTGGCTCAGTTTTCTTTCTTACTTAGTGCGTTACATGAATTCGATGCATACTTTAAAAAAGAAGGTATTTGATGCATTCATCATCACATTGAATTTTATTTTCGAAAAAAAATACATTGAATTGATGAATAACCACTCTCGAATCATATCAACTATAAATATTTTAATGGTTCTCAAATGACATAACATACAAACAAAATATTAACAACACAAATATGAAAAATAACATATAATACAATTCTATAATCATATTAAGCATAATTTAAAAATATATGTTGTTTTAATTTTTAATATTAAATATATATAATATTAAATATCTATTATATAAAGTATACAAGATTATTTAACATTTTATACTTAAATTAACTAGCAAACATAATATACCTGTATAATATAATTTGTGGACAAAGATCAGTGCAGTTTTACTATTTCTCCATTATGTTATAGTATTTTACTTTAACAGTTACGACACGTACATTGAACAGCTGATAAATAATAACATTAATTTCAATATCGATATTACCATATTCCATTTGATTTTAACATTTCAATCTTACAGCTACCACAACCACCGACCCTATATTTGATTTCTATTTCGTACTAATTAATCTAAAAATCCGGCCGTATAAAGCTATTGGATTTACAGCGCTTTCATTCTCTCTGTATCTTCCTTCCGTCTTCGCATTCGCTTCATCCGCCTTTCTACTTGATAGATTCTCTCCCCTCTTTCCTGTCCTAATTTCATTCCTCTGTTTCCAGTTTCTCCGCTTTTATGTTCCTCCCTCGTCTACGCTCTGCTCCCTCTCATCTACGCAAAGATTCAGCACCATCGGCATTGGAAATAGAACAGAAAGAATCTCCCATCCCACCACCTTCCTATTCATCTCAACAACCAGATACAAGATTCCAACCCCCAACGGACCCGTTTTGACCGAACGGCGATGGCTCCCCGTCTCTTCGCCTGCTTCAGCAAATCAGTCATCAGGGATGACGATCGGCAACGTCATTCCGGCGGCAGCGTTAGGGCAACGGCGGACGAGGATGTGCTGGAGGAGGAGCAGAGGAAAGGGGGCGGGGCCGGGGTTTTGGTCGAGCTTTTTTCATCCCAAGGTTGCGCTACGTCGCCTGAGGCGGAGCTGTTGATATCGAGGCTAGGGAGGGGTGATTTCCAGCTTGAACGCCCGATCACGCTCCTAGTTTTTCATGTTGATTACTGGGATTACGTAGGTTGGAAGGATCCTTATGGCTCTAGCCAGTGGACGGTTAGGCAAAAGGCTTATATTGAGGCTCTTAACCTTGACACGATGTTCACGCCGCAGGTGGTTGTTCAGGGTAAGATCCAGGCTGTAGGGAACGATGAAGAAGCGCTGTTGAGTGCCATTTCACAGGCCCCGAGATTTCCATCTCCCACCTTCCAGGTACGTTAATTAATTTTGTTATAAAGTTCTATATGTCTGGAGATCTGAAGAAGAATGCGAAAGTTAAACTACACGGTATCTGATACCAATCTGATATTGATTTGGCACTCTAGTTTGAAAATTTGTGAACTCATCGTGCTATGAAATTACACTTCTCTGTACTGTCATTGCTCAAATCCACCACTTTGTAAATTGCTGGTAAATTAAGTTCTTGTAACAAAAATATTAGGTACCCATTAGCTTGAAATTATATACGCTATCAATTAACATATAATGGCGTGACCACAATCGTAAATACAATGGCAATGTAGATACATTATTGGTAGGCAATTAGCAGGTTCAATGGTCGACTTGAAGTTGGCAGTGAGATCCCAACCCAATCCATCACCGATTAGTACTACTCCAATTAATCAAGAACGTAATCTATCGTATATTCTGAATAAGAAACTAAAATTTACATCTTAAAATTGCCATTGTTTTATATCCTAACTTCGGTTGGACGTAGGTAACCTTGAGTTTTCACAATGTTGAAAATGACCAAGAGAGCAGTGGGTTGGTGGGCGGTCAATAGATCTGGTTTGATATTTCTTCTAATATTGAATCAGAATGTGCTAAAATAATAGTGAGGTGTCTGGCCTACCTAATTGATGCTGAATTCTGAGCTTGTAATTTGTACACAGCAAACAACATGAAAAGTATTCTCTGCTTTGCCATTGTGTTGTGTGTCGTTGACTTCACTTAACTGTTACGTTATAAGCTTTCTGATCTTCTTTTGTTGAATTTGTTCGGATTGTGGGGGTAAAATATCACTTGTGTGTTTCGTCTCCCTGAAATGAAATTTGATGTACCATACATACAAATGGACAGGCTACATTTGAAAAGGCGTCGGAGGACACCTTGCAAGTGTCACTGACAGGTTGCCTGAGGAGCAAAGTGGACGAACAGGGTGTTAACGTTATGGTTGCATTGTATGAGAGTGGGATGGTGATGGAATGCCCAAGGGGCGAGAACAAGGGAAAGGTCCTCTCAAACGATTACGCAGTTCGAAGACTGGAGAAACTTTGCTTTCTCAAGGATACTCCTCCCAAGAAGAATGTATCAGGAACGGTAAACTTCTCATTATGGGAAGGGTTCAATCCTAGCAAGTGTGGTGTCGCTCTGTTCGTACAGAATAGCTCACACCTGATTTTCGGATCGCAGAAGTTTCAGTTGCCGAATAATCTGTGAGACAAATGTGTGAAGTAGAGAGATAATCTGTATCTGAAAGGTTTTCGTACTAGATTTGTCCATGATTATGATGAAGTCTCGGTTTGTTATGTCATATTTTGTTGAGGGATCTAATCTCTATATTATTTCATTGTGTTGGGATTGGTGTTTCTGTATTTGAATTTCTAGGTTATAGGAGGATCAACATGTTATCAATGAAGTAATCATTTTATGGTGCTAAGTATGTGATGAAGTTAAAATTAAGACTAGTACAAAATATGTTGAAAATGTACCCCTCAGTCTCTTATTGACTTCCTTACCCAATTAACTATATATTACAAGAGTGGGTCAGAGGTAGTATATATATTAATATTAGAGTAGGATTATCAAAGAACTCAAAAATGAGTTCTAAACATTCTCTCTCATATTTCTCTTTCTTCCACCTCATTTTAAGAACCACATCTAATTTTTAACAATATCAGAGAACTCACATATTAGTTTTAATTTGTTTCTCTTTCATATATGTGAAGCATTATGATTGGAATAATAATCATTGTGGGGTCCATATTTGGGTTCTTTAAGAGTTCTTGTGGAAGAACCCTCTAATCTCTCTCCTCTTTTTATTTACACCTCATATTTTTACTTTATTTTTTTAACTAATAACCCTTAAGAACCACCAATAATCATGCTCTTAGTGTCTCAAATAAAAATATATCTATTAAACTAAAATAAATTTGAAGACAACTATCATTTCATCTTGAATTTCTACAAAATTTCTAAAATACACTTTCAGCTAGAATAGATAAAATTTGATAAAATCACATAGTTTTGACTAAATTCTTATGAAAAATAATAATTACTCCTTCCGTCCTGAATTGACCAACCTGTTTGTTTTATGACACGTTTTTCCACTTCAATATTAAACATATAAGATAAAATAATTTTATAAAATTAAATTTTGTGACATATAGTTTATCATGTAAGGATTCATATGCTATACTTAAATTTTCAAAATTTATCTTATATGTTAAAAATTGAAGTCAAACGACATGTCCAAATAGTAAACAGGACGGTCAATTCAGGACGGGAGGAGTAGTATTATATGTAATTTTTTGGAGAGGTTTAATTGGAATTTGCGTGTGGTTTTATCAAAATTTTCTTTATTTTAGTTGGAAGTATATTTATTTTATATTGTACCACGCAACAGTAATGTTTTAATTTTTTTTTTCAATGAATAGATCTAGATTATAGACATTTGTACATAACTTTTTTTTAAAAAAAAATTGAAGATTGTTAATTTAACTACCACATACTTAGCACTCCAAATATTTTTTTAAGTACTTAGCACTCCAAATATTATATACTCCGTTCTAGAGAGGAGATGATGATTTTTTACCTGGTCTCACTTCTTTTTACCTTGGTCCCAGCAATTGAATGCACCAGATTATTTCATCTACGGATCAAACGTTCATAAAAAGAGCGTTTCACTCTCAGCAGCTTCATCTATCCTGAGAAGCTAGGAATAGAAGGGTACAAAAGTTTCCTTCATGACTAAAAAATTTTCATTAACGTACTATTTTCTCATGCATCATACTTTTTTCTGGCTCATTTGTTTACATAACTTGCTTTGTTTTGCACACACGTCTCACTTCAACTTTGCTCAGTTCAAAATAGGACTTCACGTCATCTTTAAGTTCAAATAAATTTCATTTTAAGTTACTCATCATTTTTAATTTAAGTTACTCCTAGAAGTACGTCCTTAAAGCGTCATCTCCACCAATATGAAGAAGGATTCAATGATTCCGGACAACGAGGTAATCACAACCCATCTCGAAACTGATCTTCACAAGATTACTCCCAAATGATTTCTACTCTTATTTCCAAAATCATTACTGACACTTGTTCATTGAAAGCCAAATATGTTAAGCAAATTTTAGTTCTAACAGCCAAACTAGAAGAGTAAAAAATTATCAATTATGCTCTCAGAGACGTGGCAGATGAATCCAGAGATGTTGCCTACTAATTACGACTGGACCTTCAAGAATCTTGTCTCCATGTGGTTTCCCTTCAAAATGAACTAAATGAAGCCAGAATTCTGGCTGACTCCAACTGTAAAGAATAGGAGGAGTCAAGGATTCAAATTGACTTACTCAGAGGAGATCTAAGTTTATTTGCAAACAATTTCACTACAAAAAAAAAGGATTTAGCGTCCGACACTTTTGGACGCTAAACATCAAAAATCGGACGCTAAATGTGTTTAGCGTCCGATTATTGATGTTTAGCGTCCGATGAATGTCGGACGCTAAAAGCCTGGACGCTAATTTTTTTTTGCGTCCGCGGACACTAATTTGCGTCCACTTAGCGTCCATTTTTGTTTCGGACGCTATTTATCGTCTACTTGTTAGCGTCTGAAATCGGACGCTAAATAGCGTCTGCTAAATGGTCGTAAACAGCTTAATCGGACGCTAACTAGCTGGAGACAAATTGATTACAGATTAGCGTCCAATTGTTTTCGGACACTAAACTGTGTCTACCTATCGGACGCTAATTCAAATCTTCAGGCGCTAAAATGCTTCTACTCATTTGACACTAATTTAGATCTTCAGACGCTAAATTGCTTCTACTCATCTGACATTAATTTATGCATCTAGACGTTAAATTATGTATATTTATCAACCGCTATTTTATATATTCGAACATTAATTATATATTTATAATGCTTTATTCGATTGTTAAATTGTACTTATCATATCAAACAGAAAAGGCACAATAAATTTTTAATCCAAACAACCATAAAGGCTTTTTTTTTCCTTTCATTTCACGTAAGAAGTTCCCAAAGACTGAGTTGGAGCATTCTCCATGTTTAGAGTAAACGAAGAAGCACATCTAACACAGTCGTACAGAAGGACTAAATTTAGTAAGTTTATTCCCATAGTTGGACCATTCTACAGGAAAATAACCAAAAAAGAACACATCTAACAAAGCCGTTGTCCAGAGTAGAATCTTTTAACACGAGTCCCAAGAAGTTTTCATTTGATCTTCAGGTCCCTGAAACAAATATAAATTCTTCATTCAGACAGGAAGAGTGAATGACAATAGTAAAAGAGGAGAGAATAGAGCACATCATAATGATGAGTAACCATTAATACTGTCTCTACTGAAATGGATCACCCCATAAAAACTTTCAGTCAACACAACATCTCAGCTTGCAGGGGTAATAGCGCAATGTAAATTTTCCATTGAACATAAAAATAATGCTCACCTTCCACAACCAACAAAGCCATAGATTACACACATCCACAAATTCTCATAAAGAAGCTGACATCAGGTTGGATGAAAAATTAAGCAAACTGATATACATTTGGATAGTCTAAGTTAATAGGATACCTGTAAGTTGAATTTAGACCTGGGAGCCTTCCGGTAATTGGATGCATAAGATGCAACAAAGCAACAAGGCAAGCCCATGATATTCAACATCTTTACCAAAAATGTAGCACGGACAGATTAGGCCAACACAACCTGCAAAATCCACAACGGTTAAGATTCTGTAAACAAAGTGGAAGCATCATCACGTCATAGGACTGTTACACAATTGCTTTACCAAATGGTGACATATTGGTTGGACAACAAAAGCATAAAATATAAAACACGTCCAACACAATAAAAGCTAGAATACACGCTAATTGATCAGAAGAAAATTGAAACAGAACCTTCAATATCAATACTAAACCAAAACATTGTACAACCAAATACTACTCAACACTTGTTTGTACAGTTTTGGGAAGCATATAAACACTTCAATCCTACCAAATAGCTAGATATAAACTTTATATTGTACTACTAGCACTAATAGCATGTCAGATAGCAACGGAGTGGAAGTGCACCCATGGATAAATCAACAAGATAACAGATTAATTCCACGGAACAAGTAATCAATTGCGAAATGATAAGATGGATGAATGTAAATTGCAAATGAAAATAACAATAGAAATCATTATATAATAAAGTAAAGATTAGAAAAGATATAGATCGACATAAAAGGAAGAAACACGGGGAAAGAGTAAGAACCAATAATGCTAAATGAATGAAATGTGTACATATGTAACAGAAAGCACTTGAAATACCCCGAACTTAAATATGGTGATTAGAATATTTTAATATGGTATTTAAAGGCCTAATAGTGCCTAAGTAAATTTTGGTAAGGAAAATAAATCCAAAGAAATGAGGAAACGCTTAGAAAGCGTAAAACGCTAAAATGAGCGTTAAATAACCATAGGAGGTACGAGACCTCGGTTAGAGTATTATGAGGATTCCTAAGGCTTATTCATGCCTAATTAAGTATACGGGAATGATTCCCGAAGAAAACGGATCCAAGAAATGTATTAAAACACTAATAGAGCTTTATCGCACGTTTTTCGAGGAAACCCGAAAACGTGATTTTAAGTGGTCAAACGAACCCCTAAAAAAATTATAGTTCATTAAATAACTATAAATAAACATTAATGGAAGCTTAATGTCCATTAAAATTAAAGAAATAAGAAATTCTGGAAAACGGGCCCGGTTAGTGAATAGTAACTAAACTGGGTAAAATAACGAGCGTTTTCTGTAAAAGACGAAAAATGCTCCAACTAGCATAACAGTGGGGGGCCGATTTTTACAGTTGTAGACAGCCCTCTCTCACACACACACAAGTAACAAATAAGTAAATCAAAAAGCAATAAAGTAATAAAGCAAAAAGTAACTTATACTACTTTAATACTCTCTCACCTCTCATTCTCACTTTACTCTCATCTCTCTCCTCCCTTCTCCTCTCCCAGCGATTTCTCCCTCTCTCTCCATGGGGGCTGGCGATTTTGAGAAGCTTCAACACCTCCCATGGCTCCTCTTCTTTCTCTCCATGCTCTAGCTCCATTTGAGCTCCAAATGTAAAACAAATTACATATTTGTAATCCCCTCATCCTCCTCTACATTTCTATCTTTTCAAAATCCGAAAATGAGCAACTTCATCTCCATGGGTTTTCCCCATTTGAAGAGAAAAGCACACCATTGTGAAGCTTGGAGCCTCCTCTTTCCAACAAGGTAAAAATCTCCATGAAAGACCTCATTTTTCTCCATCTCTTGGTATGGCCAATTTTTGGTCTCCCTCTCTTACCTTGTTTTTCCTCTTGTTTTGGAGCTTTGCTTCAACCCTCCAATGGTGGTGAGAACACCTTCTTGAACCAAGGGCTAAAACCCCTCCTAAAGCACTCCAAAGGTAAACCCTAGAATTTGTATTTCAAACACTTCAATGAATTAGTGTTAATGTGAGGGCTAGTAGATTAATCATGCTTGTCTTTGTGTGCTTGGGTGATGGGAATGGAGTTTGGCAACTCCATTCCCCATAAAACCGGTTTGGACAAGAAAGAGAGCAAGAGGAGAAATGGAAAAGAAAAGAAGGAAGTATAACTCAAGGTAAGAGCCCATTCCTAATGTAAATTCTATTGCATTAGAGTAATGGGAATGGGTAAAATATTTAAAGAACCCAAATTATTGTATTGGTATTGTAGTTTGTGGAAATTTGAGTACTAGTGAGTAAATGTGTGGATTTGTAGGCCTTAGAGCCAAATGTGGTGTATGTATATTAGTAATGCTATTTGAGGAATAATGATGTATTGGTATTGTAATTGAGGAAGCATTGGTGTATTAGGATTTTGTAGGTGTGCTGGTAGGACCCTTGTTGGGTGTGGCTAGCTTTAGGTTGAATTTGAGGAGAGAATGTGTATTTGAGGATGTAAGAAAAGAAGGTGAACTATGGCAAAATTTTGGTAGAAATCGTGCATTAAAGGGTGACTTGGTGAAAGGGAGAACCAAGGAATGTATTGGGGTTAGTGGAGATGCTTAATGACCATGGATTGGTAATTGGAGGATAAGGATCAAGTATATAAAAATCTGTAGCAAGAAGTGATGAAAATGTATTGGGGAAGCTAGAGAAAAATTAGAAGGCAAGATGTAGTGAAATAGATGTTGGACTTGGGTTTAAGACATGGTAATGGTTTGGGGATATATTTGGGATGCTAGAAATGGCATTAGTAGTAGGAGTATTGGATGGTAGAAGTTGGTTTAGAAATCTGTAGCATAAGGGTAACAAAAACTGTTACAAGTGTTGGAAAAGAAGTGAGGAAATTGTGTATGTGGATTTAGAGAAGAGTGAGGAATTGTTGGAATGAACTAAGGTAATTTGGAGGACCTAGATAGTGTTTAAACATGTGGGATTACATGTAGGAAAATTGGGGAAGTAATGGGTAAAAGAGAGGACTGAAAACAGATTTTAAAACTGAAGTACTGGGCCGAACCGGACTTGCGACCGGACTTGCAAGTTCGGTCGAGCCCAGATTTACAAAGACGGGAAACCTTCTGGAATCGACCGGACATGCGACCGGACATGCAAGTTCGGTCGGACCAAAAAATTCTCCCGTCAGAAATATTCTGGAATGGACCGAACTTGCGACCGGACTTGCAAGTTCGGTCGGCAAGAAAAATTCCCGTAATGCAAGCTACTGGAATGGACCGAACTTGCGACCGGACTTGCAAGTTCGGTCGAGCCAGAAAATTTCCCGTACTGGTAGCTACTGGAATGGACCGGACTTGCAAGGTCGGTCGCAAGTCCGGTCGAGTCAAAAAAAAATATTTTTACTATATGATTATAATAATCATATGTATATATATATGCCTGCAGAGTGGATTTATCGTGAGTGAATAGTGCTGGTGAAATTGATAAAAGAAAGAAATTAATACTCAAAATATCCGTCGGGCTGCAAATAAAACCCGGTCGCAGTAGTATAGAAGACAGAAGCGGCCGGGGTCAAACCGTGGGACTTATAGCGAGATAAAATAGTTCCTAAGCTTGTCACAAAAGGGGGGAAGTTAATTGACTTGTTTTTAGAGAAAATATTAAGCAGATTAGAAAACTGAGTGCAGATGAATTAAATGGAACTCCGGGTTCAGGTTTTATATAATCTGATTAATTATGCTATCTCTACCGGTTTAATATATTAGTTTGGCAAAATTCTTGTTATTATCCTAAGGACTAAGTCATAGACCCTTAAGAACTCGTTTACCAGAAAATGCTCGGTCTAATCAAGGTTCGAGCAATACTATGTAAACGGACGTTAAATTCGAGGAATTATAATTGCATCTGTAAGTACTAACTTATTAAATCATAATAAGTTTTCTCCAGATTTACGGCTTAGTTAACCTGTCTATTTATCACCTGGTCTGATCAAAATAGACTTAGGAAAACATTTTAATAAATTCATGTAATTTATTAAAATGGTGAGAGAAAACCTTTAAGCGTAACAAACTGTATTTATTTATACCGGTAGAAATATTGATTACAAAATTAAACAAACCATAATTAAAACCTTTGCCCGGAGCAAATCCTCCTTAGCCTGACATATTAAAGACAGAATAAGAAGTAGAGGAATACATCTGAGAAGATGTTTATTTTCGCTCCGCTATCTTATCTGCTAATATTTTTGACAGAGGTTGGACAAGATACGGTATGAAGTGGAATGATTTATGGGATGAGATGTAGTATGGAATTTATGTGGATGAAATGAGTGATTTTATGGAGAGTTTTATGGTATTTTTATGGAAATAAAATGGCATAAGTTTGGGGTGGAACGTGTGTATTTGATTTGAAGTAGCAGTGGCTTTTTATAGAGGAGAGGAAGAAGAAGAACGACCGCAGTGGAAGAGCATTGAATGCTCATTATTTGCAGGGGACAAACTGAAGACGTGTGAGAGATTTAAGATAGGTGGTGCGGAGTAGATGGATAACTTCCAGAAGTAAGTCGACGGGCGAAGCAAGTCGACAGGCGAAGAAGGAAGTCGACCGGCGAAAAGAAAACTGGCGCGCTAATATTTTAGTCACGCCTGTACGCTTGTCCGCCTGATAACAGGCGGTCCTCTCTGTGTTGTCCGCCTCGTTTGAGGCGGTTCTTCATGTTGTGTCCGCCCAATATGGGGCGGTTGCCCATAGTCTTGTCCGCCTCTTCATGGGCGGTTGCAGCCTCCCACGTCCGCCTCTTCATAGGCGGTTGCAGCCCGTGAGAGGTCCGCCTCTTCTTGGGCGGTTGCAGCCCTTGACCGTGGCCCATTTTCCTTCAAACTTTGACCGGCTCTAGATTCTTCGTTTGGACTCTGTTTTTCGAGCCGTTTGCGGCTATGCGTTCGTCTCCTTGTCTATTTCACTCCCAGCTTGGTTTTCCTCATGTTAAACCAATAATTTTGTGAGATAAACAATAAAACATAAACTAGAGGAAAACTAATCGAAGTGGAGAAATGAGCAAGAAAAGTGCTAATATTATATATGAAATACACCTATAAAACATGCTCATTTGGACACTTATCACACCCCCACACTTATTTTTGCTTGTCCTCAAGCAAAACCACGTACCTAAGCAAGTAGGAAATGCTCAATACTAACAAATTTTATTATGAAGGGTAGGATAAACATGATCTTAAACTTTTCGAGGAGTGTGAAAAATCAACTGCTGGTGGCATAGGTGTGCTCAGGGTAAAAATAAAATATAGAGTTTCGGGGTATGATCTAAGGTACTCCAATGTTTCTTTTGTGTGACTCTGAGAACTTTTACCATGGCCAACTTCTCTCAAGAATGGGTATTTGAGAAGAAAACAAAAGGAAAAATAGATTTATGCATTTGTTTTTTTGCATAAGAGATGAGAAAATATAGGCATGACGCCTTTGTATTCAAGAACACTCAACTCTCTTTGTTGGTTACCAATGGTGTCTCGCAAGTCCCTTATTATTTTTTTCTTTTTTTTAACAGAGAAGCACCCCTTAGCAATCCCTAAGAGAGAAGACAGAAAGAAACCCTGAGCAATAAAATCCAACCATTGCAGATTATTTGGTCACACCGCATATAAAATGCTCCTCAAAAGTAATCAAAATTTTAAAATTTGTACCATTTATCCCACAATTCAAAATTATTTGTTTTTAAAGAGAACAACCTATATTAGCATACATAATTTTATTTTTGAACAAATGCAAGATAAGCAGAGAGATTTAAACAATTAAGCACAAAATGCCCAAAAGGCTCTTCCCCCACACTAAGCAATGCTTAAGCATGCCCTCATTGCGTAGATAAAATAAAATTAATAGGGCATGCAATTAATAAAGGAAAGAGTGTACTCCCCAGATTTCGTGTAGAGTGTGTAGAGCTCCCCCACACTTGAGTGCAGCTGTGGAATGTCATGAAATGAACCTGTAAAGAATATTCTACACAGCCAGAAGAACTCAAGTGAAACCTGCATTTTATTATAACATAATAAAGGGAAATATAGTAAAAAAGAAACAACATTAAATTAAAGGAAAATAAAAGATAGATAGTGGGTTGCCTCCCACCAAGCTGCCCGGGTTTAACGTCTCTAGCTAGACGTATTTGACCAAGCTTTAGTTTGGAGAAGAGTTTGAGGGCGATTGTCCTGCTGTTCTTGGACAAAATAAGTTGCAGATAGGTCAGTTGAAATATTAGAATGAGAATTATACCTTTTAAGACGTGCCCGTTGACCTTGAAAGTTTCGCCTTGTTTGTTCTGGAGTTCAAAGGCACCGTACGGAGTCACACTAACAATCTGGAAAGGGCCGGCCCAATGAGACTTGAGTTTCCCAGGGAAGATCCTTAATCTAGAGTTATACAGAGAACCCAATCACCAATTTCGAAGTCCTTCTTGAGGATCATCCTGTCGTGGAACTTTTGGTGCGCTCTTTAGATATCTTGCATTCTGGTAAGCCTGATCTCGCAGCTCTTCTAATTCGGAAAGTTGGAATTTCCTTTTCTCTCCTGCAGAAGTCATGTCAAAGTTTAGGGCCTTGATTGCCCAATATGCCTTATGTTCCATCTCTACAGGAAGGTGGCATGCTTTCCCATAGACCAGCTTAAAAGGAGACATCCCGATGGGAGTCTTGAATGCAGTGCGGTAAGCCCAAAGCGCATCATCCAGTTTAAGTGCCCAATCCTTACGTGATGAGTTAACCGTCTTCTGGAGGATCCATTTTAATTCACGGTTGGAAACTTCTGCTTGGCCGTTTGTCTGGGGGTGATAAGGTAACGCTACCTTGTGACGTACCCCGTACTTAACCATAAGCGCTTCGAATAAACGGTTGCAGAAGTGAGATCCACCATCACTGATAATAATTCTGGGCACGCCGAAACGGGTAAAGATGTGCTTTTTGAGGAACCTGGTTACTGTCTTTGCATCGGCATGATGACAAGGTATAGCTTCTACCCACTTCGACACGTAATCAACTGCCACTAGAACATATTGGTGGCCCTGCGAGGAAGGGAACGGTCCCATAAAATCAATGCCCCAACAATCAAAGAGCTCCACTTCTAGTATCCCCTGTTGTGGCATCTCATGTCTCCTGGATGTGTTACCCATTTTCTGGCAATTATCACATTGTTTGCAGAATTGGTACACATCTTTATGAAGGGTCGGCCAATAAAAACCTGAGGCCAGGATCTTAGCAGCGGTCCTTGTGGGTCCATGGTGACCTCCGGCTTCCCGTGAGTGACAAAAGTGTATGACGCTTGAAACCTCTTCTTCCGGGAGACATCGTCGAATCAACCCATCAGCACTAACTCGGAACAAGTACGGGTCCTCCCAGAAATAATGCCTTGAGTCAGAAAGAAATTTCTTCTTCTGGGAGTAGGAAAAATCGTAGGGTACTGTTCCAGAGACTAAATAATTGGCCAGGTCCGCGTACCATGGCTCCTGTACTTTGGTGATGGAGAAGACAGTCTCATCGGGGAAGAATTCGTTGATAGGCACACTATCCGTAGGAGTCACCAATCTAGAGAGATGGTCAGCGACGACATTCAATTTCCCGCTCTTATCTTTGACTTCGATGTCAAACTCTTGAAGTAGAAGAATCCAGCGCAATAAGCGAGGCTTGGCTTCTTGTTTTGTAAATAAGTATTTGAGAGCGGAGTGGTCTGTATGCACGATGACTTTGCTTCCCCATAAGTAAGATCTGAACTTATCGAGGGAGAAAACTATAGCCAGAAGTTCTTTTTCGGTGGTCGTATAGTTTTTCTGGGCGTCGTTTAGTGTTCTGCTAGCATAAGCGATCCCTCAAGATTTTCTCTTTTTTCTGGCATAGAGCTGCCCCCACGGCGTAGTCACTTGCGTCACACATGATCTCAAACGGAAGAGACCAATCAGGTGGTATGACACAGGTGCTGACACCAATTTTTGTGTTATAGTTTGGAAAGCAGCTGAACACCTTTCATCAAAATGAAACGGGGCATCTTTCTGTAGCAGGTCGGTCAATGGTTTGCTGATTTTGGAGAAGTCCTGAATAAACCGCCGATAAAATCCTGCATGCCCTAGAAATGCTCGTATATCTCGAACTGTAGTTGGTGCTGGTAATTCTCGATAACCTCTACCTTGGCTTTATCCACCTCTATTCCTTTTGCTGATATTTTATGTCCAAGGACGATCCCGTCCTTGACCATAAAATGACACTTCTCCCAGTTTAAAACGAGATTCGTATCCTCACACCGTCTTAGGATAAATCAAGTTGTGCCAAGCATTTGTCGAAACTAGAGCCATAGACTGAAAGTCGTCCATAAAGACTTCTATGCTCTGCTCGATGAAGTCAGCAAATATTGCTTGCATACATCTCTGGAAGGTAGCAGGGGCGTTGCATAGACCGAAAGGCATTCGTCGGTATGCAAAGGTACCGTAAGGACAAGTGAAGGTTGTCTTGTCCTGGTCCTCAGGTGCGATTGGTATTTGAAAATAACCCGAGAACCCATCTAGAAAACAGTAGTACTCTTGCCCTGCTAGTCGTTCCAACATCTGGTCGATAAAGGGAGAGGAGGGAAATGATCCTTCCTGGTTGCCAAGTTCAAACGCCGATAGTCAATACACATGCGCCATCCTGTGATCTTTCTTTGAGGGATAGTCTCTCCCTTTTCATTAATAACAGCTTCGATGCCCCCCTTCTTAGGGACAACTTGAACAGGACTGACCCATGGACTGTCAGAAATTGGATAAATGATGTCGCGTCAAGGAGTTTCAGAACCTCCTTTCGAACTACCTCCTTGAGGTTAGGGTTTAGCCGGCGTTGAGGTTGCCTGATAGGTTTGAAGTTTTCCTCCATGTAAATATGGTGCGTGCAATAGGAGGGATCAATTCCTTTGATATCAGCGATAGTCCACCCGATTGCTGTCTTGTGCTTCTTTAGTACCTCAAGTAACCTCGTTTCCTCCCCGGAATTCAGAGAAGAGGAAATAATGACAGGCAAATGGTCATTTTCAGCTAGGAAGGCATACTTGAGGTTAGAGGGTATTTCTTTAAGCTCGAGTTTAGGTGGTTGTTCCACTGATGGAATTGATTTTTGAGGTTTTCTGTCGAGTTCTTCGATTGGTGGCCGGTACGCTTGATAACCAGCCCTTCTTTTCTCTACGTACGCCAGCATGGCGTTAACTTCCGGATCCTCCACCTTTTCTTCTAGAGAAGTAAATAATACTCGCTCTAGCGGTTCAGTTTCAGCTTCCTGGATGGAAGATGGAGAATACGTGTCCTCATCTGTAGCAAAATCGCCTTCCTCCTCCTCATCATCTGTGAATCCCACTGCCTTGGCATGAGGAGAAAAGTTTGAGCTTTTCTTCATCATTTTCTGCATGTCGAATTCAATCGTTTCATCCTCGTACCGAAGAGTGATTTTTCCATCATGGACGTCAATGATGGCTTTGGCGGTACTCAGAAACGGTCGACCTAGAATCAGGGGAACCTCGACATCGTCATCCATTTCTAGAATGACGAAATCAGCTGGAAAGATGAAGCGAGACACTCCAACTACCAGATCCCGGACTATGCCCATGGGCTTGATCTCTGATCTGTCTGCTAGTTGGAGTTTGAAAGGAACCGGTTGCATTTCTCCTCCTTTACTTTCAAGAAGGTGGCGTATGGCATGATATTAATGCTGGCTCCTAGGTCGCATAGACCACTTCCACAGTCCACCCCACCTATAAAACACGGGATCACGGGATTTCCCGGATCTGTTTGTTTGGGAGGAAGTGCTCGAAGAAGGGCGCAGAGCATTCCTGTGAGGTGCACTGTTCTCTTTCCAGGTTTCTTTTCTTCTTTGTCAAGAGATCCTTTAGAAATTTGGCGTAGTTAGGCATCTCTTGCAAAGCATCAAGTATAGGTATGTCGAGGTCAGTTTCTTGAAAATGCTCAAGAATTTGGAGAACTGCTCGTCGAGGTGTTTCTTTTTCATTCTGTTTGGAAATGGGAGTTCACTGTTTTTATGAGTGGAAGTTGGGATGTCGATGGTAACTCGAGATGGAGGTGGAGTAACAGGAGTAGGAACTTGGATTTCTGAGGGAGGTGAAGTTGGTTTGGTGGTTTCATCAACATTGATATAGGAATCTTCAAGATTTTCTTTTTCTTTTCCTTTGCTGGTGGCAAGTTCCCTTCCACTCCTTAAAGAGACTGCACACAAGTTTGTTGATTGTAATGTGCCATCGTCTATAAGGACTGAATTTGCTTGTTCCTTTGGATTGGGATTAGTCTGTGAAGGGAATTGACCAGGTGGTCTTTGTTGAGTAAGTAACTGTTGGATCTGAGATTGCAAGGCTTTTTGGTCTTTGCGCAGAGCTGCGACCTCTTCTTGCGTATCTCGGGATTTACCCATCATCGCCTTAAACATCTCTGCATCTGAGACATATCAGACTCAGGATTCGAAGGAGGTTGAGTTGGTCGACTCGATGAAGCTTCATTGCCATAAGGCTGTTGTTGATATTGCCTTTGGCCTCCTTGGAAATTGGACTGAGGTCTGTAGTTTTGGGATGGTTGAAGGGTATGTGGGTTTTGGATTTTCTGTGTTTGAGTAACGAAGGTTGGATTGCATGTTACGTTGCCAAGGTTGTCTGTACCCTGATTGTTGGTGATGTAGTTTGCCTCCTCCGCTGCTTTTAATTCTTGTAGTTGGGGCATGTTTTGAGAGGGAAGAGGTATGAGGCCCGCCACATTGCGTCAAGAATTAGTTGGAGATGGTTGGGATAGAGGAGCATAGCCTGGAGGGGTAGTAGGTGTTCGGGAAATCATCGACTTAGCTTGCTGAGGGAAGGAATTCATAGCCATTGCTCAACCACTTTTTGTAGGTACTGACTTTTGTTGCCTGCTGCTGAGCATTGCTTTCCATGAGTTGCTCATGGCTTCTCATGAGCTGTCGAACTTGTTATCACTCCCCAACATGATATGTCCTGGAGTACCGCTCCTTGACCCACCGGAGCCTAGTCTCTGATTTCCTCACAGAGAGATTCCATGCTGTTCAGAAATTGTGCTCCCGGCTTTTTCAGAATGTCAGCCCCTAACGAAGATACACCATTGTTCTGCACGGACCGATCAAGCCTTTGTAGAACAATTGTGATACTTGTTCCTTCGTCAGACCGTGGTGAGGACAAGTGAGTAGTAGACCTTTGAAACGGTCCCAAGTTTCACAAATATTCTCCGACCCTGGTTGCTTGAAATTATAAATTTCAGCAATCATCTCCAAGTTGTCGGGGGTAGGAATTTGTCGTAGAACTTGGTGGCCATGTCGTCCCATGTACCAATGGTATGGTGTTAGGCTATGATACCACTGCTCGAGCGTTCCCGTCAGGCTGTGTGGGAATAACGACAATCTTGCATATTGAAGTACTGGCGTCGGTTTGCAGTAAGACTATTGGCATGTTGCAAGAATTTTGTAACATGTAACAGGGCTTCGTCAGGATTGGTGCCATCAAACATGCCCAACTCCTTCACACATCTGATTGATGATATGGCTTCAGCTTCTGCCACTCATCGTATTCGGATGGGCTAGGTGAGGAAGGATGATAGCAGGCTGTTGTCCTTGGTTAGACGGCCTGTTGATATTTCGAACCGTTGCTGGTGTTAGATGCCATGTTAGTTTCCGGGTCAGAATCTATCACTGTGGTAATGTTTTGTTGAGTACGGTTCTGCCTTAGAGTGCGCATAAAGGTTCTCTCGATCTCTGAATTATAAACCAAGTGTGGATTATTAATATTTTCTGGGAGACTGTTTGACCTGGTTAAAAGGCATTCACCCTCAAAACAGAGAAAAGAACTGGTTATGGGTTAGAATAATAAAATGTTAGGAATTAGTAGACAGAAATTTAAAGTTAGTAGTTAGGGACAATGGAAAGAATAACAGAAAAATTGAAATGACAATGGAAAGAAATGACAATGGAACGAAATGACAATGGAAGAAAGAAATGACAATGGAACGAAATGACAATGGAACGAAATGACAGAAATTTTAAGTTAGTAGTAAAGACAATGGAATATTAAAGGACAATGGGAAAGAAATGAAATGGAACGAAATGAAAAATAATATTAAGATGTCAGAAGTTAGGTGTCCAATGCCAAGTCAGATGTCCGAGATTATATGTCCGAATTGGATTAACAGTTTTTTTTATTTTTTTTACTAAATTAACAGATTATTATAATATAACAGAGGAATTAACCGGGGCTTAGGGACTAGATTAAATCAAGTCCCGGCAACGGCGCATTTGCCAGAGTGGATTTATCGTGAGTGTAGTGCTGGTGAAATTGATAAAAGAAACAAATTAATACTCAAAATATCCGTCGGGCTGCAAATAAAACGTCGCAGTAGTATAGAAGACAGAAGCGGCGGGGGTCAAACCGTGGGACTTATAGCGAGATAAAATAGTTCCTAAGCTGTCACAAAAGGGGGAAGTTAATTGACTTGTTTTAGAGAAAAATATTAAGCAGATTAGAAAACTGAGTGCAGATGAATTAAATGGAACTTCGGGTTCAGGTTTTATAATCTGATTAATTATGCTATCTCTACCGGTTTAATATATTAGTTTGGCAAAATTCCTGTTATTACCTAAGGACTAAGTCATAGACCCTTAAGAACTCGTTTACCAGAAAATGCTCGGTCTAATCAAGGTTCGAGCAATACTATGTAAACGGACGTTATTCGAATTATTCTGAGGAATTATTAATTGAATCTGTAAGTACTAACTTATTAAATCAATAAGTTTTCTCCAGATTTACGGCTTAGTTAACCTGTCTATTATCACCTGGTCTGATCAAAATAGACTTAGGAAAGCATTTTAATAAATTCATGTATTTATTAAAATGGTGAGAGAAAACCTTTAAGCGTAACAAACTGTATTTATTTATACGGTAGAAATATTGATTACAAATTAAACAAAACCAATTAAAAACCTTTGCCCGGAGCAAATCCTCCTTAGCCTGACATATTAAAGACAGAATAAGAAGTAGAGGAATACATCTGAGAAGATGTTTATTTTCGCTCCGCTATCTTATCTGCTAATTTTTTGACAGAGGTTGGACAAGATACGTATGAAGTGGAATGATTTATGGGATGAGATGTAGTATGGAATTTATGTGGATGAAATGAGTGATTTTATGGAGAGTTTTATGGTATTTTATGGAAATAAAATGGCATAAGTTTGGGGTGGAACGTGTGTATTGATTTGAAGTAGCAGTGGCTTTTATAGAGGAGAGGAAGAGAAGAAGAACGCGCAGTGGAAGAGCATTGAATGCTCATTTTGCAGGGGACAAACTGAAGACGTGTGAGAGAATTTAAGATAGGTGGTGCGGAGTAGATGGATAACTTCCAGAAGTAAGTCGACGGGCGAAGCAAGTCGACAGGCGAAGAAGGAAGTCGACCGGCGAAAAGAAAACTGGCGCGCTAATATTTTAGTCACGCCTGTACGCTTGTCCGCCTGATAACAGGCGGTCCTCTCTGGTTGTCCGCCTCGTTTGAGGCGGTTCTTCATGTTGTGTCCGCCCAATATGGGGCGGTTGCCCATAGTCTTGTCCGCCTCTTCATGGGCGGTTGCAGCCTCCCACGTCCGCCTCTTCATAGGCGGTTGCAAGCTAATGGTTCCGCCAGTTATGGGGCGGTTGCAGCCCGTGAGAGGTCCGCCTCTTCTTGGGCGGTTGCAGCCCTTGACCGTGGCCCATTTTCCTTCAAACTTTGACCGGCTCTAGATTCTTCGTTTGGACTCTGTTTTTCGAGCCGTTTGCGGCTATGCGTTCGTCTCCTTGTCTATTTCACTCCCAGCTTGGTTTTCCTCATGTTAAACCAATAATTTTGTGAGATAAACAATAAAACATAAACTAGAGGAAAAACTAATCGAAGTGGAGAAATGAGCAAGAAAAGTGCTAATATTATATATGAAATACACCTATAAAACATGCTCATTTGGACACTTATCAATGCCTATACACATATATGCATATATAAGTAGTAGTACCCTACAATTGAAATAATAAGGGTAAGAAAGTAAGTACATGAGTATGAAAACAAGTGTAAAAGTAACCAAGCAAGTTGAGAGTATAAGAACATTAAGTACACCGGGATAACGGGGTGTACGGGAGTAGTAATTATTTGTGTATCGTAAGAGTATAGTATTAATAATAATGTTGAAACATTATCAGTGGAACAAGTGTGAACCAAGGAACAAGGGAACACGTGTTAAAGCTAACTCCGGTGGAAGGTATGATTTCCTCATGCCCCGTATGCTAACCGAGTTACGTTGATTTGTGTGCTGTATGCCGGCTAATCAAGACTAAAGCATGAAAACGGTTTATTGCCTTTCATTATATGTCTTGCTGTATGTTGATTGAGCTAACCTTCTTGATTGATTGTGTGGCTTTACTTAGTGCGTAGACCGACTCATAGATGAGTCTTATTGTGTAATGACTCGTAGTGAGAGTCATGTGTGAATTAATGGAACCGTAGCAACGCACTAAACCAACGAACCAATAAACGATAACGTAAACCAATGAACTCACTAGAATGTGAGAGAGTGTACGGGAGTAATAACCTTCCGATAACGGTAGGAGAAACGAAATGAATAATCCACAAACAAAAGTAGTGGAAGTACATAAGTAACCTATATTAGAGGAACTAATCTTGGTGCAAAACATGAACCATGAGAGTAGTAAAGAATGATGAGGGATCTCCAAACCCCTTAGCAATTAGTCGACCCATTATGAGAGGACCCGACTGATGTAAGTATGTCCCGAACATGAGAGTATTCGATATGTTGGGGAAACCCTTAAATCTGAGGATACTAGTCGGTAGTAATTCCCTAAGCTGGTGGAGGTTATCAAGAGAGATACTTCTAGGCTAATCCATGAGATTGTATTGTGCTCTGAGAGAAGAGTGTTGGGAATTTGAGTAGTCCGGTAAGAACGGACATTGAGTATTTGAGGAGCTAAGCGTATAGCCCTCGTATTGTAGGTCCGGTGGCGAGTCTTGTGTATGACTCCGCCCAGAGACCAAAGTAATGAGTAATGAGTATTGCGTATGTATGAGTAAAGTAAATGAGTATCGAGTAAGAAGCAAGTATGAGTATGTAATGAGTACCGAGTATTGAGTACGTATGAGTAAGTATCGAGTATTGAGTATGTAAGAGTAAGTATGGAGAATTGAGTAGTGAGTATGCACTAGTATAGTAACGAGTACAGAGTAAGGATCGTGTACGAGTAAGGTATTGAACATGGAGTGATGAGTATGCAAGAGTAAGGAGTAAGTATGAGTAGAGTAACGAATATCGAACACAGTACGAAGAGTAATGAATGTATAACAAATATGAACGGTTGACTATTGAATTGTCTTCCTCAGTAAGCATTGAACTTGTTATTTATGTAGGTATCTTTGATTGTATTGTTGTAGTATGAGTATGTATGTATGCATGTAAAATGAACTCCATGTATATCCGACCCAAAGTAGTCGGCGTACCGCGGTTAGCACGCGGTATATGCGGATTTCATATGCAGCGTAAGCTGACCCCCTCGGGGGACCGTTTTTAGTGTGCAGGTACCGAAGCTGTTCACCGTTCGAGAGAGTAGGACGGGGACTGCTACGTAAGCATGGGTAGTTGTAAGGGATTGGTACTTGTATTGTAATGAATTTGGAAGTCTAAACTGTATCGGTAATGTAAGGATTGTAGTATACTCGGTATAGTATTGTATTGGAGTTGTATCGTTTGGATTGGTATGCAAGGGAAAGTAATGTATTGTGTAGAGCACTCGGTATGTTCATATTCATCAGACCGATAGTATGTAGTATTGTAATCGCCTTGTTAGTCACGTGGGTGACTAACGGCATTGTACACCCGCCGTTGAGTAAGTAATATCCGCTGGAAGGTAGTATGTACGGTAATGACGGTATTAGCGGTAGGGGTGTTACAAAAAGTGGTATCAGAGCGAAGTATCGCTCTGATGGATGAAATACCGAGTTTAGGTAAATACCGAGTTAGGAAGTAGAGACTTAGGGCTAAGGGTTGAGTGCTAGTGTGCGAGGACGCTAGATAGGAACTTCCAGTGTGAATGGATACCTACAGTAACCATACCCGCCCTCCGTCCCCCGTGTAAGTTGGGACAAGAACGCCAGAGAGATGGAAAGACCTCTCACACTCGGGTAAAACCCGATCTGGCAGTTGTAAGACAAACCTTATTAGAAAAGAACCTGTCATACGGTAGAGTCCAAGAACTGGAAGTCCCGAAGACGGTTTCCCGTTGGATGATGAGACCGCACTTATTGCGGAGGATTGAAGATCCTAAATAAAGGATAGCGGAATTTATGGCACCATGGGGCGACATGCTTCGCAGTCGCGAGAACCATGAATAGCCAGTAAGAAGAGAAGCACAATCGCGCAATGAGCAAGAATATGTAATAGCCGAGACAGAGAGTCTACGGTCTGTTGTAGATAGTACCAACAACAGTATACAAACGACTAAGGAATAGTCGAGGTTGGATTAATACCAAACCTACACGCCAAGAGGCCGTGATAACCGAACAACATAGTTCAGGTAACGATGAAAGGATTCATGACACAGACACCATAGGACCACAACATGGTTCCCAAGGACAAGTCAAGTCTCGTTAACCACAGCGAAGGTGTGAGACACCCGAACTGACGACAACCATGTCAAGTACACTGAGAAACGACTCCGGAGATTGATCACCAAGATCAAAAGGTCAAAAGAAGATCCGACAAAACCACCAATTATGGATGGAAACGACACCGTAACCGGTATACGTTAACCGAAAAACAACCTACCCGCGCACTTTCCTTGGGCAAGTGCAGCAACTACAAGACGGTTGGAAGACTTTTAACAACCCGCAAATACTTGCTAAAGTACCGCTATAACGAATGGAGCAAAGATAGGATCACCAATCCTAAGTATCTAAATAATGAAACCTCGGAAAGGCCTAACGGCCTGACCATTGTATTAAGAGTATACCAGTCAGCGAGAAGCTGGACTTGGTCAAGACCTCAGACATGGCAACGCCATAAAGAAATTCCTTTCACACCGAACCGTTTTCAATACCCAAATTTTTCTTTCAAAACCACAAATCCTTCTTTTAAACCTTGGATTTCTTCTAAACCAAACAGACGGAATTACGGTGAGTATCATAGAGTGATACAAGAGGAGTTGACAATAGAATACTTCACCTAGGCGTGTGACGAACACTACGAGTGTACCCAAACACGGGATGTGGGACGACCGCACTCCGAAGGAGCTTGCGGGCCTGACAGATAGTTAGGTAAGTGGTAACGTGCCAAGACGGTACCCCACGTATGTATACATGTAGTGTACGAAACACGGGAAGTAGTCAACTCTGTTCTACGGACCATAAGTAAATTCAAAACGGAACAGTTGGATACCCAAAATGAGCAGAAGAAACTCGGATAAGCTACAAGCTAAGGAGTCAAGAACTCACTCCAGGAGAACCATTAAGAGTTGAAAGTGCAAGAGGCACTAACAACGGGATAAGACATTGGATATGTCTCGAAGGTATCGAAGTAAAACATGATGACTGGAAGGAATACCCAGTCTAAACACAGTAAGGCAAATACCTAACATTAACACATCAGTGTTCAATGAACGGGATGAGATTCCTAGAACAACTACCACAAACACACAGGGTGATGTGGCAAGGTACCGGAAATACCATTCATCGCCGGAAGGAATATCAAATCCGTTATAACATAAGGAAAAACACCAGTGATCTACCCTAAGAACGAGAGGCACTATAACCCTCAACGGATAACTCAGATCCAGAACCGCAAGGTGGGATAACAAACGGAACATACTCATAAATGTCAGCCAGATGCTACCATATAATCGGTACTACCCAGGAGCAATCTATAAAGGGTATCAAGTCAACACAGTTGAACAAATATAGTGATAAGAGCACCACAATTGGAACGAACATACGGTTAGATCACCGAAGGGATCCCATTTGACAGGGGATACCCCAAATCAATAAATGGTATCGATCAATACCAGGATACAAAAGGGTCTCCAACAAACGGAAGCGTGATGCGACGATCTTATCATGGAGCCCAGTATCACCTCCAACTCAGCGGTAGCTTACGGAGAAGTAGCCACTGGGGAACAGCCCATAATGAGCAGAGCTCTAGGTAATATGGCTAGTATGCCATGAAACTATTACCACACCTAACCCAATGGTTGCAAAACCCACTGTGAACAATATGGAAGGCTGTCAAGGACGGCACCGATGAAAGAGTAACAATCGATGAATGAGGACGCCCCTCATAAATGTGAAACCGCAAGGGCGGTGAACACGTGGATCCCAAGAATGGGATACCATCAGTAACTGTCGGGAGATATATTCCTTTCAGAACTACTAGTGTAGTCAAGCTTGAGCATACAACTATTGTCAAGCAATGTGAAATAAGCTTCAGCAGCAATTGTTGACAACCAAGGAATAACCGGTTATAAAACCAATGATGCTCAGGGAGCTCAGAAAAATAAAGGGATACCATATTCGGTATTGCCAAATACATGGGAAACCATTGTATAAATGCATGAGCTGAAGCTAGCAACAGTGGATGCCATGTAAACCAATACTATGGAATCTGTAAGAACATGGTGCACAACAGGCGACCAATGTATATGAGTAATCACTAATGCTATGGAAATTGTTAATTCGAGATAGTGGACAGACCGGGCAACAAGCCAGGAGTCCGCATGAAATGATGAAACACCACCTGAAGGAGTAACAATAATTCCTATTGCGATCTCATAAGAGAGTTACTGCCAAGCGTTTACGCCTCTGCACTCTGTATGACTGAGTGTTTTGGTATTGCACTTGTGCAGTTAATGATCGAGTGGGATAGCTAGGAATATGAGGAAATGTAAATTGTGGTGAATCCTTCCTTTCACCAGTAAACATGACATAAGCCAGTTGAGCAAAAGCTTGGAAACAAACCGTGCGGCCTAAGGCCAAAGAGCACGAAGAGTGTGAAACACACCAACAATCACAAGATGTGAATTCCATTGGAATAAAAGCGAAAGGAGACTTAATAAAGTCACAAGGACCGACGCATGGAAAATGCAAGGTCATACAAGTAAAGAACACTTGTAATGAACCAGAGAACTGGTGTAATTCAGAAGCTACTAACAACAGAGGAAGCACTACAACTAAGTAGTGACTTAACCTCAACCGACAATAAGTCGGAGAAACCAAGTGAATGATCACTACAAACACAACAGTATGTATATAGACTGCCAGAGAGCTGGTTATGAATCTACAACTCATCGAGTTCGAGCACGGTAAGAGAACACCACACTTGGTCAATAAACCTTATTCCCACAATAAGATGGATAAAAGGTGTTGTACAGTACATTTAAGATAACAAGAAGGGCGAATAACCCAAGTTATCAGGGTCGCGCAGCAGAAGCTAGTGGGCCAGAATTCTAAGTGAAGTACACCTAGTGAATAAAAGGTTAATCGTTAATGCCTTAAAGCCATTCAGGCTAGAACCGAACCCGGTTAAGAGTTAAATAACTCCGATGAAAATTCTTGATGCAGGGACTAACCGGTAATACGGTTAAGACCCGTTGATCAAGGAACATTGTATAATAGACCGCATGGAAGCTGAACCACTCCATGACGGCTGAATGCCTTCGACAATGTTCAATGTTGACACATGGTAGATTACGTGGGCGTAATCCCTTTTAAGGGGGGTAGAGCGAAAACCGCGAAATGTATGTTTTACGTGATAGGTGCGTAAACTACAATGCGCATAGCGCAAGAGAATTCGTTTTGATGGTTGATACTTATGTCACATAAACATTTTTATTCACTCATCGTGTAATTGTGGTAATTTGGGAAGTAAGTATAGGAAAAGGAGTAGAGAAACTCCAGGGTAATGAGAAACCCGATTGGTAATAGTATGAAGAATGAGTATGTATGGGAGACTTGGGGAGTATAAATCGGTACGGAACCGATGTATGTAATGAGTATAAATCGGTACGGAACCGATGTATGTAATGAGTATGAATCGGTGTACAACCGATGTATTTTATGAGTATAAATTGGAGTATAGCAAATTAATGGGATATTATACCCATGAATTCTTAAAGTATAGCAGTTGGAGAAGATGTAGCAATAATTGATGAAATGATTAGTAAGTAAGTAAGTGAATCATATAAGTTGGAAAATGTATGTGTATGATTATGAGTAGCAAGATTAAAAAGATAGAAGACGAAATGATGTTTGACAATCTGTCTGTTTGTATTGAGGTGGGAAGTGGAACTTGATTTGCTAGCGATCAAGGGAAGCCGAACACAAATTGGAGTGGAAGGATAATTCAACACCAATGCTGATCACATTGGGTTGAAGGACTCTGGAAGCTCCCTTAAGTGGCCACAATAATAACACTAGTAATAGGAATAACCATCATAAATTGAAATTGGGAGATGTATGCAAGTTTTCAAAATGAATTTCCAAAACTAATTTGGTACAACGTTTTCTTCAAACTTGAGAAGGAGGATCGGTTTCAAAACCGCTCCCACGGACGCTAGTGGATCTTCCATGCCTAGGCACGGGTATCCGGTCGAAACCATAGGAGGTGAAGCTAGTTTTGAGTCTGTGGAAGTGTAGAGTAGTTTGAAACCACTACACTGTTGTACGGTAACAGTGTGTGTTTTGTATTTTTTCCAAAGGCACTGGGGCAGCGTAGTCCCGAGTAAGTATGAGTAAGTATGAGTAAAGTATGAGTAAGTAAGTATGAGTAAGTGCCTGAGGATCTCTATATGTGCAAATGAATTTGATCAGAACCAAAGGACCGTAGAGCCAGAAAGCGTAAGTGCTCAAGTCATGACGGCCGTGAACCAGAAAGCGTAAGTGTTCAAACGTGACCGGTACCTGAGGGATCACTCGCCATTGGGGGAGGATTGTACCTAATTGTCTACGGATGGACCCCCTTGGAGAGGAGTAAAACGGATATTTTTGATTGCTATGCATGCAGTGACATGCTGTTTGGATGTGTAGTATGCATCATGTCAGACATTTGGAGTTTGACAAGTTATATGTAGAGGTCATAACCTTAGCATAGAGTATATGTACGAGTAACAGTATTAGATTCACCAACTTTGAGGGCAAAGTTCTTTAAGGGGGTAGATTGAAATACCCCGAACTTAAATATGGTGATTAGAATATTTTAATATGGTATTTAAAGGCCTAATAGTGCCTAAGTAAATTTTGGTAAGGAAATAAATCCAAAGAAATGAGGAAACGCTTAGAAAGCGTAAAACGCTAAAATGAGCGTTAAATAACCATAGGAGATATGAGACCTCGGTTAGAGTATTATGAGGATTCCTAAGGCTTATTCATGCCTAATTAAGTATACGGGAATGATTCCCGAAGAAAACGGATCCAAGAAATGTATTAAAACACTAATAGAGCTTTAGCGCACGTTTTTCGAGGAAACCCGAAAACGTGATTTTAAGTGGTCAAACGAACCCGTAAAAAAATTATAGTTCATTAAATAACTATAAATAAACATTAATGGAAGCTTAATGTCCATTAAAATTAAAGAAATGAGAAATTCCAGAAAACGGGCCCGGTTAGTGAATAGTAACTAAACCGGGTAAAATAACGAGCGTTTTCTGTAAAAGACGAAAAACGCTCCAACTAGCATAACAGTGGGGGGCTGATTTTTACAGTTGTAGACAGCCCTCTCTCTCACACACACAAGTAACAAATAAGTAAATCAAAAAGCAATAAAGTAATAAAGCAAAAAGTAACTTATACTACTTTAATACTCTCTCACCTCTCATTCTCACTTTACTCTCATCTCTCTCCTCCCTTCTCCTCTCCCAGCGATTTCTCCCTCTCTCTCCATGGGGGCTGGCGATTTTGAGAAGCTTCAACACCTCCCATGGCTCCTCTTCTTTCTCTCCATGCTCTAGCTCCATTTGAGCTCCAAATGTAAAACAAATACATATTTGTAATCCCCTCATCCTCCTCTACATTTCTATCTTTTCAAAATCCGAAAATGAGCAACTTCATCTCCATGGGTTTTCCCCATTTGAAGAGAAAAGCACACCATTGTGAAGCTTGGAGCCTCCTCTTTCCAACAAGGTAAAAATCTCCATGATGAAAGACCTCATTTTTCTCCTCTCTTGGTATGGCCGATTTTGGTCTCCCTCTCCTTACCTGTTTTTCCCTTGTTTTGGAGCTTTTGCTTCAACCCCCTCCAATGGTGGTGAGAACACCTTCTTGAACCAAGGGCTAAAACCCCTCCTAAAGCACTCCAAAGGTAAACCCTAGAATTTGTATTTCAAACACTTCAATGAATTAGTGTTAATGTGAGGGCTAGTAGATTAATCATGCTTGTCTTTGTGTGCTTGGGTGATGGGAATGGAGTTTAGCAACTCCATTCCCCATAAAACCAGTTTGGACAAGAAAGAGAGCAAGAGGAGAAATGGAAAAGAAAAGAAGGAAGTATAAGCTCAAGGTAAGAGCCCCTTCCTAATGTAAATTCTATTGCATTAGAGTAATGGGAATGGGTAAAATATTTAAAGAACCCAAATTATTGTATTGGTATTGTAGTTTGTGGAAATTTGAGTACTAGTGAGTAAATGTGTGGATTTGTAGGCCTTAGAGCCAAATGAATGGTGTATGTATATTAGTAATGCTATTTGAGGAATAATGATGTATTGGTATTGTAATTGAGGAAGCATTGGTGTATTAGGATTTTGTAGGTGTGCTGGTAGGACCCTTGTTGGGTGTGGCTAGCTTTAGGTTGAATTTGAGGAGAGAATGTGTATTTGAGGATGTAAGAAAGAAGGTGAACTATGGCAAAATTTTGGTAGAAATCGTGCATTAAAGGGTGACTTGGTGAAAGGAGAACCAAGGAATGTATTGGGTTAGTGGAGATGCTTAATGACCATGGATTGGTAATTGGAGGATAATCAAGTATATAAAATCTGTAGCAAGAAGTGATGAAAATGTATTGGGGAAGCTAGAGAAAAATTAGAAGGCAAGATGTAGTGAAATAGATGTTGGACTAGGGTTAAGACATGGTAATGGTTTGGGGATATATTTGGGATGCTAGAAATGGCATTAGTAGTAGGAGTATTGGATGGTAGAAGTTGGTTTAGAATCTGTAGCATAAGGGTAACAAAAACTGTTACAAGTGTTGGAAAAGAAGTGAGGAAATTGTGTATGTGGATTTAGAGAAGAGTGAGGAATTGTTGGAATGAACTAAGGTAATTTGGAGGACCTAGATAGTGTTTAAACATGTGGGATTACATGTAGGAAGATTGGGGAATTAATGGGTAAAAGAGAGGACTGAAAACAGATTTTAAAACTGAAGTACTGGGCCGGACCGGACTTGCGACCGGACTTGCAAGTTCGGTCGAGCCCAGATTTACAAAGACGGGAAACCCTCTGGAATCGACCGGACTTGCGACCGGACATGCAAGTTCGGTCGGACCAGAAAATTCTCCCGTGAGAAACCTTCTGGAATGGACCGAACTTGCGACCGGACTTGCAAGTTCGGTCGGCCAGAAAAATTCCCGTAATGCAAGCTACTGGAATGGACCGAACTTGCGACCGGACTTGCAAGTTCGGTCGAGCCAGAAAATTTCCCGTACTGGTAGCTACTGGAATGGACCGGACTTGCAAGGTCGGTCGCAAGTCCGGTCGAGTAAAAAAAATATATATTTTTACTATATGATTATAATAATCATATGTTTATATATATGCCTATACACATATATGCATATATAAGTAGTAGTACCCTACAATTGAAATAATAAGGGTAAGAAAGTAAGTACATGAGTATGAAAACAAGTGTAAAAGTAACCAAGCAAGTTGAGAGTATAAGAACATTAAGTACACCGGGATAACGGGGTAAGTACGGGAGTAGTAATTATTTGTGTATCGTAAGAGTATAGTATTAATAATAATGTTGAAACATTATCAGTGGAACGAGTGTGAATCAAGGAACAAGGGAACACGTGTTAAAGCTAACTCCGGTGGAAGGTATGATTTCCTCATGCCCCGTATGCTAACCGAGTTACATTGATTTGTGTGTTGTATGCCGGCTAATAAAGACTAAAGCATGAAAACGGTTTACTGTCTTTCATTATATGTCTTGCTGTATGTTGATTGAGCTAACCTTCTTGATTGATTGCGTGGCTTTACTTAGTGCGTAGACCGACTCATAGATGAGTCTTATTGTGTAATGACTCGTAGTGAGAGTCATGTGTGAATTAATGGAACCGTAGCAACGCACTAAACCAACGAACCAATAAACGATAACGTAGACCAATGAACTCACTAGAATGTGAGAGAGTGTACGGAAGTAATAACCTTCCGATAATGGTAGGAGAAACGAAATGAATAATCCACAAACAAAAGTAGTGGAAGTACATAAGTAACCTATATTAGAGGAACTAATCTTGGTGCAAAACATGAACCATGAGAGTAGTAAAGAATGATGAGGGATATCCAAACCCCTTAGCAATTAGTCGACCCATTACGAGAGGACCCGACTGATGTAAGTATGTCCCGAACATGAGAGTATTCGATATGTTGGGGAAACCCTTAAATCTGAGGATACTAGTCGGTAGTAATTCCCTAAGCTGGTGGAGGTTATCATAAGAGATACTTCTAGGCTAATCCATGAGATTGTATTGTGCTCTGAGAGCAGAGTGTTGGGAATTTGAGTAGTCCGGTAAGAACGGACATTGAGTATTCGAGGAGTTAAGCGTATAGCCCTCGTATTGTAGGTCCGGTGGCGAGTCTTGTGTATGACTCCGCCCAGAGACCAAAGTAATTAGTAATGAGCATTGCGTATGTATGAGTAAAGTAATGTGTATCAAGTAAGAAACAAGTATGAGTATGTAATGAGTACCGAGTATTGAGTACGTATGAGTAAGTATCGAGTATTGAGTATGTAAGAGTAAGTATGGAGAATTGAGTAGTGAGTATGCACTAGTATAGTAACGAGTACAGAGTAAGGATCATGTACGAGTAAGGTATTGAACATGGAGTGATGAGTATGCAAGAGTAAGGAGTAAGTATGAGTAGAGTAACGAATATCGAACTCAGTACGAAGAGTAATGAATGTATAACAAATATGAACGGTTGACTATTGAATTGTCTTCCTCAGTAAGCATTGAACTTGTATATTTATGTAGGTATCCTTAATTGTATTATTGTAGTATGAGTATGTATGTATGCATGTAAATGAACTCCATGTATATCCGACCCAAAGTAGTCGGCGTACCGCGGTTAGCACGCGGTATATGCGGATTTCATATGCAGCGTAAGCTGACCCCCTCGGGGGGACCGTTTTTAGTGTGCAGGTACCCGAAGCCGATCACCGTTCGAGAGAGTAGGACGGGGACTGCTACGTAAGTATGGGTAGTTGTATAGTAGGGATTGGTACTTGTATTGTAATGCGCATTTGGAAGCTTAAACTGTATCGGTAATGTAAGGATTGTAGTATACTCGGTGTAGTAATGTATTGGAGTTGTAATTGGGTTTTGGATGAGTATGCAATGGGAAGTATTGTATTGTGTAGAGTACTCGGTATGTTCATATTCATCAGACCGATAGTATGTAGTCTTGCAATTCGCCTTGTTAGTCACGTGGGTGACTAACGGCATTGTACACCCGCCGTTGTGTAAGGAGTATCCGCTGCGGAGGTAAGTATTTGTACAGTAATGACAGTATTACGGTAGGGGTGTTACAGCACTAAACACGACAATATAATACAATATGAGTGTGGTATTTAAGAAGAAATTCACAAGTAGCAAAGCACTACACGGAACAATATAATACAATATGAGTGTATATATGTCACAGACGTTCACAGGATCCTAGGCAACAAATGGGCACAGATAGCTAAACACCTTCCTGGTAGAACTGATAATGAAGTCAAAAGTGTCCACAGTCAAGCTAATGGTATGGCCTAAAAACCAGGTTCAGAGTTGTTTTGTTTTCCTCATTCTCCTCGGTTTTTCTGTTTCTGAATCAGGCCGATCCAGATCACCAATTTCTGATGAAGGAGCTACTGTTCTACATGTACTAACTAAACCTATCATAAAACTGACTGATCAGACTCAGAGAAACAAATAAATTTCATGCCATCCACAGAAACAGCTTAATGAATACAGAAACAACTTTACCAATTAAAAACATAACAGCTTAATAGATATAACAATAGCCGTATAACTAGATAACTATGCAGAAAATTCTTAAAATGCTTATGATTTTTGCCTTTTCCTTCTCCAATTTGCATGAAGCGTTTCCATGAATGTAGAGAAACGGTGCCCTCGTGTCTTATTTCAATAAATATTTCCATGAAGCGTTTTCCATAGGTAATTTTCTTGACTTCAACTACTATTTAATAGTACTGAATGTAGAGAAACGGTGCAACATAAATTTTGGTCTATTAATGTAACACCCCTACTAATAACACCACACTTAACCATTAATCGTAGCGGAAATCACATCATGAACACTAACTAAATCAATGGGTGTTACACGCCGTTAGCCACCCACGTGGCTAACAAGGCTGATACATACACAACGTACCGGTCTGATGGACAAGAATACCGAGCATTACACTTTACATTTACAACTCCACTATAAACTGAAACCAATACATCTACAATCCAAACTGTACCGAGTTTAATACATTTCGTCATTGTTATCACGCTAAACTAAGTAACCACCCATACATAAACAGTTACCCCGTCCTACTCTCGAACGGCCACCAGCTTCATTATACCTGAAAAGTATGGGGGCCCCCAAAGGGGGTCAGCACTTTTGCTGGTATGGTAATCCTGCAGCCCGCATGCTACCGGGCCACGCGCAACTAATTGTCGAGTGAGCATGCAGTTTATTTTATTAAGGCATGCAAGAAAACAATAAACACATAACATGGTTATAAGCATACACAACCAACCAATGGGTTACAACTAGCAAGGTCAACACATCATTACTTGTTAAAACAATAAACACATAACATGCTTATAAGCATACACAACCAACCAATGGGTTACAACTAGCAAGGTCAACACATCATTACTTGTTAGATTATGTACACTTTACTTAAAGTGTGTCGGATCAAATATGGGTCCGCACACAACACACATAACATTACATAGATGTGTCGGTATTAATATAGACCCGATCACACCATTACACATAACATTACATAGGTGTGTCGGTAATAATATATACCTGATCACACCATACACAATTTCCCCCTAGCTCCAATAGTGATGAGATAGGTAAGCCTTGGTTAAGCTTGTGGGCGGTTGCATTCCAAGGAAGGAAAGCCACCTTAACATAACATTAGTCCCCCTAGCCCCGAATAATAATGAGGTAGGTAAGCTTTGGTTAAGCTAGTGGGTGATTGTAATCCAAGAAGGAAAAACAACCATAACATAACAGAGTGGGAGTTAATCCAAATATATACATCAACTCCCAAACAACGCGCGCGACCGGAACGACCGGATTCCTCACCCCCCATAATATATACATATTAGTTAGAAGTTCCTTTATGGAACTTATCACATACATGCACCATTTGGTGTTACAAGTTTGGTTAATCACATACAAGGGAGGTAACATCCCATTCAACAAACATGCACAACAACATTCGTTAAACAACGATACATTAAACAAAGGCAACACCCGAAACACATAACCACAATAAACAACTAAGGCACGAATAGCCGTAGTTAGAACGTTCCCGTGGGTGGGGACGTAAAATCCGAACACCGATCTCTTATGTGACCCTAGAGTCGGTTAGTTTCGATTTAACACATATTAGAGGTTAACGGCGTCGGAACTAAATTCGCCACATAAATGAAATACCTGTAAACTCATTACATGCTTTATCTTACAAGGTGGCCAACAAACAGAAAGCACATTGGCATGCACGCCGGTGTAACCCGGTAGGACACAGGTTGCAAGAAAACCATACCTGTCACCGAGGGTTCACTCTAACGTGCCATCACATGTTCCTCGAAAATCTTTGAACAACTGATAACATTACATTCACTCTCGTTAACATCGGGGTAACTTGATTGTTTAAAGTTTACAGCTCATGACTTACCCCCGTTAAGTAGTTATATAACTCCACATTTTTAAATTGTTTTACTTTCACATTTTTATTACAACTTTCCACCCACTCAATTGCCATTATAATTCACTTAACATGTCCTTAACTTGTGTCCGAGCTTCCGAAGTTCGGACGCAAGTCGAGACTCAAAAGAGTGAAAACTGACGAATGTCCGAACTTGTGTCCGAGTTTCGAAGTTCGGACACAAGTCGAAGCAAAATCAAAGGAAATTCCAACTGTCCGAACTTGTGTCCGAGCTTCAAAGTTCGGACACAAGTCGAAGCAAATCTGAGAAAAACTTTTCAAGCGTCCGAACTTGTGTCCGAGCTTCGAAGTTCAGACACAAGTCGAAGCAAAATAACCAAGGAAAAATTTTCAAGTGTCCGAACTTCCAAGTTCGGACGGAAGTTCGGACGCAACTTAAAACTCGGAAAATTTAATTGCAACGGGGCATGTCCAAACTTCCAAGTTCGGACGGAAGTTCGGACGTGCCAGAAAACTCTAACAGAGGCAATTTCCACCCAGAATTGCACTCCTAAGAACTTACACTCACTCCTTGTTCCACAAGTTACAAACACCCATTCATTTCCTTGAAATTCCAAGTTACCAAGCACCATTATGCTATAACTTTTGCACTCTCTTATCTCCATTATTCATCCATCATTACAAAGCTACCACTCCACAACTCAACACCAACAACCCAATTGAACACCTAAGTTCCCTCATCCATCAAGCCATCCTCAAACACTCATTTTCTACTAGAATCTTACCATAACCTCCCATAAACTTAACACATCCATATCATCAACACACTTCCTCTTCATTCCTAATCTAGCCACACCCTTTCAAGGGTCCTAACAGCACACAATAAATCCTCAAATTGCATCAACAACAATGTAATCACCATAATCTCCATAACCACAATATCAATCACAAACTCAAAACATTTGGCTCTTAAGGCCCTCAATTCAACTATTAATTCACAACCTCTCTAAAATCAATTAAACACATTCTCAACATAGGTTTCAATCCACAATTTTAAGTTCATTAATTTGTTTACCCATCCCAAACTCTAAAACAATTAAGAACAAGGTTCAAGGTAGTTTTCTTACCTTAATTTCACAAGTCTCCTTAATTCTCCTCTTGCTCCTCATCTTCTCCAAAATCAGTTAAGAGGGCATGGAGTTTCCAAACTCCATCCCATCATCCAAGAACATAAAAACATACTCCATTAATTACCTAACCCTTAGAATACCTCAATTTAATCAAAGGGCTAGAACACAAAGTTAGGGTTTACCTTTTTGAAGCTTTTTAAGAGGGATTCTCACCCTTGAAGCAAGAAGGGGATTACTCCACCATTGTAGGGTTAATTTGGAGCTCAAAAACAAGGAGGAAAACAAGGTATCAAAATGGTGAAAAATCGATCACACCAAGAGATGAAGGGGAAGTGACTTTTTCTTGGAAATTTTTACCTTAGAAGGAAGAGGATACTCCAAGCTCCACATTGGTGTCATTTTCTCTTCAAATGGGGAAAACCCATGGAGGTCAACTTCATCCTTTTGGAATTTTAAAAAGAGAGAATGATAGAGGAGGATGAGAGGAAGAAGAATGTGATTATTTTTGTGATTGGAGCTTGTATGAAGCTTGGGCATGGCATTGTAGTTGGAGTAGCCATTGGAGAAGGAGGAGAGAAATCGATGGCTTAGGGGAGAAGATGGAGCCGTTCGGGAAGGAAGAGAGAGAGGAAAAGAAATAAAGGAGGAGAGAGTGTGGGTGGGGGGGTATAAGTTACTTTTTGTTTTATTGCTTTTTGACTTATTTAACTAGCTAACTAGTCAAGAGTGTGAGAGAGCCGTCTACATTAATAAAACCGGCCCACTAATGTATACACACTGGAGCGTTTTTCGTCTTTTACAGAAAACGCTCGTTTATTTACCCGGTTTAGCACTATTTACTAACCGGGACCGTTTTCTGGAATTTTCTCGTTTCTTTTATTTTAATGGTTATTAAACTCCCATTAATATTTAATTATAGTTACATAATCAACTATAATTTTCACGGGGTCATTTAACTGTTTAAAGTCACGTTTTCGGGTTTCCTTTGAATAACGCGCTTTAAGACTCCGTTAGCGTTTTAACGCATTGTTTGGATCCGCTTTCTTCAGGAATTTTTCCCACATGTTCTTAGTGTGTAATTAGGGTATAAAATATATTTATAACCCCATTGAAGGTTATATACCTCGTAAAATAATTAAATACGCGTTTTTACATTTTGTGACTTTTACGTATTTCCTTTTTTTTCTTCTTGGTTTTTATTTCTTCACCAATGATCTTAGGGACTTAATTTGCCTTATAAAACCATAATTATACAATTAATTAACATATTAAGGTTTGGGGTATTTCAATTAAGTGGGAGATCAAATTGGGGAATGAGGATAAAATAAGGAGATATGTATTAGTAATCAGCACTCTCAACATGAATCAAATAGTTCAGATAGTAGAAACAGAAACAAAAATGCATAGGGAACTAAAGCTTCAGAAGGCGTAAAAGCGAAATTTTACTCCTCGAAAGGACCAGGGGCATACGAAACGTGAATTCGAAGCCCTGGTTTTAGAGTTTAAACAAATGAACAGGGAAACAGAAGGAGAAACGGCACCTACTTCAGAATACAAATTCCGACGGGGCCAGTGCTTATTGGACGCCATTATCGATTCGATTCCTCTGCCGAGAATGATCGAAGCGAAAAGAGTGGAAAAAAAAGAGGAACGCGATCGTATGAAAGGCAAATGGGGGGAGTAAGAACTCCAGAACAACATTCAGGTTGAGGAACCAACTTACACTGCTTGGCGATTAAAAGAAACGGAAATCAAGACAAAGGATGAAGCATTTAACAATTGGTGAAAGATCGAAGACAATGGAAATGGAAACCCTAACTTATATTAGCACGGAAAATTTGATTGTTGTCGGATACCTGGTAGTGGTTGGATTTGCGGCTGAGACTCACTGCAACGACGATTGATCTGGAGTCATGGCTTTAGATAGAAAAGAAAACCACGATCGACACATGTGGAGACTTTCACTGAGGAAAGGCACCAGACAGAAAGAGAGGATAATTAATTAGCTAGAAAAGTTTTATTAAGTATGGTCCGGATACTAAGGTTAAAATGATTTTATTTTTCATGTATGTGAACTAGCGTCCGAAGGAGTTAGTAGCGTCGGATAAGAGCGGATGCTAAATGGCGTCCAACTAGCATCCGAGATAATTTTAGACGCTAATAGAAAAATAGCGTCTGATCTTAAATCGGACGTTAAATTTAGACGCTAATTTGCGTCTACAACAGTGTCCGGTGTAAATTAGAACAAGTTGTCGGACGCTAAATTCGGACACTAATCGAAAATTAGCATCCGCCAAGTGATCGGACGCTAAATTCGGACACTAATTACTGTTTTTTTGTAGTGGAAGTGTTGTTCTATGCAAAATGAGTTGAACAACTCTGAATCTTAGAACAAAAAATTACGATCCACAGTTGATCAACTTAACAAATGCATTAGGGAGAAAGATTATGCACTAAGCCTTCAAGCTAGTAAATTTTGTTAAGCAAGTATTGCCTTCATAATTGCCAAAGTGGGCTAGTTCTAAAATCAAAGAGGTAAGTGAAGATGAAATACCCCTAAATTAATTTAAATTAATTTAGGGGATTTCTTTTATTAAACCTTTAATAATACTATTAAGTATTAAACTAGTATAAGAAATTATGAATATTAAATTATCGTATGGAATTATGAGTATTAATATTATATGGAATTATGGAAATTAATTTAGGGGATTCCTCCTATTTAACTCTAAAGAATACAATTTAATACTTAATTATTATATAGTATTAAGAATTTAATAACAAGATTTATAAGTCAATAAACCTTGGAAAAATTCCTAGACACTCCAATTATATTATAAAGATTTTAGAAATATTGGGAGGATTGGTTTGGAACATGAAAGTCAATATAAAATCCTAGAAACCTTAAAGCTTATTAAGCCTTGCTAGGGTTGACTTTTTGAGAATGGTCAAACCAGCCCATGAAACCTATACCAATAAATAGGTTATGGAAAACCATGAAGATCGATAAAAAGAACGTCAAAAACGGATCATCCTAGCCAAAGTTATGCTAGATTGAAGTTTAGAGCCAAAATTTGGAAAAAGGGCTGACGTGGCACGTCTGCTGAGTCAGCGCGCGCCTCGGGATTCGCGCCCCAGCACTTAGACAAATTTTATCTCCTATAATCTCGGTAACAGAAACCGGTTTTGCCCTATCTTGTGACCTTCATAACTTTCTCATCTTATGGATTTTTTGAGTGATGTCTTCTTTGTTGCCTTCTCCTACATTTCCTCTAAACAACCATAACTCACACTAACCCTTACTCATCCTAAATCAACCAGAAAATCGAATCAAAGTAGCCACCCTGCAAAACCGTAACTGCAGTTTCCAGTTTTTCCTTCGAATCAGGTAACTTCGTCTAGTCATAGCTTCTTTGTTTCTCATCCAAATTTCATGTTCTTTAGCTCGTTTTGAAGAGCTATAATCCTTTTAAAACTTTCATGTTGATGACCTAAGCTAATTCCCAACCGTTTGGAAGAACAGGTTGTCTAAAGTTTCGGATTCATCACAACATAAAATCATAGTTTTCCTTCCAGAAAACGCAAGGTAAACTCGCAACTTCCAGATTCGATTTCTTTCTGTGTAGTGCAAGTTAGGGTGAGTTCTTGCTATCATTGTGTAGAGCTAAGTTTCTTCTTTATATTAAGCCCTTACACATAGCCTAACTCGATCTGTACTGCAAGATATAGATCCTCAAAGTCGGCCTCGTGAACTGCTCGGAAGTTTGAAACTTTCCAGATATAGATCCTCTAAAGTTTTGGATTCATCACAACATAAAATCATAGTTTTCCTTCCAGAAAACGCAAGGTAAACTCGCAACTTCCAGATTCGATTTCTTTCTGTGTAGTGCAAGTTAGGGTGAGTTCTTGCTATCATTGTGTAGAGCTAAGTTTCTTCTTTATATTAAGCCCTTACACATAGCCTAACTCGATCTGTACTGCAAGATATAGATCCTCAAAGTCAGCCTCGTGAACTGCTCGGAAGTTTGAAACTTTCCAGATTTCCGAATTCGATTTGCTCCATTATTGCAATTCCGGTACGTTTCCTTCAAATTCCTTCAACCTTGCTAAACTATGTTACATTATCGGTCAAAACCATGATTCAATTGCATCAATTACGCTTTAGATTGAGTGAATTTGGGAGAATCGAATTCGAAAACACTTAAGAACCCTAACTTCGATACCGAATTCGTAAACTGATGAATCCTGCATTATAGCTAGCGAAAGTAGTATCATTAGAACCGAAATTTGATTTCGAAACCATAGGAACAAGAATCACTCAATTTGGTTCTGTAGATTGTGAGGAAATCGTGAATTAGTACTCGGTTTCGATTTTGGATTCGGTGAAGAACTGGGGCTTCAGCGTCCGTCCGATCGGGGTTAAGAGATTTGGACGACCGAGATTAAAACGTTTCTGATTTAAGTTTATTAAGGTTTTTATAAATTCCAGTAAATAACCCTAATTTGTTGAGTTATTTTAAATACCTTCCCGAATGTATTTTGACTTGAAATTTTAACCATAGATTCCTTATTTAATCTAGTTTATTTTGATGTAAATTAATATGGTTTTGTAGTTTTTAAACGTAAGTTATGATTTTTACACGTTACAGGTTATCTGGAAATATTTGGCTAAATTAAAAAGATATTTTTATGAAATAAAAATTTTATAATATGTCTAAAATGTTATAGTTACTGTATATTAAATTTGGGAATTTTTGGGCAATGGTAAATGGTTTTAAAAATTGTGTTTATGAGTTTTCATAAGAATAACTTATAATATATAGTTTTTAATGTAACCAAAAATTAAAGTATGGTTTGTTAATGAACTTTTTAAGATGGGGAAAATATGGGAAACTAAATTAACATTTTATAACAGTAAGTTTATAAATGTTTTGGTATTAGCTTTTAAGAGAAGTGAAATTATTTACATATATGTATATATACTTATTTAAGTAGAAACTTATGTAATCAAGGGATTTAATTATTTTTACGTTTTATTTATTGTACTATTTGGGAGTTAATATTTTAATTAAACTAAGGAATAATATATTTTCACACATATATAAAAAAGGGAATAAAGTAGTAACTTGGAGTAAAGCAAGGAACTAATAGATTAACACTTATAATAACTAAATATTATAAGAGCTAGAATCCTAAGATATAGTAAAAGAAATACTTTATGAAACATACTTGGAATACAGTTAAAGGTTGTAGTAATAAGATAGTTTAAATATAATGGGTTACTTAGGGGATGTCTTAATTAAATTCTAATACAGGTATACGTATATATGTATTAAATAGATAAAGGGAAACACTTTATTTTATAAACCGTATATCGGTTGTAATTATGCCTAAAAGTTATTAAATAAGTAAATACAATAAAACTACATAAATAATGTTTTGAACAAATCCTAGTATATATAAATATATACACATTAAACATAATAAAATTAGATACCTTATAGGAAATATAATACGAAGGAATTAATAAGTTAAACTAAACCTCTACATAATACTAATGGAAGAATATTATATGAGATGGTATTAAATTATAGTTATGTATTAGGCTTAAAGAGTTACCTTTGAATTTCCAAGGTTTATATATAAACCATATTAAAATACATGTATAGTATTATTTGTCAATGATCAGAATGTAAATCTAAAATTGGGATTTAGTAATTAATAAGTTAAAACTTAGGAAAAATTGTGATTAGTTTACATAAAATGTTGCACAAATAGATCTTATTCTATAATTAATGATAAACAAATGTAATACGTTTACATCTAAATATTCTTGATATATAAACCATAATAAAATAAGTAAAATACTTTTACATCTAAATGTGAGGTGGATTAGTAAGTCTAGATTTAATCATTTCTTAACATTTATGGTATTGAAATATAACTTAATGTTTTAAGATAGAATCATTAAAAGGATTATGATATAATTTATATTAAACTATGATTTGGAAATTTATCTAAATAATAATCCTTAAGTTTCTTGGCATTAGATAAGTCATATGAAACACATTTATAACATTTATTACCAATACTTAGGATGTGAGTTTACAATTAAGTGAGGTATTTAGTAGTGAGAATTTATAGGAAGATTTATAAATAGGAATTTGATACTTAAAACCTTTGAACCTTTTATTAGATAAAACTAAGTTGCATAAGATATTATATTGATATACTTTACGGTAATGGGAAGTAATGATAGGTTATTTGAATATAAAATATGAGAATTTTCATAATATATTTCTATTAAATAATTAACAATTTCACTTATGAACCAGAATTTAATTCTTTGATAAATTCTACTCTATGTAGATATATTGTTCATCCTAAATACAATAAAGGAAATTAATTTATTAGGTTATTCCTTTGAAACTTTAGGTTTTGTAAACAATTTAAAACGTATTTAAGACTTAAGTTTAATGAAGTTTAGTACAAATGATTATACATAGTCTATAGAGAAAATGGGTGTAAAAATAAAACATTTAGGAAATTAAATGTAGGTAAGGATGCATAAAAGGTTATACTAAACACCTTATTGTATAGGTAATAATAAAACATATAATATACCTTGTGAATACTAAATGTAAGATTAATTCGTTAAACCTAAGTTAACTATAGTATAGTTATTCAGGATGGGAAGCAATTTAACATCTTATGACAAGTTTATTAGATGGTTGTAATTAAAAGTCATTCCTAAAGATGAGATAATTGAGTTTAGCAGTTCAATTAAGTTTTACCAAAACGCGTCTACAACACTACGATTCCAATGTACAAGATGTAGATCTTAATTAAGTTAAGGGAAAGACTTAATCATAACGGGTTATCTAGTAGATGTTGTTTAAGTACATAATCTTTACATTGTGAGATAATAGTATAGTATTCTGAGATGAGTCCATCATAGATCATAATACAATGTTTGTTCTAAATTAAGAATAAAGGTATTGAGCTTAAGATTATTATTGAATTCTTAGATTTAATTATGTAATATAAACACATTTGATATAAAGGTCTCAAAAGTCTTGAATGTGAGGATTGTGGTTAAATATGAATAAAGTGGATAGGAGTGGTCAGTTAGCAGGTGTTAATAAAGTAGATTCCTTGATCCTACAACCTTGGGCTATACAACCTTCTAAAATAAGTCAAATGTTATACATAACATTTAAGCGAGGGCTTATAAGATAATTGAGATTTGGAAATAAGAGAGAGGAATTTATTTAAGTTTAACTTAGGGTACAGGTTATTGATAGTAAATTATCTTCAATGTTCCTCAGAGAATTGTTGAATATTTGCACGAGTTTACTAGAACTGCTACAGCGTTGACCAGGTACGATTTCTCGTACTCCGTTACTTTTGTTGATTGTCTTATGAGACGTTTTCGAAAAACGCTAACTGACTTTAAGAGGAATTTCTAAAAGGAAATGGTTGTGTGACTAACTCAGCTTGTGTGACTAACTGAGCCTTGAATGTGAAACTCACTTGGGTATTGGTTCCTTCTATTTGGGTTTTCCATTAGACATTGACTGCTTAGGGTTTACGCTTCTGCACTCTGTAGGACTGAGTGTTTTGGTATTGCTCTGGGTAGTTAGTGATCTGGTGGGAATTTGGAAAAGGTCAATTTTGGTAAATTCTTCTTTTGACTCTGGATATTGTTTCATCCATGAGCTGGTTCTTGAGGTTTCGACGTGCGCGCATCTTCAATGGTAACAGTGAGGGGCTGTATATCCCCTGTCCCAAAAGGGACGTAGTAGATAGTGAGGGGCTGTATATCCCCTGTCCCAAAAGGGGACGTAGTAGACAGTGAGGGGTTGTATATCCCCTGTCCCAAAAGGGACGTGGCAGACAGTGAGGGGTTGTATATCCCCTATCCCAAAAGGGACGTAGTAAACAGTGAGGGGCTGTATATCCCCTATCCTAAAAGGACGTACTTGGCGGTGGGGGCCATCTCTCCCAGTTGGTTTTTCCACTCTTGAGTCATTGGTTCTTGGATCTATCTTATCATTCCTAGTCCTTTGTGACTATCTGAGTCTTTCTACTCCTAACGGGAATTGGGTTTAACTAAGACAATGGATGTTCACTAACACATGAAGTGGTTTTGTTTCACTAACTTTTCTTTTCTGTTATTAATCCTTATTCTTATCTTGTTATCTTGATTTGGTGGTTTGTGAAATGCCTTGTTCCTCTGTGTGGTTTAAGTGATTGTTTCCCTGCTATTATTTATTTAAGAGTTGTATTATAAGTTTGTTTTTGGAGGATCGTACCAGTTCCATTCCAGGGAACTGACCCGCCTCTCTTGGGGTGGGCTGCTTGGTTTCATCTTGCAGGTGTAAATTGTTTATACAGGTGGCCACAAAGAGCATGAGTGATTGGGATGGGAATTAGGAATTGTGGAGAGTTATTCTATTTTACTAGTAGTTATGCTATGTTGTTATTCTCGAGTTCAGATCGTAGCTTTTGAAATTTTATAAGTTGTAATTGGTGAGGTTTGGTACCGGGTGTTTGGAACCCGATGGTCTGTAAACGCCAGTAGAGATTTTATATTCCGTTGTATTTATTGTAAATAGGGGCGTTACAGAAGATCATGACAGACTCCGTCAGGAAGTTGACAAACTCTCCCAAGAAATAGTCAATCTTATTCTCAGAACTGGACCCACTCCATCCAATCCTGAGTGGCACAATGGCAAGTTAAATCTTCCCAACACTATCTTTAAACCCAATATAAAAACAGACAACAAAGACAGAGTGAGAAGTTTGATTTCTGGTGGAAAGGCAATAAAAAATATGTGACTCTTCCTCTTACGAAGATTTGTGCTTATTGTGGTATTTTTGGTCATAGGGACTCTGCCTGTGAAAAGCTCCACAAAGATCTCTCATTCAATGTCAAACACAGTAATCTTATTCTTGAGGCATGAGAAAAGTTGAAACAATCTAGTTTGTAAAGGGAACCCAAGTATATCTGGGTTCCCAAAACTAACAAGGGATTTTTTTTGTAGGTGGAAGCGAGCGAGGAGATAGATGGACTATTTGTACTTGGACAGAGGGTGCTCCAGACACATGACTAGAAATCCAACAAATTCAGCTCGTTTTCAACCTACGACGAGGGTAAGGTTACTTTGGGTAACAACAACCAAGGAGAAATCATTGCAGTTGGAAGTTTTCTCTTCTGTAGATCGCAAACTTTTGATATAAGACAGGTTCTCTCAAAGTAAAGGTTGTCTAAGTGTGCAGGCTAAGCATCAACCACTTGACACGCTAAGCTGAAATCTGGTTATACAAGTAGACTCCATCTATGGACCTTGTGCAAAAAGCAAGCAGAGTCCTTCTACGAATCTTGTCAGAAAGCAAGTAGACTCACGTTTCTAAAGACTATGACTTCAGCCTGCTGATATCATCTCCAAGAGCATGTCCGTTTCCATGGGAACAATCGACAGACTCCATCGAGACACGGATGGAGTCGGTGTCAATGCCACAAAGTACAAAGGTATGATAGGGTTTTTGCTCTATCTCACTATCAATAGACCAGACATACTTCATGTGGTTTGTTTTGTGCTCCCGCTTCCAAGCAGCACCCAAACATTCCTTTTTTTAAGGCGGTCAAAAGAGTCGTTCGATACCTCAAAGGAACAATTCATCTTCATTTATGGTATTCTCGTTCCTTGTCTTAACTTTAACAAGATTTAGTGATTTAGATTAAGGGTTATTTAGATTAATGGGTATATGGTTATATTTTTTTATGTAAACATTCACATCTATGGTATCCTCGTAATCAAAATTTTATATTTTTGTCAAATATAACTAATTATTAGTTTTTTTAGTATGATGAGTGATTTAAATTAAGGGTATTTAGGTTAATGGGTATAAAATAGTTTTCATATAAAATTTGTGTGAGTTTGTTGTTGATGTTAATACGTACAGTTTTATGCTCTTGTGACACACTGATATATATAAGGGATTGATTTTGTAGGATGAATTCATCTGATAGTGGTACAAGTAATATTGGAAGTGGTTCCTCTCAAGCAAGTCAAAATGAGCAAAGTACAAAAGCTCCATTGTGGAATCATGTGGATGTTATTGATGGAACTGTTACTAGTGGTGGGACTGTGACATTCAAGTGCAAGTTTAGTACAAAGAAATACCAAGGGAGTTATTGTAGAATCAAAGCTCATTTACTTCAAACTTCTAATAAGGGAATCACATGCAATTTGCAAGAAGGTTTCAGCCAGTGATGTGATAGGGATGAAAATATTAGAAGAAGAATATGAAAACTAGAAGAAACTTCGTCTTCTTAAGGATGTATCCTTACCTTGTCATGGTGCTCAAGCTGAATCAGTATTAATGGATAAGGTTTCTCCTCTAAGTACAGTATTTGACAATGAAACTAGAGAGGAGTTGGATAAGGAGATTGCAAGAATGTTTTACACTGGTGGCTTACCATTCAACTTAGCTCGAAATCCCTATTATGTGAAAGCATTCACCTTTGCTGCTAACCACAACTTAGGTGGTTATGTTCCACCTGCATACAACAAACTGAGAACCACATTACTTGATCAGGAAATTAAAGACTCATGTATTGAGATTACTAGAGCCTATCAAGAGTACTTGGCCACAAAAAGGGTTAGCATTATGACAGATGGATGGAGTGATCCACAAAGAAGACCAATAATCAACTTTATGGCTACTACAGGGAATATCCTATGTTTTTGAAGTTAGACGATTGTGAGGGTATGGTAAAGGATAAAAATTTATTTCAGCTTTGATGAAAGAGGTGATTGATACTATTGGTCACCAGAATGTTGTTCAAGTTATCACTAACAATGTTGCGAATTGTAAAGCGGCGAGAAAACTATTGAAGGCATATACACCAACATTTACTAGACACCGTGTGTGGTTCACACTCTTAATCTTGTGTTGAAGAACATCTGCTCCCCTAAGGATACTCACGACAATGCTTATACGTATAGTGAATGTTGTTGGATTATACAGGTTTCTGATGATGCTATGGTTATTAAAAACTTCATCATGCAGCACTCCATGAGACTATCAATGTTCAATAAGTTTAGTCCTCTTAAGTTACTTTCAATTGTTAAAACTATTTTTGCATTGGCCGTCGTCATGCTTAAGCGGTTTAAGCTTATTCCATGTTCATTGCAGGCAACAGTGACGAGTGATGAATGGTCTAGTTATCGAGAGGATCATCAAGGTGAGTTTGGGGCTAGATTTGTGAAAGAACAGGTTTTAAGTGATGAATGGTGGGATAAAGTGAGCTATGTTCTTGAGTTCACTCTGCCAGTTTATAACGTGATTAGAGCTTGTGATACTGATAAACCAAGGCTACATTTGGTGTAAAATGTGAGATTCTATGACTGAAGAGGTTAAAAGCAAGATATACGCTCATGAACATAGAGATCATGCAAATGAGAGCCCTTTCTATGAGGTGGTGCATACTATTCTTGTTGCTCGATGGGCCAAAAGCAACACCCCATTGCATTGTTTTGCTCATTCGTTGAACAGGTAATATTTCTTTAAAAAAGGTTATTTATTATATTGATTTGTGAGTAACTTCACTATTTAGACTTAATACTTATACACAGTGTAGGTTTTATGGTGATGTTTGGCTCAGTGAGATCCTGGTAGAATTTCTCTAGATAGAGATGTTGAGATCTCCATGAAGAGAATGAAATGCTTTCAAAGACTCTACACAAATGAAGATGAGTTTGACGAGGTTATTGCAGAATATACATCTTTTTCATTCAAGACGGGAGCATTTGGAGACACAACGTCTATTTCTAAAAGAGTTAATACAAGTCCTCTTACTTGGTGGGTTAACTTTGGTGGCCAAGCACCTATGCTGCAAGCATTGGCTTTGAAAGTTCTTGGACATCCAACTTCTTCCTCTTATTGTGAAAGAAATTGGAGCACTTATTCTTTTATCCATTCATTTAAGAGGAACGGTTAACTCCCAAGTGAGTTGAAGATTTAGTGTTCATCCATAACAATCTGCGTCTTCTTTCAATAAACAATGAGGAATATCACAATGATAGGACCAAGATGTGGGATGTGGGGGGAGATGCCATTGGAACATTAGAAGATAGGGGATTTTTAGAGTTAGCTTTCTCTTGATGAGCCAATGTTGGAAACTAGATTTTTTTTCTAGCTAGATAGGGCAACATGAACTTTTGTTTTATTATAGTATGATTGGGCTGACACATCTTTAGACATTAACTTATGTTGGAATTTTATCTCTTTAAAATTTATAATGTTTTAGCTCATTTTAAATTATAAATCATATATATTAATAGTTTAACTTATTATAATATATTAAAAATATTATTTTTTATATTTGTTTCCCTTCCCCGTCCCAATTTTTTTATATTTTTAAAATTGTCGTTTGTCGTCCCGGAAACGTCCCCGTCCCCAAACTTCAAAACGTTTCGGTGCAACATAGAATGCGGGCACGCATTACTTTGAGATACTGTGGGCCACATTAGGACACAGTTAGCCCTATTTATACTCCTTAGTCTTTTGTACTATTGGGGGTGTGCACACTTAAGAATTTAGTGGCAAGTTGGATTCCCGCTGCGTGTTGGGGTCCGGTTTACAGTTGTGTGGTGTACCCAAAAGTGAGAAAAGTTGGATTTCCGACTACGTGTTGGGGTCTGGGTTATAGCTGCGTGTTGTACCCAAAAAGTAAGAAAATTTGTTTTGTCTTGACTGCGCGCTGGGACAAAGGAAGATAATTAAATTAAACTGGCTATTATATTCTTGGGTTACTAAGAAACCAAACATGGAGTATTCTACAGTAATGATAATTTTATTATTGTGTATTGATATTATTGAAATGAGTTGTATATTGTGTTGTTATTGTTAAAATGGTTTTCAAAAGAGAAAATATTTTTACATAGTGAAGTGGTAGCTTACTCAGTTTCCCCGACTTTATGGTGGCTCTTTGAGTGTTTGTTTGGATTTTTGTCATAGGTGCTAGTGATGTCTATGGGGGGGGGGGGGGGGGGTTTGAGACACCGACACGGCTTAGCTTGAATAGTTATAACCATGTAATCGAATTTTTTTTTTTTTGGTCTACCACCCGGTTCGCCCTATTGGACTACATCCGGATCGGGGATCAGCTCTAGGTGGATAGGTTTTAGTCCCTTCCCAATAGCCGTTGCGGGGGATTGAACCGTGGTTATCCCTACCAAATTCAGTCCCAATCACCACTAAATTAACTAGTTATTGGTAATCGAATTTTATTTTAAGCTTTGAGACTTATGCACTTTTAAGGAACTGTTATTATGGATGTTGGATTTTCTTATAAAAAATATTGATTTGGTTATTTAGTTAATTATTTAGGCCTAAGTCGTTTATTTACGAGTGTGGCAGTAATGCCCCGGATTAGAATTAGTTTATGTTGCTTATAATAAATTTGAATAGTTAATTATTTGACTTAAAAAAGATTAGAAAATCTGGGGTGTTACAGTAGTAGCATCATTATCACTATTACAACCTAAGTCAAAAGATCAAAATGTGCTAGTTTAAACTATTGACCCATACAACAAAGAGCAAGGATCAATCATTTTGCTTCAATATGGTTGGTAACACATATTGTACCAAAATAGGTTGTAGAAAATTCTCTTAGATAGAGGGTGTCGTCATCCACCCACACTAGTTTAAAGGTTAACAAAGAACCTCTCATTCAACTAAAATGAACTTACATGAGTACGAAAACCATAATCCAATCTCTCATGTCAATTTAACTAATATCCCATTTCAAGTAGACTACAAAGTTCGTCACTAGTTTTTCGTCTCTTAAACAAAAGTTAGACATTATTTCATGATAACATTTATTTGATGAAGTTGGTAACTTGTACGAGAAAGTATGTCTAAATACACAACATGCCATTTTAATAAATAGAATCTCCTCGAAGATAGACATTATTTGTAACAATGTTGAACAATACCATATTTTAAAATCCCTTTCCGAGTCCTTGATCATGGTAAAGATTAACAGGCTTTGTCAGTAGAATGTTGTTAGTAGATATATCGCTATCATATTATTAGTGGTTACATGCATGTTGCATTTATCATGTTTAGAAATCTAGAAATGCAAATATATATATATAGACAGAGACCATAAATAGTATAGGCATAGAGTTGGTAAGTTGGTGAAAGGTAAGTCTAAAAGATGAGGTTCATATTGAGAATACCGTTATAGTAGGATAAAATTACCTTATATCACTTGTTGAGTTAAAAATGGAGATTGAAAAGACACAAGAAAGAGTAACCTTTTTTATATAGAAGAAAGAGTAACCATATTAAAGTTGTTTATTATGCTTTTCCTTACGTAGTGAGAAGATGCTTTTCCTTATGTAGTGAGAAGATGCTTTTCGTTAAGAACATGGAATATATAACTAGATTTCTTGTTTAATTTCTTTCTTTAGCTCCACTTTGGTGGACTAGTTTCAGCCAGACTATTAAAAAAAATCAAGGCGGCCAACTGCTTCGTTTATGAATAAAACCTAACAGAGAAATATATCCGAGCCTAGGATGTGTTCTAGTCTGCTCATGTTTCATTGGTCAACCTCCAACAACTTCTAAACAAATAGACAACGCCGACCAAACGCGGAATGTACTTTAATAAATACATAATATAGAAAAATGATAAAGGAAACAAAGTGCTGCCAGTCCCCACAACGAATAGTAGGATACACTTGGGATGTAACATTACAGAGAAACAGAATACCCCCCCCCCCCCCCCCCCCCCCCAACCAAGATTTCAGGAGACCTAAACCTCGCCTAATACACCCAATTGAGAAATGCGAGAAATAAACAAAAGCTGAAATCGCCTCCTAGTTGATTTTCCTTTTCTTAGTTCTTTTCCAATTTTTCTTTCTTTTTTTTTTCACCTACCTATTCACAAGCCAATTTGGTGTCAAAGCTGCTCAAGCATATAGCAAAAGCCTGAAAAGCGGATAGAGGATATCGGTAATCCATTGTAAACATATCCTTACCCACCTTCCCAAACTGCAGTATTATCTTGTCATGATCCACTGATGACGATGATGACTGTGACAAACCCCCAGCAGGTGCTGGCAGAGGGGCAGGAGCTGCAGGCTGTGGTGCTGCTGCTGCCCCAACACCAGCTCCACCCGCACCAGCAGGAGGCACAGGACCAGCAGCTGTAGCAGAAGCCTGAGGCGAGGTAGAAGCGATTAACTGAAAGTTCTTCACTGATGCCACAGTAACCCTTCCCCTGAAGTTGAGGCACCAGCACTGCAACTGCTCATGCCACCTTGGAGCCTTGTTCCTAAGCACCAATGGTTTATGGTAGTTTTCTTTCTTGCCTTCATCCTCCTCATTCATAGAGGACCCAACAACAATATCCGAGAACCTTGAGCTACTGAAATCGGTCATATAGTTATCAAAGATAGACTTGGAATGAGAGAACGAGGTTGTCGAGCGAAAAGAATCACCCAAGATGGAGGAGCTGCTACATGGAAGCAAGAGTTCCGAGGGCTGCCCAGGGACAGCCCCACCAGGCTCAAGGCAGGAAGCTGGGATAGAATGCATCACTACATGCATCCTCCGAGGGCCACGGGTCCCAAGCACATTTAGCTCATAGGTCACTTGTGCTATGTCAAAGGTCCCCCCAGTAGGTAATTTGGGCGAAACTTTCTTTGATTTGGAAAAGAACCGACGACTAGTTCGACCGGGTGGAGAGGAAGAAGACAAAGAGGATTGGGAAGAGTAGTATGGGGCCTGAGTGTCATAGATGATGAACTTTGTCCCCAGGAAGTTTGACCTGAGACCAAAGATGAAAAAAAAAAGCCACAGCCGTGAATATAAATCACATAATAGAAGTAGAACTCACAGTTCACTCTTTAACTCTTATCACCTCAACTTGCCGATGTAATTGCTGCGTGACCTTGAAATATTATCAGCATCCATGCTGATCACATACTCTGTACATGTCGTTCTCCTTGTCCTCTTTGCAGAAAGAAGAAACTTTCCATTTTCCACAAGCAATGCTGATAAATACCACAATATAAGATATCAGCATTGAACATTTAGAATGATGATATAAAAGCCATAACACAATAACATCAGACGCATGGCACGAGATGAAATTTGCAAAAAGGGCACTTGCACAATGCACGATAAACTTTTACTTCAGAAGCTAGGTAGAAAAGTGAGGCCAGCACAGGTTATAATAACATTTTCTTATGGGCGCACTGCCCTGCACATCAGTTGAAATATAGATTAACTATTCCCAGTTTGACCAAATGTCAACATTGATGCTGGAAGTGCCTAGCAAGAAAGATTCCAAACTCCAAAAAAAATATTAAAAACTGACCATAAAAATAGCAAAAGCAGCTGCAAGAAGCTCAAAAGGATCATCCACAAGAATCTTCAACATCAAAGAAAGGAATTAACTAATCACAGATGCTATAACTAAATATATGCAACACATTTTTACATACATATCTTCAATCAACTTGACAAGATAAATTATGCAAATATACAGATATTAGGCGGTAAAACAGAGAGCCAAGCAGAAAGCATATATATATTTTAAATTGGCATTTACCAGGGCTAAGGCAAAGGAAAAGATGATATGTGAGGTTTGACTTATCCCTTTTAATGAAGCATTGAATAGTTCCATCTCTTGGTCCAGGCTGTAAAATATACAGAAGCAAAAGAAGACAAAAAATAAAATATTTGCATAGGCATTTCCAGCAATAAAGCTTCTTGATACTGCCAAATACCAATCTGTAATAAACTGTAGTAGCGGTTAAACCAGATCACTGGCCAAACACATAGTAAACAACCCGCACCTGTTTTAGAGAAACTGGGAAAGTAAGCTTTCCGGATAGCTCAGGGCTTCTTACAATCTCTTTACACATTTCCCTCCAGATCGACAAACAGGCGCAAGCAACAACATGTTTGCGAGCGGGCCAAGTGATTTCACTTGCCTCCAATCTTTTTATTACATCCCTCAACAACTCAGGAGGAAGACTAGCCCATGGACTATTCTGGATACTATCTGCGGCTCATGCAATTCGTGCACAGAACCATGGGATTTCCCTCTGTGATGACCCGGTAGCCTGAACTCAAAACTCCTCCTTGATAAACTTCCAAACCCATCCCTCACATCACGAACTATACTTCGGAATGACATTGGGAGAGCTCAGATCACCTAGAATGAGTCCAGGAAATTAAATCTTGAATTTGGTCACACAAGACTTCATCATCTGGAATAGATCAATAGTGCAAACAGCATAAGCTGAACAAGATGAGAAATTAAACATGAACAAGGGGAAAATTATACTAAATACTGAAGTACTACTCGAGTACTGCAGGAATTTATCAACTAATTAAGGAAAAGACATACAAAAAATGGGACAAAAGGAAGATTCCCACAGAAAACAATGAAAGGAAGTGTCCGTTTAGATGAAGGGGTTATTCATATTGATATTAAGAACCAAGATATACACGCCATGCTTACAAAAGAATCCAATTAATGACAATCTTCCGTTCTAAAATAATGAGCTACACCCAATAAACCCATATCACTATAAATCAAAATGCACAATCATTTAGGAAGCATATCAGAGCCGTGAACTAGTCATCAACTCAGTCATGTCGCAAATCACTATAACAGGTATTCCTTAACACATGCTTACATGCATGCTACCAACACTCCATCCGTAAATAAAAGAGCATGACCTTCAACGTCCACAAAAGAGAAGTGGAATTCGTTATCAAACTAGAAAGAAGTAATCTTTTAAGTAAGAGTAATCAATCTTCTAGTTCCACAACAGACACAACGCCTGAAACATCAGATTAACAGAAAGAGGAACTAACCAGTCCAGTTTTGTGCACGCCAGACTTAAATTTTACAATTTTACGATCAAGTTAAAATCTTCACTTGTTTATTTTGAAAGATTGAACTTTTAGCATGCCACCTGCAACAACAACAACAAAAAAGCGTATGCTTTCTTCAGGGGCGCTGTGACAGAGTACTGAAGCGCAAAAATGAAGAGATTAAAGGTTGAACAAAAATTCCAACAAGGTGAGAAAAAATAAAGCACGCCCACTAAGAACAACGAGGATTTGTTAAGAAGCAGAAAAACAAAAGAACTTCATTGAAAAAACAACTAACAAGCAATTGCATCACCAGATACGTTAATAGTGAGGGGAAGGGGATAGGAAGAGAGGGGAGAGAAAGAAGGTAAGCAATCCTAGTAGTATACCAAGTCAAATGAAGAGAACGGAAGTAAAGACTGAGAAGATCGAACTTAAAACCCAGTTTAAAGTGTAGAACAGTTCAAAACTAAGAAGAAATCATACAAAAATTAACCTGAAATCGATAATCATCCAACAGCGGCGACAGAAACACAGATCTAGAATGTAAATAATGTAAAAGGAAAATTGAAAGAAAAAGAGAGATGCTCAACACCAAACATCAGAAAGGTATTTGTGCTTACCATCAGCAACAACTGTTAGTCTGTTTCCTCTTCCTAGGTTTTAGTATTAGATTGCACCTCGTCTACCTCTCTACTTCTTTGGTTCTGGTTCCAGATCCCTTCGCTTCACCACACACGGCTTCTTTCTGACCTTTTTTTTCTTTCCCTTTCTCTCTACTCTCCCAGTCTACCTCTCTATCCGTCACGCCGGAATCCAAATGAAAATTAAATCTGGTTCAGGAGCATTTGATACATTTTAAAAAAAACATATATTCTTACAAGAAAAATGAGAAAGCAGAGACTAACGTAGGTTGCTTGAATCTTCCTTTAAAATTAAAAAATAATAAATAAATAAATAAAAAAAAAGCGTATCTGTAGGTCTTACATTGCTGTTATTTCATCAATTATTATACTACTGCTGATGGTGATGGTGCCTGGTGGGCTGGCAATGCTTTTGTTTTGTTTGCCTACGCTAGCTAATTAGTTCACCCACTCCCCCTATGTCTCCTGACCTGTAAAATTACAAAGCCGAGCCATACGTAGTAGTTGACTTTCCCATTTCCCGCTTACTCAAGGTGGTCGTTGTCTGCAGCCCTGTCTATCCGACCTATCCTGCTCTCGTCTTAAAGTAGTGGGTGAATACTTGCAATTAGGGGTGTTCCTAAGTCTATTTGGCGGTTAGTTAATATTGATAACCATAATCGTTATATTTAGAAACGGTTAATCAGATTCGATTAACTATCAGTTTCGATAAGATTTTTCCGGTTAATCATAAACTAGATAAATAAAAAAAATTGCTATTTTAGATTACAACCTATAATTAAAATCATAAAATTTTATTACATCCTAAGTTTTGTTATTACAGCAAGTCATCTTAGTTTCTCTTTAGATCACATCCAAATTATGTCATTACATAACAACAACTAAACTTTATCATTAACATACAAAAACTAAGGGGGCGTTTGTTTTGGGGTAATCAGGAAAGGGAATCGGAATGATTCTCTTTCCTGTTGTTTGTTTTGTCAGTTTTTCCTATTTACAGGAAAGGAAAAGGGAATGGGATTACCCAAAACCCTTTTTCCTGATTCCCCACCCCCTACTAGGGAATGGGATTCCCTTTCCCCAGTACACTTTGACCGGCAACATATGACCATTTACCGATGACTAATGACCATTGACCGGTGACCGGTGACTAGTGAATGTTGACCGGTAATTAATGGTCGTTGACCGGCAGTCGGCAGCCGTTGACCATTGACCGGTGGCCGTTGACCGGTTATTTATTTCATTTCCCACAGCTCAAACAAACAACCAGGAAAATCAAAGAGAATTCTTTTCCATTTCTCTCCATTCTCTTTCCTGATTACATTCTGTTTCCCCCCTTTGAACCAAACACCCCTAAGTATTGTTAACAAATACCAACCAAGTTTCACCAATCACTCGAAAAGTCGAGAGACTCAACAATTGTTATTATAGGTAGCTCCGATGTGAGCTCCTTCATTCCTATAAATTTTATAGAAAATATTATAGTGATGATACGAAATATTAATTTTAAGATAACTATATGATAAAAAAATCTGACCTTCATCGATTTCCATATCTTCTAATTCAAAAATTATTTTATCTAACACAAAATGTAAGGGTTAGAATTCAAAAGGAAGAAAGGAAAGTGTATAAAGACTTTTAGAAAATCTATTTTTAAATTTGTAAATAGTTAAACGTTTAATCCGGTTAACCGATATGGTTAAAAGTGATAACCAGAACCGGTTTATTTAAATGGTCGGTTAACCGAAACCGGAAAACCGGTTCAGTTAACCAAATTTTCTGTCAGTTTTACCAGTTTCGATTTCAGTTATGTGGTTTTGAATTTTTTTTAACATCCTACTTGCAATCGGGTTTAATTCATGCAAAAATTTCGCATTCATTCAAAGTGTTTTAAAAAATTATAATATTTATCAAAAACTTTTGAGATATTAGTAATAGTATCCAAAACACATTATTTAAGTTGTTGTGCTATTATGAAATCATATTCAAAATTCTGAAATTAGAACAAGAGAAACTAGATGAGTTTCAAGGATTTCAACAAATTATTCGAAGATCGGAGTAAAAGAGACGGAAACAACGAAGACCACCACGTACAAATATTTGATAATTTGGGTTGATAGGTTGGGTTGAAAATAGATGGGTAAAAAAATCATGACTCTGGCCCAACCGTTTAAAATCTCTTAACCCTAACTCAACTCATTTTTAAACAAATAATAATTTGGATGGATTAAATGTAGAAATTAATGCAGAAATTTAAAACCATCCGGTGCTAGTCGACATACTAATTAGGATGGAACACAAGAAGAGAAACTAATCTTGCGTGATTGTTATTTATCAACCCAACTTTAAACAAACCCATCTTATGCCAAAAAGCCAGAGTACTGCACCAAATTCCCATGAATTCTAAATATCTGATAACATGTACTTTTTCCATAGGTTTCTTTTTACCAATCCTGATCCTAGAGCTCTGCCTCTACAGAGGACTCCTATCTAGCTTTGTACATGATCTTAGTGCCCTTAATAAAAAAAGAATAGAAATGGAAACCTCCTTCATGCATTAGAGAATTACACTAAAGTCAAATATTCTAAGTTAGAAAAAATTTATAAACTGAGTACTCAAACTCTGACAGATAGTTTAAAAATAATTAGAGAGATATCAGATTTATAAGCCCTTCATATGGACATACATCACATTTGAATCTTTCCAGAAACCATAGATGGACGCTACAATCACAATCAGTTAATTGCTACCAATAGTTGAGGAACTTTTATGCAGCATATGATGAGTGTCCAAATAAGCATGTTTTAGAGGTGTATTTCATATTATTTATCAACACTTTTCATGCTCATTTCTTCACTATAGCTAGTTTTCCTCTACTTTTATTGTAACACCCCAACCGCTAATCCTTCCATTATCCTCTAATCATTCCCATAATTACCTTACTCGCAGCGGAATACTTACTTACTCCCGGCGGGTGATACAACGCCGTTAACCATCCAAGGTTAACAAGGCTACTACTACTTACCGTATCGGCCTGACGATTAGAATAACCTGCATACATACTACTTACTTTACAATACCAAATACTTACTTACATTTGATTACCGAGTATCTAAATTATATGAATTACATTCCAATACTACTTCCCAAAAATTGAGAGTTTATACATCCTCTCCTTACTATCCAATCAGAAATTCATTATCCAAAAAGGGGTGTACCACATGGTACACCGACTACTCAAAAAGGGCCTTAGCCTTGTACAACTCGGTACACTATTCCAAACTACTAACTACATCAAAAAGAATTACATCCTGTCCTTACTCTACCATCACGCCTCGCGGGTACCTGTAGAATAAAAACATTCCCCCTAGGGGGTCAGCTTACGCTGCATATGATAACCGCATACCCCGCGTACTAGCGAGGGTACGTCAACTAATTGGTCGAGTACATACGGTTTTTCATTCATACATACATACATGCTTTTACAATACAATTCAATATACTCAATTCACAAGGCATACATACATTCAATACATACCATGAAGACATTACAAGTCAACCATTCATACTTACCAATACTCACCGCATCACGGAGATACAATTCTCCATTCCATACAGAAGTCATGTTAGCTTCATTACACACCCGGGTTAGTCGGGTGTTCAATACTCTTTTACTCCAGGTCAATGACTTACAATAGTCAAGACCAATACACATACAATACTTACTTCTTACTTACTTTACTCATGTCAAGTCGGTATGACCTCCGGGCTGGGATTACTACATCCCACCACCGGGCTTTAGGGTGGCCCACTAATCCAGGATGCTACCCATTCAAGGGAATTGGTCCATGGAAAAGATTACAGCCAGGATTCAGATCCAACCTCTTGTGTTTCCTTATCCTCACGCGTGGCCGAAACTATATCGGACTTCTACTCATTCCATTTTACTCATTACTCATGTTAGGAGTTAGAATGTTAGGAATTAGTAGAAGTCATTACTTCCTTTCCATACATCAATACAATACACAAGTACACATCGTGTACACATACACTTCATTCACATTCATTCATTTCATGAATTATACAAACTAATTGTTCAAGAAGATACAATCAAGAACAAAATAGTTCAAACACAATTAAGTGCAATAAAAGTCTGATTCGTGTATTTATCTTATTGGTGATCACATAAGCACACAAATCGGGGTAACCAAGTTAGGATACAGGGCATGAAGAAATCATACCGTTCACCGTCGTATTCGTACTACCGGTTCCTTCGATGTTCAACTATTTGATTCCTATACATACATGAAGTTGTATGATCAATGATCTATTATTGATCCAACTTATTCCTTCATTAGTACTCCTAATATATACATACTACTCCTTTACATTCATACTTGATTATTAAACCCATCCTTTTCTCATTACCTCTTATTTTTACTTTCTTACCTTTACTACTTCATTTATAGTGTACTACTACATATATATGCATATATGTATATAGGCATATATATATATATACATATACATATGATTGCTATAATCATATGATAAAAATACTCTTTTTTTTTCAAGACTCGACCGACCTTGCAAGTCCGGTCCCAAGGTCGGTCCATTCCAGTAAGTTACATCCCGTGAAAATTTCAGGCCCGACCGAACTTGCAAGTCCAGTCGCAAGTTCGGTCCATTCCAGTAGCTTTCATTACGGGAATTTTTCTGGCCGACCGAACTTGCAAGTCCGGTCGCAAGTTCGGTCCATTCCAAAGGTTTCTGACGGGAGAATTTTCTGGTCCGACCGAACTTGCAAGTCCGGTCGCAAGGTCGGTCGATTCCAGAAGGTTTCCCCCTTTGTAAATCTGGGCTCGACCGAACTTGCAAGTCCGATCGCAAGTCCGGTCTGGCCCAGTACTTCAGTTTTAAAATCTATTTTTGGGTGTTTTCTTTACCCATTGCTTCCCCAATCTTTACCAATACTTCCCCACATGATTTAGCACTAATTAAACCCTCTAAATCACCTTGGTTCATCCACCAAACTTACTACTCAATCCTTACATTCACTTACACATTTTTCCTCATTTCACTTCAACACTTATACTAGTTTCCTCACACTAATGCTACAGATTATGTTTCCTCTATTATGCTACAGATTTTTCTCTCAACACTTACCCTCCAATACTCCCTCATCCAATGCCACTCTTAGCATCTTAAATACATTAACTTCACAACCTAGTTCCATCCCATTTACAAACTCATATTCAAATCTGTTACAAGATACTAAACACTCCTTTTAAACTCTCCAAATACTTCCTCTTCTTAAACAACTTAAGTCCTCTCATTCCTACACAAAATTTGACATAGTCTCCCCTATATTTTTAGCATTCTCCACACATTATTTCAGCTCACAAATTGCTCTTTCACATACCTGTTTATTCAATACACTATACACACAATTCAACACTACTACAACACAATAAATTCCTGCACATACACATTCAATACCCCATGTTTTCCCAAGCTTTTAGAACTCATTTAAAAACTTCAAAACTGTTCAATACCATTACTCATTATACTACAACATACTTACTACTCATTACTCAATTCATTACTCATTTTACTACTCCAAAAACTGTTACATTACTAAATACAAAACTAGTTCAAGGTAAAGGTAATTACCTTGTCTTACTAGTTTTTCCTTTCTTTCTTGCCTTCTCCTTCCTTCTTTCCTTCTTCTTTGTTCTTCCTCACACAATGCACAATACTACAACCACCATACCAATCCACACTAACCATTTAGCATTCATTTATTACTAACCCTAGAATCTAGATGTTTTAGGGTTTAGAAATGAGTATTACCTTCCAATGGATGGATGAAGTTCTTGACTAGCAAGAGAACAAGATTCCTAGCCCAAGAAGGAGCCAAAATCGGCTGAAGCAACAAGGAACCAAGAGTTCAAAAACTGAAAATCCTTATAATGCCAATGAGAGCTAGAAAGGAAGGATTTTCGAAATTCTTTTTACCTCAAAGTAACAAGGAGGTGAAGGTGCTTCTAATGGTGGACTTGAATCTTCAAATGGAGAATACCCATAAAAACGAAAATGGAGTTTTTGGATTTTTGAAAGGAGGAAAGTGTTCTCCTTTGCAAGGGGGTTACAATGGTATAATTTTTGTTGAGTTTGGAGAAGATTTGAGTGCTCAGAGAGGAGAGAAGGTGAGAGTGTAGGGGGCTCACAAAATCGCCATTTACAAGCTTGAGGAAGAAGAGAGAGTGCAGGCTGGGGGGAAAACATGAGAGAGGGAGTGTGTGGTAGGAGAGAGTTTCTTTTTCTTTTCTTTATTCCTTTGTCTTCTTGTGAGTTGCAAATAATAAAGAGAGTGAGTGAGAGGAGGGGAAATCGGTTCCCCCTACACACACACACACACATTTTTACTTTTTATTTACAAAGTGGACACACTAAGTTTGTTTATTTGCATTCTCACCCCATAACCTCCCGGTTGTTACAGTTTTTACTAACCGGAACCCGTTTTCCGGAATTTCTCGTTTTATTAATTTTATTGGTTCTAAAGCTTCACTAATATTTATTAATGACTATTTAGTTGTCCAAAATTGTTACGAGTCTATTTGACCCGCTTAAAGTCGTGTTTTCCTGGTTTCCTCGAAAAACGCGCTTTAAAGTTCGTTTATGCTCTTAACCCGTTTTAAAGGTCCGTTTTCTTCGAGATTTGTTCCCTCATATTTATTTAAGTGTAATTAAGCTTTTAAAATTATAATTAGCCTAATTAATCACTGTTTTTAATTACGGGGTATTTCAATCTACCCCCTTAAGGAACTTTGCCCTCAAAGTTGCTCAAGGTTTACGGTTTACTATTCTACTCATTTGGCAACTAATTGCCACAATGTATTCTACTACCACCTTACAAGGTGTTCACAGTTCATACACTACCAGTATACACAATTCAAATACTATACGCCATACTCAGTTCAAATACCATACACAATGCACAATCCAATTCACACATTCCACAATACATTCACAATACACTTCACAATGTCATTCATGTCATATACCGTACAACACAAATGCATTACTCATTACACACATACCATACTCATTGTACTACATACTAAATACTACGGCACTACTTTGTGCCAATAAAATACAATTAGCACTACATGTGCCAACCAAAATACAATTACAATACATACACTATGCAATGCTAACCCGAAGCAATGCAAAAGCAAAAAGGCTCTACCCCCCTTAAAAGGGGTACGCCCCGTACCCTCCGTACTATACGGATGCTAGACATCTAGTCTACAAATAAATTCGGGTACTTCGCCTTCATGGCGTCCTCTAATTCCCAAGTCGCTTCCTCGACATCGTGGTTAGACCACAAGACCTTCACCATTCGTACAGATTTATGGCGAGTGTCTCTTGTCTTTGTATCAAGGATTCGCAGTAGTCTCGACATATCTCATCGTCGGCTCTAGGGATAGGTGTTCGGGTTCTAATACATGAGAGGGATCGGCTATGTATTTCTTGAGTTGTGATACATGAAAGACATCATGAACACCCCCAATTCTTCAGGCAATGTTAGCCTATAAACTACGGCTCCAATCCTCTCGGTAATGGCATATGGGCCTACAAATTTCGGGCTCAGCTTGCCCTTTTGGCCAAATCGAAAGACGCCCTTCATAGGTGAGACACGCAAGAACACTTGGTCGCCCTCGGCGAACTCAAGGTCGCGTCGTCGCACATCCGCATAGGATTTCTGTCTATCTTGGGCTGCTTTCATATTTGCTCGGATTTGTTGTACTTCAGCTTGTACTTGTTCTAGATACTCCGGTCCTATGATGACCGTTTCACTTGACTCATCCCAACACAACGGGGTACGGCAAGATCTACCATACAAAGCTTGGAATGGCGACATCTTAATCGAAGCATGATAGCTATTGTTATACGAAAACTCGATAAGATGAAGCTTCTCAATCCAGCTCCCCTGGAAATCTAAGGCACATGTCCTCTAGTGTCTAGATGGTCCTTTCTGTCTGACCGTCGGTCTGTGGATGGAAGGCGGTGCTAAGCTTCAACTCAGTACCAAGCGCTTCCCGTGTTGCTCTCCAGTATCTCGAAAGAAATCTGGTGTCGCGGTCAGATACAATGGGTTTTGGGACTCCGTGGTGTCGGATGATCTCCTTGTCGAATAGCTCCGCGAGCTTCGCCACCTTTCAAGTGTCCTTCATCGGTATGAATCGGGCAACCTTGGTGAGACAATCGACTACTACCCAGATCATGTTGAGTCCTCCCCTAGCAGGTGGGAGTCCAACAACAAAATCCATAGAGATATCGTGGAATTTCCACTCCGGAATGGGCATGGATTGCACCATTCCTCCCGGTCTTCGGTGCTCGAACTTCACCTTCTGGCATGTGAGACACCTCAGAACATACTCAGTCACGTCTGATTTCATTCCTGACCACCAGAAGTACCTCTTCATGTCTTTGTACATTTTAGAGGCTCCTGGATGGACATGCAATGTCGAACAATGTGACTCTCGCAGAATGCGATCCCTTAGCTCAGCATTGCTTCGGGGGACGCATAATCTGCCATTCAATCGGATTAGACCATCTTCATGCAATGTGAAGTCGTACTTTCGGCTCTCGAAGGTACCATCGGTGATTTTCTGTCTGATCTCTGTGAAGTAAGGGTCGCTCAACTGAGCGTCTCGCACCTCGTCAACCAAGCTAGAAGAAGCGAGTAGCGAATGGAGCGAGTGTGCTCGACGACTCAGGGCGTCGGCTACAACATTTGCCTTCCCTTCTTTATACTGGAGGTTGATGTCGTAATCTGATAGGAACTCCATCCACCTCCTCTGTCTTAGATTCAGTTCTTTCTGGGTGAATACATACTGCAAACTTTTGTGGTCGGAGTAGATGGTGATGCTTACCCCATAGAGATAGTGTCGCCATATCTTCAAAGCGAAGACAATGGCTCCTAACTCTAGATCGTGTGTCGGGTAATTCTCCTCATGCTTTTTCAACTGGCGAGAAGCATAGGCTACTACCTTGCCATGCTGCATGAGTACGCATCCCATTCCCTTGCCTGATGCATCACAATACACCTCAAATCCCTCTGTGCCCTCTGGAAGTGTGAGAATTGGCGCCGAGGTCAATGAGTCTTTTAGTCTCTGGAAGGATACCTCGCACTCACTTGTCCATACAAACGGTGCATCTTTCTTCATCAATGACATCATGGGCTTAGCGACTTTTGAGAAGTCCTTTACAAACCTCGGTAATAACCGGCTAAACCAAGAAAGCTCCGGATGTCGGTAACAGTCTTAGGTCTAGGCCATGATCGCACTGCTTCGATTTTGGATGGATCTACTGAAATACCCGCGCTCGAGATGACATGACCGAGGAATGATACCTGATCTAGCCAAAACTCACATTTGGAGAACTTCGCATACAGCTGGTTCTCGCGCAGTGTCTCAAGTACTTTTCTCAAGTGGCTTTCATGCTCTTCTGCTGACTTCGAATACACAAGGATGTTGTCGATGAATACTACTACCGAAGTGTCCAGCTGATCACTGAATAACCGATTCATTAGGTCCATGAATTTGGCTGGTGCGTTAGACAAACCGAATGGCATCACCGTGAACTCGTAGTGGCCATATCTTGTTCGGAATGCTGTTTTCTCAATATCTTGCTCTTTAATAGCAATTTGATGATATCCAGATCGGAGATCAATCTTAGAAAAGACCGAAGCTCCCTTTAGCTGATCGAACAGGTCGTCGATGCATGGCAATGGATATTTGTTCTTTACAGTGACCACATTCAATTCGCGGTAGTCGATGCAGAGGCGGAGACTACCGTCCTTCTTCTTCACGAAGAGGACCGGTGCTCCCCAGGGCGATACGCTCGGGTGTATAAACCCTTTGTCGAGTAGATCACGTAGTTGCTCCTTGAGCTCTGTCATTTCTGCTGGTGCCATACGGTATGGTGCCCTAGCAATGGGACCAGTACCCGGTACAAGGTCGATTTCGAACTCTACTGCTCTCTGTGGTGGCATACCAGGTAGCTCCTTCGGAAATACATCCGGGAATTCTGAAACTACTGCTACATCATTACTGAATTCTGGATCTCTTTCCAGATCTTGCACATGGCATAAATACACTTCATGTCCTTTTCTGAGCTCCTGGTACATTGCCATAGCGGAGATGACTGTAGTTGAAGGCTCTCTTGGCCTCTGGCGGTATGAAACAGTGACCCCAGATGGACTCTTGAGCAGCAATCGGTGCTCGGCGCATAGGATTCTCCCCTTGTGCCGCTCCAACCAGTTCATTCCAATTATTAGGTCGAATCCCAATCCGTTGAATTCAATGAAGGAAATGGGAAACGCTTCACCTTTGATTCGAATGGTGGCGGTGTGGTAATACTTAGTACACTTTACTCGCTCCTTCGACGGGAGAGTAACAAAGAAATTTGGTAGCTCATCTGCGTCTAGCCCCAACCTTGTAGCGAATGATGGCGATACAAAGGTGTGAGAGGCGCCGGTGTCGAATAATACTGAGGCTTCGATGCCGTTTACTGGGAATGTTCCCGTTAGAATGGTGCCGCTCTTGTCGGCTTGTGCTTCAGTGAGGATACTCAGGTTACCTTCGGTATCGAGTCCACAACCTAATGATTCATGAGATTATAAGTAAAGATGGTGGAACGCAAGTGGAATTTAATAACCAACACTGCTTTTATTGAATAACCAACCATCATACATACTGTGTCTCTAATACACGTTACTACTGGATTACACGCTACTACAAGATTAATACTTTCTAAAGGTAAGGTTCAGGCGTCCTGGTTTCATGTGTGTGGCATTGATAATTGCTGGTGGTGCCGTTTCAACTTGATCTTCTGGATCCGTGATACAGCAACCTTGATTTTCCACCCATGATTAGAACATCTCCTGATCTCAATACCAATTTCCCTGCGAGGTCCACACGCTTCTGCTCGCTATACAAGAATACGGCGTCATCACCAATGGACCAAGACACTACGGGAACTCCTTGTTCAAGGGATTCCGTTGTCTCATCCTTGTCTTGGTGTAAGCCAAGTCGTCCTTTTTTCTCGTAGAAGTTGACAATACATAAGTCTGCTTCAAGTGCAAGGATTTGTTCATCTTCATACTGTTGTGCTATTTCTACAGCTTGTGTGACAAGCATTTGGAATTCGGGGGTATGATGGAGGTGTGGCTCCGTCTCTTGTTCGCGTCGTTTGGTATGTCTTGGTATAAGTGTAACACCCTGGATTTTGCCTCATTATAAAGTAGAAAACGATACGAATCCAACGCCGCAGACGGGGACTAAAACAGACGTCAAACGAGTCTTAAAACTGAGAAACAAGGTCTGTCCGAACATTAGTCCGAACATGTAAGTTCGGACATGTGCCGAGACTTACAGTTCAGACCCGTCCTCGCATGCTGTCCGAACATGTAAGTTCGGACAGATGTTCGGACACACTAATACTGTGAAAAACAAAATACTCTCGGGGCCTGTCCGAACATGGATGTCCGGACGGACACTCGGACAGGTCCAAATGTATGAAAAACCAAAACGAAACAAGATTAGAAGGGTACAAAATGACCAAATATTAATGCCAATGAAAAGTGAATGTTTTATAAGCATATGTAGTGAATGTTTACCATTAAAACACAGCGGAAAAATATTCTCAAATCCAGAGTGCTACCGCCACACTCAATCCCATGAGTGCTCAGGCTAAACCTTAAACAAATCAACAGAAATAAAAATTCAAAACATCACCATTTAAATACTGTATCTCAACGACAATTAATCAACTCTAGAACTATGTGGTAGCGCATTCCCAATCCCCAACCTTCAGCAACCATCACCTGCGATCAGAATACAATAGACAAAAACACGAAGGGATCGCACAAATCAGATAAACTGAGTAAACTCTACCTCAATCTGTAAAATACATTTTAAAATTCATTTTGTCATTTGTCAATCAGATGGGAATAGTTTATCGAGCATTAGAATAGTTCTCCAGAAATTACCATAAACAACAAAACCATAGTAGGGAGCTTTCAACATGAGATAACCACATTTCCAAACACGGGGTCACCTATGGGACCCCAAACATTAATTCAGGACAGTCACCTATGGGACCATCAAACAAAAAGGAAAGTAGGACAACAAACCAACAACCACCTCACCCTAAGTCCTTAAGTGTGCACACCCCCTATGAAACAGCAGTAACATAGAGTAGATCAGAGGGCTTAACTGCAACATTGTGTGCAGCGCAAATAATAATAATGGGGAGCACCTGTGGGCTCCCAAACAGAGGAATGCATCCTGCGAAAGACTCCCAAAAATCCACAACTGAAATACCACAACACAATCCAATTCTTCCAATTCCAAAACGTGGGAAACAATCCCAATTTCCAAACACCAACTGAGAATCCATTAAAACACAGCCAAAGCCTTTTTCCTCCAAATTGCAAAACATCAGTCAAATAGACATGAGCATAGAAATTTACCTGATTAGACAAATAACTTGAAGAGATCAACTCTACAGGACTACTGGTAACACTCGTCGACAAAATCGGAGTCTAAATATATATAATCAACAATTAGAGTCTACCAAACACAACCGAATAATTTTATCGACTATCTAGGTAGAATACTTTACCCAACGTAATCCTAATTGGCACCGGGAAGGCAATCTGACAGCAGCATGATGAAGAACGTGAATTTGCAAAGGTTTCAAGGTGAAGAATCGAGAAGATTTTAGTGGAAGTAAGAACGTAGAAGAGTTGCGTGAATTTTGAGAGTTTGGACGAGCGTAATGGCAATACGTTGAGGATGAAGAGAAGTGAAGAAAGTCGATGTTTTAAATAGAAGTAATTTACTAAACAAAGAGAGATGTTATTAAATTAATAAATAATAATCTATGTTAAAGAAAAGAAAGTTATTAAATAATTTTAAGAAGGGTTCTAGTAACTAGTATTATAGATATTCGAAAGATATAAAAATCACTAACATTAAGAAAAGGCAGTAGAAGGATCGAGATTGTTTACAATATCAACTTAGAAATAAATAATTTAATAAATCTACAATTCACAATAATAGGAGGAAGTGGTTAAACCGTTGTAACAAGATAAGGATGAGAGTAGAATATCTAGGAAAATCATTAATAAACATTTATTTAATATAGGGAAGAGATTGAAATAAATAAGGATAGAGCGAAACAAATCAGTAATCCTAGCAAGAGGAAAATAATTACGTTAAAGAAGGATCTAGAATATTAGTAATATAATATTAAGAGAATAATAGAGGATTAATATCTTACTAATTTTGGAGAAGTCAAATGGGATTTGAACTCTTAAAGTTAATGCTAGTTTACTAAGAGAAAGTAAAATTGAATTCGAACTCTAGGAATTTAAGATTAATCAATTTGAAAAATAAATTCTAGGATTGTATTTTGGGAACTTAAATAACGTTGTAACATCTAAGAAGGATGAAGTAGTATTTAAATGATAATAATATTAATAATAGGAATACGATTAGTAAGGGCAAGGATATTGCGGATAATTGTAACATTTTAGGAAAAGGAAAGAATTTAATATAAGAGTATCGTTTAACTTCCCTGGGCCACTATAATACTAACTTCGGACTTATTCATTCTCAAAAAGAATTATATTATTCTCAACATGAAAATTCATGGGTATTTCAATAAGGATTCCAATCCTTCCCCAAGCACATCATTTTCAGCTTCATTGTAGCTCCACCGGGGAATTCGGGTGTATAAAATCCTCCTGGACCCATTCCTAACTCGTTGCATCGTCGGATGATTGAAACTTGTGCTTCGGGTGTCAGGTATCCTTTTAATAAGATCATACCTGGGCGGATGACCTGACACTGTTCGTTGTTGAAGTGGTGAGTGGTGTTGTCAGTCTCTTCATGAGGTGAGTTTGAAGGTATTGGGTAACAGATAAGGAATTTCCCTAAGGTGGTAAATTACATCTAGTGTGAGTTCTAGGCTCACTAATTCATTTCATGCTAAATACATACTTCTATGTTACTTACTCATGCTCAATTTCATACTTCGGATACTTACGCATTCATACATTTATTCATACGGGTACTTTACTACTTTAGACATGCTCTTCAAGGATTAAAGGTTTCAGTCATTACCTGGGCCGGACTTAGCCCCGGCCCCATCACGGTCAATGTGTAAGGCTGGCTGCCTCTGCGGTGCGCCCTTCTGCGGACCTCGGGATCCCTGTCCCTGGGAGGTATGCTGGGCATGAGCATCGCCAGATGCAACCTCCTTGCCTTCACGCTGCTTGTAGCCCTGATAGTTGCCCTTGGGCTTAGAGTTCTCTGGGCATGCATTAGCACGGTGCCCCGACTTCTGGCAAGTGTAGCAGCGGATCTCCCTTCCTTGGCAATCTGTGCCGGGATGATCCTTGTTGCAGTTTCAGCACACATAGCTGCGGCCATCAGTTTGGTTCTTGCCTTGGCCAAATCCAGAACCTATAGCTTTCAAGTTAGCAAGGTTCGGTATACTTACAATACTCCATATACATACTAGTTCACAAGTGTACTAATTCGATTTCGGGTTCTTACCCCTGTAGGGCTGAGACCTCAGTGGCTTCGCTGCCACTGGTGCGGTGTAGGCAAGCTGTAATGGTTCAGCTGCCTTGCCCTTCTCAGCATGGGCACCGCCGTCTCCTGAAGTGTTCTTCTGATGGGGATGCTTCCCCTTCTTCTTCTTCCAAGGTTTGGATTGGTTTTGGTCGTCGGAGGTGTTACTTTTGCCGCTCACCTTGCGCTTCAGCGCTTGCTCCTCATCTCTTAGCTGGCAGGTGATATCAACTCGAGATGCGGCGTGGTAACACTCCTGAATTACTTAGGCATTAGGTTACACATTTACATACGGGAATACTAATTCACATTACTCATTGCTTTTAAGGGTTCAACGGTGTTTACCGGAAGGGAGGTAAACCGTGCGAATCCCATGTCATACCGGAGTCGATGGCTCAATCCGCCGTAGAAGCGGTCGACCAAGACTTGGCCGGTGTACCCAAGGTCGGGTAGAAGTCTAAGAAGAGAGGTGAAGGTGCGGTAATACTCATCAACCGTCATCTTCTCCGTCATTTTCAGGGCATCGAGCTCAAGCCGTTTCTTGGTCTTGACATGCTCGGGATAGTACTTAGATCGGAGGAGAGTGGTGAATGCTTCCCAACCGAATGCAGGGTCGGCTACGTGCTCGGCCTTAATGAGCTTTCACCAGTCCATAGCCGCGTCTTTGAGATAGTACGCAGCTATCCTCACTCGAACTCCAGCGGGAGTCTCAAGTGTCTCGAATGCCGTCTCCATCTCGGAGAGATAGGCCTCGAGCTTGGCGGGGTCGCTCTCGCCTCTAAAGCATGGAGGTCGAAGGTCGGCGACTGCCTTTACCCGATTGGTCTCACGGGGATGAGGCGGGTCGGGTTGCTGCTGCTGTTGGTTCTGCTGTGTTTGTTGTACAGCGGTAATTACTTCCGGTAGCATCTGTGCTACCGTGGCGGCGACGATCTCAGCTATCGTCCGCGCGCCCGGTCCATCAGATGTCTCTCCTCTAGGTCGGCCTCGACCTCGTCCTGACATCTGAACAAGTGTGGATTACATTAGATACTGTGATACTATGACCTCATGGTCTTGATTCAAACAATGGTATCGTCTTTGTAGACGTCAAGGGTATCCGTTGATAACAACGGTAGTTCCTAGTTAGGTTCCTAAGTTGAAATCCTAACTCGGTAATCACTACACTTAGTATTCTAATCATCAGAGCGAGACTTCGCTCTGATACCACTTTTTGTAACACCCCAACCGCTAATCCTTCCATTATCCTCTAATCATTCCCACAATTACCTTACTCGCAGCGGAATACTAACTTACTCCTGGCGGGTGATACAACGCCGTTAACCATCCAAGGTTAACAAGGCTACTACTACTTACCGTATCGGTCTGACGATTAGAATAACCTGCATGCATACTACTTACTTTACAATACCAAATACTTACTTACATTTGATTACCGAGTATCTAAATTATATGAATTACATTCCAGTACTACTTCCCAAAAATTGAGAGTTTATACATCCTCTCCTTACTATCCAATCAGAAATTCATTATCCAAAAAGGGGTGTACCACATGGTACACCGACTACTCAAAAAGGGCCTTAGCCTTGTACAACTCGGTACACTATTCCAAACTACTAACTACATCAAAAAGAATTACATCCTGTCCTTACTCTACCATCACGTCTCGCGGGTACCTGTAGAATAAAAACATTCCCCCTAGGGGGTCAGCTTACGCTGCATATGATAACCGCATACCCCGCGTACTAGCGAGGGTACGCCAACTAATTGGTCGAGTACATGTGGTTCGTTTCATTCATACATACATACATGCTTTATACAATACAATTCAATATACTCAATTCACAAGGCATACATACATTCAATACATACCATGAAGACATTACAAGTCAACCATTCATACTTACCGATACTCACCGCATCACGGAGATACAATTCTCCATTCCATACAGAAGTCATGTTAGCTTCATTACACACCCGGGTTAGTCGGGTGTTCAATACTCTTTTACTCCAGGTCAATGACTTACAATAGTCAAGACCAATACACATACAATACTTACTTCTTACTTACTTTACTACATCCCACCACCGGGCTTTAGGGTGGCCCACTAATCCAGGATGCTACCCATTCAAGGGAATTGGTCCATGGAAAAGATTACAGCCAGGATTCGGATCCAACCTCTTGTGTTTCCTTATCCTCACGCGTGGCCGAAACTATATCGGACTTCTACTCATTCCATTTTACTCATTACTCATGTTAGGAGTTAGAATGTTAGGAATTAGTAGAAGTCATTACTTCCTTTCCATACATCAATACAATACAAAAGTACACATCGTGTACACATACACTTCATTCACATTCATTCATTTCATAAACTATACAAATTAATTGTTCAAGAAGATACAATCAAGAACAAAATAGTTCAAACACAATTAAGTGCAATAAAAGTCCGATTCGTGTATTTATCTTATTGGTGATCACATAAGCACACAAATCGGGGTAACCAAGTTAGGATACAGGACATGAAGAAATCATACCGTTCACCGTCGTATTCGTACTACCGGTTCCTTCGATGTTCAACTATTTGATTCCTATACATACATGAAGTTGTATGATCAATGATCAATTATTGATCCAACTTATTCCTTCATTAGTACTCCTAATGTATACATACTACTCCTTTACATTCATACTTGATTATTAAACCCATCCTTTTCTCATTACCTCTTATTTTTACTTTCTTACCTTTACTACTTCATAGTGTACTACTACATATATATGCATATAGTATATAGGCATATATTATATATATATATATATATATATATATACATATACATATGATTGCTATAATCATATGATAAAAATACTCTTTTTTTTCAAGACTCGACCGACCTTGCAAGTCCGGTCCCAAGGTCGGTCCATTCCAGTAAGTTACATCCCGTGAAAATTTCAGGCCCGACCGAACTTGCAAGTTCGGTCGCAAGTTCGGTCCATTCCAGTAGCTTTCATTACGGGAATTTTTCTGGCCGACCGAACTTGCAAGTCCGGTCGCAAGTTCGGTCCATTCCAGAAGGTTTCTGACGGGAGAATTTTCTGGTCCGACCGAACTTGCAAGTCCGGTCGCAAGGTCGGTCGATTCCAGAAGGTTTCCCGTCTTTGTAAATCTGGGCTCGACCGAACTTGCAAGTCCGGTCGCAAGTCCGGTCCGGCCCAGTACTTCAGTTTTAAAATCTGTTTTGGGTGTTTTCTTTACCCATTGCTTCCCCAATCTTTACCAATACTTCCCCACATGATTTAGCACTAATTAAACCCTCTAAATCACCTTGGTTCATCCACCAAACTTACTACTCAATCCTTACATTCACTTACACATTTTTCCTCATTTCACTTCAACACTTATACTAGTTTCCTCACACTAATGCTACAGATTATGTTTCCTCTATTATGCTACATATTTTTCCCTCAACACTTACCCTCCAATACTCCCTCATCCAATGCCACTCTTAGCATCTTAAATACATTAACTCACAACCTAGTTCCATCCCATTTACAAACTCATATTCAAATCTGTTACAAGATACTAAACACTCCTTTTAAACTCTCCAAATACTTCCTCTTCTTAAACAACTTAAGTCCTCTCATTCCTACACAAAATTTGACATAGTCTCCCCTATATTTTTAGCATTCTCCACACATTATTTCAGCTCACAAATTGCTCTTTCACATACCTGTTTATTCAATACACTATACACACAATTCAACACTACTACAACACAATAAATTCCTGCACATACACATTCAATACCCCATGTTTTCCCAAGCTTTTAGAACTCATTTAAAAACTTCAAAACTGTTTCAATACCATTACTCATTATACTACAACATACTTACTACTCATTACTCAATTCATTACTCATTTTACTACTCCAAAAACTGTTACATTACGAAATACAAAACTAGTTCAAGGTAAAGGTAATTACCTTGTCTTACTAGTTTTTCCTTTCTTTCTTGTCTTCTCCTTCCTTCTTTCCTTCTTCTTTGTTCTTCCTCACACAATGCACAATACTACAACCACCATACCAATCCACACTAACCATTTAGCATTCATTTATTACTAACCCTAGAATCTAGATGTTTTAGGGTTTAGAAATGAGTATTACCTTCCAATGGATGGATGAAGTTCTTGACTAGCAAGAGAACAAGATTCCTAGCCCAAGAAGGAGCCAAAATCGGCTGAAGCAACAAGGAACCAAGAGTTCAAAAACTGAAAATCCTTATAATGCCAATGAGAGCTAGAAAGGAAGGATTTTCGAAATTCTTTTTACCTCAAAGTAACAAGGAGGTGAAGGTGCTTCTAATGGTGGACTTGAATCTTCAAATGGAGAATATCTATAAAAACGAAAATGGAGTTTTTGGATTTTTGAAAGGAGGAAAGTGTTCTCTTTTGCAAGGGGGTTACAATGGTATAATTTTTGTTGAGTTTGGAGAAGATTTGAGTGCTCAAAGAGAGGAGAGAAGGTGAGAGTTGTAGGGGGCTCACAAAATCGCCATTTACAAGCTTGAGGAAGAAGAGAGAGTGCAGGCTGGGGGGAAAAACGTGAGAGAGGGAGTGTGTGGTAGGAGAGAGAGTTTCTTTTTCTTTTCTTTATTCCTTTGTCTTCTTGTGAGTTGCAAATAATAAAGAGAGTGAGTGAGAGGAGGGGAAATCGGTTCCCCCTACACACACACACACACACACACATTTTTACTTTTTATTTACAAAGTGGACACACTAAGTTTGTTTATTTGCATTCTCACCCCACAACCTCCCGGTTGTTACAGTTTTTACTAACCGGAACCCGTTTTCCGGAATTTCTCGTTTTATTAATTTTATTGGTTCTAAAGCTTCACTAATATTTATTAATGACTATTTAGTTGACCAAAATTGTTACGAGTCTATTTGACCCGCTTAAAGTCGCGTTTTCCCGGTTTCCTCGAAAAACGCGCTTTAAAGTTCGTTTATGCTCTTAACCCGTTTTAAAGGTCCGTTTTCTTCGGGATTTGTTCCCTCATATTTATTTAAGTGTAATTAAGCTTTTAAAATTATAATTAGCCTAATTAATCACTGTTTTTAATTACGGGGTATTTCATTTATGTTTTATTGGTTTTTTACACAACTATTACTGAAAAGAAGGAATAACATAGCTAGTAATAAAGTAGACTTTAAGACAAACGTGAGGGCGTAAATGGATCCAAAATCAGAGCTAAAACGAAGAAGATACAGCGTTTTGAAGACTAGTCTGCCCCGGACCGACCCTAGAACCGACCCAGGGTGGGTTGGTCGGAAGTTCCGGAGGCTAGAAACGCTCATTCCGAGGGCCAAAATTGCTTCTAGTCCAGACCGACCGACCTCGGTCGGTCGGTCGCAAATTTTGCCCAGATCTGCCTTTTTAAAAGCAGAAAAAGAAGGAGAGAGAGGGGGGTCGAATCAGAGAGCAAAGCCACGCAAAAAAGAAGAGAAAAGAGGGGAAAAAGAAGAGGAAGAGAAAGAAGAAGAAAAGGTGGAGAAATCTCACCTCCATTGAAGCTCCTCTTCAACCTCCCATGGCTATTTCTTCTCCATTTTCTCTTATTTGTACTCTAATGAAGGCTTAACCTCCCTTGTTGCTTGGGTTGGGGATTTTGCCCCATAATCCTTAAAACTCTATTGTTGAATCTTGAACTTGTTTTAATGCATAATTGTAGTCCTTGTGCTTAATGAAGATGATTATTGAGTGTTTATGGCTTATAAACTTGTTACTCATGATTTGGGGATTTGTCAAGGGTTTTCCTCAAATTGTCATCTATGTGTTAAATTGGTTGGTTTGCCCTACCGATTAGTTTAGCATTATTGTGGGATTCTATCAAAATGTGTGATTCTGAGATGGAAACCTAAACTGTTGGGGACTAGAATGGTGTACTCTAATTTTGATGATTTTGAGATTAGACTACATTGTAACTTAGGGAACTTAAGCTTAGTGCTATCGATTTACCCGGGGCTTAGCTGATTGAGAAGTTCCGGTTAAATTGGTTAGGATTAGTAGGCCTAGATTAGGTTGCTAATTAATTAAGTGTTCCGTTGTTTAGCTATGAGTTCAAGGGTCGCAATCGGTAGTAAAGGGACGGGTGCAAAGATCCATCCCGAGTTACAACTATCCTAGTTTGGTTAGTTTAGTCTTGTTGTTTTCTTTATCTTCCCTTAATCAAACCAAAAACGCAAAACCCCCAATTTAAGTTTGTGCACTTTTATTTATCTTCTTGCATATTTACTAAGCTTATAATTAATCCGATAGTTACGAAGTCCCTGTGGATACGACCGTGTTGTACTACAACGACTGGGTTCACTGCCCATAGTTAGCAAGATAGTTTCAATACTATTTTGCTCAACAGCATAGTATTTGCATTATTGTTGGCTACAGAATTCACTGAGAGGTCTACCATCAAGATCTTACTTACAAAAAATATATATCTCCTACTTTTGGTTTCCTTTATACATCATGTAAACATACCAGTTGTATTGTATCATTTACAAAAAACCAAAATCATATATCATTCACAAAAATCAGCATCCTAGAGTAGTTATCTTCACATTAGCAACTGCAACCTATCAAATGTTCTTCATCAGCCAAGCTTATGATTCATAACTTCTTTATCCGCTGAGCTCAAACCAGTTGTGAAAGCCTTCAACGTATATTAGAGCATATATTATATTACATATATATGATATACTACTTTATAGTATTCGTATATATGTCCAGTGATATATATACCGGCACAGTTAGTGTCTGTATATATATATATATATATAGTTTTCTGCAGTACTCTGTTGTAGACACCAAAAATTTTCACCCTTTTTATATAAATCAAATAATACAAAACAAAGCATGTCTTCTATAAATAAGTGGGTTGTCCCTGTTTTCGATCAAAGAAAATTTCTTTTTTCCCGAATCTTTAAAACTCACTTCGCCTACGAAATTAAGCATGAACCCTCTTTTCATTGTAATCTATTTTATCATACTCTATTTTATACACTTATTTTGTTACTTTCGTTTTTAAGCTGTTCCGTTATTTTATCAATACCTCTCATTATTTTATGTACTTGGTGTTTGTTTTTTCACCGTTATCTTCGTAATATTGTAAATTCGTGTGTTTTTATCTACTTTATCCTATCTATGACTATTTTTAGCTATCTTTTAGCATTTACTCTTTATTTTATCATCATGTATTTTCATTATTATTTCCATCATTTTATGTACCCTTTTACTATCATTATTCATTCATGTTAGCATACTTCATTTCGTCGCTAGTTCGACTAAACTCCATCTCATTTCATTTTACCTTATTACTTGTTTATTCTACCTTCCTTCCATCACTTGTACATATCTAATTCAATTTCCATTTTCAAGACATTCACTTGTACTTTCATTTCCATCACACTAATCTTATCTCATTATTTCATGTATTTATTATTATATTATTTTGTTTATTTTTGTACTCATTTTTATCATGTTTTGTATTTCATTATTTACATTCCATAATTTCATGATTTTTAGGAAGAAAACAATCATTTGTTAGATAAACTCGTTTCTTCTTACTGTATGTTTATATATTAAAGGCTAGCGTTTTGTAGAGTTATTCAGTTCGGAATTGGAACTCTAGTATTTTTTCTTATGTTTATATATTGAATTGTGTAATTATCTTAACTGGTCAGTGTGTTCATTTAGGTACTTATAGATATTGGGTTTGAAACTTGCAAAGAACTAGGGGTGGTTTTATTTTTCCTTCAGCCCACAATAGAACTTTAGTTTTATTTCTCATAATAATATATTGAGTTTTGTCTTAGCTTGACTGGTTAACATGTATTGGAAAGGGGCAAACACCCAAGGTTCGAACCTGGGCGAGATCAATGTTGGTTTTGTTTCTTTTATTTTAAGGACAACGGACCAAACATGCCCTAACCCTTTGACCGAAGTCAAATCCGACCCAGAAGTTAGACAAAACCCTAAATACACCCTTTGCTTATAAATACAAAAACAAACAAACCCTGGAACCACTGTAGCCGACGCTCCTTCTTCTTTTTTTTGTCTTCGTCATCAACCTCCCGATTTTGCTGACTCTCAACAAAATAATAACCCTAACTTCCCTGACTGCTCAATCCCGACTACCTTCATCGTTTTGACTTCCATTCTTCCTGCATCCTCAAGATCGAAACCAGAATATCATCTTCTTCCTCCCTCACTTACGGACGCCGCGTCTGGGGTAATGGACTTCCCACAGACGGCGTCAGATGATAGGTTTCAACTTGTTTAATAAATTTTTAGGGCTAGCCCGGGGTCACCGATGCTAGGCCCGGGGTCCTAGACGTTAGAAAATTTTCATATTTTGCTAATGTTGTGTTTTGTGATTAATCTTTTGTGGTTAGGTTTGTGGTCACGGACACTAGGTCCAAGGTCACGGACACTAGGTCCAAGGTCCGAGGTCACAGACAGTGGCTAATTATCTTTCAATTTCTGTTGAAAAACGTTACAAACCCAAAAATCTAGAAGTTGTCTTATATAGTAAATCAATTTTACGTTAAAGCATTAACATGGCATGATTAAAGAAAAAATAGCTTTAAAGGGTAATGTAAGTAATTGAACCCGAAAAAAGCCATATACCAAACCCCCCAACCCAAATTCCGATGTTCCCTAGTTTATTTAGATTAAAACTTGGTGGTGACTCAAAAATATGTTCCAGTGGGATAACCTTAGTTTTAATAATTATTGTTTTATGATATTATTTTAAAACTTAGGTTAAAAGTGTACAGAGAACCTGAACATAATATATATTCTAAACCACATTGGATTAGGATCGGAAATAAAATAAGGGCTCACACTATCAGTACACTCTACGATCAAGTGACCGATGTACCCACATCAATGTAAAAGACGAGGAGAGCCTCGTAGTAATCTTGAAGGGCGGCTTCTTATCAAGAGTTTAACATCAATATAATGGGTTACGGAAAATGTGATGTCAGTTCAACAGCTCAGGCCTCAAGCTTCCTTGAACCACCAGTTCCACTTGATCATCGCATGAGACTAAAGACCAAACACAATTACATAGCTCAAATATCGATGCAAGCATGCACCCTTCGCATTTCTTCGTGTTGACCAAACTCAGTGATGAACCTATTTGGTACGATCACCCTAACAAGACATACCAGATGTTTTTGATATAAAATCTAGAAGTGGTGGAGTTTTTAGGTGAGATGGGACAAAAACTGAAAAGTATACGTAGAATAGTGCATTTCATATCTTGGGAAGAAGCAAATGATTTATGTTGGCCAATTTGGATAGGAAGGGGCTCGCTTAAGTTAACACGGTCACATCAACAAATAAGACAACCAGGATGTAGTGTTGTGAGGAAGAGAACTCGGGAGAGGAGCAAAATGGAAGTGAAAATAAGTTCTTGGAATTAAGACGTAGAGAAGGATTTGGATTTTGGGTTTCTGTAGGAGATAGTAGAAGAAAAGAGAGGTGGCAACCCCGCTTGAGCTATTACCGGTCAGTTGGGTTAAATTTTATTGGTAGTACAGCTGGGAGTGAAAAGGGTTGACCAAGACTCTAGTGGTTCTCAAGGTCTGTGTTACCATGTTCATGTCGACTAACTGGAAGTTATCACTGAAGTTTGAAGGAAATAAAAACAGTTCTAGACTTTGTTGAATCTTACAAGCTGCTGCTACAGGTTACGACGATAACATTGTACATATATTATACTGTACCCCAAGAGATCACGATGATGCACACTACATTTATTTAAAACAGATGATCTGATGAATAATCAATTGAGTCGATCATTCTGGTTAGTGACAACACTATGAGGGAGATAGCTACCAAAGTGGGGACAGATATGTGACCAAGTCGATCCTTCAAGTCATTTACTTTTCTGCTTTCATGGCTGGCTGGATGGATGGATGCTATTATTACGAAGGGAGAAACTACTTCACACATAGCAAGCAACTGGCATATCGGGCAGCTATTATAAACAAATGAATAATGTTTGGCGGCCCATAGGTGTGCTTAGCTCTATGACACCTGAATGTCATTCATTCAATCCAGGGAAATTTGCAAGGGACCCTCCCTGCATAAGCAGCAGCACTAACAGTAGTGAGTGAACAATTTCACCCTCTTTCTCTTTCAGTGCCCCAATCAGAGCCTCTCAAAACTGCAATAAGAAAAACACACAATCAATAAGATAACAAACAGGGAACTAAAAAAATAGACCAAGATATCAAGATAAAAAGCCTTACCTTCCGCCACTGCCTTCTAACCATTCTTCCAGTTTAGATTCCTTCTCACCTTTGAAAATATCAAATCCCTTGGACTCAGAAGAGAACAATGCGTCACTCTCCACTTTACCAAATTTGATAGATTTATCCTCCTCCTCTGCCCTCTGCATATGATGTCCAGTTTCCCCAGTACTAACTGCAACATCACCTTCTCCCTCCACTCTTTGTTCAGACCCAACACTGGACCCTTGCAACCCAGGTGGTGGTGGTGCAGCTGCTGCTGCTGACATGTCACCACCATCAACCGGTCTGCCCCATTCTCTCCTTATTTCCCGCAAATCCCTCAGATCGAGCTGTGGCCACTTGAACCCCTCAGCAGCTGTTTGTTTCGCGTTCTTGAAAACTGACGTGAGGTAACCACTCCCCGTCTTACTCTCGCTGTTATTAGTATTTCCCCCACGGATGTTACTCGAAGAGCTACTGCTGCTCCACCCAGGAGTCCCCCAAGTGCTACCTGGGCTGCTTCCCCCAGCCCAGAAGCTCCAGCTCTGCTGACCGCCAATCAAGCCTCTTTTCGGCCGCTTGGATGACATGATGGTGAGGGAGTTCTTCATGTCTTTGATCATCTCCTCTGCAATCGGGAACCCACACTCTTTCATCGAACGTACCATGTCGATTGAGTCCTCCAGGTCCTCCGCCTGCAGAAGCACTTCCCTTGACTTATCAGAGACACTATTTTTTAAGTGGGTCACATTAGGGACAGCATTCTGGGAGTGTAACTGGATGTAGTAGAGGCCCATTGATGGTTCATTGGCGATGTACTTTATCATGTCTCCTAAATTTTCATTTATCGCAACAAAGCCTTCTGCTGGGGAGAACTCGTACATCTTTTGTTTGAAATATGAGACATTGGGAGAAAACAGAGGTCAAAATTAGATCAATGAAAACAATGGGAATAAAGAAAAGCTGTCTAGAGATGCCCAGTATGCAGTTATGAATTTCAATTACTCCCCCCATTTCAAATTCCACCACCAATACCCATTGGTTTAGGGCAAAGAAGTAGCAACATGGTGAAATCAGAGAATACTAGATAAAACATGATATCTGCCGGTTCTATGGAATTGTAATTTCATTGGATTAGTGTTGATGAGCATGGACCAATACATCAAGAAGGGAATTTCATTCAAACATATCATTTTCGCTGCGTTTGTGCACTATCCTCGCCTCAGGTAAAAATGGAGAACATTTATCTTCTTAATATGGTTGAAAAGAAGGGGGTCTTCAGATAATAGACCCTATAAGATGGAGGATACCTATAAACCTTAACCTTGCAGATCATAAGGTGTTACTCATATTCTATCCAAAGACAAAGTACCTTCTCTCCCATGAATGAAACCAATAGCATGTTGTCAGCCCCCCTTACCCATTAATCTAAAATCAATCAAGCACAAAAAGGGAGGATATAATGATGCACACTGCAGTACAATTCCTAATGAGAGAGCTAACATCACTTGCCTTAATCAAGCAACATTTGACACCGCAACAAGCTCAGTTCAAGCATCTTCAGCTGTCTTGAGGCATACAACTTATCTCCATCCCGTAACAAAGCTTCCAGACTTGCTCTGCATCCCTTCTCTAGGTAATCAAGAACAGGAGATGACAGGGATGCACGTAGATTATCTCCAGCCCGTAAGTTAAGCTTCTAGAGTAGCTCTGTTTCCTTCCTAAATAATCAAGAAGCAATGGAAACCAGATGAGAAAACCACTAACATTTATGGACAAATTGCACAATCGGCAGCATTTAAAATAAAATTGTGCGAAGTATGCATTACATTATCAACTTGTTCGTTCCCACAGGCCAAAACCCTACCAAGCACCCCCCCCCCCCCCCCCCCCCCCCCACACACACACACCACACACAATTCATTCCAAAGTCCTACACTGTTTGGCAAATGTTACCATGTTAAAGCAAAGGGCTGATGAAAATTCAATGGTCTAATAAAAACTGCAATGGTATAGAAAATATATGTGCCACTAGAGCACATTATCAAGCAAGATACCTTGATCTAAGCTACAAGGGGAAATATTAGTTGAGCCTCAGGACTGGATATTGTAGAACCAGTAAAAAAAAAAGACCGAATCCAAACAAATTGGGGAGCGTAAATCAAGCCATCAAGCTGTAAAGATGATCTAAAGGGTGAATAATGACATCATGGGTAACTAATCCAACTAAAGTGAGTTTGTGTTGCTAAAGTCCAAATGAATTATATATCCGCGTTTAGAGACCAGGATAATCATCGACAGAGAAATCAACTAAACCATCTACTATACTACAAAAAAAATTGCGTCATCTTTCCGACATTCGGGAAAAGAAGACAGATTCATATATATATGTGCGACGATTATAGTCGAGATAATTTATCATCTCACTTGGCAGAAGTTCATAGTAAGAATCCTCAATCATTTCTGGAGTAGTAGAACCGAACCGCAAAAAATAAAATTGCAAGACTCGGAGAACGGCAGCTCAAAATACTGTAAACGGAAATATTGTACTGAATCCTACCAGAATGAGAGCGAAGGGAATTGGGTCGTGAACATACCTTGTCTAGGGTTCCATCTAATGCTTGAGGAAGATTTGGTAATTCCGACGAAAGTTAAATTCACCCGCAATTCAGAGAAGAGCCAATGGCGATTGAGGGCATCCACAATAACAAGAGTGGATTCCACTCTCAAAATAATAATATTTTATTCTTCTCCTCACAATCTCTCTCTTCTTTTGCTAAGACACCCACTTTTTGGGGTTCTTAGTTAAGAACTCTCACACACTTCTCTCCTCCATGTCATATTTTATCTTTTGTTTTTATTAATTGGAGTGGATTCCACACATTGTGGATGCCCTGACAGGGCTATGGCAGCAGAATATTAAGAGATGGCAAAGCGAGAAACACCTCCCTTCCTGCTTCGCTGGCAGCTTCCGCCGGAATCTTGTCGTTAGACAAACTCCATATTCCAACTCCCCTACTTGTTTGTTTGGTTATTGTAATGAGTTTTCTTTTGTTGGTTAATCAAATTAGAATATAAAATATATATATTTATTTATTTGATTGAGAATATAAAATAAAATAAATTTACTTCTTTATTTTATTTATTTTATTCTTTTCTTATATTTTCCTAAAAAAATTATTTTCCTACAAAAAAGCTCTTATATATATTTTATTTCCCATATTATGTGAACAATATAATATTGGTTCATTTTTGCTGGTTTAATTGTTTGGAAATAAAATTTTGATGTGGTTGTCGTTATATATTATGTCACATATATAACATATTTATATGTGTTTTATATGTATCCGTAATAACAGCAATGTCCTTAAAAATGAATGAAGATAACTAGGACATCTTTCAACAAGTTTAGACTTTGTTCTTCCACACCCCAAATATTATGGGATCCCATTTTTTCTAATAATATTTATTTGTATAATTATTTTTATTTTTGCTGGTTTTATATTAATTTTTTTATTACATAATTCAAGTATTATTTTTTGAAATTATATTTTCTTTCTTTATTTTTTTTTTTGTTTTAGAATTTATATTTACTAAAAAAACTCTAATAATGACAAATAAATAACTTCTAATTAAGTCCCATAATGAGTGAGACATCCCTGAAAATAACTCACTTCATGAAAATTTTAAATAGGACAAAAGAAAATTGCTCATTTAAAATATTTTGAAATCCAATACAATGCAAGAAGTTGAATATGATTTGGTATCTTTGAGTATTTATTCTTAGAAATAATTTTCACCAATATTTTAGAAAATTCAACATGTTTAAAAAAAAATTGGATTGAAATGAGCATGATTAACATTATAAGTCATAAATTATTTTAGATACTATTTTTTAAAACAATTATATGAAAATATTAGACTACATAATATTTTTTTCAATTAATACTAATACCTAAATAATAAATTAACGGTATGTCACGTTTAGGAAAGATTATGGAATAGTTATTTCAACCATATTTTAGGAATCCCTATTCAAAATTTGGAAATCTTTATTCCTTAGTGATCACAATTCCTAAAACTAAGCAACAGAGTAAGAATTACTTAAGAATGAAGGTGGAATGAAACAACAATTTCATGCTACCAAATATGATGTTATCGTTTAGCTCTGTCCTGAACATACCTATATGACATGTTGGTACAAGAGAATGTCGTAATTTCTTTAATAGGAGTTATTCTCGTGTTTAGTACTAGATATCTAGCCTTAGAATTTTTTATATTCCAAAGTATTTAACTAACACATTGGTACTAGTATAGTTTACGAAACCACTCAGAATTGCAATTCTAAGTATATAACCAACATAGCTGAACATTATTGTTACATTATAATTTGGGCTGGGTTTAGATTATCTCTTGGATTGTGTGGTTGTATTTAAGTGTAAAGAACATAGTTGATTTATGTGGTTCAATCGTTAAAGACATAGTCTAAAACCTAGTCTACAGGGTATAAGAGAAGTTTCACTTTTGAGAGAGATCACAAGTGTCTCTTTTTTATTGAGATGATGCCCCTTTTTTTTTATAGAAGACAGGAGATATTTATAGAGAAAAGCTTGCTAGAGCTGGCGTCATCTCCGGCTTGCTAGGGTATTTCAGATGTCAAAAAAATAAGGGGAATAGATAAAATTTGATATTCATCTCTATGTGGATTTCTGACCGGGTATCCTAGAAATCTGCTAGGTTGCAACTGAAAAGATGATCACTCCTATTACAAATCGCGGACAGGGGCCACAGGGTGACAGCGGGCCAAGCACAAAAAAGGGGAGAACAATTGAACACTCTTGGTCATCTGGCCGCGCCCTAATATGGATCTAATCGGAGGGGAGTACTGCTAAACCAATCCGACTATCATACAACCGGTTGTACGATGCTTATGTACATTCTCGAACAATCTTCACAATTAATTTGAACAATTATCATATAAAGTTGAACAACTTTCATAATAACAGATGTAACTTTTGCATCAGTATGAACAATCAATACAAAAACTTGAACAACGCTTGAATTTAAAGTGAACGGTTGTATGATGCTCACCGTACAACCAGTTGTACAATAGAATTTGCCCTTCTAAACTGGCCAAAGTATCTCTGTATTGTAGGCCAACCATTTGGCCAAAAAACGTGGGACAATTGAACTGTGTCAGTCGGTTAACGATTGCATAACAAAAGAAAGTAGATTTTTTTTATAGTTAAAGGCACAAGGCCTAAAGGAGGCATAAAGCCTAGTGAGCCGCAAAGCAGCCAACAAACACACGAAACCAGAAACCAAAAAACACACGAAACCAGAAACCAAAAAACAAAACAGGGCACGGACATACCTCTTTATCCTAGCAAAACTTCAAGCCTACTAAGGGGCTTTCATATCCCTACTACCTTGCTTTCACCTTTCTCTTGTTCCTATTTAACGCCTTACTGACACGAGAGAACTTACTAAATTCCACTAAACCTTTGTTACCCCCAACACCCCTTCTAGAGCTACACTTAGATGCGGCTTGCGACCCTTTATCTTCATCCGCCTCAGCCGATGTCTTAGCGACTAGAGTTCTCTGCCGGACGTTAGCTCTCTGGTCATGAATGATCTCTTCAAAATTACTTAAGGCACATACCTCATCCTGCACATGACACCCAAGATCTTTCGCTAGCTGAAGGGTCTGTCTCGCTTCCTCTTTGATGAATTCTTCTTCTGGACACATCCGCGGTCGAGAGGTTCCTGAATCTGGTTCAAAACCATGGGGAAACTCGGGTTCCTCGAAGAGGCTCCTAATATCTTCACCAATCCCCTCCTCCTACACCTGATTACCCTGGGGGTATCATTCACAAAATCACATCGGAAATGCCCTGGGTCAACCTTCGCAAAATCTGGGTTCAACTCGGTCCCGATCACCTCACTATTACTCCGCAGAATATCATCAGCCGGCCTATGCCACCCATCTCTTAAACTTTCATCTGCAATTGGGTCATAAATTGGCTCTTTAGTAACCAGTGGCTTGCGAATAGAAATAGAATCCCGTCCATTAGCCGGCACAACCTTGGCACGGGGCCCACTAGAGGGGACAGCCACCGTGTTCGACACACTGGGGCCTTAGCCTCCCTGCCTAATACCGACTGTCGTACCACCACCAAAACCAGCAACAAATGAATTGGGGTAGGCCCCACCCCAACCAACACCCTAGCCCCACCACCCATACTGGTCAGGATTGGGCATTGAAGACCCAGCCCAGTTCCCGTAAGAGGGGTAGACCCAACCCGGGTACCAATAGATCCAAGGCCAACCGGCCCCATTATCACCATAATCTAGGCCAGACAAAACTGAGGCCGCATTCCCAATTCCCGATTCAACATTTCCTTCCTTGGAACACGAACAAGGCGGCTTCCCGTTACCTCTCGATAACGTATTTAGTTCCTCATGCGCACTAACGTTACAGTTTCCAATCAGAATTCTGATTCGAGCGCGCCCCTTAGTCTTCTCAACAGATTCGCCGCAGTCAATAGTGAAATTGACAGAAGCGCCGTCAACCACCACCTCTAGATCATCACCGATCGCAGGCACTCGACCCCCGCCATCGTCACTGGAAACCTGCCATTGCTGACCTTCAACCTTCGGCGCGTCGATGCCATTGCCACTGTGAGAACGACTCCCTTTTGGATCTAAATTGCCTTGCGTATATACTTTTCCTCGCTCAACACCGTCATACTTTGAAGCTCCAGGAAACTTCATCCCCAGCTTATCCCTGCCCATAGATTTACCTACCGCTCTCTGCAAAGGGTATTTGGCCTTGCGAGTAAAAATTTTCTGCCCAAGAAACAATCAGCCGTTAACCTTACCCATGGCCTCCTCCACTTTCGACGGATCGGTCATCCTTACCAAAGCAAAATTTAGAGTGTTGTCCTGGCGCTTTTTCCTCGACAGAAAGACATTCACAATATCCTTATCCATCCTAAGCAGCCATCTGATTGCTCTACCGTCCGCTTGCCAGCCAAGATTGTCGATGAAGAGAGAACAACCCTGGTCTCCTACCGTGGTATAGCCATCACCTTCAGCATCCCCCCTCGTCCGTCCACGTTCACCAGTCTTTCTGGCTTTCCTTACACTCTCTCGTCGTCGCGACCATCTCGTGGCACTTCTACCCCGACTTGACTTTGACCCTGATGCTCCTCTGCAACTGACGCCTGGAAGGACTGGGCGAACAAGAGCGGGAACCTCCTCGACGCCGCACCCGCCTGACCTGCTTCCGCCTCGCCTGGAAAAACACCTCGACCTTCTACGTGAGCCGCGTCTCTGGGATAGTCGATTGGGGCTGCGCCGCCTCCTCGAACGTCGATGAAACGCCGACGCCCTCTCCCTCGCTTTCTCTCTCTCCCTCTCTCGCATTGTATCCGCTGTTGTTCCCTTCTACAAGATTATATCAATCAATCAATAGGAAAAAAGATTATGAGAATGAAATAAATACCAACAATTACTATATATATATATATATATATATATATATGTTGGTTTTAACAATATTTTATGTCATATGAGAATAATCTTATATAATTATGCCTAATTATTTCTACACATCAAAACATTTTAATAATGAGAAACAAAAATAAGTAGTTAGAAACGACTAGATTAATATTTATAATTAATAAGATTCTTGCTCTATTTAACTTGATTTTGATAATATTGGAATACACCTGCTAATTATATATTATATTATTTATAAGGTGATTTAGAACTGGACACTGGTGTCAGGTTCTAATAAGATTTAGTAATTTTGTTTCTTTTTGTATCACCTGCTTTCATATATTATATACATCAAAGAACCGCATCACTTCATTCTCTTCACGCTCGACGTGAACAAGGAACATGTTTTGTGCCTCTTATTCACTTCTTGTGAGCTGCACCTCTCTTCATTCCTTCCTTTTATCTACGCCATTGAAGTAACAAATCTCTTATTCTCTTTTTATGCTGGCCGACGAACAAGGAACAAGCTCTGCATCTCTCTTCATTTCATTCTTGTATATGTGCCTCTGAAGCCAGCGAACGAGGAACATACTCTACACTCTCTTCGATTATCTTCTTTAGTTTGTCCCTCCGGTGTGATAAATCATTGGACTATTGTTTTCCGTATTTCGCACACCAAATTGAGGAGGTGGTAGAAAGCAGTTCATCAGAACCGGTAATATACTCGAACTTATCTTCTTCTCTTTAACGATTATATGTAGACACAGATTTCTCCTATTGCACCAGTAAAGCAAATGATAAGCATATAGTCAGTAGCTAATCCCTGTTATAAACTATAGAAGTTTTTGTTTATTTGTCGCACATGTGAAGCAAACATTAAGCATATAAGTAGTTCCTTGCTATTTTGGGATCCAAATTCTAAGCAAACAATAGGCAGTATAAGCAGCAGCGTGGTCCATCTGTTTCCCAAAATCCAAAAGCGATATATATATATGAGTTCAGATTCTGCTCACAAAGTGTTTGTTGAAATGAAAGAACCAATACTAGTTCCATATCTATGGTGAATCTTTCATTTAAGTGAATCTTATGTTTTAAAAAAGTGAACCTTCTACATTAAACGTTGTGAATCCTTCATTTTTTTCAAAGTGAATCTTTGGTTTAAGAAAAATGAATTGTATGCTAGAACAATATGAACCTTTCATTTTTTTGAAAAGTGAATATTTTGTTTAAGAAAAGTGAATCTTATGTTTAAGAAAAGTGAACATTTCACATTAAACAATTTGAATCCTTTGTGTTTTAAAAAGCGAATCTTTAGTTCAAGAAAAGTAAATCTTATGCTAGAACAATATGAACTTTTCATTTATTGATAAGTGAATTTTTCGTTTAATAAAAGTGAATCTTATGTTTAAGAAAAGTGAACCTTTCACATTAAACAATGTGAATCCATTGTGTTTTTAAAAGTGAATCTTTAGTTTAAGAAAAGTGAGTCTTAAAGAAGATTCGTTTTGTTTATGTTAAGTAAAGCCTTCGCTTGAGATTTTGATGATAGCAAACATTTTCTTGTATATTTAATGTGTGTTTAAGTGCAAGTGTTTCAGGAAAATAGGTTTTAAGAATCGCTTGGCACGTAAGGCTGCAAGCGGGTTCTCTTTTGTAGATTGGTGCCCAACAGGTTGGGCACAAAGTCCACAACAGCTTAAAGACGAGGGTCAGACATGACACACTCAACAGACATCCAAGTGATGAAGCCAGCAACCAAGCTTACTTGGAAACTTTGTGGAAATACACTTCAAGACAAATCAAGTCATAAGAACTTGATTAGGATCAAGAAAGTCTTTCTTAGGATCAATAAAGTCTTGCCTAGGCTTGAAGACAACCAGCGACGAACTTCCACGTAAGTCTACCTATGCTAATAACCATCATGAAAGAGACTAGCAGAAGCTACCAAGGAGATGAATTGAAGCTGCCAAGTTGCAAAGTCCAGTTCGAAGCCAACTTGCAACCGGTGCCTACAAGCACCACTCAACACGACCAATGGCGTGTTGCCACGTGTTGGGCAAGTGTTGACTGAGCAGCAACTCAACCGATGAGAAGCTAGCAAATCCAAGTAGCTGAGGAAGTTAGTTAAGACCTAGGAGATAGTTAGAGATAGCTTAATGGTGGTTAGAACTTTATATATATATATATATGGGTAGTTGGGATAGCATTGAAGGTACTCACTTGCACACTTACGAAGCCATATTGAATATCTCATTGAAAGATGTGCTAAACTGATTAGGCTTGTATTAGGATCATCGGTTGTATGAGTGAATGATGCTGAGTCATAGAGTGAGCAGTAGTGTGAGCGGTGGAGTGACATTATCTATAAGGGGTAGCTTAGGCAGTGGGGTAGCAGTTGGGGAGTACTGCTGGGAGACTGGTGATCGATAGGTCGGCCAGGGTTGGAGGACTTCGATGGTAAGTCTGATCTGTCTCAGAGTCCATAGTAGTGGACCGGTACCCTAGTGGGCCGGTGCCTTTAGTTATTAGTATAATAAGTTAGTAGTTAGTGGGCTTGTATTATTTACATGTTAGGCCCAGTTCCATTGTAATGTCTAGAACATTCTAGGTAACCCCTAGAATGTTCTATGTAACCCCTATAAATAACCACCTACTGGTATGGAAATACACACAGTTCTCTAAGTAACATTAAGACATCGAGTCTCACAATGTCCGGTTATCATATTCATATATTCTAACTATGGTATCGGAGCTATATTTCCTGTTCGCCTTCCTCGCTTCTTCCTTCTTTTTCAAGATCTTCCCCCGAGAACCGTCTTTCTTCTCTCTAGAATATACGACTTGCTAGTTTTTTTTTATAGAAATTATTTTCTATCCTTTTTCAAATTTGAAACCAACCAACGTTAATTTTCTCACACAAAAAAAATCACGAAAAAAAACTCTCTCATCTGACCAACAAAATAGGATAATATTCCATCTTCTTCCCGTAAATACCAATAATTTTTTTTATTATCTTCTTCTCCTTCGATCTACTCACATCGAAATCATATTCTAAAATTTGAAAACCAGTTTCTTCTTATTTTAGGTAACCGTAGGAAACTTTCCCCATTTCTGCTCGAAATCGCCGGATCTAATCGCAGCAAACAACACATCCTCCGTCGTTCGCCGTTGAACGCTTCTCTCTCTCTCTCTCTCTTCTTCTCCTTACTTTCCACCACAGAAACCAACTCACTTTTCTTTTCTATTTTGTTTATTTTCTCTACTAAAGGGGCCTACCAGCGGTGTTGACGGCTTTAAATCGGTCCCAATGGTGTCGTACTGAGACATCAGAGGCTTGAAATCGTGAATTTCACGGTCAAAAGCAGCGAGTTCATTATCAACGAGAAGAGTCACTTGAACTGCCAAGAGAATCGCTCAAGATGGCCGGAAACTCCCTCACGTCTTCCTTCTGTTTCAACCGAACGAGTGAATCTGAGATTATTTATTTTACCCCGTCATAGTCTTCCCTCCCTTCATCTTCTACCCTTCATCTTCTTCCTTCGTTTTTCCTCCGATGGATGATGAAACTGTGCTCTCATCCTCTAATAACAGTGGCGAAAACATGATGCCAGGAGGAGAAATCGGATCCGGAAAACAGACCGCAACCCGTCGTTTTCAACACCTACACAAAACATACAAATATCATCCCAGTCAGTTGTTTCGGCAGCCACCAATCTTATAAAATTAAAAACAGAAAACTTCCGCATCTGGCAAGGTATCATCACAACTTTTCTAAGAGGCAATGATCTTTATAAATTCGTTGATGGTTCTTACCCTTGTCCTGAGGCTGTTATTAACGGTGAGATAAACAAGGAATATCTAAAATGGATTCAGATGGATCAATTAGTACTCACTGTCATTTTCGCTTCAGTAAGTGAAAATATTATCGGTCAGATAGTTGGTATGAAAACAGCATCCCAAGCCTGGACGTATTTGCACCAAACCTTTGCCTCCCAAACAAACGCCCAAGTTGGACATCTGTTGTGTCAATTAAGCTCTATCTCTAAGCAATCTACAGAATCTGTGACTTCATACTACAATCGAGCTCAAGCCTTGGTAGATTCCCTTTCTCTAACTGGTCATTTAGTCTCTCACAGAGAATTCCAAAGCTACATCCTAAATGGTTTATCTTCTGAGTACAGTGCCTTGGTTTCTAACATTCTCACAAGGACAGAACCCTGCCCTCCCTCTCAACTATATCACTTTCTTCTCTCTCAAGAAGGCTGGTTACAGAAACAGCAAGCTCAAGCAACTACAATTTCAGTTAATGCTACATCACACACTCCTACAGTAGGCACTGGAAGAGGAAAATCATTTTACAATAACAGAGGACGTAACAGTAGAGGAAGGGGCAGGGGATCTTCTTCATCTTATCAAACCAAACAAACAGACTTCTCTGGAAAACCTGATACCAGACCACAATGTCAAATTTGTCGTAAAAGAGGCCATGAAGCCAATGCTTGCTACCATCGCTACAACTACTCTTATCAGCCCCGCCCACCCTCCACTATGACAGCTAATGCTACTGGAACTAACCCTACTATGGAGTGGATGCCAGACACAGCGGCATCCCACCATTTTGCGGGAGATTTTTCTAAACTTAACATCAGTGCCTCTGATTATTCAGGTACTGACACGGTCTCCTTGGGGGATGGCTCTACTCTGGGCATTCAACACCAGGGTAATGGCTCTCTTCTCACTTCTGATAAATCATTTATCCTAAAGAATATCATGCATGTCCCTAAGTTACACAAACAGTTGGTTTCTGTAAGCAAGTTTTGTAAGGATAATGGAACATTTTTTGAGTTTCATCATGATTATTTTTTACTGAAGGACTCTCAAACTCAGGAAGTTCTTCTCAAAGGGACAGCTAAAGATGGAGTTTATACATTTCCTCCTGGCTCTAAGACTCATCAACTTCACTATACCACCAAGGCACCCTCAAGCATCTGGCACGCTCGACTTGGACATCCTAGCACTACTATCACAAGACAGATGATTAGAAATTTTCAGTTACCCATTTCTAGTTTTGTTAGTAGTGAACTATGTACAGCCTGCTGTCAGGGAAAGTTTCATGCTCTTCCTCATTTTCCTTCAGATTCTGTTTCATCTAAGGCTTTTGAATTGATGTTTGTGGACCTATGGGGACCAGCTTATTGCACTTCAGTTGATGGATTTCACTATTTCATGCTAATTGTTGATGATTTTACACGGTATATGTGGATTTATCCATTAAAAAGAAAATCTGACGTTGCTCTAATATTTCCTATCTTTTGCAAAATGGTACACACCCAATACAATACAACTATTAAAAAGGTTCAGACAGACAGAGGAGGTGAATTTAGGGCTTTAGAAAAATTCTTTCAGAATATGGGTATCACTCATAGACTCACTTGTGCTCACTCTCATCAACAGAATGGCTCTGTAGAGAGTAAAATTAGGTTTGTCGTGGACAGAGGACTTTGTCTTTTATCTCAGGCTGCTCTTCCTATGGAGTTTTGGACTTTTGCTTTCAAAACTGCAGTCTACCTAATGAATCGCACTCCCACTAAGGCCATTGACTTCTCAACACCATTTTTTAAACTTAACAATAAACAATCCCCATACAATCATCTTAAAGTTTTTGGATGCAGTTGCTGGCCTAATCTACGGCCTTACAATACCCACAAATTATCCCTCAGATCCACTGAATGTCTTTTTCTTGGGTATTCTGAAAATTCTACAGGGTATATCTGTCTTGATCCTGTTAAAAATCGCTATTACATTTCACGGGACGTTATGTTTCAAGAGACTGTTTTTCCCTATGCATCCTTAACTCCAAAACAATCTTCTCCATCTACTACATCAATTTCTAATTTCTTGTTGCCTCTGTCTAACCTTGTTACACATACTCAGCAACCACATCCAAACTCACCAGTCTACTACACCACCTCTCAACCTACTTCTACTAGCCCTATCTCACCCACACATAACCCTCAATCTGAATCCCAATCTTCATCTCCTATACATGGTCAAACTCCTAACCCTTCTGCTCAAACTACACCTTCCATACAAAACTGCTCTCCAGGTCCCATTCCCACTTTACCCACACAAACTCCTCAATCAGAATCTTCATCAAATTCTTCATCCTCACCTTCACGTTCTTCTCAATCAGAATCTCCCTCCAATTCTTTACCCTCACCTGTATCCATACACCCTATGGTTACTCGTGCCAAAGCAAACAATCTAAAACCTAAAATCAGAACAGATGGGACCATTCCATGGCTTAACCACACTAACATCACAAAACCTGTTCCAGACAACCCAACTTTCAGCCAAGCAAAAAAATATCCAGAATGGCAAGCAGCCATGAATGCAGAATATCAGGCATTAACTAAAAATAACACATGGGAACTTGTTCCCTATCAGACACACATGAATATTCTAGGCACAAAATGGATATTAAAAACAAAACGACATGCTGATGGAACTTTGGAAAGAAGAAAAGCCCGTCTTGTGGCCCAAGGATTTGGTCAAACTCATGGCATTGACTATTCAGAAACCTTCAGTCCAGTAGTAAAAGTCTCGACTATAAGAACTGTTCTCGCTATTGCTACTGCCAGAAATTGGCCTATTCATCAACTAGACGTGGACAATGCTTTTCTACACGGTCATATTGAAGAAGAAGTCTACATCAAACAACCTGCAGGGTTTGTTGATACTACCTTTCCTAATCATGTCTGTCGGCTAAAGAAGGCTCTATATGGATTGAAACAATCTCCTAGAGCATGGTTCTCTCGACTTAGTTCATACCTTTTACACATTGGTTTCAATGCATCTCAATCTGATCCCTCTCTATTCACATACATACACGGCTCAGACATGGTGTATCTACTTATATATGTAGATGATATCATTGTTACTGCCTCTAACCTTAATCTCATTCACAAACTCACATCTTGTCTAGCTCTCGAGTTTCCCCTTAAACTCCTAGGAAATCTATCTTTCTTTCTTGGGGTCACTGTAACCCGAAACCATTCAGGACTCACCATCACTCAAAGTCATTATATTCAGGACCTGTTACAGCGCACAAACATGCAAAATTCCAAACCAGTTGCTACACCCATGATTGACTCAACCTCTCTCGACACATCTGACTCTCCACCACATCACGACATTCACAATTTCAGAAGCATTATCGGCAGTTTGCAATATTTGGCCTTTACACGGCCAGATATAAGTTACGCAGTCAACAAAATAAGTCAACATATGCATGCTCCCAAAGAAATTCATTGGACTGCGGCAAAACGAATTCTTCGTTACCTAAAAGCCACTAAAAATTTAGGGCTTTTCTTCCCCGCGCAACCCCTTGGTGATCTGAGTATTTACTCGGACGCGGATTGGGCAGGCTCCATCTCCGATCGACGCAGCACGACGGGCTTCCTCATCTTTCTCGGTGGAAGTCTTGTGTCTTGGAGCTCCAGGAAGCAACGAACGGTGGCCAGATCCTCAACAGAAGCCGAGTTCAAGTCCCTGGCCACGGCTACAGCAGAAGCATTGTGGATTCAGAAACTCTTGACAGAGCTTGGTATAAAATTGAAACATAATCCAGTTTTGCGGTGCGACAATATAGGCGCTACATACCTCGCTTCGAATCCAGTGTTTCATAGCCGTGCAAAGCATATCGCCGTGGACTACTTCTTTGTCCGAGAACGCATTCGAAATCGAAGCTTGAAGGTGGAGTTTCTTCCGACGAATGATCAAATTGCAGATGCTCTAACAAAAACCCTAAATCGGGGAAGACATGTGTTTCTGCGTTCTCAAATGTCTCTTGTTGAGACTAATTTGGGAACGAGGGGGGATAGTGGACCGGTACCCTAGTGGGCCGGTGCCTTTAGTTATTAGTATAATAAGTTAGTAGTTAGTGGGCTTGTATTATTTACATGTTAGGCCCAGTTCCATTGTAATGTCTAGAACATTCTAGGTAACCCCTAGAATGTTCTATGTAACCCCTATAAATAACCACCTACTGGTATGGAAATACACACAGTTCTCTAGTACATTAAGACATCGAGTCTCACAATGTCCGGTTATCATATTCATATATTCTAACTACATAGGTGGGCGTGGGAGGGAGTTTGAGTGCAATACTAGAGTGTTAATTCTCAATCGAATTGGTGGATTCCAGTTTAAGTACTTGCTTCTTTTCTACTTAGGCTCCGTTCGCTAAAGCGATTAATCTATTTCAAAAAAAAGATGAGAACACATGGCACTACTTTATTGGATCTTTTTTAAACTGTATTGACAAAAAACAAAGATGTCCAGTTGCTACTCACTAACCATAGTCACATTTATCTAAACGCAGATATAGTGGCGTTTACTCGCTGGCGTCGAACGCCCCCTTAAGCTTTAAGTTATCCACATTACCTTAAGTCTGTCTAGGAGACACGTCAACGACGTTTCAGGGACGTATCTTAGAGGGTGAGCCAGTTTCAGTTAATAAAAAAGATTCACTTTAAAAAATAATAATATACTCATTACAAAAACTTCAAAATTTAAGTTACCAATATATTCATAATACATCTCATTTCAAAGAGATGAATTATAATAAAAAATAGTATCATTTTTTAATTTTTTTACACTTATTTATTAAAATTTACAACATTTTAAAGTTTGGTAATCATATAAGAAAGAGAAAAAACAATTGAACGTATATATGGTTCAATCTTATTATAGCCAATAATGATAGGCCATGTGGCACTAAAACCACACATGAAAGTGCACTGTCCAAAATTAGCTGTTTTAAGCGAAAATTATTTAAATCAACGAACAGTGATGTGGCATGACGGCTCAAACCACCAAGAAATGTGGTGCCGTTGATTTATAATACTCCGTCCGTCCTGAATTGACCATAAACTATATGTTACAAAATTTAGTTTTATAAAATTATTTTATCTTATATACTTAATATTGAAGTGGAAAAACGTGCCATAAAATAAACAAGACGGTCAATTCAGGATAGAGGAGTATCTGGTTTTTTTAGTATATGACGGATCAAACAAGTTACCATTTTTTTAATATATTTTTAAACTATTTTTAAACTATTTCATTGACCAAACAAGAAATAAAATCTACATGAGTACATTAACTATATATGTGAACATACAAACTGTACTTGGAACATGCAAACACTTACATCCCTATAGAATAAAAATATATACACTCTAGCTGGGTGTAGTCAAGAATAAACTAATCACAAAAATATCTTATTCTAGGAATCTATTTCAGTAATCAGAATTGCGTAGTTGAATAATGCCCATGGCTCGGAGGCTCAGACCTCGCTTGACATCAATTGAGCCTACCGACTTGGACTAACAAGATGGGACACCATTAAACAATTCAGTCTCAAACCCTCACAACAAATAGGTATCACTTTTTATATGTAGATTAGTCAGTTGGTGGTGGGGTTAAACCCATAATCCTGGATATTCTTTCACGATCATACCTACGATATAACTAAGCTAGAGGCACGGGTCAGGGACACTAGAATTGCATGAATTGTTAGTCAACACATACAGTCAGTCAAAAGAGGTCCTAGAGTGTAAAAGGGATGAACATATATTGAGTCAGTTTCTAAGCATCAAAATGCCTAGTGATCCTATTTTGATGAGACTTTGGATGTTGCTAATTGAAAAGCCACCTGTTCACACAACCCAGCTATTGTTCTTTGTAATCATCAACAACAATAGACACACATAGAAAGGAGGATCACAAGCCCATTTGATTAAAGCTTCTATGCTTGCGTCAAGTGCCAGGAAAGGGTGAAAAGCTTGAGACAGGAGGACCATGAGAGTATCTCCACTCTCCACATGCCAGGCATTTGTCCACCCCAACTTGATTCTTCAATGTACAAAACTTACACGACCAGTGTTTGAATCGCTCAGCCCTTTCCTCAGGTCTTGGCGCTTCACAAACTTCACAGACAAGAGCCATAGCCTGCAGCAAGAGAAAGAAATGAAAAGCTAACCATGGGAAACAAAGCCATAAACATGAACACGAACGCCATACCAAATACAAGAAAAATATCCTCTACCTTGTTGATTAGAGTACAAGCGCCACATTGCCATGTGCTGCCACACACCCATTCATCAACAATTTCTATAAATTCAATTGGACTATTAGTTGTTCTCTGCCTCTTAGAATGGCTAGAAGAAGGTTCACCAGGATGACAAGACTCCTCTTGACCCTCCCCAATTGACATAGACCCACACCATAAATCGTCATGCAACCTTCTCTCTGCAGCCATTGCAGCTGCTTGGATTGGACTAAGCGCATCTTTTATGCTGCTATCACCACCAACGCGTTGAGGCCCAGAAGGCAAAGAAGAAGCACGTTGTGCTCTCTTTTGCGCAGCTGATAAGGCAGTCTGGCGTAGTGATGAAATAGGTGGTTGGTGAGAGAAACCACCCAATCTTCTCCCCAGTAGATCAAAGCCTTGACCTGTGCCAGTTATTCCTTTGGCCATTACTGCTCACATTCCTAAGAGACAAACCTCAACATCAATATTCAGGTAAACCAGTAGAAGATATCTAATCACCATTGTCAAGTACCGAGTACGAATGTGACTAAAATGCCCTATTTCAATAATTCTCATGGGCAATTTTGTCAAATCCTAATCAAAGGATAAGCACAAAAGATGAGTAGAGTTGCTAACCGCTCTAAGTTCATCCAAAAGCTTATAGAAATCAGCATTATGCGGACCAATTCGGTTGTGACAGAGTTCATGAAGCATGGTATCAAGAATCTGCTCATAGGGAAAGAAATCCAATTCCCTATTGTGCTTTCTTAATCTAAGCTTCACCTCCACTCCTCTATTAACGTTCAACCCCAAGAGACACGGATTCTTAGGGCTGCAAAAGAAATGGAAACATCACATGTAAAACACTCACAATAGATGAGATGAATAAAGCACAAACCAAGGGGTGATTAGAACTAGGGGCTCCAGGTTTTTCTCACTAGAATTCAGAGAGCATTTTGACTCTCCATCCACGCTTGTGCATGATAGGCTGCACCTGCTTAGCCACGTTCTCAAGGATCCTACGAGCCTCACCTTCACTAGGTTTCTTCTTGAGAGGTTTGACTTCCCATACCTTGTTAAGATCACCCAGATCCTTCAGACCTGACATGATTGTGGTCTTTTTTATTTAAACTAGCAAAAATGCAAGATTGTCAATACTTAAACCCCAGTTAACTTGTGGAGAGCGTCAAATGGACACCGGCTTGAAGTCTGCATCCCATTTAATCGGCAAAAGATGATGACAGACGTTAGAGTTAGAAGTTTTCTTATACTTATTTGTATTCAGAAGTACCTGAAGACTAGACATTGAGTAAGTAGAATTTACAATAGAAATGAAAGCGCCTAAAATATAGTAGCTGGAATGTAAAAATATATATAATGTCGAGAAGCAATGAACAGATCATATAAGTTGCTGATACAGGAACCCATAATAGCAAGGACAAGATCATATGACCATCTATGCATTTAATGGTATCATCAAGAAACAAGTTGTTTAGCGTATACATAACGTCAATCTCCCACAAGCAACAAAAATTTACATCCAAACCCCGTAATCTAATTTGAATGTAACCACAATCACAGTCCGAGGACATACTGGATTTGCCGCAGATAGCTCTTCAGAAAATTTAATGTGACAAAAATTGAAATGCAGCAGTGTGGAACTGGGTTAGGTGAAGAATACTATTGTATAGTTACAACTGTATGGCTACGGAGTGTACGTGCTATTAGTGTAAAATACATAGAAAGTGACTAACTATGAGCTACATGGGTCTCAAACCTAGAGAATAGCATATACAGACTACCAACCAGCAATTGCATATTAAGAATGATTTATCGCCTTAAACAAATTGTAAATGTATAACTTATAACAGAAGGAACATAGCTATAGAGAAAACTGGGCAAATAGCAACAACATATGACACAATTGATTCCGCATTAGTGCTGCTTTACATCCATTGTTTGTACAAGGATTTATGATCATTCAAAACAATCTACAGTGTAAAATAATATATTTACAGGCCTTTATGTGAATATAAATTTTGTTGGATTTTGAATGTTTGTGTGAAGGCACCACTGTAAACAAGCTAACGATGTGGTAGCAGAGATCTAAAGCATTCCTGATTCACTAAACGGGTCATTAATTCCATGGAAAACAGTGCGTGCAAATCATAAGAAAACATCAAGTTCAAGAACGAAGTTATTCTACTAAGCCAAAGAAATATAAACCAGCCAAAGAAAATCATAGAACCTAGAGGATATAAAGATTGAACTTATGAAAAAAATAAAGGACAAGCTTGAATCCTACCGATGAGAGAAAACATGTCAAACTTAGTTGTGAACCCGCTTCTTTAGGGTTTCGCCGAATGCTAGGGAAGTACTTATAAAGACTTTCAAGCGACAAAAAAATTTGAAATTCAGGAAAAGAATCAACGATTGCAATTTACAGGGGCGGGGAAGCAGAAGGTCAAATTTTGAAGAAGAAAACGCAAGTTAGAGAAAGTTCTCTTCTTCGTCGTTGGCTACCCTTGGCATCCTCCATCTCCGCTAATGTGAATCACATTAAGTTCCATAGATAATGAAATTGGAGGGAGAGAGTAAGAAGGTCCAGGGCGACGGGTATTATTTAGAGACAAACAATTTTCAAATGTGTCTCTATTGGTATAATACATAGAGACACACTTGAAAATTGTCTCTCTCAATAATATTTGTCGGCCTAGACCTTCCCACTCTCGCTACAATTTCATGCTCTTTAAGAATTTTAAATAATTTACATCAACAGAGATGAAGGCTTCAAGGGCAAGTGGCGACAAAGAAGACTGAATGAAATCTGACCTTCACAGAGGGGATAAACACCTCTTGTTCGATCAGAGATCCACGCCTATCAGGGGGATTCCGAACCTGCCGCATGAACAAATACGTGAATAGGGCTGTCCAGGTTCTTGTTGTAAGCGAAAAAATCGGATCCAACCGGGAAGTTCGAGCCAAACGACTGGAACACAGGGAGTTAAGTATCGAGTTCTCCACGAATGAACTCGAATCGATTAAGATTTTGCCATCAAACAACAACGGGGTGCAGATAGCACCAGAGATTTTTACACCGAGGAAGAGATGTGCCGATGATTGAATAACCACGGCGGTGGGCCAAGGTGATCACCAGAGTCGGAATCACAAGAATCGTGGTTGGGGGATCTGGGGAGTCCGAGAGAGGAAAAGGATGTGAAAGGTTGAAGGAGATAATGGAGCGAAGATGGAGTTTGATTTTTGGGGCGTCTTCCTGTGCAAATTCAAATGGTCATAATATATAATATATAAATATTAGATTATATATATATACAAATAATTATATGTTAATTTAAATAATGTTTATTATTTTTAATTAATAAATTATAAATAATTTTATTTTTTTAGATAATATAATTATAACTTATTATATCTAAAATAATGAATATTTAATCATATAATACAATTTTTTAATTAAAATTATTTATTTATCAATATCATTTTCTAATGGTAATATTTCATTTTATAAAAATATAGTATAAAATTTTATATTTTATTTTATGTACATGTAGTACTATTAATTACTTTACTGTTTTAAGTTTACTAATAAAATAACATTTTTTTCCTTTTATAATTTTTTATATCAATTATTAACTAATTAAGTATAGCTAAAAAGTAATAAAACCATAGAAAATGGGCCCCTAATAATTGGGGGCATGTGTCATGGCTCCACTTGCACCAACCAGGGGAAGGTGCCCAAGAGGCGTTTTGAGTATGGTGCTCAATTAAATCTTGGCTATTGAATTCTAAAAAAATAAATAGATGGACTGAAAATAATTCAGAATGACTTAAAATAGTAGGTAGTAATAATTAACATAGGGGAATAGATGTCAAAATGAATTTATAATATTAGAAATAAAGAACAAAAAACATTCCCCACGATCAATCCCACAATTTGAGATAAAAAATGTTTTTATTGAAATTGAAATGGAATGCTGATTTGAAAAAAAAAAAATCTAAGTTTTCAGCAAAACAATTAATTTAAACATAAGAAATTGGAAATTATCCTTAAAAATAAATATAAGAAAAGAGTTGAATTTAGTTATTACTTAATACAAATTTCAAACAAAAACACTATCCACTTTTTCATTTTATAAATTGTATTGTCTAAAAACAAAATCTATGCTATTATCAAACAAATCTACCCCTACATTTTTAAACATCTCTCATTCTGTTTAAATATCTATACTTTTACTTAAATGAGAAATTAATAAAAATCTGACTGTAGAGAACTGTTAACCATAGGAATCAAACGTGATAGTCGATGGTCCTTTATCACAAACTTGAGCGACACCTAGAATATTATGTTCCAACCCATCAACTAAGCAAACATCCTCTATTCTTGACTCCACCTACTATTCCAACTACAACAATACGACCTTTACCATTGTTACCAAATTGTAACGAGTCCTTCATGTAAGCCTTCCGATTCTCAAAATAAGGTATGATCTCCTGTCATGTGACGAGAACATCCACTGTCCATAAGCCACAAACTAGACCCATTGGCATAATCCTGAGAAGACAAAAAAAGTTAGTGTCACTTAGGGACCAATTATTGTCTGGGTCGTCTAAGATATAGTTGTACATATCTAACAGTATTAAACTGAGCAAGTCGAGCATTTTACGTTAAGCCTATGACATGTACGAATATGATGACCAAGTATATGACAATAGCCACACTCTATCCTTGCATGTGATGCAACATTCATATCAGTAGTAAATGAAGCTCGTGGTCTAGCAGTACTAGGATATCTTTTAGGATCAGCTATAGTCTGTGAATTTCGTTTATGAGGTAAAACACTTAATGATGGATTTGTGCCATGAAACCCTAGGCCTGGACGTCCTTGACTAGTGAAATACCCCAAATCTAATTAATACCTTAAAATTGTTAAATAATGAAGAGTTGATCTTGGAATAAATCATTTTAGTTACGCATGCTATTTTATGCATGCAAACGTTACCTAAATTAATATTACGCGTGCGCATGCAAACTCATGCACGCAAACGCTTACGTAAAAATAGTCGTTTTACCGTAAACACTAACGGGCGTAATTTTTCAAACGTCGTAACATACTCGTACAAAACGCTCATGTATGTTTATTAACAAGGATTAAACTCCTTACATAATGAGCTCGATAAAGAGAGCGACAACAAGGAAAGATTAATACGAACGTTTATACAACTCATAACACGACAACTGAAATACCCCAAACTTAGATATGGTGTTTAAATGATAAACTAAGATGTAAGGAGGCTAAATAATGCCTTAGAAACATTAAGAAACATTTATAATCAAAGAAAATATAAGGAAACACCAAAAGAGCAGTTTAAGTAAAAACGTGCTCTAAACTTGGAGAGACATGGGAGAGTACCCAAATATTGTTCTAAGACCTTAGTAATATCCTAATGGTCATTTCAAGTCAATTACCAAAGAAAACCAAGCTTGAAAACAAGTTAAAACACAAAATGTGCTTTAAGGAGTCTTAAAGCACGTTTTTGAAAAATTGTCTTGTAAATGAGTTTTGAATGGCTAAATGTCCATCATTACTCCTTAATTAATATGTGTACTATATAGTATCACAATTGGAGGTCTATATCAATGGGAAATCAAAAATTTCACAACAATGTGCCTGTTTTTGATGAATAGTGAATTTATTAAGCTAGTTTATAACATAAGTCTATATAAGTGAGACATTTGGTCAACAAAGACTAAACTACCCTCATTACTAAAAGGGGGCCGGTTTTTAAGGGGTGAGTCACACCTTCATGACTCATTAAATGATTAAGAAAGCAAATAAGTCTTTTAAAGCCTAAAGTACTATTCACCTTTTACATAATATCTCACCTTTAGTGATTCTCTCTCCTCACTTCTTCTCTTCCTTGTTCACACGGTTTTCTTGCTCTCTTTCTCTTCTCCATTAACGTGAAGCACCTATCCATGCTAGCTCCATCTTCTCTTGCACACATCTTGCTCATTTTAGCTCCAAATCCAAAACAAAATACATATTCTTCTTAGTTAGCTCAAGCTCCTCCTTTCTATCTTTTCAAAACTTCAAGAGCTTCATTTTGGTGCCAAGTCAAACCACCATTAGAGGAGGAAATTCAAGTTTGGAGACTCCATTGGCATCTCCATTCTCTTAAGGTAAAGAAAGTGTAAGAAAATCTAGGTTTCCACCATTTTCTTCACTTGACCGAAAATATATACTCATGGGACTCCATGTTTATGCCTTGTTCTAGCTTGTTTCTACTCTTCAAAGGAGAGAGGAAGTCCTTCTTGCTTCACATCCAAGTTGTCTTGAGGAAACCAAGGTAAAACAATCACATTAATACCTTAAAACATATTTTTAAACCTAGGGTTTGTTCCTTAGGGTTAATGTGTTATCTAGTACTCATTGGAGTCATTGGATATTGGTTAGAACATTGGCAAGGAGAGTCACATTGGTGACCGAGATTGAACAAGGAAAACCTAAGGAGAAAAGCTTGTAAGCTTGTGAGAAAACAAGGTAAATTACTTACCTTAAGTTGTCTTGTTGTTTAAGGAAATGAGATGATGGGTATATGATGAGTTTGGTGTAGAGTTTATATTGGGAAGGTGCTATAAAAACCTAGGAGAAACAATGACTATTCTTGTGAACTTGTGACTAAGGAGCAAATGAGAAAAGAGATAGCTTAAGAATATAAAGGTGAAGTACAAGGAGCATTTTATTTCAATGGGAGCCTTGTTGAGTGTATTCGCAGGTTGAAGGCATATATATATGTGGAAATTCAGTGGTTAAGATTATTGTTATTTAAGGGCCTAAGTGCCAAGCATTTTAAGTTAAGCATTATATGATGATGTGGTGAAGTTTTGGTGTAAATGGGTGTTAAACTATTGTGATGAGAATTTTTGTGGTATTGGTTGTTTGGTGGAGAAAAACCATGTGATAGGAGGTACTATATACTAGAGAACCCATGGCAAAAATTTAAAGGAGAGTTTAAGTGTTTAAGATATCCTAAGGGAATTTCATGACTAAGGAAGTACTAGGAATGTTCTATGGGTTGTCTTGAAGAAAAGGGGTGAAGTTAAGGTGTTTTAATGACTTATAATGACTTAGGTATCACCATGGAGGATTTATGAATCAAGAGAATGTATTTGAGTATTTAGGACTTAGGCAAATGTTGGTGCACAACTAAGAAGGAAATAATGTGTTGATGATGGAAGTTTAAACTAGTGAAGGAACTTTTAGTAAATGCTTAAAAGAGTTTTAGATAGTGAGAGATGCTTGGGGAGATGATGTTATAGTGGTGAAGAAAACATTTGGCATAGTGGTTACATTAGGTATGAACCACCACCTAGAAACCTAGAGGAAAGCATTACAAGTGTTAGCATTATTGCAAGGAAAATGTGTAACGATTAAGGTGGATCTTGGTGAATGATTTAATGTGTTTGGAGGATGGTTTAAAGGGAGTTTAAGAGTCTAAATGATGTTAGAACACATTATGAGGGTTTAGGAGAAGTTGGGTGAAAATTGGTTAAGTGTTTGAAGACTTAGAAAATGAGTGTTTTGCCTTGTCCGAACATCCGTCCGGACATGGACGTTCGGACAGGCCCTGCTGTGTGAAAATTTCCAGAGTCTCGACTTGTGTCCGACCTTTGGAAGTCCGGACACAAGTTCGGACGTGTTTGCTTCTACTTTGAATTTTCCTCGACCCATGTCCGAACTTCCGAAGTCCGGACACAAGTTCGGACAGGCGTCTGTTTTCAGTTTTGAGTCTCGACTTGTGTCCGAACTTGGTAAGTCCGGACACAAGTTCGGACAGGCCACTGTATGGACCAAAAACCTTGTTTAAGGTTAAGAAATGATGGGGATAATTAAGTATTGATGTTATGAGTTTGTTAAGGACTTGTTTGGTGGGTGTGATGGTCATTAAGTGGGGGAGTAAGTGTAATAAATAATGAGGAAATGATGCACTTAGGAGTCAAGTTAAAAACCATAAGGCTTAGTGAAAAACAATGGGTAAGAGTTGATGCCTAAGAAGGTTAAGTAATTCTATTGAGTTGGATTGAATAATAACCTAAAACTGAATCAATGTTTTAGGCTTTGTGAATTGGGACTTGGAAGGAGATAAAAATCAAACGATCGTCGACGGTGAACGGTACAATCCTTTTCGTGACCTGCTTGCTAACGAGGTGTCCCTCGGCTTGTGTGCTATCTGTTTGTTTGCTATGACTAAAACAAGATAAAGCATGCAACCGGTTATATTGTTCTCGTTGTGTTGTGTTACATTTACACTAACCCGCGAGGCTTGAGATTGTTACTAACCAAGTTTAGTACTTACTGAGTTAAGAATAAGAGCTAAGTTGATGGTTGTTGGTTAATGCCCGATAAGGCTTAGCTAGCACATGGTGTTTAAGATATCTACTAACTGGAACTTGAGTGAGGAAACCCGGGACCGATCTCCGGTCATGCATGCTAAGTGGAAAGGGGGACGGTATCTGAATCAGATCCGCCCTCCGCTTAAGGACTTGTCTTCGGACTTGTAGCCTAGAGCCGGTTGCCGGCTCAGCTACGCTGGACTCCCGTCCAGAGTAGGTGGCATTAAGATGGTGCGGTGGGATCACCTAAATCCCAGGTTTGAATTAAGCTACAACCAATCCCCTTCCAGGAAAGGTTTGTATACTGAGATTAAGATTAAGATTGAGATTAAGATTAAGGTAAGGTAAGGAACTGAGATTAAGGAAATGAGAACTAAGGAGGGGGTTACTAACCCACTTGTTAAGGGAACGCTTGAGTCGTTCATTGCTTGTGAACTATATATGTTCATCTGTGGTTATTGTTATTGCACTTCATATTATGTTTGTGTATGTAATCAATTTCCATGCTATCGACAATTAGTCGTCGTAGCCCCGTTAGCTTGGGGGCCATGAGAGGGTGTACCAGCATTCGTGCTGACCCCCTCGGGGGCTATTTTTACACTTGCAGGTAAGAGGCCCATGAGGACGCACTACGAGAGTAGGAGCGGTTAGACTTAGGTGGGGACATTTATTTTGAGTTCGGGTTGCGCCTGTGCACCCGACTGTTTATATTAAATTGTTGTAAGTTTGAGATTACGTTTGAGATACTAGTACTCGGTTGGTTGTGGGATTGTGGATGTTGATGTTTTGAGGTGGATAAGTATCTTGGTTAAGTATTGTATAAATATTAAGCCGGTATATTCTAACGATCAGACCGTGGCAAGGTCCAGGTGTTGTTTATTTCCGCTGCGACGTTTTCGATTAAGTGTTCAGATTGCGATAACCACGATAGGCTTTGGATGGGGTGTTACAAAAAGTGGTATCAGAGCGTAGTTACGCTCTGATCAAGAAATACCGGACATGAGTAACCACCGAGTTAGGATATAAGTTAAAGAATAGGTATTGGGTTAAGGGTGTGAGAAGTTAGAGTGAGTAGAGTCAGATGACCACTAATAAGTGTGGATTGTCTTTACCGTCTACGGACGTTATAAATTTACTAACCAAACAGTGGTGAATGTGAATCTAATGTAAGTTATGCTTGTTCAGATGGCAGGACGCCCTAGAGGAGGCCGAGGTCGCGGCCGGGGTGAGGACATTCCAGGGATACCTGGAGGGCAGACGATCGCAGAGATCGTAGCTGCCGCTTTAGGGCACATGGGCTATCAGCCTGGTGTGGGTGCACCACCTCCACCGCCACAACCTAGGGAACCAAACTGGGTGAAGAGTCTAGCAGACCTTCGACCCGCTCACTTCAAGGGGGAGACCGATCCCGCCAAGCTTGAGGCGTACATCTCCGAGCTGGAGACCGCTTTCGAGACCCTTGATGTCCCTGCTGGGATCAAGGTGCGCTTAGCTGCTTTCTACCTGAAGGGGGCGGCGGGCGATTGGTGGAAGCTGGTGAGGGCCGAGCATGTGGCCAACCCAGAGTTCGGCTGGGAGCAGTACACCGCCTTGCTACGGGCAAAGTACTACCCCGCCCATGTCCAGACGAAGAAGCGCTTGCAGTTAGATGCGCTTAAGCAGTCGGACAAGATGACAGTGGATGAGTACTACTCAGAGTTCACTGCCTTGCTCCGTCTTCTGCCAGGTCTAGGGTATTCTGACCAGATCTTGGTAGACCGCTTCTATGGCGGGCTTAGCCATCGACTCCGCTATGGCATGGGGCCGACGAGTTACACTACCTTGCAGGTAATAAGAATGATTGAGATTTGAGTAAGTGATGAATAAGATTTAGATTATGAGAAATAAGTAAGACTAATATTATGGAAAAGCAGGAGTGCTATTGTTATACCCAAAATTTCAACCCCCCGGAAGAAAGTCTCTACTAATAGGCTAGTAGCAAGGGTTCCCAGTTCGATCGGCACGTTTCAGAGTACTAGGGACAGCTTAGTCATCTCCAGGGGCATTTTCGTAATTTTTCAAGGCTCCTAAGCCCCCTATAGGCTTTCTCTCTCCTCCAAATAAGGGTCAAATCAATTCAAAATGCTTTGAAATTTTAACCCATGATAAAGGATGACATTTGAAGCATAATGGCGTTGGAATTTTGATTTTTCGAATTTCCAATAATTTTCTAGCAATTTCTGATTGAATCTGACGGGAAATTGAATTTAAAAATATTCCAATATCCAAAAAATTCGATCTCACTTTAGAAAAATCAGAATTATCATCCTTTACCCATGTGTGAAATTTCATAATCAAATTCCTTTTGGAAGCCCTTGAGCTAAAACGTCGGTAAA